>OU963900.1:18125000-18750000 GCA_902850365.2 Chilo suppressalis
GGCTGCAACAGTGTGGAGGTTAGTACTGTGAGTGGCAATATCAATTTGGGAATATTTTATGGAATTTTTAATAAGTAAGGCACAACCAGCCCGACCATCGTCCCTGTCATCCCGAAGGCATGCAAATCCCGAGATAGAAAACCGCCTATCTGGTCTGAGCCATGTCTCCGAGAGGGCAAGGGCGTCCGGAGTGTACTTGTTGATGAGGTATATAAGTTCCTGTTTTCTGTTCCTGATGCTTCTACCATTGTAGGAGGACTGGATCCATTATTTTTATTTTGGCACATGACAATAAGTTGGTGTAGCAGGGTCAGGACGTAGCGGGGAATAATATCAGAGAGTTTCTCCAAAATATTGACCAAAGCTGAAGTCAATAGTTCTGCGAGGTTATCGTTAGGGGTTGAAGAAGGAGGCACTCTTGGAGCTTGTAATGCGCTGCCATTGAGCAGGGAAAATGCCAGAGTTTTTATTAGGTTATCGTGGGCTTCTACATCATATCCAGGACCTGATGGGGCCCTAGTATGCTGGTTTAAGGTAACAGTTTTTTTATAGGACCTTTTAGGGGTTATTGGGGAACAGTGTGGAGCATCCGCAGTACACGAGTTAGATTGTGAAGGTGTGGTGGGAGTTGACTTTACAGAGTCTGAAAAAAGCATGCGAGCAGGTCGAAATCGTTAATCGTTTGGAGGCCTCAGAGTAAGAGATATTTTCCTCGGACATGACAATTTTTATTGACTTCTGTCTCGAGTACTCTGGGCATTTTGGGTCTGTGGCCTTATGCATACCGAGGCATAAGAAGCATGAGGAATCAATGTCTGAGACTATGCAGGAATCACCAATATGATTTTGGTCACATTTGTAGCACCTAGGTTTTGAGCGACAGTCTTTACTTACATGCCCGAAGCGGCAACAGTTGCGGCATTGTATTGTTGGGAGTTGGTAGGTTTCTACAGGGAGTGCCATATTAAAGCAGTATACCTTTTCAGGTAGGACTTGACCAGTGAAAGTCACGACTACTTTGGATGATGGGACCCACTGGCTCTGGTTGTCTATGAAAAGTTTTCTTGAGAGACGCCTCGCTTTAATAACCGGGCCACAATTACTGGGAGATTTTAAGGATAAAACCAGCTCTTCCATAGACCACTCTTTAGGGACATATCTGATAATGCACATACGGGAGACTTGATACCTAGGAATATTAGCAGTTAATTTATTATTATCTAGGATATTGTTGTCTAGGAAAGAGTTAGCTTCCTCTGCGGTTTTAAATTCGACGGAGATTTTGTTCCGCCCAACAGATTTGATACCGCCTTGACCTATACCCGGGACACGGTTTTGTATGTAATATTTGTGCAAGTTTTAATGCACTCAAAGTACTACCTTGAACAGTTAGCTCCTCGTTTTTGGCAATCTGGACTGAAAATGGCGCCTTGTCCACATTGGAGAATTTTACTTTATTGTTATTGTCATATTCCGGCAAGACAAACATGGTTTGAGATGATTCAGAGGGGGACGTAAGTTTTTTCGGTTTTATTATGTCATCATCCAATGTAGAAGGTCTTTTCTGAGCAGATTTAGGAAGTTGCGTTTGTGAGAAAATAGGTAAGGACGCCATCATGGCGTCATCTTGGAGGTCGGCCCCCCTGTCAGGAGGGTCGTCCTCGCCTAAAACCATCGCGTCTTAATATTAGAAGACTTACCAGATTGCTGATTAGACCACAACCCACACAAAAGGGACAACACAATTAAGGATCTCAAAGCACAGCTAAGCGTTTATAAAGTAACCAAATTCAGATCAAGTGCGTTATCCAACACACCGACGAGCAGAATCCGAAAATGCATGTTGGTCGTCTCCGTCGCACGTCATGTATCGTTTTTAAATGTATTTGTCATTTTTTTTGTTTTTTTTTGTGTGTGTTTTAAAGGCTCATGGCACTAAGACCATACAGATTTGTTTACTTTTTTTTTAATTTTATTTCGTTAGAACTTTGTTCGCCCTAGAATCCATTTAATCTGTCTCTTTACCCTGTCAACCGGCAGGACGGGTTATCAATTAATTTTGAAGTTTGATTGTAGGTGTATCTTTGTTTTATATACTTTATTATGTGATTTGTATATATTTATTTATGTAAAATGTCCGATGATGATACTTTTTATTCAGCACATGACGTGAGCGTTTCCTCGTCAACCAGCTTTCAAGCGCAGCCTGAACCCCCGACGTTGGGTGATGAACTTCGTGAAATCTTTGACAGTGCCTCGCATAACTTCAACGCATGTCATATAAATGCTCAAAGTATACCCTCCCACTATATTGATTTTCTAAACACCTTCTCTTCTTCTGCCATTCATGCCATTTTGATTTCTAAAGCTGGCTAAAGCCAAGTCTTTCCTCTTCCTCTGTCTCACTCACTGGGTATACTCTGATCCGGAATGACCGCACTGGTAAACATGGTGGGGTGTCGCCATCTATCTGCGCAATGATATTACTTTCAGGATTTTGGCTTCAACACCGACAGCATATTCTGGCTCTGCTGAGTATATTTTCCTGGAGATCTCTGTTGGAGGTGCTAAAGCTGTACTTGCAGTTGTGTACTGTCCACTTAATATAGATTACTTCTCTGAACTTGAATATCCTCGAACCCCTTTGCTAAGATTACAGACATCTCATAATCATGGGTGATTTTAACACCGATCTCATGCGTAATACGCCAGTCTCTTAAATTGTTCAATATTGTCAAGTCCATCTATCTATTCTGCCTTCCGAGCCAACTCACTATAATCCCTCTTCTGATGATACATGGCTTGATTTAATAATTACCTCCCCTGAAGATGTGATCTGTCATAGGCAATTTCCAGCCCCAGGTTTCTCTAAACATGACCTTATCTTCTTAAAATATAAATTGAAACCCCCTAAGCGGAAACCCTCCCTAGTCTGGATGCGTAATTTTTCTCAGCTTGATCTTGACAGGTTGAGGCAGGATGCCGCTGGGCTCGAATTTTCTTGTGTCATGCAGTCGTCGTCAGTTGATGAGAAAATCTCTCACTTTAATAAACATTTACTACAACTGTACGATACTCATGCCCCAATGAAGGCGGTTAGAGTTAGGCGACCACCTGCACCGTGGATCAGTAGGGATGTCCGTATCACTATGACTCGGAGGGACCGTGCGTTCCGAACCTTCAAGCGCAATAGATCAGATGAGAACTGGCATATTTATAAATCTGCATGCAATAGATGCAATGGAATGGTAAGAGCAGCTAAGCGACAATACTTTCACGATAATATTTCTAATTGTTCTTCAGACAATATTTGGATGTTTCTACGTTCCTTTGGCTTGGGTAAAAGCTCTTCTCAATCTCAGTCTCTTCCCTTCTCTCTTGATGAGTTTAATAACTATTTTTCTGTTTCTGCTTCCTTAAAACCCGCCACCAAATCTAAAACGATTGATCTAATAACTTCCATGGCTCAAACTCACTCTGAATCTTATTCCTTCTCTCCAGTGTCAAATAATGAAATTAGGAAAATTATTATGTCCATAAAGTCGAAAGCCGTAGGATACGATGATGTGAGCAGGGATATGATAATTAATATACTTGACGTTATTGTTCCCATCATGGGACATATCATCAATCATTCCTCTCTCACTGGTTCCTTTCCTCTTCCTTGGTGTAACGCCTACGTTATTCTACTTACCAAAACTTCCAATTCAAAACAACTAAATAACTTAAGGCCAATTTCTATTCTTCCCTTCCTCTCCAAAATACTTGAAGCTACTGCTTACCAACAAATTTCTTCTTTCATATATTCCAGGCAGTTACTACTCCTTTCCAATCCGGTTTTCGACCTGGGCACAGTACGTCGACTGCTCTGCTCAAAGTAACCGAGGATATTTGAATTGGTATGGAGAACCAGTTGGTCACCATTAAAGTCTTAATTGATTTCTCCAATGTTTTTAATATGGTAGACCATGATCTTCTGCTTGCTATTCTGAAATCCCATAATTTTTCATCTTTGACATTGGACTGGTTCTCGTCTTACCTTTCTAATCGCCAGCAGGCAGTGCGCAAGGAACGTGAATTATCTAACTGGAATAACCTGACTGCTAGTGTTCCTCAAGGAGGAATTCTTTCTCCTCTTCTATTCTCTTTGTTCATCAATTTTCTTTCCTTCTCGCTTGGCTGTTTTTATCATTTCTACGCTGATGATCTGCAAATTTATATGCAGACTACTGTCGAGGAAATGGCTGCTGGCATATCGCAGCTAAATAAAGATCTTTTCAATATAAGTTCGTGGTCTGCAGACTTTGGACTCGCTGTTAACCCCACTAAATGTCAGGCTATCGTTGTGGGTGGCTCCAAGCAAATCTCAAAGATTGATTTTGGTCAGCTCCCACCTGTTGTGTTTGAAGGTTCTTCAATTCCATTTAGCCTCATCGTCAAGAATCTCGGCCTTCACATGGATACCACGCTAAGTTGGACATCGCAGATTGCTGAAGTCAGCCGAGCCGTTACTTTTTCATTACGTTCACTTAATCGCATCAGACGTAACGAGAGTTATCTTAGTTTTATGGGGAGGAAACCTATAAAAACTAAGATAACTCTCCTTACGTCCCTTATTCTACCACTCATTGATTATGCCGATGTCTGTTATCCTGACTTAAACGCAGATCTTCTCAACAAATTGGACCGCCTAATCAATAATGCTATTCGTTTCATCTTCTGCCTCCGCAAATTCGACCATATTTCCTCATATAGATCTCAACTAAAATGGCTTCCTATCCGCCAGCGAAGGCAGTTAAGATTACTCTGCACTCTTTTTTTCATAATTTCCAATCCGCATTCTCCAGAGTATTTGAAATGCAAATTCCAATATCTCTGTGATAGTCACGAACGTCCTCTCCGCTCTTGCGATTCATTAGCTCTCTTTATTCCCCTTTCTCATTCAGGCTATATGTCCAACTCCTTTACTCTTCAAGCCATATGGCTGTGGAATGACCTACCCTACTCCATCAGAAGATCTCCAAATAAACTTATATTTAAAAGGAATGTTCGCACTCATCTGCTACAAATTTTAAGATAAAGAGTCACTTTATTAATCATCATCATGTGTATAGTTCTGTGTATATATATATTTAAATATAATAGTGGTATGTATGTGTGTGTATTCCTTTCGTAGTATGTATTTATATATGTATCTATGTTAATTCGTATATATTTTTTATTTTATTTATTATATTAATATTTATGTGTATATTTAGCTTTATACCGCCGTTCGCGTTTTTCTTTTTGCCCAAAGGTTGACTGGGAGAGAATGCTATTAGCATTAAGTCCGCCTTGTGTACCATTCTATTGTATTTTGGTCAATAAAGTTTAAAATAAATAAATATATCAAAGTTAAAGATTTAATTTGCTAGTTTTAGCAAGCCCAATTTTACAATATAATAACATTTAGGCTAAGAGTGTCCAGAAAAACTTTAGAGCATAAGTAAAATGCGTGCGTTCATAAAGTTATCTAAGAACAATCCAAGATTAAATGATCAATAAACTCAATTATGCGATTGGAAACGCGCTTATATCGCCTCATCAACAACACTCTGACATTTGTCTACACTCAGTTGTTCATTGCATCGTTGCGATATATGTAATTGCCGTGTGAAACCTTACTTAGTATGAAGATAATAATATTAACGCGATTCTCTCAGCGCCTTAATTTTTAAGGAAATCGTCGAAAAAGGCAAGTTAGATAATCAGCTTGCAGGTACTTTTTTCTCACCGCACAATATCACGAATTCTTTTGTCAAAAAGACATTGTATGCGTTTCAAATGTTTAGTATTTTTTATTAAATTAAAAATATTAGCTTTTTCGTACCCGTTCTCAATATAAAGTTAAGCTAATTGATGGCTTTCACTTTACATAAAACAATAATATTATATTAATAATACGAATGATGTCGACTCTGGCTTAATCCTTTAAACTTAAAACTAAATTTAACATTAATCTCTCTTTTTCATTCTGAAGAAAGTGAAAAGGATTCACTGTTGTCAAATTTAATTTTAGTTTTAGAGAATCATGCCAGTATCAACACCAATAAAGGACATTGTTCAGCGTCCATACATAGTTAGCCTAAGAACTAACAATCATGAAATATTATTTTCTAGGTTCGAAATCGTAAGTAAATGACTGTAAAAACAAAGATTATTGACGGACACTTCTGAGAACTTAAATTATTAGGAAAACTAAAATGTTTTTGAGGTTATGTTTAATATTCAATGAAACATAGGTCAACCTATGAACTTAGGATGTACTCAGTATAAAGTAAATTAATATTACAACAAATTCATTTTATTCGGTGCGATTTTAAAGAATATCTATTAGGAAAAACTTGGTTAGGTAGGAATCATGAATAAAATAAAAACTGTAGTTTCGCATATTGTTTATTGACTATTTTTCACGTAGTTGTATAATATTGTATATTGTATTTATTTGTATATCACATGTATATTGTGTAAATATGCAGCGTGAATGTGAATCGGGTGTTGTGTTCTTGAATAATTAAGCAGTATGATCCTCGCAGGATGTTGTGGCACAGGTTCACTAGCACTTGGTAATAAGGGCTCTTCTCTTTGGTAACATTGATGGCATATTAGATAGCCAAAATAGTTAAATTAAAGGAAAAACAATCGCAAATAAACACACACAACAGGTAATCCGCTTTGGAATGCACGAATGCCACAGATTACTACGAATGCAAACTGCCAGTACCACAACCACAGAGTAACGAGTTTTATGCCGGCCCTTCACTTGACAATAGTTTGTCCTTGTCATGCTTAATAAGGGTAGTTTTCCAATTACAGCACTAGAGCGAATTATATGAGCGGCATAATGCTTAACGTTGAATATTTCAACTACAGCAACGCTTCGCACAATCGAGCACTCTCAAAAGTACCTAATGTTTTCGTGTGATGCGTGCAATCTACCAACTCAGTGACAGAAAATTAACAAGTGTTTTTTCTTTAAGTTTTGTTGAAAATTTTTTAAAGCTTTCGTTTCATTTTAGTTCTTTTAAAATAATCAAAGTTAATTCAAACTGTGTTAAAAAAATAAATATAAGTATGGATGAAGGTACAGACATTGACTTAGCGCACTCTGCTGGTGCATTTGAAAATTAATTCACGTTCCAATTAAGCATCGGCATTGTGCGCCACTGAGTCGCATTATGCTCTGTAATTGGAAAACTAAGCCAAGTGAAGTACCGGCATTAGGAAGAAATCGGGATTTGTTTGCAGCGCTGTCATAGATTATACACATAAAATGGTATTTATTGTCTCAGATTATTTTTTAACTTTTTAATTTAGCTTACTTAACTGGAAGTGTCCGTCACAATCTAAATACTGATAATTATCGCAAAAAATATACTAAGAATTATCATAAATGCCAAATTGGTGTTGGTTCTTAGGCCAATTTTAACATTGTCCTTTATCTTATTTGCTCTCTTGTGTCTGCCTATTCCAGCCCGGGACATGCTGTGAATTGAAGATTGTGTGTATGCCAGTCCTGAGCTCTACTAAAGATAGTTTTATAAACGACACCAATCGACCAAAAATCTTAGAAATGTGTCTTTTTACCCGACTGTGCAATGTAAGAGCGCGAAGCGCGACGCGCAGACAGGGTATAGTGTTTAACAGTCTATATATGTATGTTTGTTCCTTTGTGGCACACTAGAGACCAAACGCCTGGAACGATTTTGATGATTCATACATCAATCGATTCGTCTCAATCATGGGAGTGCTACTAAAGATATGATAGTAATCAAAATTCAATAGGGGCAAAATTAGGCGCCATATTGTGACGAAGTAAAAAAAATAAGTTGACAAAATATATCGAGTGGAGTATCACTGTCTAGATAATCGAAAATCATGTTTAGGTTCCTAACACCATTTTTCATTTTATATGATTGTTTAGGATCTACAACGCTTTAAAGTTGTATATTAACCACTTGCGCTTTTAATTTCAATCTTACGTTTGTATGGATCTTTGTTACTCTTTCACCTAAAAAATACTGAATGGATTTTAATGAAACTTAACAGTAATAAAGCTCATATATGATAATAACATATATATAATAATTTATGTAGTTATCGAGTGAATTGGCAAAAATATAACAGTAAGTGTCACATAAGACGGAAAAAAATCTCCCATCTGCGAGACATTTTGGCCTGCACTGCAAATACAATAAAAGTTACATGTATGTAATGTAGAGTGAAAGTGTATCTCTTAAATAGTTCTAAAATAAAGTCTGTGACACCAATATCTATTTTTAATGTGTAAGCTATTACCGCTAAAATTGTGAATCAAAACTAAAATATAAAACAAATACTTTTATCGATTTTGATATTTAAAGACGATCAACTAAGCATTTTCGTCTACATTTCGACAAATATTTAATAAGTTACAACAATGACAAAGTGTTGAAGTGCGGTGCACTATGTAGGAGTAGACTGCGGGAATACTAAGAGAAAAGATTTAATTTAGGTGTTTATAAACGTGGATAAAACTTAGGCGAAAAAGAAAAAAATGGGGTACTCGCAGTATCTGATCCTATACGAAGTACTTACAATAAAACTGTGACAATGAACTGTCCTTCTTATTAAACGATGAAAAATAAATTATCATAATAGGTATTTATGATTATTGAATTTTAATGAACAACTCAGAATTATACTGTCTTTAATTTTTTTAACGGTATTACTTAATGTTACAAAAAAGGTTTACTTAATATAATGACAAATGACCCATTTGTCGCTAGTAGGTAGGTACATACTTATTGGAATCCCTGTATTTATTAATCAGCTCGCGATAATATTGGGTTTGTAATTATAAACGATAATTTTGCATAATTCAAAGTAAATAATATAAAGTTTTATAGGTAAATCACCTTACGCCTATAAGTATTGCGATGTTGTAGTTAAGAACCAAGTTCCCATCTACTTCTATAGGGGAATTCATTATAATCGATTTAGCTATTAGGGCACGGAAGCGCAACAAACAAACTCACTTTCGCATCTATAATATTATATTATACTTACTAGTGATCCACCCGGGCATTGTACGGGCGAAATTTATTTTATTGGGATAAAATATAGCCTATGTCAATCACACAAAATGCATTTAAATAAAGAAAAATATAATAATAAATAATGTAGCTACATTATGATGAATTAATATTTGAAACCGGTTCAGTAGTTTGACAGAGTATTTGTTACAAACATACAAATCTTGCCGATTTATAATATTAGTATATATAGTTAGGATAAGAGTATTTCATTGATAAAAAGATTTAAAAATAAAGTAATAAATAGGTTTATTTGATTATATTTGTAAAAGTTACTTAGCATTTGTGTTAGTGATAAGTTATTCGGTATTTTTTTTATACAAAAAAAAATATTTGGATAATAATTGCCATGATTGCACTATTTGCAATACCTACTAGGCTGGTAGCAGCACGTTTGATAGGTGGAAGTACTCTTCATTCGAGCTTTACACTACCAATAAAAAAGGGTCGATCACAAAGTCTTTGACCTGTTATATTATGTGAACGCTTTAAAAGAAAACTACAAAGAGAACTATAAATTGATAATAAATGAGATTGCTATGGTGCTCTACCTAACGTTATGAAAATTTTATTATGCGCCTTTAGTTTAATCAAATATTATTATATTAAACTTTGCTTTGGTGATTGCATAATTATTTAATTTATCGTTCTAAGGCATTTAGACCATGACCAGGCCACCATTGTCCAAAACAACAGACGGGAATTACTACAAAATCAATCTTTTAGACCACCGCCAAGGTACTTAATAATTCCTGCGATATTAATTCCCTTACTGAAGTAACAAGACTACGATATATACCGTCTTAAAATACTAACTAAGTAAAAAGTGTGAAATATAAAAGGTAAATTTAAAAAATCAAAAAACCCGACTGCTTAATTATACTTCAAGTAAAAACTGAAAAGAAAAAAACAAGTCCAGTAGTCTATAATTCTGTTAATAAGGAACAAAGCTACTTTAACAGTGGGGACCTATTATTGAAAAATATTATGTATTCTTGAATATCTAATGGGTCCAGACTGTTAAAGTAGTTTTATTCCTTATTAACAGAATTATAGACTACTGTACTTGTTTTTTTCTTTTCAGTTTTTACTGGAAGTATAATTAAGCAGTCGGGTTTTTTGATTTTTTAAATTTACCTTTTTTATTTTTAGTTATTTATTATGCAGTTATTTACTGAGCAAATATAAAAATATGAACCTTGTCAAATAAATGTGGGAGTGAATTTTTGAATAATGTTGTGTGAGTGAAAGGTAAGAAAAAAGGAAGAAAAGGGGGAACGAATGGCGGACATTACGACGAACCACGAAGATTGATAGGTCTAAGATAATTTAAAATAAAAAAAAATATTTATGTTTTAAAAATAAAACGAGTGTTTCTTCGAGACGTTTTTTTCATTATTTTCGATCCCCACATTTGGGGGCATCGCCCTGGAGCGACCAGAAGAACGCATCATGAAGATGAGACCGCGTGGCACGGACGACTAACGAATGTTGGTTCCATTCACATCAGTTTTTTCAAGCAACTGAATACAGCGTTTACGACGATAATTTTCAAACACCAGAGCATCGACGACGGTAACACGTGGCGGCGTTTGTTCAACATGACAGAAGATCTCATCCAGAAGTTCAGTGGCCGTGATAAGACGTATCTGGTTACGAAATGGATACAGGATATTTAGGATTACGCTAAAATATTCGAGTGGACTCCTGTTCAACAACTGCTAATGGCGCGTCGGTTACTCGCAATGCAGCATTGTGGTTACGTGCAGAGAAAACCTACAAAACATGGGATGAACTGAAAACCGCTATAGCGAAAGAGTTCTCAGACGCGATTAACAGCAAAACCATACATGAAATGATGAGAGTGTACGAAGAAATCGGATGAATCTTGCATTGCCTACATGCTAACTATGGAAGAACTGGGACGACATGGAAATCACGTAGAGGTTCTGCGAGGAGATCACAAAGGTCACTCAAGGAGCAAGAATTCACAAAGTAATTGACGAATCGCCTACGAATCGTGAAAACACACGTGTAAACCTAGAGACGATCTCTTACATTTTATTTAATTTTCGTTGGCAACGCGGAATCAACTTAAGCTATGTTGTCGTGTAGCGACAAAATAAAACTAGATAGAAAAAAAATAAAGGAAAAATCAAAAGAACAGTATAGGATACGTATATTAAGCTAGCAGACCATGGTCGCAACGCGCACATCTAACCTACTGGGTATTTAGTTGCTAATTAGTTGCTAATTAGTTACACTATTCCCGATTTAGTTGCTCAACACCTGTAAAAGATACATGCGATCTGCTAGCTTAAGTCTTAACCTAGCAGACCACAATACTGTATCTTCGGTTCTCGTAAAGATATCGAAGTTCTGCAAACGGCATATTTAGTTGCTAATTAGTTGCTTATTAGTTACACTATTCCCGATTTAGTTGCTCAACACCTGTAAAAGATACATGCGATCTGCTAGCTTAAGTCTTAACCTAGCAGACCACAATACTATATCTTCGGTTCTCGTAAAGATATCGAAGTTCTGCAAACGGCATATTTAGTTGCTAATTAGTTGCTGTAGGACAGCATTATATGTTTTATCCCCCCATCATCCCTTAATTGCCGCACCAGCACCCACACTACCCCCGAAATACGATAAAATTAAAAAGAGCTCATCAGAGAATATAAACTACGGCGTATTTCGTTGCTAATTATCCCTGCAACCACCCCAGAATAGGACGATATCGGAAAATTCTCGTAGGTGGAAAAAGACGCGGCATATTTAGTTGCTAATCCAAAACCGCAATTAAGAGTATTCTACAAACATCCCCTAACCTCAGATCCACCCCCTCTACTCACTAAAAAATAGTAGATGGTTCGAATTCACACGCAGATGTTTAAAACTGCTGGATATTTTGTTGCTAATTAGTTGCTGCAAAATAGCGTTGCTTACAGTATTTAACTATCAACCCTTAACTCCAAATCAGCACTGCAACCACCCCAGAATAGGACAATATCGGAAAATTCTCGTAGGTGGAAAAAAGCGGCGGGATATCTAGTTGCTAATTAGTTGCTCGCCAAAAACGCAGTTAAGAGTATTCTACAATCATCCCCTAACCTCAGATCCAACCCCTCTACTCACTTAGAAACAGTAGATGGTTGGAATTCGCAAGCGGATGTTTAAAACTGCTGGATGTTCTGTTGCTAATTAGTTGCTCGCCAAAAACGCAGATAAGAGTATCAACCCTTAACTCCAGATCATCCCTGCAACCATCCCAGAATAGGACGATATCGGAAAATTCTCGTAGGTGGAAAATAGACGCGGCATATTTAGTTGCTAATTAGTTGCTCGTCAAAAACGCAGATAAGAGTATTCTACAAACATCCCCTAACCTCAGATGCAACAACCCCTCTACTCACTTAGAAACAGTAGATGGTTGGAATTCGCACGCGGATGTTTAAAACTGCTGGATGTTCTGTTGCTAATTAGTTGCTCGCCAAAAACGCAGATGAGAGTATCCTACAATCATCCTCTAACCTCAGATCCACCCCCTCTACTCTCTAAAAAATAGTAGATGGTTCGAATTCACACGCAGATGTTTAAAACTGCTGGATATTTTGTTGCTAATTAGTTGCTGCAAAAAAGCGTTGCTTATAGTATTTAACTATCAACCCTTAACTCCAAATCAGCACTGCAACCACCCCAGAATAGGACGATATCGGAAAATTCTTGTAGGTGGAAAAAAACGGCGGGATATTTAGTTGCTAATTAGCAATACGATATTCTGCAGTAATATAATACATCTACGAGCGTATTCTGGCCGATTTTTTATTGTAAATAGAAAATGATGGTCGATCTGAGGTGAAGAGACGATTGTAGAAATTTTTCTCCCCGCATCTTCATCCTTCTTCAATCCCGCATTTTTTGTACCCATAAGGGTGGCAGCTGGGATGATTTGGAGTTAAGGGTTGATAATCAAATATTATAAGCAACGCTATTTTTCTGCAACTAATTAGCAACAAAATATCCAGCAGTTTTAAACATCTGCGTGCGAATTCCAACCATCTACTGTTTCTAAGTGAGTAGAGGGGTTGGATCTAAGGTTAGGGGATGATTGTAGAATACTCTTAACTGCGTTTTTGGCGAGCAACTATTTAGTAACTAAATATCCCGCGTCTTTTTTCCACCTACGAGAATTTTCCGATATCGTCCTATTCTGGGGTGGTTGCAGGGATGATCTGGAGTTAAGAGTTGATAATCAAATATTATAAGCAACGCTATTTTTCAGCAACTAATTAACAACAAAACATCCAGCAGGCTTAAACATCTGCGTGCGAATTTTAACCACCTACTGTTTCTAAGTGAGTAGAGGGGTTGCATCTGAGGTTAGGGGATGATTGTAGAATACTCATAACTGCGTTTTTGGCGAGCAACTAATTAGCAACTAAATATCCCGCGTCTTTTTTCCACCTACGAGAATTTTCCGATATCGTCCTATTCTGGGGTGGTTGCAGTGCTGATCTGGAGTTAAGGGTTGATAGTTAAATACTATAAGCAACGCTTTTTCGCAGCAACTAATTAGCAACGAAATACACCGTAGTTTATATTCTCTGATGAGCCCTTTTTAAATTTTTCGTATTTCGGGGGTAGTGTGGGTGCTAATACGGCAATTAAGGGATGATGGGGGGATCAAACAAATAATGCTGTCCTACAGCCAACTAATTAGCAACTAAATATGCCGTTTGCAGAACTTCGATATCTTTACGAGAACCGAAGATACAGTATTGTGGTCTGCTAGGTTAAGACTTAAGCTAGCAGATCGTATGTATCTTTTACAGGTGTTGAGCAACTAAATCGGGAATAGTGTAACTAATTAGCAACTAAATATGCCGTTTGCAGAACTTCGATATCTTTACGAGAACCGAAGATACAGTATTGTGGTCTGCTAGGTTAAGACTTAAGCTAGCAGATCGCATGTATCTTTTACAGGTGTTGAGCAACTAAATCGGGAATAGTGTAACTAATTAGCAACTAATTAGCAACTAAATATGCCGTTTGCAGAACTTCGATATCTTTACGAGAACCGAAGATACAGTATTGTGGTCTGCTAGGTTAAGACTTAAGCTAGCAGATCGCATGTATCTTTTACAGGTGTTGAGCAACTAAATCGGGAATAGTGTAACTAATTAGCAACTAATTAGCAACTAAATATGCCGTTTGCAGAACTTCGATATCTTTACGAGAACCGAAGATATAGTATTGTGGTCTGCTAGGTTAAGACTTAAGCTAGCAGATCGCATGTATCTTTTACAGGTGTTGAGCAACTAAATCGGGAATAGTGTAACTAATTAGCAACTAAATATGCCGTTTGCAGAACTTCGATATTTTTACGAGAACCGAAGATACAGTATTGTGGTCTGCTAGGTTAAGACTTAAGCTAGCAGATCGCATGTATCTTTTACAGGTGTTGAGCAACTAAATCGGGAATAGTGTAACTAATTAGCAACTAATTAGCAACTAAATACCCAGTAGGTTAGATGTGCGCGTTGCGACCATGGTCTGCTAGCTTAATATACGTGTATAGGATATATATATTTACAAGATAAAGTATTTACAGATTAACAATAAAAAAAGGGTATGGTGTGTGTGTTAAGAGTGGGGTGTAAAGTGGAAGTGGTGAAGTGGGTGTGGGTCGTCGGCGATCTTCTTCGTTGAGAATTGGGTCTGGAGGACGTGCTGCTGGCAGACGGGCGGCACTCCTAGGAGGCAGAAGCGCTCCTGTTCGGCCGTCTCAGGTCTTGGCCTGCCCTGGTGGTGGCTGGCGGGCGCTGCTGGTAGGTTGGCCGGCGAATATCGGCCAGTGGCAGGCGTTGATGGAACTGCAGGAGTCGGTAGAAGGCGGGCTGAAGCAGTTGGAGGCTGGCCGAAGAAGCTGGAGTCCAGGCGGCAGTCCCACCGATGAGGTTGCGAGTACGTGAAGATGACGAGAAGAGTAGTAGAGATAAGTAGTTGTTTAGAGAGCCAATAGGTGCTATATAGCTTTGAGGTCTTTCTTGAGTCCCGGGGCAATGGGCACCGGGACAAGGCCTTTTATTAATTTAGAGCTCGGTAGCGAGCTATCAAAAGTTGAGTTGGCAACTTTTGCCGTAGAAATGAATGAATGATCAGGGATGCTGGGCCTTTTATAGGTCCAGAACCATTTAAATTTAGACACCGTTCGAATCGAGCCAAGAAGAATCAAAGTAGGTGGTCTGTGGAGGTTGAATAGTCATAGACGTAGTTGAAGAGAGTATCCGTGTCATGGGTAGCCATGGCAACGGATAAAAAACATTAAGTGTCACAAATGTCAATAAAATAAATAAACTAAAAATAGATAAAACAGGAGCAAAATTAATGAAAACAAATAAATAACAGATTAAAGAGAAATGCCGGTAAGTGTCCAGCACTCTGAAATAGTGATTTTCAGTACAGATGAAATTATTATACGTATAAATTTACAAAATAATGAATAGTGTGTGATATTTTTGAAATTTAGTGTTTTCAGGAATACATAATAAAATATATGTTGATGCCTGATGAATATCGATGATGTTTAAAGAGTTGTCAGCCACTCGGACCTAAGCCTTCTTTAACGAGTAGTCAGCCGCTCTGAAAGAAGTACCAGTTAGTACTTAAGAATGTAGGGTTAAGGTAGAGAAGACCATTAGGGTAGTCTTAGGTAAAGGTTAAAGTAAAGGCTTTAGTGGCCTTAAAGAGGTTAAGTAAGGTAGAGCACTGGAGAAAAGTACTCTATAGAAAAATAGAGGTAAATGTTAAAGCTTAGGGTAAACAATAAAATATTAAATTTTGAGTTGAGCTGATTTCAGTGAAAACGAATGAATGGTTATGAATGAATTAATGCAGTGAACGAGATATGAGTTTTAGATTTTAATGTCTTTGATATGCCATTTAGCTTTAAAGCCATTGGTATCTTCTAATATATACACTAAAGGTGAAATTTACTTAACAGCTTTACATTTTAGAAATTTAGGTACTAGTTTAGCGCTAAAGTAAGAACCTGCATTACTTTGCACATAGTTCTTTCGCCAAACCATATCGCCGACATTAAATTCTTTGAATGGGCGACGTAGGTTATAGCGTGCACTGTTTTTAGCGTGAGCAAGGTATAAGGTATTTTGAACTTTTTCGAAAATAGATGAGAGGAATCCAGCATTTTCAGAGTAAATATCGCGAGGTAGAAAGGTGACTTTTTCGATACTTCGAGCTGAGGTATAAAAAGAGCCGCAGGGAATTGTTTCACGACCAAATACCAAAAAGTTAGGCGTATAACCAGTTATGGAGTTCACACAACTGTTCATCGCCTGTTGGATTTTAGGGAGGTGACTATCCCACTTCCTACGTCGTCACCTACGAGGGCAGCTAAAGCAGTAATAATTGTTCTGTTGTACCTTTCAGTAGGGTTTACTTGAGGACAATAGAATGGAGAATGAAATATAAAAGGAATTTTATATTTCTTTAAAAAGGAAATGAATTCACGAGACTGGAATTGGGGTCCGTTGTCCATAATAATGGTCTGAGGGACACCATGTGTTAGAAAAACCGAGTTCTCGAGAGAAGAGATCATATTAGGCGTGGTAGCCCGCTTAAGGGGAAAGATTAAAGTATATTTAGTAAAACAGCAATTAATAACTAAGATGTATTGATTACGATTTCTAGTCATGGGTAGTGGACCCATAAGATCAATCGATATAGTCTGGAAGTGCCTAGAACAAATTTTTGGTTTACCCATTGGTCCGTAGGGTGAATGGTTTGGATGTTTATACGCCAGGCATGTGTCGCAGTTAGAGATAACTCTGGCAATGTCCTTAAACATACCAGGCCAGTAATATCGTAATGAAAGTTTTTTGTAAGTTTTAAAGATACCTAGTTCATACGAGGTCCAAGTTCTGAGCCATGGTTAGTTTCGATGAGCCTACATCTTTCATGAGGTAAAGGAACTTCTTTCCAAATGAAGTCATCATTGAGGCTATTTGGAGAATGAATACAACGATAAAGTTTGTTGTCTTTAATAGTATAATTTGGGTATGAGTCAGGGTTATTTTGACATCCGAGCAAAATTTTGTTGTAGTGATCCAAATCACGATTATGGATGAAACTTCCGTGGAAATTGGAAGTACACCTTTAGGTGGCGAATCTGCAAAGTCTTTAGCCTTAGATCTAGATAATAGATCTGGAACAATATTATCTTTGCCTTTCTTATGTTTCAGGACAAAGTTAAAGCAAGATAAACGTAAAGTCCAACGAGCAAGTCTTCCTGAGGGATTAGATAAATTGAGGAACCACTTAAGGGCTGCGTGATCAGTATAAATGGTAAATTGTTTACCATTGTCAAGATAGCAACGCCAGTGTTCAAGAGCAGTTATAACAGCCAAGGTTTCCCTTTCTGTAGTTGAGTAGTTTTGTTGATTTTTATTAAACGATTTGCTCATGTAGGCAATAACGACTTCTTTATCGTTTTGAAGTTGAGTAAGCATTGCTCCTATACCATAGTTAGATGCATCGCAATGAACAGAAAATGGTAGGTTAAAGTCTGGGCAAGCGAGCACAGGGGTAGTGAAGAGAGCTTATTTTAGTTTCTGAAACGCTGTTTCGGCTTCAGGGTTCCAAGAAAACTTGGGAGAATTAACTCCTGAGCAAGTTAATTTGTTCAGAAGAGCAGTAATAGTGCTGAAATTCGGGATAAATCTTTGGAACCAACTACAGGTGCCGATGAACTTACGAACTTCTTTTTTAGAGGATGGTGTAGGATATTCCAGAATAGAGCGGATTTTGTCGGCATCAGCTTGTAGTCCAAATTCATATACGATAAAACCAAGATATTTAAGTTCATTCCTAAAGAATTGAGATTATTTGAAATTTATAGCTAAGTTCGCAAATGAAAGTTTTTTATAGACTTTTAAGAGCAGAGCGATATGCTCGTCGAATGTTTCACTTATTACGACAATATTATCGAGATAATAGAAGACTTTGTTGTCAAAATCAGGGGTAAATAACATGTCCATAAGTCTCTGTTGAGTAGCAGGGGAATTAGTTAAACCGAAGGGCATTACTTTGAATCTGTACATTCCTCTGCCTGGAACGTAGAATGCAGTCTTGTCTTTGTCTGCCGGGTTAAGGGAAATCTCCCAAAAAGCTTTGGCAATGTCAGTACTAGACAGGTATTTGGCATTCCTAAGGTTATCCAAGATCTCGCTTATAAGGGGAAGGTTATATGCGTCGCGACGAGTAATAGAGTTCAGTTTCCTGCTGTCGACGCAGAAACGCCATTCACCATTTTTCTTGGAAGTAATAATCACCGGAGATAGCCAAGGGCTTTCACAGGGTTCAATTACGTCCCATTCAAGCATTTTATCCACCTCATTAACTAATGCTTTTTGTTTTTCAGGGGATAATCAATAGCATCTTTGTTTGATAGGAAGGGAATCACCAGTGTCGATTTTGTGAGTAATCAGATGTGTACGTCCCAGTACTCCTTTTTCCTCAAATGAGATACCTTTGAAATGATTGATAATGCTATCGGCTATTTCCTTCTGGTTTTTAGTAAGATGGTCATAATAAGGTAGTACTTTTTTGTCATCGTTCTGAATAGATGAGCATTTGAGGGCTGAGAGACCAGCTGAAGATAGTAAAGAAGGTAGCAAATTAAATTTGTTCCAAAAATCAATGCCAAGGATAAGGGAAGGAAAAAGTTCAGGAAAAGCATAAGCTTTAATTATATGAGTCTGCTCATTGAAGAACATTGGTACTTCGAAATAGCCCAATGATTTAATTCTTTGATGGCTAGCAGTTGAGATAGAAATGCAATCTGACTTGAAAAGCTTGAAGCCAAGTTTGAGAATTTCTAGATGGGAATTATTGCCGAAAATGGTAACTGAACTACCAGAGTCCAGAAGACCAGACATGTTTAGATTGTTAATTCGAACGTTAATGAAAGGGCGTTTAGAATCTTTCTCATTAGAGTAGAATGTAGAAGAGATTTTATAGCAAGAAAAGAAATTTTTAAGTGTTGAAAGCTAAATATTCCAATCGTTAATGTCGAGTTTAGGAGAGCTTTTCAAGTCAATAATTAGTTTTTTGAACTAGTACTAGGTTTAGGGTTACATTTAGGACAGTCTGCGGATTTACAGTCCTTAAGTGCCACAAAGACTGAGTAGCAAGGTCTGATGTTTCTTAGAAGAATTTCAAGCTGTTCATTTTCAGTAAGCTTCTTTGTGAGACGTGAGAACATTCCTACCATGATAGAGATGTAGATGGATATCGGTTCCTCTAAGCCTTGAGTACGACTTCTAATTGCCTGTAAGAGTTTATAGTAGTAATCGAAAAGGCCAAAATCCTTTGTTAGCAATTGCGTAAGTTCTACCCAAGATAAGTTAGGATTCCTACTCATTTCGAATCTGAACCAATGAAGAGCGTTGTCAGTAAAAATTTCATAAGCCTGATTAATTAGAAGGTTTTTATCAAAGTTTCGTGAAATGCAATATTCATCCAACTTTTGGAGAAAAGATCTAGGGCAGGATTTACCGTTAAAAGTATATTTTTTTAGATCTTTAAAGATATTAGTGTTACTTGAAGGTTGAGGATAAGGAAAGATTAAGGGTTGAAGCTGAGAAGAGGGTTGAGCAACTTCAGGTATATAAGTAGTTGGGGAATCAATAGATGTAACTATATTTTCCGCTGGGTGAAAGGTAAAAGGCTCAAATTTATTATTCAAGTCATCAAATTTAGTTTTAAGACACGTAAAAGTAGTCAAAAGTTCAGGGTTAAGGTCGATGTCTATACGTTCCAGTCTGTAATAAATATGGTTTAGATATGTTTCAATAAGGCGAGCAAATTTAGAATCGCCCTGTAATAATCTATTAATTTTCCCTTCAATTGATGGTAGTATCAAGTTGAGCAAGATCCTCATTAACTGGAAAAGGAGAAGTTAGAATATCCTCTGGCGATGTTATCGAAGAGAGTCTTTGAATCTGTTTTCTCAACTCTAGGACTGTATTTGCTGGATCCTCTAATCTAATTGTTACCTCATAGATCAGTTCAGCTTTGTTGAGGTATTCAAATTTAATTAATCGTGGCATTGTTAAGAATAAAGATTAGAAGTTAATAAAGTTCAAATTTAATACCTTGTTTCCTTCTTAAATAAAAATAAAATTAGTGAGTAAAAATGAAGTTCAGTGAGGGATAAGAGTTAGAGAAAAAAAAATAGAAAAGTTAAGTAGTAAACAATAAAAGTTGAGATTCTAAGTAAAATAAGATGACTAATATTTACAATTAAATAGAGTATAAAGATATTAGGATAAAGATAAATAAAACAAGTTAAGAATATTTACAATATATATATTTTATCCGTGCGGTGACGGAGAAAGAATACAACTCACCGCCTCTTTTCTTCCCGTGACTAAGGGATGTGGGAGCTTCCATCCGCTCTTCTGGTGGTAGGGTGCCTAACACCCGCCTGGTTTGTTACCACCGTGCGCATGGTGAAAAACCCGTGAAGTGTTTCTCGCGCGTTTCGGGGTCAGCCAGCGTACAACCAGAGCTCGAGTGGAAGTTGTCGCGAAGGATTCAGTCCAGGGGAGGCATCCGTGGAACCGATGCCGGCAGGACTGCATCGACCCGTCGGCCAGGGGCCCAAGCGTTCCTAACCAGTTCGCGAGGCTGCCCCATCATGTCACGCATAATCTCGAGGTGGACCGTCGTGCCGGTTGGTAATCGGGGCGTGGGGTCCCGGCGGCCACTCCCGGGGGGGTGCGGGAGCCCTTCCGTCCGGCGGGTCGGGGCATCTCCTCTGCAGGCAGTCAATCGGGAAAACAAACCTCCCTTATTTGCCCGGACTCTTCGCGACGGCGTCCGCTCGTTTTCGCGTCTCTTTTATTTTTGGCAGCCTCAATTACAAAGTTTGGACGTACAGCGGTGCACACCCCCACGCCTTCAACGCTGTTTGAGGTCGAGTTCTGCAACTCTAACCTCAACGCTGTCCACCACCATCTCGAGACAGCACGGCCAGCATTGTTGTTCCTGATGGAGACACAAATACTTCCGCCTGCTGACACAGGCTACCTTGCTCCCGGCTACGTGCTTGAAGAGTCCTTCAAAGCGAAAGCCGGTGTATGCCTGTATGTTCGGGCGGATGTTTGCTGTCGCCGTCTCCGCTGCTTGGAAGATCCCTCCTTCTCCATGCTGGGGGTACACGTCGATTCTGGCCCCCTGGCCAGAGTCTACGTGTGCCTCTACAGATCCCACACCGGCGATGTTGAGACAACTCGACTTTTTGAGCACCTTATTCGGGCAGCAGATGACGCGCAGGAACAATTTCCCAATGCAGAATTGGTGTTTTTGGGGGACTTTAATGCTCACCACAATTTGTGGTTAAGTTCTTCCAAAACTGACCATGCAGGGATCTCTGCTCACACATTCGCTCTCACGCATGACTTGAAGCAACTGGTTGATCAGCCCACCAGGATCCCAGATATTCCAAGTCAAGCGCCTTCTTTACTGGACCTTCTGCTCACGACCCATCCACAGGGCTATCAGGTTGTGGTAAGAGCCCCCCTGGGCTCGTCCGACCACTGCCTGATATCTGCCAAAGCACCACAGGCCAAGCCTCCGCGTCCAGCAGTGGTCAAGCGCCGTATCTGGCGTTATGGGTCGGCAGATTGGGACGGTATGCGTGATTACTTTGCGTCCGTCCCTTGGAAGCAGCGCTGCTTCAGTGACAGGGACCTATTGGGCAGTGCCGTTGTCATTACTGAGGAGATTATAATGGGTATGGAATACTATATTCCTCATTCTGATCTCATCAGTAAGGGCACACGTAACCTCTCGTTCAATCACGACTGTGCTGAAGCTGCTTCGCGTAAGCAAGCGGCATATCGTGCTTGGATCAGAGGCCGCGCTCTCAAGGATCCCGGGGTCGATTCACTCAAAGCAGCCTACAATTCTGCTTCCAAGGTCTGTAAGAAAGCTTACATCAGAGCGGATGCCCAGCGTGTTGCACGAGTTGGCCAGGAACTTATAACGTATCCTGCGGGCTCCCGTAGCTACTGGCGTTTGGCCAAGGCCGTGCAAAAAAACTTCTGCCAGCCCTCGCTACCACCTCTGAGATGCCCAGACGGAACACTAGCTCATAAGCCGCAGGAGAAAGCCGATTTATTGGCAAAACTCTTTGCGGCTAACTCCCGAATCGATGATTGCAATGCACTGCCATCATCATTACCACACTGTGGCACAACAATGCCTGATATTAAAATCAGGCAGCGTGAAGTTCGTGCCGAATTGCATCACTCGTCGTCCGGAAAGCTAGTGGACCTGATGGCATTCCAGCAGTTGTACTTAAAAAATGTGCAGCGGAGTTGTCTCCCGTGCTCACGCGCCTGTACCAATGCTCGTATTCTTTGGGGCGTGTGCTGGAGACTTGGAGAGATGCTAACGTGCAACCGGTGCCCAAAAAAGGGGATCGCTCAGACCCGGCAAACTACCGGCCAATAGCAGTTAACTCAGTTTTATGTAAAGTTCTAGAAAAGGTCCTTAATAACCATCTGACCCGCTACCTAGAAGATCAATCCCTGATTAATGATCGTCAATATGGATTTTGACCGAAACGATCGACGGGTGACCTTCTAGCGTTCTTAACTCATATCTGGGGTGAGGCTATCGACAAGCGTGGCGAGTCGTTGGCTATCAGCCTTGACATTGCTAAAGCGTTCGACAGGGTCTGGCACAAAAGCCTTCTCTCCAAGCTTCCGGCATACGGTCTGCCAGCCCAGTTCTGTTCTTGGGTAGCTGACTTCCTGCATGAGCGTAGAATTCGTGTCCTTACGGATCGTAGCAGTTCGCAGTTCATGTCAGTGAATTCCGGCGTTCCCCAGGGCTCCGTCCTATCCCCCACTCTCTTTCTGCTGCATATCAATGACTTGATTCCTCTTGGGAATATTCATTGCTATGCAGACGATAGTACAATGCATGCGGGGTATCTCGGACAAGCAGCGGCTGGGCAGGCAGTAACCAAGGAGAAACGGGAAAATCTTGTCATTGAACTCAATCAGGCTTTGGACCACATTTCCGAATGGGGTACCAGGAACTTGGTTGAGTTCAATGCCAAGAAAACTCAGGTTTGCGCTTTCACGGCAAAAACATCGCCATTCCTTCCCCTTCCATCTCTTCAGGGCACAACACTACCGCTGCAGAGCAACATTTCCATGCTCGGTATGGAAGTTAGCTCAGACCTGAATCCAAAAGACTACATCGAAACCGTGATCAAAACAGCTTCACGCAAACTCGGAGTCCTGAACAAGGTGCGGCGTTTTTTCACGCCCGATCAACTGTGCTTGTTGTACAAAACGCAAGTGCGGTCCTGCGTGGAATATTGCTCGCACCTCTGGGATGGCTCCGCCAAGTACTTGCTCGATGCTTTGGATAGGTTACAGCGGCGCGCAATCCACATCATAGGCGATGAGGAGGTGACTAAACACCTTGAGCCTCTTCAATTACGCCGTGACGTGGCGTCACTAAGCGCGTTCTATCGTTTGTACCACGGCGAGTGTTCTGAGGAGTCTCTCTTATCCCACCTTCCCCTTTCCTTCAGAGGACCACGTGCGCTGGCCTACGTTGTCACTGTTTTACTGTGGCCACAATTCCATTGCGTACAAAGAAATTTGCTGACTCATTTCTTTGTCGCACTATTCGTAAATGGAATGCTCTGCCCGCTCACGTGTTCCCTCCCTCTTACAACCTGGGATCCTTTAAAAGAGGCGTGAAGAAGCAACATGCAGGCCGGCAGGGTGAGGATGGCTGGTGTGGCAGGTAGAACTGCTGTATCAGCTATCTTCGCGTCTGGACTTCACCTTCACTTAACATCAGGTGGGGTGGAGTCATTTGTCGGACCTATCTATAAAAAAAAAGGAAAAAATTTAAATATATATATATTCTATGATAAAGGGGATTTCTTTTTATTTCCAAATAAGATGCCAAAGGGGATGAATGGGTTAGGGACACTAGAAGAAGTGTTGTTTTAGAATTTAGAGGGGAGGCTGGGGTAAAAAATGAAGTTAAGGAAAGGGAAAGAGGGAAACTTAAAGGAAGACCTATAGACTAAAGAGTTGGGCGCCAATTTTGTCGTGTAGCTACAAAATAAAACTAGATAGAAAAAACAGTATAGGATATATATATTTACAAGATAAAGTATTTACAGATAAACAATAAAAAAAAAGGTTATGGTGTGTGTGTTAAGTGTGGGGTGTAAAGTGGAAGTGGTGAAGTGGGAGTGGGTCGTCGGCGATCTTCTTTGTTGAGAATTGGGTCTGGAGGCCGTGCTGCTGGCAGACGGGCGGCACTCCTAGGAGGCAGAAGCGCTCCTGTTCAGCCGTCTCAGGTCTTGGCCTGCCCTGGTGGTGGCTGGCAGGCGCTGCTGGTAGGTTGGCCGGCGAATATTGGCCAGTGGCAGGAGTTGATGGAACTGCAGGAGTCAGTAGAAGGCGGGCTGAAGCAGTTGGAGGCTGGCCGAAGAAGCTGGAGTCCAGGCGGCAGTCCCACCGATGAGGTTGCGAGTACGTGAAGATGACGAGAAGAGTAGTAGAGTAGTAGAGATAAGTAGTTGTTTAGAGAGCCAATAGGCGCTATATAGCTTTGAGGTCTTTCTTGAGTCCCGGGGCAGTCGGCCCCGGGCAAGGCCTTTTATTAATTTAGAGCTCGGTAGCGAGCTATCAAAAGTTGAGTTGGCAACTTTTGCCGGCCTTTTATAGGTCCGGAACCATTTAAATTTAGACACGGTTCGAATCGAGCCAAAAAGAATCAAAGTAGGTGGTCTGTGGAGGTTGAATAGTCATAGACGTAGTTGAAGAGAGTATCCGTGTCATGGGTAGCCATGGCAACGGATAAAAAACATTAAGTGTCACAAATGTCAATAAAATAAATAAACTAAAAATAGATAAAATAGGAGCAAAATTAATGAAAACTAATAAATAACAAAATAAAGAGAAATGCCGGTAAGTGTCCAGCACTCTGGAATAGTGATTTTCAGTACAGATGGAATTATTATACGTATAAATTTACAAAATGATGTGATATTTTTGAAATTATGTGTTTCCACGAATACATAATAAAATATATGTTGATGCCTGATGAATATCGATGATGTTATATGATAAAACCTATGATAGTCGAAATCATGGGACGATTCCTAAGGTACGTTACAATGTGGCGGCGCGGCGCCCACCCGCCGACCACCTGACGTTCATTAGTTGACAACGAGGCGTCCACCTTTGGCCCACCTCACGTTAGCTGGTTAACAACGCGACCTCCACCTGAATGTGCTCGTCGAGTGGACAACGAGTGGACGTCACGCGACTACATTCTATGTGAATGTGGACCTCTTGACCACAAACGTAGTTTTATATCAGGGGCGGCATTTATTATGCCCAAAAAAACTCAAATATCTAAAAAAAATAAACGTTCTGAGCTTCTTGGATGCTATCGATCTAAAAGAGATACTTGGTGGTAAGTCACAATAGATCGCTTTTAGGTTGTAGTGACTATAGTTTCATTAAGATTGCCCAAAAATCTGATATAATAATAATAATACAGAACGATAGTCGAATTTTGCTTTCTCATTTATAATAAAATTATGAGCACTAATCCACATATTCACTTATAAATGTAATAATGAACAATCGAACGGAATAAGGAGCTTTTGCGCACGTAATCGTCTAAAGTCCCTTTATAGCCGTTTTGAGCGGTGGCGAGCTAGACCCCGGATTACAGAATGATGGATGCACTGCCCAGGATTATCAAACGTTTGTGTTGGTGTTCAGCGGCCACAGCTCGCCACGGTGCTATGGCAAATTTGAAATATATGACATCATAGTTACGATAATAGATACGACGCGATTAAACTAATTTTGTTTAAGAAGTGTACGTGGATTTTCTCATAGTTATTAGGGATATAGACACAAGTATAATAAACTATTAAACAAAAAAGTAAAATGTATATTTAATAATTTCTGTTCTCAAACCTTAATTGAGGGTGAAAAACCGAAACATGTATTTTATTGTCAGGCAGTTTTATTAGAAATCTGAGAAATCAGACTTCTAACCTATAAAAGTAAAATCGCAGTATTTATTCATGAAATAAGTAGTATAAATTATTCTGTATTAAATAAATAAAATAGTCGGCATCTCCCAGCATCTCATTATTATTTTGATAACACGAATTATAATTTAATACAACCATGTTTCATCACATGAAAATCAAAAGTGATTTTAATTTATATTCAGTATTGGTTTTTTTTTTTTTTTTTTTTTTCATATTACTAGGTAAGCAAATGACTCTACCCCACCTGATGTTAAGTGGTGATAAAGTCCAAACGCGAAGATAGCTGGTACAGCAGTTATTAACTGCTACACCAACCATCCTCACCTTGCCGGCCCGCAAAAATGCTTCTTCACGCCTCTCTTAAAGGACCCCAGATTATAGGAAGGAGGGAACACGTGCGCGGGTAAAGAATTCCACTTAAGAATAGTACGACAAAGAAATGAGTCGCCAAATTTCTTTGTTCGTGTAGGAATAGTGGCCACAGCAAGTCGATGGGAACGTAGGCCAGCGCGCGTGGTCCTCTGAAGAAAAGGTGATGGAGGGATAAGCAAGAATAGCTCCTCAGAACACTCGCCGTGGTATATTCGGTAGAATGCGCTTAATGATGCCACATCACGGCGTAATTGTAGAGACTCGAGTTTCTTAGTTGCCTCTTCATCGCCAATGATGCGGGCAGCGCGCCGCTGCAACCTATCCAAGGCATCGAGTAAGTACTTTGCGGAGCCATCCCAGAGGTGCGAGCAATATTCCACGCAGGACCGCACTTGTGTTTTGTACAACAAGCACAGTTGATCGGGCGTGAAAAAACGCCGCACCTTGTTCAGGACTCCGAGTTTGCGTGAAGCTGTTTTGATCAACGTTTCGATGTAGTCCTTTGGATTCAGGTCTGAGCGAACTTCCATACCGAGCATGGTAATATTGCTCTGTAGCGCCAGTGTTGTGCCCTGAAGAGAGGGAAGGGGAAGGAATGGCGATGTTTTTGCCGTGAAAGCGCAAGCCTGAGTTTTCTTGGCATTGAACTCAACCAAGTTCCTAGTACCCCATTCGGAAATGTGGTCTAAAGCCCGATTGAGCTCAACGACAAGATTCTCCCGTTTCTCCATGGTTTCTACCTGTCCAGCCGCCGCGTGTCCAAAGTATCTCGCATGCACTGTGCTATCGTCTGCATAGCAATGAATATTCGCAAGTGGAATCAAATCATTGATATGCAGCAGAAAGAGTGTGGGGGATAGAACGGAACCCTGAGGAACACCGGCATTCACTGACATGAACTGCGAACTACATCCGTCCGTAAGGACGCGAATTCTACGCTCATGCAGGAAGTCAGCTACCCAGGCGCAGAGCTGAGCAGGCAGACCGTATGCAGGAAGCTTGGAGAGAAGGCTCTTGTGCCAGACCCTGTCAAAAGCCTTGGCGATGTCAAGGCTAATAGCCAGAGACTCTCCCCGCTTGTCTATAGCTTCACCCCAGATGTGTGTCACGTACGCTAGAAGGTCACCCGTCGATTGATTCGGCCTAAATCCGTATTGACGATCGTGAATTAGAGAGTAATCTTCTAGGTAGCGGGTCAGATGGTTGTTAAGGACCCTTTCTAAGACTTTACACAATACTGAGGTGACAACTATCGGCCGATAGTTGGCCGGGTCTGAGCGGTCCCCTTTTTTGGGCACCGGTTGCACATTGGCGTCTCTCCAAGCTTCCGGCACACGCCCCAAAGAGTAAGAGAGTTGGTACAGTCGCGTAAGCACGGGAGACAACTCCGCTGCACAATGTTTTAGAACAACTGCTGGGATGCCATCGGGTCCAGTAGCTTTCCGGACGTCGAGTGATTGCAATTCCGCACGAACATCACGCTGCCTGATTTTAATGTCAGGCATCGTAGTGCCACAATGAGGTAGTGTAGGTGGCAGTGCATTGCAATCACTGATTCGGGAGTTAGCCGCAAAGAGCTTTGCCAACAAATCGGCTTTCTCTTGCGGCTCATGAGCTAGTGACCCATCTGGACATCGCAGAGGTGGCAGCGAGGGCTGGCAAAAGTTGTGTTGCACGGCCTTAGCCAAACGCCAAAAACTACGGGAGCCCGTAGGGTGCGTTAACAATTCGTGGCCAGTACGTGCTACACGTTGGGCATCCGCTCTGATGTAAGCCTTCTTACAAGACTTGGAAGCACTATTATAGGCAGCTTTCAATGAGTTAACCCCGGGATCCTTAAGAGCGCGGCCTCTGATCCAAGCGCGATATGCCGCCTGCTTACGAGAAACAGCATCGGCACAATCGCGATTGAACCAGCGGTTACGTGTGCCCTTACTGATGAGATCAGAATGTGGAATGTAATACTCCATTCCCATTACGATCTCCTCAGTAATGGCAACGGCACTGGATGATAGGTCCTTTTCCAGACGCAAAGTAATCGCGCATACCATCCCAATCTGCCGACCCATAGTGCCAGACCCTGCGTTTGACCACCAATGGTCGAGGGGTTTTGGCCTGTGGCACCTTGACAGATATCAGGCAATGGTCTGATGAACCCAGTGGGGCTCGAACCACAATCTGATACTCCTGCGGATGGGTCGTAAGCAGAAGGTCTAGTAAAGAAGGCGCTTGACTTGCTATATCTGGGATCCTGGTGGGCTGATCAACCTGGTTGTCCTTTATTAAATTGATGTTAACTTTCATGTAGTTGTAGCACAATATTTCAAATTAGATAGCATACCTAAAGAATGAAATGAGGTTAAATACTACAATATAGAAGCTTTCGTAAAACCTGCTTTCGTAAAGGTGCTAATTATATTATCCACTGAACATTAGGGTCTGCGCAGCGTTAAGCGAGAGCCGCTGCAACGGGAGCCCGCCTCATGCTGCGCTGCTCTATGAAATAACATGAAACAAAGACTCTGAGCGGACGTCTTGTCTGTGTTCCCGTTAACGTAGCGCAAGCTCAAATCTATATATATAAAACTCAAAGGTGACTGACTGACATAGTGATCTATCAACGCACAGTCCAAACCACAGGACGGATCGGGCTGAAATTTGGCATGCAGGTAGATGTTATGATATAGGCATCCGCTAAGAAAGGATTTTGATCAATTCTACCCCCAAGGGGATAAAATAGGGAATGAAAGTTTGTATGAAACTTTGTCAATTTTAAACCGATCGGGCTGAGACTTTGCATGCAGGTATAAGAAGAATCATAGATGAATGTCATTGTGTATAATACAAGCCTGAGAACAAAAACTGTAGTCTACACTTCAGCTCTACACCGAAGCGAAGCCAGGGCGGGCTGCTAGTTAAAAATAATAAAAAATAGCTGGTTTCATGAAAAACGATTAGTCCTAGTGTAGGAGAGAGATCGAGTAAGTATTAAAGTGTATTTACGTGTATTTACGTGAATGTCGTGTTTAACTGTGCTTAATATACGAAACCTGTATAATAATGTATATACCATATTATTCTAGAGAACACAACACTATTTATGGTGTTGGATGACAGGAAGGATAATCATAATCCACAACATTCAACAATACAATGAAGCGAGTTTTGTTATAAAGTAGGGATGTATGAACTGAAGAACCCTTAGGCTGCAATTTCAGTGGGCAGCGACGTGCGGGAGCGGAATAAAATACGCAGTGGGCAGAATCGCTGGTTAGTCGCCACTGTCTATTTTGTGCCCGTGCAATTCTATATTTACTACAGACACTGAATAAAAATATTTATTATAGGTGAAGTTGTGTAATATGTTTATTTTTTTTTTTTAATAAAACTGCTAGATAATAGTAGGTATCCACATGTTTTAGAAGCTTTAACAGAATAAAAACAATGACCTTTTATAAGACTAGATACTGACTAGTGCCATCTACGAGTATATCTAAGAGAATAGAAGGCATAAACAAAAACCATTTTATCGGTCTACAACCTCCTTATGCGATCGTGCGCCCAATAGTTCGTATAACTGTGGGTTGCACCATCGCTTTCTCTCTTTTCATACAGTTGTTATTTTAATGCTAATGCGCTAGAGTCTATTCTTTAGTTGTACAGTCGCCATCAGATATATCTGAGCATACAAGGTGACCAAATACATCTGAACAGTTAAAATGTCATTAAGTTCTATACGCTACAAGTGACCATAAATATCTGAACATTCATTACTTCAATAATATCTGAGCAGATGCCTGTCAATAATATCTGAACATACAACTTTTCAATAATATCTGAACACGTCAATGATTATGTATCTACGCAGATCATGCACTGGGCTTACATATTTTGTTACTACGTGATTGAAAGGATGAACTAAAAACAAAGGCTAAATATAAGGAATAAATACGATGAGAAGGGAATAAAAATCTATCAGAAAATCATTCGTGTAGGTCACCACGAGTAGTAGAAATGGAAGATGCCTAATTTTTTCTCTATTTATTTTTTATAATTAACGAGAAGTTATGTTTTTATTTTATTCTATAGATTAAAATCTCAATATCTCCTTAGAAATTTATTTAAAAATAAGACAACTGCGTTTTTTAACCGCAATAGAAATAAGTAATAATTTGGAGGAAACATTTGTCCCACTATTTCCATTGCAGTGGAAAATGGAATTCTGTACTTGTCATGCTCAAACTGGGCGCCATCCTTACAAAAATTTTATTTACTGTCTGAGTGGATGTGTTTGTTTGGTTTGGGTATGTATTATTTATAAAAGTGAAAATTAATAAAAAACAAATTTAATTCTTATAAATTTTTATTGAGTTAAATAATCAAAAATGTAAACGAATTAACTTGGTCACTACCTCAGTAGATGCTCAAGCTTAAGTATTTATTATTATAATAAAATTATAATCGAGATCGAAATAAAAAAAAGCAACTTCTGATACAATGAGTTTAAAATTAAATAGTAACAAAATGTTTTATTGTTATAATTATACATGAGATCAAATCAAAAAGTTATCAGGCAATTAGTAAGGTTCTTGAAATTAGCGTATTATTATTAGCTTAATAATTTCCCAATATTATCAATGCCCGTTTAGACGGGAATTTCTAACAGACGTAGACGGCCGTAACGTATATTTATTTATTTATTTATACTTTATTGCACAAAAGTATGTACAAGTGGCGGACTTAATGCCATTAGGCATTCTCTACCAGTCAACCGGAGAATTTTAGCAAAAATCTTAAGGTAGTGCAAAAAGAATTCATCAAATTACTTATTATATTTTTATATCTATGGAAACAAGATAATATATATATACTACATAAAATAAATATCTATAAAAATACATAAATAATAATATATATATATATATATTTAGAATATACATACAAATATATATCATATCAGGAGGATGCGGAGGAGGAATCTAATAAATGATGACGTACGGAGCGTTTAAAAGTCAGTTTGTTCGGAGCATCTTGAATATGAGGAGGCAGTGCGTTCCAGAGTCGTATAGCTTGAAGAGAAAATGAGTTGGAAACAAAACCAGTATGGTGAGCGGGAAAAGCTAGAGTTTGTTTGCTGCTAGACCGAAGATTCAGATTATGGATACTGCCAAGATACCGAAATTTACATTTCAAATATCCAGGAGCACATGGATCATTAATGATTGAATATAGGGTGGAAAGAATTCTGAGATTTCGACGTTGGCGAATTGTTAACCATTTTAACTTCTTTCGAAAGGCAGAAACGTGATCGTATTTACGGAGACAAAAAATAAAACGAATGCAGTTGTTGAGCAATCGATCCAATTTGTTAAGAAGTTCTTGAGATATGTCAGCGTAACACACATCAGCATAATCTATAATGGGCAAAATTACGGATTGAACCAAGAGAATTTTAGAAGATATTGAGAGAAAATTTTTGAATTGATAGAATGACCGAAGTATACCTATCACCTTACAGCTTATAGCGTCCACTTGTGCTATCCAATTGAGAGAATGGTCAATCTGTATACCCAGGTCTACAACTTCAGGAGAAAACTTTATTGGGGTTCCTTCAAAATAGAGAGACGAAACAGAGCTCATGTCCACCTTCGCCAGAAGACGAGCGCTGCCCAGGATAATGGCCTGGCATTTATTCGGATTGACTTTAATACCGAAATTGCGAGACCAGTCCGAAATTCGCTGAAGATCATCATTTATAGACCTAATGGCCACTTCCAGGTCATTCACCCCAATTTGAGAGTAAACTTGTAAGTCGTCTGCGTAGAGATGGTAAGAGTTGCGAAGAATGGAGGTAATGAGATTGATAAAGACTGAAAATAGCAGAGGAGAGAGAATACCGCCTTGTGGGACGCCAGCCGATAAATCGCACCAATCCGATAAATCACCGCCAGCTCGAACTGCTTGCTGACGTCCAAGAAGATAAGATGAAAACCAATCTAGTTCCGGAGACGAGATTCGCAAGTGGGATAGTATAGCAAGGAGAATGTCATGATCAACGGCATTAAAGGCATTAGAGAAATCAATGAGAACCAGAACCGTTAACCGTGACATCTCCATGCCATCACGAACGTCCTCAGTGACTTTTAGTAAGGCAGTTGTGGTGCTATGACCCGGTCGAAAACCAGACTGGTATTGGTTTAGCACGTGATTTTTAGCTATGAAAGCAGATAGTTGACTATGGACAGTAGCCTCCAAGACTTTCGACAAAAATGGCAAAATAGAAATTGGTCTTAAATGACTAGGAGTTGTGGGATTACTTATTTTGGGAAGTGGCAAAATATGAGCCTTGCGCCATGAGTCTGGAAATACACCTGAGGAAATTGATTTATTAATTATGTATGTGATGATAGGGAGAATACTATTAAATATAGTATATTGTCGAATTTTCAACAAAAACGCAGACCAATTAGTTATTTTGCTCACCATTTTTAGGGTTCCGTAGCCAAATGGCAAAAAAACGATATTCATACAAAAATAGAAAAAAAAACGTATGGACTTAGAATTTTTTTTTATCAAATCTTTACGTGTGGGGTATGGATAGGTCTATAAAATTGATAGATCTATAAATTAAATATGGGACCCATTTCCACTAAATGTTGTTAGAATTCATAATGCAATAAGGTCGAAATTTTAGTTTGATAGTGTTTTGATGACATAATGTCATAATGAATCGACCCTTGAAATGATAACCTCTTTATGAAATACTATTTCGTGTCAGTGTCAGTGAAAAAAACAGTTTAATGTGACATTTTTACAAAGTATAATTCGGAAACGGAACATAACATAACATCGGAAATGATCTTTTGCTGTCGCTTCAGATGACGTAATTGCATGGTTGCCCCTAGTAACGTAAAGTTGTCAATGGTAAACATTATGACATTGACGTTGCATTAAAATATTAGCTTTATACAGCTTGCAGCAGATTGCTACACGATATTCAAAGGTGGGGCCCAGATGAAAGCTCGTGTCTGTACATTACCATGCAAACTTCTACCAAAAGTTGATTTGAACGAGATCAAGCAATTACCGCAATTTACATTTAATTCAATATAAAAATATTTATTTAGATAATGGTACGGAACCCTTCGTGCGCGAGTCCGATTCGCACTTGACTGGTTTTTAAATATGCATACTATTCATTTGAATAGTATGCATATTTAATAAGCAGTATATTTATACTGCTTATAGACATGTTTTCTCCTGCTAACCAATCTACAGTACAGGCACGAATTATGAAATCTTGCAGATCCATGTTATTGTAAGCTGCCTTTTTATGATTTCATTTTTGACTATCATCAATTGCATGCCCTTTTCCCAATTCTATTTGTGGTCGACGCAACATGTCTTCCGCTTCCATTCTCCTCTATCACTCGCAATATCAACACTCACTCCCTTACTGGCCATGTCCTCATTCACACAATCTATCCATCTTTTTTTCTTCGGTTTCCTCTCCCCGGGTAACCCTCCACTCTCATTATACAGGTTGGTATATTGAAATGGGTCAGGATGGGAAAGTCTGAAACTATAATATATATGAAGATCTGTTCTTAGGAACAAGATTTTAATAAAATTAAAAACTGCATTCATACATTTAAGAAAAACCCTGTGATCAGCACGGGAATCAAATCCGGTCGTTTTGAAAAAAAAAACTTACACTATTTCTATTTAAATATCGATTATGTAGGTCTGAAGCAGTAAATGTTTCTATTAAACGTGATGTCTAAAATGCGTAAAATGCATTTTTGTCACATAATTTAAATTATTTCAGTAGAGGTTCTAAGTGACCACCGTTTTTTTAATACAAAATTTAACACGTATAGGTAACTTATCTTACTAATAAATAGAAATAGGAAATAGTGTTAGTTTTTTTTTCAAAACGACCGGGTTCGATTCCCCAGCTGACCACAGGGTTTTTCTTAAATGTATGAATGCAGTTTTAATTTTTATTAAAATCGATGACATAGTTCCTAAGAACAACAGATCTTCGTATATATTATAGTTCAAACTTTCCCATACTGACCCATTTAAATGAGCCATCTTGTATACTCTCATATTAAATTTTTGACCATTATATAATTATTTGCCGAACAAGGATTGCTGCCTGATTTTTTAAATTGCTTACAAAATCTTTTTGTGCCGACCAAATTATTTAAAGGCTGACCAATTATATACTTCTCATGAAACATTAGTATTTTGTGTAACCTCCTTCTGCATTTAATACGTCTTGTAAACGTTTCCTCATGGAACCAACTACCTTCTCACAAAAACCTCGACCTCTGAACGATTCCCAAACATCATTTGCATGTCGCCTTAAGGCTTCTGTTGTTCGACATTGATTCCCATCCCACTCTTGCACCATTTTACCCGAAAGGTTTTCGATGGGATTGAGGTCTGGACTTTTTGGTGGTAGTTTGATTAAAGTTAGTTCTCTCTGTTCATTAATCCATGTCTGTACTGTACGAGCATTATGTACTGAGCTGTTGTCTTGAAGGAATGTAATTTGTTGTTCTGGATAAAAAACTTGAGCTGTAGGAAGAAAAGCATCTTCCAGAAGTTCCTTATAATTCATTGCATTCATTCGTCCACTTATTTCCACAAGCTCACCAGGTCCATCTTTGCACATCCATCCCCAAAATCCAATTGAAATACGTCCACTCCGGCGATTAGGCAGCACATTTTGTTCTAAGTAACATGTGTTTTCGGGTCGCCACAAACTTAATCGCCCATTATCTGATGAGCAGAAAACCTTTTCGTCCATGAAAATAACGTTTTGAAAATTAAAATTTAAATAATTAGCTGCAAATTGTAGCCGCTGCATTTTGTGCCTTGGCGTGAGAGTTGGTTTTTTAGCCGGTACTCTATTTTTTAAACCTCCTTCTTTTAATCGTCTTCTAATGGTGCTAGTGGATATTTCGAATGTGCTTGAAAATTGTGTAGTGTTTATAAATCTGTCATTTTTGGCTTTATCTATAATAGCTATGTCTTGGTTATTTGTAGTAATACGCGGGCGACCAAATGAAACATGATTATTTAATGTTTCTCCTTGCTGCCATCTTTCTAGCCATAAATATACAGTATTTCTCTGAAATAAATACAATTTTATACTTTGTGAATAAAGTTTCATGTTTTGTGGGCAATTGATTTTTAGCATTTTTCTCCGTGATACTTACGGCTATCCCTAGCTCATCGGCGATATCTTTTACGGATACACCATCATTTTTTAGTTGTATTATTTTATGTTTCATTTCCGCATCAATACGGTACGAACTCATATTAATTATAGTTAATTTATGGTATGAACTAATACGTAAGCAAGCTGCTTGAATTTATTTGTGCATGACACATGACAGAGGTGATAAGAATAAAAACTGGAAAGTGTTTAACTGCCAGCGTCATCTTATTATAAATAAATAATTAAGAGGTCCTATTAAAATTGTTCAGATATTTTTGAAAAGTTGTATGTTCAGATATTATTGACAGGCATCTGCTCAGATATTATTGAAGTAATGAATGATCAGATATTTATGGTCACTTGTAGTGTATAGAACTTATTGACATTTTAACTGTTCAGATGTATTTGGTCATCTTGTATGCTCAGATATATCTGATGGCGACTGTACCATAGTTCTGCGAAGCAAAAACTTTATTGATAGCGGCCCAAACATATTCGATGTTTAGTGATATAGACAATACTTATTGATATGACTTGAACATACCAACATTGTAATAAAAATTGCCCAAACATTTAGGATAAAAGTGACACGACAAAGCAGTATTAAAGAATTTATAAAACACTAGAGGCCGCCCACGAATTCGTTCGCGTTAAAGTTTTTTAAAATCCTTCGGAAGCCTAAAACTTTTTCAGTAACAAATAGTATCCTATGTCTCGTTCCTCGTAAGGTGTCTGCGCGTAAAATTTCATCCAAATCCGTTCAGGCATTTTTGCGCAATTGAGTAACAAACATACAAAGAGACAAACGTATAAAAACACAAGCATTTAAATATACAAACATTTAATCTTTCACATTTATGACAACGATATTAAATATCCCAGATACGAACAAAATCGTGGCCGAAACCAAAGTCCAAAAGGTACATTGGTCCACACAGAGCACCAATCCACAGCTTGTCGAAATGCAAGCTTGTCAATTTTTACGACTTATAAGCGGAAGAATAAAAACCTTATTTCTTTGACTCTACGCGCAAATTCTGAATGCGCTGTTAGCAATATAGCAGGTACGGACCGCGAGCAAAAGAGACAGATATATAACCGATTATGCTTTTCACACATTTTCTAATAAATGTCCTGTCGAAATACGACACTCTAATTACTATATCAATTTCTTTCGCATATTTTCACGAACCTCTGCGGCATCTTGACTTTTCAACGGTCTGCGCGTGACTGTGAACCAAGAATTGCTTGAGCGGTGTTCAAGCACTTCTTGATTGGGACACATTTTGAGCGCACGTGGTGTATCTAGGTTATTTAATATCGTTGTATTAGTAGGATACTTAATATTCCATTGTTTAATTTGTCAGCTTAACTGGGCAAAGTGTAGTTACTATTCTGAGGGGCAAAGCCGCACAACGCATTTCGACTTAAGTATTATTCTGAAAGAACAACGTATTTAAGGAACAAACTTTTAACGGGATTTTAAATAAGGATCCTTAATAAAATTACAAACACTGTAAGACAGTTTTCTTTCGTATTTATTGGTCTACGTAATGTTTTATTTTATCTTTGCAGAAATAATATTTTTCGGTAACAAATAAAAGATCTCTTCAGTTTGCAAAATATATACGCACATAAACAGTTTGCTAATATTTTCATGAAGTTGTCGAAGTATTTTGAAGAGGGCTGGATGGTTCGCTGCCAAAGAAAGGTGTTGAAGTTATTCGACCTTTTTTGAGAATTATTGTTCGCTTTAACCCTTATCTGCCAAAATAAGTTTTCTTTCGACCCTGATCCATGCATCAGCTGTTAGGGTAACACGTCTTGTTTGTGTGGTGGATATATTGATTTTGCAGAAAAAATAATTCGTTTGGCTGTAGGTACCAAAGTGTGGAAGTACTTTGATAATAATCGCTGCTAAGATCTTTGGGGGAAGTCTGTGTACGCCAGTTTGGATGGTTTGGTTTAACCCTATAGCTAACTTTCTGGTGTTCCCTGCAACCCACTTCATACTACCATCGTTTCAAAATAACACATAGTAAAAAAATATTACAAATGATGTAGGCACTGTCACATTTTTTACTTATTTTATTTAATAGAGTGTTTTGTCGATTTAATCTGCATGGCAAATCTCTTTGATGCATTATGATTTGTTTATTATATAAAAGTTAATTCAGCTGTTTTTAACTATGCGTTTATCAAGTAAGATAAGTAAAAAAAAAATAAGTTACACAACTTATTGAATTGATTTACATAATATTAATATTATTATCATAAATCAAATGAAAGTGATTCAGAAAATTTGCCAAAAAGTAATGATAAAAGAAATGTGTTGTTTATAAGCGCCAGTAGTATAATATATTACTTTATGCATCGCATAAGCAATCTTTATTTTATTTTTTATCTAAGGATAAAACAACGATATCTGAAGCTTATTAAAATTGTAGAGGAGCTGGAAAGACACAACGATAGTTCTGTGGCATATTCACTTATTATTTCCACCTAAAACTTGTAATGCGGAGGTTTTGGGGTATGAAAATAAAGTATTGTTGGTTAATTTACCGGGTTCTCCAATACGAGCTAGAGCTCAGAGCAGATATTTAGTTGGGTTCTTCAGATACTGAATAAGATGATCTGCATAATTGACAGTAAAAATATCAATGGCATGCAGTAACATTTGGACTTGATGTTAAGTGATATCCATCAGATGAAAAAAAATCGGGATATGCGAATATATTTAGGGTAAATGTTACTCATTTGGACTTTTTTTAATCAATACAACATATTGAAGAACTGTGTTTAAGAAACTTTATAGTAACTTGAACCATACGAAAAAATGCGTGTCTGAATATCCATTATAAGAGAATAAAGACAGAACGAGGTTCATCCCGATATTTCCGGTATCGATCAAAGAGAGATGAAGAAATTATTTTGTGTAAAAGGCATGACAGCAGTGTAGTAACGGTGGCATCAATGACGTAAGATACCCAAAAAACAAAACTATTATAAAAGATCAGCTGTCTATTATAAAAATCTATATGAAGAAAATGGGGAAGGTCGACCAGAACAGATCCTTTTAGAGAGAATCAACTGTATACAAGAAATGGTATGGCCGTACGTCTGTTCGTAAATATGAGTCTTCTTGCTATCTACCACATTGTAAAATACAGAGAATGATAGTTACCCTAATCATTTGCCACAAACAACTCAACTTATTTTTGTTGAAAAAAAAACATTAAATAAAACTAGTTTTTTACGGGTTAATGCACGAAATTTATTTATTTATTGACGTTTCGCAGCCCAGCCGTCGTCGGAATCAATTTTTTTTATTTAATTTTGTCGAGCTACCCTCGAAAGACTTTTATTGAGCGTTCGGTTATTTCATTGTTTGATTTTTAAAGTTTTATTACCTGTGTATGAATTTATTACTTAATTAAGTTAATAAAGTAGTTTATTTAAAAATCTTTTTTGTAATTTTGAATTTATTTATTTGACCCTAACTACCGTAAACTACCACCGGTTCCAAAATTGGGAGACCTTTCTGAGAAGAATCGGCGAAACGAACTAAGAAACAACTTGTTAACGCCATCTATCCTTCGAAGAGAGAAGCTGCAATCGGTCCATCGTCATCGTCCATTCATACATTCATTTTGTACCCATTCGTTACTACATTCACTCATTTTGATTTATATAGATTCACTCTCCCTCTTGTATTCGAATTCAAAAAAGACAACGTACGCACATAATTTTTAATAAGATCTGTATTTTACTATGAATAATATTCTACAATCTGAATATTCGATTTTTATTGAGAAATCCACATATAGAAGACACTAAGCTATCGAACACAACTCTACGTAATGTGATGATTCCATTGCAGTTTTGAGTCTATCGTTATACCCAAGAATGTAGTCGAGTCTACTAAATCTAATTTTTAATTATTTAATTTAATTCCAATATGTTCAACTTTTACATTAGGTAAAGAAAATTGAATACACTTGGTTTTATTAGAATTTAGCTTTAGATTATTGATATTAAACCATTGCAGAACTTGCGAGAGAGCATTATTAACATCGTCATAGTTGTTCCTGCGACTGTCAACGTTAAATAATAAAGATGTGTCATCAGCAAATAATACTATCTCACACAAAATTTCCACAAAAAATGGCAAATCATTTATATATACTAGAAACAGGAAGGGACCAAAAATTTAACCATGGAGAACGCCCATTTCCACATGAGATCCAGATGATCTAACACCATTTACCTCTACAGTTTGAATTCTGAAACTGAGGTACGACTGTATCAATTTATATGCAGAGCCTTTGACTCCATAATTTCAATTTCAATAACAATACTCAATTTCAATAACAGCGTGTGATGGTCAACGCAATCAAAAGCTTTGGATAAGTCGCAGAACACGCCAAGGACATTGTGCGACCTCTCCCACGCCTCCAATATACTCCTTACAAGTGAAACACCCGCATCGGTAGTAGATCTACCTCTAGTAAAACCAAATTGTATCCTATGCATAAGTTTATTTAAGTTGAAATGAGTAATTAATTGTTCCACAATAATTCTTTCAAATATTTTACTCAGAACCGGTAATATTGATATAAGCCTATAATTTCCAGGGTCATTTCTATTTCCTGATTTAAAAAGAGGAATAACTTTACTGTATTTCATCAAATCCGGAAATACTCCTTGATCAATACAGCTATTAAATATATCAACTAGATAAGGGGCAATAACTGGTATTATACTTTTAATAACTTTTTCATATTTTTCCGAATCAGATTTTAAGCCTCATATAAAAAAATAATCAAAATGAAACGCAATAAAATGTTTCTGGAGTATCGAGGTAAGCTCATCCGTCCGTCGAAACTGCGGGCAAAGGTCCAGTACCTCAAAAACTATGATACTTATCTGTTTATTGCGTGCGCCACTCCCCAGCGACTGTACTGGCTAGCCGAGACAACACGTTCGGATGTGGCGTTAAAAAGATACAGCGATATTTTTGAAGTGAAACTTCTTTAGGTACGCTTGACTCGGGGGGTAAACTGGCGAATGTGTTACGATTTCGCGTTACGATTAGTGTCATCGGTGACTCATCCTACCACAATACCCATGAACAATACCCGTCACATAATACATGAATTTAGTGCTTGGTGGGTGATAACGGACCCAGGGCGGATTCGTGGGTAATAACGGACCCAGTGCGGATTGGTGGGTGATAACGGACCCAGTGCGGATTGGTAGGTGATAACAGACCCAGCGCGGATTGGTGGGTGATGATGGACCCAGTGCGAATTAGAGAGTGATAACGGACCCATCGTGGTTTGGTTTTTTGGTGTTGGATAGTTTTTCAGGTTCGCAGGATAGCAGGAAAAGATCTTCAGGTTCTTCAGTTTCACCTCAGTCGTGTGGTCATAAGCATACTCGCTTTTTTTGTATTGCCTTTCAAATCGACGTAGGTTAGCTATCTTGGGTTAAAAAAAAAATGGTTGCCTGTAAAGTCGGTTTTACGGGCGAAGATTTTACGTGACAACGTCTTTTTCTCGGTAGAATATTTATTGATATGAATATAATTAAATTGCACAATAGGAACAAGGAATTGAATGAAAATAAGAATTGCACAAATTTTAACTATAGAAATATATTTTGTTTACTAAAACATTGTACATGTAAACTTAAACTTAACACGAGAGACTCATCGTAACGTTACCGAGCGTTACACTTTTTCATAAGTGACTCCCAGCCGCAACCTAATTTAAGACGTTGTCACGTCAATAGTGAAATTCGTTTATGATTTGAATTACATAGCAATTAGGATACCTACATTGCAATACCGTCAAATCTTCTAGTCAATCTCAGTTAAGAACTAAAATATTGTTACGTGTTGGGATGGGGATCGTAATTATATGCCAGTTCAAGCTTGACAGTTCTTTATTCATTACTAAGTTCACACTTGTGTCTTAAACACGCAATACTACACTCACTGTACACTATAAAAGTCTTTAAACAATCGCACTTGACTACTAACTGCTGCACGGCGCCGAACGCGCTTATATACGCGAATCGACGCATCCCAGAAAACTCCAGTTCAATTGAGACTTGAGAGTTCACTAGCACCGGCGAGTACGTAGTTCCTAGTTATACGTAGGAAACGCGCATAAGTTTGTAAACAAGTGCAGATGACGTTGCACGAACCCTTACATCGAACTGAATAAGGCTCATATTAAAATGAACCACACTACTCGACCTCAAGCTGCGGCGCTCTGGTTATTCGCGGTTTTCGTTCGAGAGCGTATGTGACACTATATTGTCATAAAGCTACGCTACGATACAACATGTAAGATTTCCTTTAATAGGTTAAAACATTCAAGTTCGTTCTTGCACAATGAGGGACCGGTGCTGTGAAATACAAGCTTGGCTTAGTTCAGACAACGATCTCTCATGATATCAGATATGCAATTCTATTCATAAAACAACTGTTAAATGTCTATCCATCCATATACCTATAAATTTACAATAAGGAGATTGCTCAGCTTCCATACATGTTTACTAAAGACCAATAATTATGAAAAATTGTTTCCTAGATTCGAAATTATATATAAATTTTTGTAGAAACGAATATTATTGACGGAAACCCCTGAGAACTTCTGTAAACCATATACACTGAACATATTAAAATAATATAAAACAAATAACTTATATAGTAAACTAGGGAAATCAAGCCAAGTACCGAAATTATGGATTAGATTCAGGTATACAGAGCATGTAGATTAACAGATAGTTGCCTGTTTTTAAAGTTAATGCATAAGAGTAACTTTTAAAATCAGGTGTCATCTATGCATTTCCGGTTATAATAAGCTACTCTGTGACAGAAACTGTGTGATGGATTGTGAATGAGCCACAGATTAGAGAGAATTTTTAAACTCTCGTTAACAAAGAAAGCTAAGAGATTTAGGTTATATAGCCATATATTCAGGAGCTTCATTATTTTTGTTATTTTTTAATATAACCATATTTTAGATTTTTAGTGTATCACACCTTATAATTTTATTTATTTATTAATTTATAGTCAGGCAACGTAGGCCCATAGATATATATCTTAAAGTCTAACATATATACAGATTATAATGTGTTTATGGAGGTGTTTGGCGAAAAATGTATGGCAATAGACTTTATGATGTCGCCTACCATCTATAATAATTGTCTGAGCACATTTCCATGTAGTGTAAATGATAATATAGTTGTGGATATTAATACCACAGTGGAATAAAAAATATGATTTATTTTATCGATCTTTACAAAATAGATTTGTTTTTATGTTATATAAACAACTTCGATCAGTCTTTGGCTGAATGTTACTACTCCCATAGCCATTAAAATGATTCATATGTTTTCCAAACCGGTAAAATTAAGTCCTTTTTAAAGTAAATATATTATACAAAGGTGTCCGTTGAAATCTAATAACTGTAAATTAAATTATAAATTACTCCAAGAATTACCGTGTATGTCAATATTTTTTGTGCATTTGAGCCAATTTGAGCTATCTTAATTTAGATTAACTTTGATATTAATTTCTCTGCGTATAATTTTATAACGACCTTTGTACGATGGAAATGACTTCGGCAGTGCAAAGTTAGTTTCTGTACTGCTGGTGCCTTGTATACTAATTCTTATGTTTATTGTTGTATGCCGAATTTTGTCAGAGAAATAAATAAACTATTATTACATAGGAAACAATAAAGGAGCATTAAATATAGTAACTGCTAAGGTTTCCAATCTACAAAGTTAACAAATTGTGTAACCAAACTCTTTCGAGAACTGACCATGCAGGAAACGCAACTAAGCGAGTAAAGAGACAGCTAAGGGTGTTGGCTAAGTTAGTTTCTTAGTAAAACGACTGCTTTCGAATAAAAAAGAGTCCAAACCATACACGCCTCTATTATTTTTGCTGTTCTGATTTTTTATTATAAACTTATGTTGATTTATTGATCTCATAATTTTTATTATTTTAAAGCATGTAACTGCTTGATGTTTAAATCTAAAGAAAATATAACTAGAAAAAATTCCACGCGGACCAGGCAGCAGACGGGACTCGAACCCGCACCCTTCGCAATCCGGGCGAATGCACTGACCAATTATGCTACCGCGGCCCTCACGGACCGCGTCGAAATTCCTTCTAGCTATTCTTAAGCTGCAAGGCAGCGCCATCTCTTCGCATTATAGGTAAACCCACAATGTCAAATGAATACTTTTACAAGTATTAAACATTTGAAAGAAGAAATAGCAATTATAGTTATAATTTTTATTATTTTAAAGCATGTAACTGCTTGATGTTTAAATCTAAAGAAAATATAACTAGAAAAAGTGCGGGTTCGAGTCCCGTCTGCTGCCTGGTCCGCGTGGAATTTTTTCTAGTTATATTTTCTTTAGATTTATTGATCTCATGTTAAAAAATCAGAATTTATTTACAAACAAAATAGCCCAATTCTAGCTTGCTATTATAGTTATTTGTTCTCTTAGTAAACAATTTACTATTAACTTCGTTCTAACCGAGTGCTCCACGATACTCATGCAATTTATATTTTAGTAACGGCCCGCCATCGCTTCGCTTCAGTGTACAGCTGTATGTAGTGTGGACTATAATTTTTGTTCTCAGGCTTGTATTATACACAACGACTTTCTTCATATAATTATAAACCTTCCGTGATTTATTTAACTAATAGTAAAATAAATGTTGAGTAGTTAAGGACCCGTTGTATAGAAGGCACCATTGGCCTGCTGTTAAAAAAAGTCTGTCCCCTTTACCATTGGTCCATGCCCTTATTATTAAATGTATCTTGTGACGCTGTGGTTTGACACACCCATCACTGTTATCCCTCATAAATAACGATACTATTTTTTATGGCGCATCGTGTCCCGTCGGATGTATCTAATGTGATTTGGATCATAGAAATTACAACATTTTAATTTGACTCAACACGCGTGGCGTGGCGTCGGGTGGAGTCCCGTTTTATAAGTCTGATTAGGCCGTATTGTTTATTTTTTTTTTTGTTAAACGCGCTCATCTTAGATTATACTCGACCGATTAAAAAAAGAAATGTTTTGTTGAATAGTGCCTTTATAAAGGAAGGCTATAGGCTATATAACATCACGCTAGCACCAGGAGGAGCAAAGCATCGATGACAATTTTGCAGACGAGTAAAAATATTCAATTCGTGAGCTTTCGTTGCGTGCGTGGGGTAAACGATTCAAGTTACACAAAAATCATGTATAACAGAATGGTTTCCGTTTAAAAATTCTGTAAAAACGTCCACGTCAGCATATGTCCATCTTTTAAGTTTGACTCACAATAACCTTTTTTAGACTAACGCGAGTGAATCCGCAGGAGATCTCTAGTTGTGACATAACTGTAATAGTTAGACATATGGTATTGCAAACTTATTTGTAGATATTGATATCCTCTATAAAACTTTAGTAAATCACTTTGCTGTAATGTCAATGACTTCCGCAGCGTACGCGATATAAGGTTATTTGTTTCACAAATTGTGTTACATTGTCGTTACTTTTCATAAGGAATCGTATTTTTTTTTAATTACTCTATAGCCTATGTTCATCAGGGATAATGTTAGATTCTAAATGTGAAAGAATTTATCAAATCGGTCCAGTAGGTTCGGAGCCTATTCAATACAAACAAACAATCAAATCTCTCCTTTTTTTTTGACACTTGCACCAATTTACCATGTACTGTATCATCATCATCATCATCATCAACCCATGTTCGTCCACTGCTGGAAATAGGTCTCCCCTAATGCACGCCACTGCTCCCGATTTTGTGCTACTCTCATCCAGCCCACTCCAGCCAGCCTACGAATATCATCATCCCATCTTGTCTCAGGGCGTCCTACAATACGTTTACTATAAATATATATGTATACTTGTACCAAATAAAATGTAGTAGTTAGGTAAGAGTTACATGCTCGGTTTAATAAAACAAAGATATTTAAAAATTTAATTGAGGTTTATACAATCACTACCCTCCTTTTGAGTTACCAGTTAATAAGCAACAGACAATACGGTTTCCACCACGGTCGTTCGGCTGATGATCTTTTTTTATTATTTATTTGGGTTGGCAACAGCTTATAGCTAAATAATAACAATGATTAGGTATTACTTAATCATACTGCTTCGCACTCCAACAAAACAGTTATTATGTGTGTGAGAAAACACACAGCCTTTATTGTAGACTTTATTGTTTAATGGATTTCAGTTTGAGAATTGTCGTTAGATACGACTTAGTTATGAGAGTAAAACATTTATGTAATTTTAATACCCTTAACATTTTCAAAGCCTTAGCTGTGGCCATGTTATGGTATTTTAAGTAGGAAACTTTCGACCCGCAACCTTATAAATATTAGGAGGTCACACGTAGACTGATGACAAATTATGAGAAAAATAAATTTCCGGGAATCAAGTAAAGCTCTTGTTGAAAGAAAGAAGGTGGCAGCTGGACAAACAGATTGCTGGAGGCAGCCCCGTGCCTTGACAAACGACCTTAGACGCGACAAGAAATATGTTTTTACCGAAACGTGAGCCCCGGCACGCATTTCCACATTTTATTTTTTATAATACTATTATACTATAATAACTTGTAATATTATGTGATTCGGAAATTTAAAAATATACTACTACTACTATATACTACTACTACCTACTGCAAAATATCATCCAATGTACAATACATTTGGTGTAATGCGTAATTTCTCCCTTTTAAAATATTCGAGGCTAATTTGGAATGATCTTACCATTTGTGTGCTGCATTAACGTACTCCGGTTTTTTTTATACAAGGTGTATCGTATCTCAACTTATTACTATACAACTATCAATGTGAGGCATTGCAAATATAAAATACAGGACACGAAAATTACATTCTAGAAACAATAAATTTAAAAAAATATCCTTATGATCATTGATTTATTTCTTTGGTACTTATATAATTATGTTAAATATTCTACAATATACGAATATGTATGTAACTTAAAGTTTTGTTAGAGTTAGTTTCAAATGTAGATGTAATAATAAATTGTGAAATTAAATATCAAAGAACAATAAAACAGTCTCTGCAGTTCTAAGACGAAAGCTCACCATTCACCAATGCCCCGGTTTTTCATTGAAACCGCGTTTTAGTGCGCTTTATATGGGAATAGTCCAGATCCATGCGCACAATTCTGCAGCTTTGTGTATTTTTCTTAACCTAAATTTAAATGAATAATGAATGTGAGTACAATACATAAGTGACGGGTTGCCAGATAAATAGCGACAAATACTTTTAAATCTAAAGAAAAGTTTTACTAGAAATCCACGCGGACCAGGCAGCGGGCGAGACTCGAACCCACACCATTCGCAATCCGGGCGAATGCACTGACTAATTATGCTACCACGACCCTGATGGCCGCGTCGAAATTTTCCTAGCCATAAGCTGCAAGACAGCGCCATCTCTTTGCATTGTAGGTAACCCACAATGTCAAATGAATACTTGAATATCTCTTCGCTATCCGGGCTAATGCACTGACCATTATGCTACCACGCCCCTGGCTGGCGGGTTTGAGTCCCGTCTGCTGCTTGGTCGGCGTGGATTTTTTTCTAGTAATATTTTCTTTAGATTTAAACATCAAGCAATTACATGCTCAAAAAATAAAAATGATATCTATGTGTATAATTACTATTTCTTCTTTCAAATGTTTAATACTTGTAGATCATTCATTGGTATTGTAGGCTACCTACAATGCGGAGAGATGGCACTGCCTTGCAGCTTAAGAATGGCTAGAAAGAATTCGACACGGCCGATAATGGTCAGAGCATTCGTCGGGATATTGTCTTTACTATCCCGGCGAATGCACTGACCATTATGCGAGTTCGAGTGCCGTCTGCTACCTGGGCCGCGTGGATTTTTTCTTGTAATATTTTCTTTATATTCTTTTTTATTAAACATGCTTGGAAATTTGAGCATTATATTGACAACCTACTTCGAGATAAATCGAAATTGCTGTACTGGCCTGATACATGCGAGCAGCGGGCGAAAAAAGTTGTATGAAAATCCATATCTGTAGTGTTAACTGAAAATTAAATGTTCTTTAACTCCGAAACGTGGGAACCAAGGAGTTAACTTATCAAAAGTTTTATTCAATAACCCGAATCACTTTGCAAATAGAAAGCTGTTTATTGAAAAAAAAACAAATGAACACTAACGCGGGAATGTACTAAATAAGTATTTCTGTCTATAACTACTTTTAGCACTAAGTAGTTATACTTAGTTTTAATTTTCGCGCATTATTTGAAACAAGCCTTTGCCACAACTTGGCATTGATACCTTATACCACGGATGTGTGCCTCGGCGTCTTTCAATTCCTCTTCTGCTGGCTGCTGTAGTATTGTACTATAACTGATTTTTTTTAAGGCGTTCGCTTCGTTAAGTGTGCGTACACGCTGAAACCCTGTGCTAATAAATAGAAATATCGCCTCTCGCCTCGCTTGCACAATCATGTATATAGTTATAGTAAACGTTTGAAAATGGCGTCGTGATTATTTGATACGAAAACAGTTTTCGAATTCATTCTCTAGTACTACAACTATCGTCACTCACTCACAGACGTGCCGCGTGCTACAAAACCGACCCATAAAGTGGTTCCTTTTTCTATTTTCTTGAAAGTGACCCCGTATGTGCCTTTGCGCGAGACCTGCACAGTGAACGCCTTTAACGCACAAATGTTTGATGCGTCATTGGCATATAGCGTATCGTGACTGATTCATTAGATCGTTATTAAAAATAATTCAGCAATATCAAATAACGCACGCACCTAAATTCTTTGCAAATTTCTTTATACGTCAAATCTTCGTTAATATGAACGTAGTTATATAACAACGCTTATTGAAATAAAGGACACCTCTGTTCCAAATGTCAAGATTCAAATTTGCCCCTTTTACATGGGAGTTATTAAGTTTTAGCGATCTCCAACAGCTGTCGTGAACATATCACCCCAAGTTAATATACAGCAAGGGTCTCAACTTTTCTGGATATATTATGACAAATAGTAGTTTTATTTATTTAGGTACAACCTACAACATTTTTACCCGAGACTTCGTCTGCTTTAGAATCTATATCTTAAATATAAAATTCTCGTGTCACGTTAGTTGTCATGTTAGTAACCATACTCCTCCGAAACAGCTTGACCGATTTTTATGAAACTTTATATGCATATTAAGTAGGTCTGAGAATCGGTTACTATCTATTTTTCATACCCCTAAGTGAAAAGGGTTGTCCACCCCTAATTTTTTTTTTAGATTTTGGTTATTTTTTTATAATGTGGCATTAAAAATACATGCAGCTCTAAATTTTCACCCTTATTTTTATGGGGATACGAAGTTCGCTGGGTCAGCTATAAAGCTGAAAAGTTAGTTTATTTGATTGTTTTGTTAAATTCTAGGAACTACTATTTTTTTTTATGTTATAGGGGGCATACGAGCAGACGGCTCACCTGATGGTAAGTGATCACCGTCGCCCATGGACACTTGCAACACCAGGAGTATCACAAATGCGATGCCGGCCTTTAAGGAAGGAGTACGCTCTTTTTTTGAAGGTTCTTGGGTCGTATTGGTCCGGAGACACTGCTGGTGACAACATATTCCACAGTTTTGTCGTACGTGGTAAAAAATTTCGACAAAAACGCACGGTTGTGGATAGCCACGCATCAAGATGATGGGGATGAAATTTTTGTCGCGATCTATGATGGCGAAATGCAGCAGCTGAAATTAATCCGAACAATTCTTCAGAACACTCCCCGTGATAAATGCGATAGAAGATGCAGAGCGAAGCTACATCCCTACGCAAAGCCAAAGGATCAAGCTGATCGGAAAGGTCTTGGTCGTCGACGATTCGAGCCGCTCGGTGCTGGATGCGATCCAAAGGGAGAAGCTGGTACTGGGGTGCCCCCGCCCAAAGATGAGAGCAGTACTCCATGTGAGGTTTTTTTTTTTTTTTTTTTTTGTTTCCTCCCAGGCGGGGGAGAGGGTGAGAAATCCTCATGGATACCCTACAGCCGGCTGTAAGGTTATGTCAGACTCCTACTGACTAAAAAACACCCTTTATTCATGCTTATGGCCAGAAGGGCCTTACAAGCTTCATCTGAAGCGATCACCCCCCGAGAGGGGGATGATGCGGCGCTGCGTTAGTTTAAACTAGTGCATAGTTTAAAATAACGCAAAATGCGCTTAGAGGACAAGTGCACTCAGATGTGCACTTGAAACGGGAGAGGACTGAGAGGAATCGAACCTCTCTGTGTCGGGGGGGCGGGGGGGACTCATCGCGGGTGTTGGATCCTCAGCGGCCAAGAGGGCCGCGAGATCGCGCGTGAGTTTATTGTGTGTGGCTGTGAGTGCGTGTTTGGGCCTGCGGGGCCTGAATCGAGATGGAGTGTGTGGAGCGTATCCCGACGCCGATCTAATGAGTGTGTTAGAGTGCTCTTCTGCAGCTTTGAAGAACCGTTCCGAGCACTCTGTGAGGTGTGTTTGAATTGTGTCGAGTTGAAGGTCCCTGTGGAGGTCCGCGTTGCGGACGTACCACGGGGCCCCTGTGGCTATGCGGCAGAAGCGATTTTGAAGCACTTGAAGTTTGTTCAAAATCGCTTCGTCCGCGTGTGCGAACACTGGTGACGCGTAAGTGAGGACCGGGCGTATGCAAACTTTGTAAAGCGTTCGCTTGTTACGAAGTGACATTTTGCTGTATTTACCGAGCATCGGGTGGAGGCGGCTCATATAAAAGCGCGCGTTCGCGACTACGCGTGTGATGTGTGCACGGAAGGTGAGTTTTTTGTCTAGTGTGATCCCTAGGTATTTGACTGTGCGGTGCCACGGTATTGCTATGCCTTGCATTCGCAGAGACCGCGCACCGTGTTGTATGGTTTTGGTGCGGCGCTTGGGATCGAAGCAAATGGCCGAACTTTTGTCCGGATTTACGTCGATTCTCCAATCGCGGAACCAATTCCCAAGTGTTGTGATTGCCGGTTGGAGCTTGGCTATGATTTGATTGGTACTGGCTCCCCTAGAGTAGAGGGCCGTGTCGTCCGCGAAGAGAGCGAGCTCGACACCCTTGGTCTGAGGGATGTCATTGGTGTACGCTGTGTATAGCAGGGGGGAGAGAGCGGACCCCTGCGGTACACCGGCTCGTAGTGGGCGGGGCGTTGATAGTGAACCTTCGTATCTATAGCGGAAGGTGCGGTTTGATAGAAAAGAGGCTACTAACCTAACTAGGCGGTCAGGTAACTCTAATTGATATAATTTAAAGATTAATCCGTCGTGCCAAACCTTATCGAAGGCTTTGGCGACGTCGAAGAAGACTGCAATAGTTTTATATTTATTAAGTTGGAAGCCGCTTAGGGCGTGCTCCACTATGCGATGGATCTGTTGGGGGCAGGAGTGTTTGGCTCTGAAGCCGAATTGGTGGTCAATGATAATAGGATCGGATGGTGATAGGAGGTGCTCTCTTAGTCTGGTCAGTATGGTTTTTTCGAAAAGTTTCGCCATTGCCTTGAGGAGGCTAATAGGGCGATGGCTACTGGGGAGGTGCGCGGGTTTTCCGGGTTTGGGGATGCCTATCACTATTGCTTCTTTCCAGGCGGCTGGGAAGTAGCACAGATCAAAACATGCGTTAAAGAGAATTGCAAGCAAGGTTAGCATTTGGATGGGAAAATGCTTGAGCGCCTTGTTAGAGATGCCGTCGGCGCCCGGGGCCTTGCGTTGCTTAAAGTTTCTAATGGTCTGTCTGAGTTCGTCTGTCGTGACGGGGTCTAGGGGGTTGTCAATGAGTGGAAGGGCGGCCCGCCGGCGGACCTCCTCCTCCACTCCGCGAATATGTTGCGGGTTAGTTTCCTGCGTACTAGGCGTGCATTGCGCCGCTATGCTGTCTGCAAAACACTCAGATTTTTCGTCGTCTTCGAAGGCGACGGTGCCGTCGGGGCGAGTGAGCGGGGGGGTGTGAGTGGTGACGTCGCTACGGAGCGCTTTCGCGATTCTATAGTACGCAAGATGGGATGGGGTAATGTCCGCCATGAGTTCCTCCCAACGGGAGTGTCTCAGAGCGGCTAATTGGGACCTAACTTGTCGCTGAAGGCGATTAGCTGTAGCCCTATACTCGGGGGTGGGGTATAATTTGGCTCTCCGGAGAGCGGCGTTTTTGGCTTGGATTAGGTTCCGGATGGCCAGCGGGAGCTTGGGCTTTGGCAGCTCAACCTCCCGCGAGTTCTCCTTCGCCTTCTCGGTCACCAGTAAAGTTAAAGACTCTATAGTTTCGTCAATCTTGTCGGTGCTGTCGAGACTGTCCGGTGAGTTAGGGAACGGGGACTCGGGGGAGTCTAAAGCGGTCTCGAGAGCGGAGCGGTATCCGTCCCAGTTGGTGAATAGCCTCTTAGGGGGCGCGGGGGCGTCTAGTGGGTCTTGGGGACCTAGAACTAGAGACACCGGTCTGTGATCTGACCCCAGGTCGTCGAGTGTTTCGATCGAGCTGAGGCGAAGCGACACGTTTTTAAGGATCGCGAAGTCCAGGACGTCGGGTCGGTTTTGTACATTGTCTGGGTAGTGGGTGGGCGCGTAGGGACATATGACATCATAGCCAAGCTCCTCGGTGATGTGTAGTAATCTGCGGCCAGAGGTGGTGGTGGTCTCGCATGTCCAGTCGGTGTGTTTGGAGTTAAAGTCACCGAACATTATGACTGATGTACCTAGTGAAGTGAGTGTTTCGAAGTCTGCGCGGTGAGGGTGTGTACCTGATCTAATGTAGACTGAGGCGATGATTAAGGACTGGTGTCCTGTCATCGCCAGCCTACAGATGGTGGCTTCCATGTTTGTGAGCGCGGGAGTGGGTATAGGTGTGCAGTGTAAATTGCGTCTATAGTAAATTGCGGTGCCGCCGCGCGCGTTGGCACCGTCGTTCCGGATTAATTTATACTTAGGGATCGACAGCCCCTTCATTTGAGTTGGTTTGAGCCAAGTCTCCTGAAGGAGCAGAAAGTCGGGTTCCCTATCTTGCAAAAATAATTTAATTTCGTTAAGGTTGGACTTTAAGCTGCGCGTATTAAATGACACAAGCGAAGCGCCTTTCGGCTTGGTACGCCCGGGGTTTCGTTGAGTGATTGTTATGTTAGTGTTTTGCGCGGTCATAATTTAAACAACAGTGGTGTTTGTTTGAGTTATCACCGCGTGTTTTGTGTATAGTGTTTTTGTTTGTGTTCAGTGTCTGGTTATTTCCCAGTGTTATAATGATTAAAAAATTAATCGAACGCGGCAACGAGTTCGGGGTGTTCGGCTATAGCTATAGCCTTTTCAAGGGGTGTCTTTGCTAGCCGGAGCTTCGCGGCGAGAGTGTGGATCTCGGCGATATTCACCCTCTTGAGCGAGGAGCGGATAAGCGCCATGTCCTCGGCCAGAGAGACGTCTTGGGCTGGCTTAGCTTGTGTTGTTGGTGTGGTGTGTTGTGGTGGGTGTGGTTTTGGGCGGGCCCTGGCTGGTCCCCAGGCTGTCGGGGGCGCCGGGCTGCGAGGGGCGGCCGCCTTGGGTAGCCCCGGGAAGTTTGTGGTGGTGTTATTAGGTGGTGGTGGTGGGTGTGTTTTTGTCGCCGTGGTTGGCTTTGTGTGAGTGTGAGTGTTGGGCCTGGGGCGTGGGGCCCGCGGGCAACCCCTGTAATTGGCCGGGTGGCCTTCTTGGCCACAGAGCACGCATGCGGGTGCCCCGGGTGCGTCACGAGTGCGGGTGCACTCCTTAGTGAGGTGGGGTACGAGGCACTTGACGCACCTCGGGGCCGCCGAGCAGTTGGCTGCTGCGTGGCCATATAATTGGCACCTGTGGCATTGCCCAGGGGTGCCTCGCCGGTGTGGGGCCTCGACTTTGATATTGTCGAGGCCACAGACTGTGATGGGACCTTTAAAAATATCCCTAGCTGCCGGGACCGAGGTCAAAATGACAAGAGCCAACGGGTATTGCTTCCCAGTCCGGCTGTGCAACTTGTGCACTGCCTCGGCTGGGAAGCCTTTATCGGTTAGGTCGTTCAGAATGAGCTCGTTGGAGAGCTCGAAGGGGACTCCTCTGAGTACCGCGCGGACTTTGCGCTCCTCGGGGAGGGCGTATGTGTGGTAAGGGATTGTGTGAGTGGTTAGTAGCCTTGTGAGGCTCCTAAATGTGTCGATTGTGGGTGTGGTGATTTTAATGGCGTGACCAGTGTTCGACGCCTGTGTGTAATTTATGTTCTGAGCTTTGCAAAGGTCCGCGACCTTTGCCCATTGCGCCTTATCGCGCAGGAAGACGGGCGGCGGCGGCTTTGCCTTGATAGGTGCGGCGGTGCACCTATTGTGTGGTTTTGTAGTGTTGTGTGATGTTGTGTGGGTTTGTGCGGTCGGTTGGGCGACCGTGAGAGGGGTGAGAGGGCTGAGAGGGACAGAGGGCGCCGTTGGAGACGCGGTGTCTGCGCGGCGCTTGGAGCGCCGCTTCTTCTTGCTCACCACAGTGGTGAACACGGAGTCGTCTGACGCCGACACAATGGTCGAGTCAGAGTCGCAGGTCGAGACCGGGCTCGAGGCGGGGCGCTTGCCCGCGCTCGAGGGCCCGGGGAGGCAGGGGGTGTCGGGGCGGGGGGGTTCGGGGGAGGGGCTGGCGGGCGAGTCGCGCATGGGGCGCGCTCTCGCGACGAGCTCCCTGATGGCGGCCTCATCCAGGGTGAGGCCGAGGGCGGAGAAGAGGGACAGTACTTGTTGAGTGATGTCCATTGTGATGTGTTTGTGTGTAGGTATGTGTAGGTTGTGTAGGTTGTAGTGTGTAGGTGTGCCCTGACTGTGGCGTGAAGCCACAGGTCCTAACACTCTATGCGACACCGATGGACTCCCCTGCCCGCGGCAGGGGGTCGGTTGAAGCTGTAAGAGATGTGTTCCGATATTCCTAGTGAATATGGGAACAACCGTCACCCTTGGGAAGGCCCAAGTGCAAATGGGATCGGGTCTTCCGGTTTCCGAGCTCAGGAGAGCTCGAGACGTACCGGGGCTACGCCGACCAGTTTCGTTAACACCGCTAGGTATCCACTGGTCCAATCTTGGGTCTCACGAATGAGCGCAGGCGCGTCGAGTCGACTCGGAGCAGGCAGCTGTGCGGCGGGGCGCACGGAGCAGGGAGGCGGCGGTGCGACGTGGCGCACGGTCCGCGGTCGGAGCGAGAATGCCCCATGTGAGGCCGAACCTGTGCCTTATAAAGCTGCAGTCGGTGGGCCGGTGTGAAGTACATTCTCGATCTATTGAGCACACCAAGCTTCTTAGAGGCCAATTTGGCCTTGCCCTCTAAATGATCCCGAAACTGGACGTCGCTCGATATGTCAACGCCAAGAATTCCAATACTAGCTGAGGCAGTTAGAGGAGTGTTCTCAAAAAGAGGAGATACGACAAATGGTATTTATTTTTTTTTGCGGTGAACGCGCATACTTGTGTCTTCGTAGGGTTAAATTGGACTAGATTAAGTCGGCCCCAATTCGTTACTCGGTTTAACAAAGTTTCGACTTCAGACACAAGTTTGTTCCGGCACTCGATGACGTTTTCCCGTGAAATGTTGGCGCGGCCGGTATATAAGGCATCACCCGTACTGTCGTCTGCATAGCAATGAATGTCATCAATTTGAAGCATATCATTTCAGATTCAAATTGAAAAAAAGGAGCGGAGCATTAATGAAAAATGATGCGAAAACGGGGAATAGAGCAGAATAAGCCTTTTCAGAGCTTTCGTTGCATGAGCTGCGTAAACGGTTAAAGTTACACAAAATCAATGAAATAAAGAAATAAAGAAATGGTTTCCTTTAAAAGTTCAAAAAAAGTCCGTGACAGTATATGGCTATCTTTGAAGGTTGACTCATTATAACTTTCTTTTGGAAATCAAAATTGTTTTTAAATGATAAATTATTCTGCGAAGGTGTTTATGTACACAAGATAATTATTCCTAATCAAAATTAACTCATTATTCATCACAAGTATTTAATTTTGACCAAAGTTGTTCGTGACTTACTTACTTACTTACTTCGATTTCAATAAATATCGAGATATCATAGTTTTATTATCGATATTTTTTATCGCCAGGTAGGCAAATGACCCCACCTGATGTTAAGTGGTGATAAAGTCCAGATGCGACCAACCTTTTTTTCGATGACGGGGAGAATAAATAGCATTACATCCACGACAATGATTAACGCCATGTTAGTTTGCTGTTAACAAACCCTCGCGATGCAGGTAATTGCATGGTGTAGGCGTCCAGCGGCGAGCAGCCCGAGGGCCACTAGTCGGTGCAGGTACACTTTAACGTGCACTCACGCAAGCGTGGCATACGTCAAACCACCCCGCCTCGCCCGGCCCGCACTCGCTTCAGCCGATCCTGGGCTTCTCCGTTCACAGCGTCACCTAACTAGTCTCACGGACCGCAGTCCGAGCGGCTTACCAACTGAACCACTCCTATACCTACCAGGTAAACCAACTCCCCGATCTACCGCAAGTATTCTTTCGAATAGTTTGCCGGCCTCGTCCAACAGCACCACCGTACGATAGAAACAAAATAAAAAGAACAGCAACAATATAAAAAAAAAACAAAAACAAGAATTCACGTACTATGTTTGGCTGTACGTCTAAAAATATTTCCGCCACGGTTATTAGTCAATAAAGAAAAGAAAAAAGGATAACAATTCTCTCCCTCTCCCTACACGCTATGGCAAAAGACGTTTCAACACTAATCTTCTATAGAACTCAGCTGCATCCCAAAGAACTCACATTTATTTTCGATTTGCCTCTAACTGATCTGCTACGGGATGTAAGTAGACTATTTTGTTAATTGTAATTTTTCAGGTAAAAACCCCACAACTATTTCTAAAAAATATCAGGAACTATAGAACTCAGCTGCATGCGAAAAGAACTCACATTTGTTTTCAATTTACTGCAAAATTATATGCTACGGGAAGTTAGCAGACCATTTTGTTTATAGTCGTTCTTCGCGAAAAACACCAGAACTTAGTATAAAAACTATCAGGAACTATAGAACGCTGCTGCAGGGGAAAAAACTCACATTTGTTTTCAATTTGCTGCAAACTGGTCTGCTCCGGGAAGTTAGCAGAACATTTGTTTATTGACATTTTTCGCGCTAAGAACCTCAGAACTATTGCTGAAAAGTATCAGGAACTATAGAACTCAGCTGCATGCGAAAATAATTTACATTAGTTTACGATTTGCTGCAAAATGATATGCTACGGGAGGTTAGCAGACCATTTTGTTAATTGTCATTTTCCGCGTAAAAACGACAGAACTTTTTCTAAAAAGTGGCGGAGAGTAGTATTCTTTCTCCGTCACCGCACGGATAAAAAATAAATCCGCATCAAAATAATGATGAAGCATCACGAAATAAAATATTATTATTTTTACACAAATCAAATAAACGTTTTACTTTACTTTAAAAACTACTTAAAGTATTATAAGAAGGTACTTCGTTTAGTTACTAGAGAGAGATGAGTAGTACTTGCTTGATAAATTACGGAAGTACTTAATAAGTTATGTATGATTTTAAAAAATGTAATCCACAATTGCTGTTACAAACAATAAATTTAATTACTAATAAAAGCTGAAGGACAATGTTTTGATTCCTCCCAGGCTGGAGAACAGGTGTGAAATCCCCAGGCATTCATAGCCCATAGCTGACTGTCAGTTGATGCCAGCCTCTACAGCTTCCGGGGTCGATGTAGGAATATGCATGCTTATGATTAAAATTTAAAACAATCAAATCAAAAATATATTGCGATGTAGAAAATGTTTTGAGCCATCTGTTTTAATTAAAATTAGATATTGTCAGAACAAATGCAAGGCTTACGGGGGATAGGCGTAAGAAGATGAATGCGTTTTTTTTATTTGTCAAAATCAGCTTTTTTCCTGTAATATTTTATTGATTTAGTGACAGCCAACAAGAATATCCACTTATAACAAAATTACAGAAAATCCGGTATTGGCAAAAACGAACTTACTTTTTTGGTCGCAGTCGGCTAAACCCCAGAATACGTAATCTTTCGTAATACGGACACCGTTAGTGTTGTGTGTAAGGGTAGTTAGAAAAATAAATTTATTGGTGGAGGAAGATTCTTCATCGGGAGCGGAGACATAACAGTAACGAATCAGTCGCCCCGTGATCTATGACAGGTGTAACCTGATCGAAACGTCGGGATAAAGAAGGTACGAAAACCTTTACTATAGTATGCGTTTTAATCCGTGAAATATTATATTTATAACATGGTCCGTTTCAAGAAAGGCTTAAATAGAGTATTCTACGAAAGGCAGCGGCATGGCATTGCTGATGTCCGTGGGCGACGGTGACCACTTAATATCTGGTGGCCCGTTTGCTCCGCATCTTGATGCGGTACACCAGAAAAAAACTAAAATACCTACTTAACATTATAGGTGAGGTACCGTAATTTTCAAAACTAATTAACTATTTAATTTTACTACTTCAATGCCGTAATTTATATTATCCCTGTCAAATTACAGCTTTCTAGTAATAAAAGTCACTTAGAACTAGAACACTGAACTGTTGACAGGCGGAGGGAAGGACGGGCGGATATGAAATGAAATGATATTATACTGTATTCAAATTGATTTATTTCATTTATATTAAAACCCATCAGCATCAGCAGCAGAGATAACAACATGATTGGTGTGCGTGAAAGCATAAGATATAAATATATAATACAATTAGATACACTTAATTCAAATTCAATATCGTCCACCCGTATATAAGTTGTTGTGTCATACAGATATAATATATCGTAACTATTTTGTTCCGTTTCGTTATGAGAGTTCTTTGTTCCTAAAGCACAATAGGCTGTGCTGTGATGGTAGTTTAATGAATGATTTTACTCGACAAATTAAACGGACGAAGACGAAGAAAATTACTGACGGATTCAAAAATAGCCTTATAAAAATAGGGTGTTTGATGATCAGTCATGTCTGTTCAAACATGCCCCGAAATACTAACTATCTTTATGATTATTTCTTTCTTAGGTTTTCACATACATCACTCATTGAGAGGTAACACAACAGCCTTTGTGAAAGATTCATACCAATTTGTCAATGAGATTACCACCTGGCAGCTGAACTTCAGCATGTCGAGCAAGTACTGAAGGATAATAACCTGAATGTACCACATCGCCGTCACAGTCGCGCCAAACCTAGCACAGTCGACCGACAACCTGCTATACTACCTTACATGAAAGGAGTCACTGACAAGATTGGGAGGATTCTGAAGCGTGCTTCAATCAATACTTACTTCAAGCCGCCAAAGAAGATCAACCAGTTTCTACGACCTGTCAAGTGCAATATACCCTTTCAAGTTGCTGGTGTCTACAAACTTGAATGCGACTGTGGGCTCTCCTACATCGGGCACACAAAGAGGAGTATAGGGACTCGGGTAAAAGAACATATCGCAGATTTGAAACATAGGCGCGAAAATAAGTCTGCAGTGTGTGAACATGCATTAGGGGGACCAAACCATTACATTAGATTTGATAAACCACAGATCCTTGCAACTGAGCAGCGATTCGTACTTAGAATGATACGCGAGGCTATTGAGATTAAAAAATATCCAATTTTCAATAGGGAAGATGGTTGGTATATACCACCAGCTTGGGAACCCATTATACAGGAGATAAAATCCCAACCCCGAGCACACACTGCAAGACCAACAGTTACTATTAGTTCTTTTTGTTTGCATAATTTAACATAAGAAGGAGATAAAAAGCCTCTCTTGAGTTTGTTTCGCCGGTTCTTCTCAGAAAAGTCTCCCAATTTTGGAACCGGTGGTAGTTTACGGTAGTTAGGGTCAAATAAATAATTTTAAATAAAATACTTTATTAAGTAAATTAAATAATAAATTCATACATAGACAATAAAACTTTAAAAATCGAACAATGAAATAACCGAACGCTCAATAAAAGTCTTTCGAAGGTAGCTCGACAAATTAAATAAAAGTTTGATTCTGACGACGTAGCCTATAAAGGCTAGGAAACGTCAATAAATAAATAAAGTTTCGTGCATTAACCCGTAAAAACTTTATGTTTGTGACTTGAGCTTTGTAATAGACAACTATGGTATCCGTTATGCAGTTGGCCGGATGGCTGGCTTCTGTTTCACTTATTATAGCACGCTGAATGTTTACTTATTTAAAAGAATAAACAAATTTAGTTTTATTTGGCTGAAGATAACCGACACGGTCTTCAATTCAATCGACAAATCCACTCTGCTAAAATCGAGAGTCTTTATTGTCTCTGACATCTGTTTTACCATTTTATTATATTAGTTTTATAAAATTGAAATGAACTTTATTGCACCATACATACAAAAAAGTAAAAAACAGTCATAAATTTTTGTGTAACACAAAGCGTTACGAAAGCCCTATAGAGCACGTAACACGTGGTCAGTAAAATGCCTTAACAAGGCATAAACTACGGCGCGCTATCTCGGCGAACTAACATTACGAAAATCTCTCGCCGGGGTCAGGTATTGTGGAAAAAACCAGCTTCGATATCACAACAAACCTCGAGGTGCCCGCCGTTCCCGTTGTTACCGGGACGTGACCCGAATGTCCAAACCGCGCTTGGGGATACTTCAGAAATGTTTCCTTTACGATACGGGATCTTTACCCCGTGCCTTGTTCACATTTGAATGCGCACATCTATGTCGACTTATATGAACTGTCTGATTTCTGAAGCAAAATCGGTTTCCTATACTGTCTATATACTTTAGGCTTACCTATTGGAAAGCCATACTTTTAGTTTTGATAGTGTGGTGCAAGTCATATTCGATAAGAAAAAGAAATGCTTTTTAACGAAATAGCCCTAGCAACTAGATTAAAGACATCATTTTAAAACAGTATTATTCTATTAACAAATGAAAACATTTTTTAGGACCTCCAATGTGAATAAGGCTTTGTGAAATGCGTAGAAACTAATACCTTGAAAAGTTATAGGTAATATCGATTCTACTGACCATTCCCAGATACTTATCATGGAATATGCCGTAAATTCTGTATTCTTATGCGTAAGAAATCTTAATTTTATACTTTTTTAATAAAACCCAATAGATTTGAATAGTCGAAGTAAAGTGTATTACATTATGTGCAAAAAGTGGTATAGAGATTAGTTAAACTTCTTTGAATATGTCACTATGATTTCGTCTTTTGCTATATATACAAGATCGAATAATTCTTTATAAAGACGTGAAAAGACGCGGGTCGCTAGTGTAAATAAGAAATCACCGGTTATTTCATTGGTAAGAACTAAGAGCACTGTTTCTTTTTTTTACAAGACCGTAATAAAGAGAACAATTGTTTTTATTTGCCGCAAGTATCATTTCTGCGGTACAACGATATTGGTTTGGTCTAGAAAAGATATTGCCTTTAGCTGTCACTAGCAGTACCAACTTGCGACTATCTTGTTGGTCTCAGTTGTAACTGGGTCGCCTTTTAACGGAGCTAATCTTAAATAGCTGCGTATGACTCGCAGAATTTTAAAATGTTTGAGGAAGCTTTTTCTAAATAATAATTGATTGTATATGTTTAAAGATACGAGATAAATGATATAGTTTATGTAATTCCATTCTCAAAAAGGCTGATAATGGAACATTGTTGCTTGAGCTTTCTCTGTCCATCCGTTTGTCAGCGAGCTGGTAGGTACACATACTGTCACAGATTAAATGAAAACTATATTTAATTAAGCTTAATAGTTACACAGTTGAAATTTTTACTTCGTATGTAAAGTGCTTACTACTAGAACGACCAAATTTAAAAAAAAAAATATGGGAAAACGTATATCGAAGGAGGTTCTTAAACAGGAAATGTGTTTTTTTTAAGTTATTTTCTCAGCCAGCTCAGGAAGTGCGAAATCCCTTTTTTCCACCAGTCCCATGAAAGAATAATACTAATAATGTATGGACATCTCAAATCAATCATTTACATGGAATAAATAATGACATACATTACAGAAGAAAAGAAAATGTATCATTTTCATTAATTTTGTCATCGATTAAAGAAAAAAATGGGGTGTGGTGTTATGTAAGTAATGTAAGTGAAACTTTTAAAGTATTTAACATCGCGTCAATTTTTTCGGATCGTAGGCATTTAATTAAAAAAAACGGATTATTATATGATTACGGGTATTCAAATTGCGTTTTTAATTTTACCTTAATAATTGGAAATGGGAATGATAATGGAAAATCAATAGAAGAAAAGATGTCCAAATAAAATGGAAATGGACATTTTTTTTATTGCTTAATAGGCAAGGCGTTTGACCACAATCTCGCCTGATGGAAAGTGATGATGAGACCTAGGACCTACAGACGTCGGCATAGTTATTGATTGTATTTTACACGAATAGTTTTGGTGTTTTATTTTAGTAAATATAAGCACATTAGCGTGCAATTCAAAAAAATCTAAAAGATTGTCATTGGTTTCATTAATACGCCCTAATAAGTAGATAACGACAGGTGCTAATTATGTTAGGATGCAATATTTGTTTATGGTTAAGTTTGAAGTGAGTGAAAAATAAATGAGATGTCACAGCGACACTGAAATTACAAGATGGGTTTTATTCAAATAATATTTTAAAGTATCCTTTTATCTAATTTCCAACTATATTTAACAAATTAGAATTTTGCTATGTGAAAATATACGGCGCTCTGTTTCCCACTAGGCAACACAAATGGATGGGCACCATGATGACAAATTATGAATTAATTAAAAACTTAAAAAAATATCTTGACCAGAATAAAGATTTATTAAGACTTTGAAACAATTTTTATCAAATTTAATGTGTCAATCATCGATAAAAATTATTAAACTAGATAGAGATAGGTAATAAAAAATAAGTTCATTCTGAATGAAATATGTCATAATTTTCATTAAAGTAATTTTAATACGTTAAGTCCATCCCTAAAAAGTGCTGTAATAAAAGTTATTATTGATCTACTTTATGTCGTCTGCATGCTGAGAAATTAAAGATATTAGTATACGACACTGAACGTCCATGATGAAGAAAATGTTACCAAAACTTCAATCATCATTGCATTTCCTATTTGTATTTTATTTTTATGGTTTTAGTAACTTATGATGACTGTGTAAAAGGAATTCTCAATTTTGCTCATGGCCTTTAAAAGTTCATCACTCTAAATTGCAAACATTCCTCAAATTGTGTTTGGTTATTTTAAGATGTATAAAAGAGATAATGCAGTCCAAATACTTATACTTAGTTGATGCTCTCTAGCATAAAAAAGTGGAAAAACAAATGTGTCCTAAAAGTTTTACATTATAAAGGCTACTCGGGAAGAAAGTAAGCTTTCTACCACTGAATCACCGATGCTTGTTGATAAGGCCTGAATTTTCAATAAAAATAAAAATGTATTGCAACATTATGCTAAAGATGAACAAAAAAATGTGAAGCGATGTAAAAAAAATTTTAACTTTAATAAATTTAATGCAATTTTGGCTGTACAATCCTACTGTTATAAATGTGAAAGTTTGTATGTTTGTTACTCAATCACGCAAACACTTCTGAACAGACTTTAATAAAATTTGGTGCGCATGTAGTTAGTGACCTGGATTGAGACATAGGATACTTCTTATCTCGAAACAAATTTAGTTCGCTGTGGGATTCTCAAAAAACTAAAGTTAACGCGAACGAAGTCACGGGTGGCAGCTAGTGTTATACATATATTTTCAATATTTGTTTTGTTTATAAATTACATACATAATTGCTTCCAGTTTTGTGATTATCTTCACTACGTAGATGATCTGAAAATTTACCATATAATTGAAAACCCCGACGATCACCTTAGGTTTCAAATGGATCTAGATAAATTAGCTGACTAGTGCAATGAAAACAAATTGATTTAAGTATTGCTAAGTGCAAATCCATTACGTTCACCAAAAAATAAAACATAGTCACTACAATTACACCTTGTCTGGTATGCAGGTTGAATCAGTTAAGTCTATAAGAGACCTTGGAATACTGTTGGATTCCAAATTACATTTAGCTTTACAAATTTATAATATTGTAAGCAATGCATTAAGGATGTATGGGTTTATAATGCGTATGAGTAAATTCTTGGCGTAATTTATAATTTAATTTACAGTCATTAGATTTCAACGGACACCTTTATTAATATATTTACTTTAAAAAGGACTTTAAATATTACCGGTTTTGAAAACATACGAATCATTTTTAATGGCTATGGGTGTAGTAACATTCAGCCAAAGACTGATCGAAGTTGTTTATATAACATAAAAACAAATCTATTTTGTAAAGATCGATTAAATAAATCATTATTTTTATTACACTGTGGTATTAACCACAGTGTAATAAACCACCACTATATTATCATTTTCGCTAGATGCAAATGTGCTCAGACAATTATTATAGATGGTAGGCGACATCATAAAGTCTATTGCCATACATTTTTCGCCAAACACCTCCATAAACACATTATAATCCGTATATATGTCAGACTTTAAGGTATGTATCTATGGGGCTACGTTCCCTGACTATAAATTAATAAATAAAATTATAAGGTGTGATACACTAAAAATCTAAAATATGGTTATCTTAAAAACATAACAAAAATAATGAAGCTACTGAATATACGGCTATAGAACCTAAATATTATAGCTTTCTTTGATTAACTAGAGTTTAAAAATTCTCTCTAATCTGTGGCTCATTCACAATCATCACACAGTTTCTGTCACAGAGTATCTTATTATAACCGGAAATGACACCTGATTTTAAAAGTTACTCTTATGCATTAACTTTAAAAACAGGCAACTATCTGTTAATCTACATGCTCTATATACCTGGAGGCCTACTCTATTTCAACGAAAAACTAAATTTCGATCGAAATTTCGCACTTTTCTTACTCTGTTTCCTTTTCATTTCGAAAATTCGTTCGTCCGAAAATAGTTTGACAATTAAATTCACCAAGCCTACTCTAATTCACAAAACTTATCACTAACACTGTCAAAGAAGGTTGTTTTAATGTCATCAAAAATTTTGTAGTAAAGTAATATTGTTTCCAAATAAACGAGGTAATCTAAAAAGTGGAGATAAAAGAACTCACAAACATGACTCATTCCATTCGTTCACGAAAATCGTCTGTGATTCCGAACTTTATGTGCGTATTCGAAAATGAAATAGAGTAGAGTTATTGGCGAAATTTCGTTTAAAATTCGTTCGTTACCGAAATTTCGTTTCGGAGAAAGAGAGTAGAGCTCCTGAATCTAATCCATAATTTCGGTACTTGGCTTGATTTCCCTAGTTTACTTTATAACTTATTTGTTTTTTATTATTTTAATATGTTCAGTGTATATGGTTTATAGACGTTCTCAGGGGTGTCCGTCAATAATATTCGTTTCTACAGTAATTTAGATATAATTTCGAATCTAGGAAACAATTTTTCATGATTATTGGTCTTTAGGCCAAACATGTATGGAAGCTGAGCAATCTCCTTTTTGCGTTGTATGCAGTTTAAATGCTTTCGGGGTTACCTAAACTACGATCAAGTGCTCGATACACACCAACTACTTAGTCTTAAAGATAGACGTACGTATCTTAGCGCAATAATGCTGTATGATTTATGTAATAACAGATATGATTGTGTAACCTTAGTTAATAAATTATGTTATAAAGTACCCACCCGAACTCATACTCGCACGCCTTGTCGGTTGTTTGCAACACCTCGATGTCGAACTAACGCAGGTAAAAGATCCCCCATTCACAGTTTGGTAAAATCTTACAACGAGATGTTTCATTCAATAGACATGATGGCAATTGGCCCAAATACTTTCAAAAAGATGTTTATTGCCAAACTTAGAGCATAACAATAATATGTTTGACTTATGATGAATTCCATTATAGTTTTTATTCATTTATCAAGATACTTGTAAACACCGTTAGATTTCTGAATTTAATCAAACTTAATTTGTTTCTTTGTTAATCAACATTTTTTAGTGATACTTAGAATATCACACTCAACGCTGTTTTAATATGTATATGGTTTCAAAGTTGTCTATCTAATCACCAATACTGCATTGTTATGTACTTACTTTTTAACTGATTGTTTACCCAAATAAATAGAAAAAATAATATATTAACTTAAATCAGTGTGAACATCAAACCAATATAAGCAGAACCAGGTATTGATAGGAGGTATTGACAAAGAAAATGGTAAATAGATAAAAAATATTATATAAAACTGCTTCAGTTTTCCCTTTGCGTCCTAAATATTTCTATAAGAGTTTTATAAACCTACGCGCAACAAAAATTGCTCCTAAAAACGCACAAAGTCCCTAAATTTTAATAAACGAATATAGGGTTTTGGTTCTTTATAATGCAAGCATATTGACATGCTTGTTTGCAACCATATTTATATAAAAAATCAAATATAATAATGTTTGATATTGCATGTTTATCTTATGACGTAAAACTGTTTTGCGAATTTTGTAGCAGGATCTTAACCCAGCAGGTATAAGAGTGTAAATGAGTTATTTCCACAAATTCTCCCAACTAGTGATAGCCCACCGTACGACGTGTCCGGTAAATCAACGAGCACTGCTCCGCTCGGTCGGGCAAAAACGGAAAACCATTTTACGGTCTATTGTGAAAGAGGATTGGCAATTTCGCCCAAAGCTTACTCGCCCATCGGCCCAGCTAGTTTTACAACATCCCTGATGTAACGCAAGTGCTCTGACGAAAATCGCTCTCTCTTTCTAATACATGCGCCGTCTCCTGCTGAATCATCCTAGTTGCACGAAAATAGCGGGCTCGATCGCCACTTTATATCTGCGCTTCAATATAATATCCGATCGCTCAACAGCAAAATTCAAATGCGGGACGGGAATATTGAAATAAGAATATCATATGAGCACCCTTTATTAATCAACTTAAAAGCGTTAAGTTTCTTTGGTGTTTTATTTTACGATTTATGGTAAAGGAAGGATTCGCTTACGAGGCTCATATGGAAGTCGTATTTGACAGGGATTTTTTTACTACGGATGGATATGCCCTTCTTTTAGCTGAATTCATTGAAGTAATTTTGTTGTAATGCGGGACAATGTATGGACACTCATGTCGCCAAAGGTGTTACTCTAGTACTTGATAACAGTCAGCATACAATCCAGACCCCTATCTTTTTATACACAGCTGCGATCAAAATAAAAGTTATGCTTAACTTCGAACATTTGAGATGGCACAGCATACCTTAATCAAGCACCCAAAGCATGATAATAGCCTTTCTGGTAGATTGCAAGAGGTGCTTAGGGAGTTAATACTCACTATTAATGCATGCAAAACCTTAAGTTTAAAATCGAAAACCGGCTATTGTGGCAAATTACTGACAGATAAGCAGACTGTGTGTCGCGACGTTAATAAATTTGAGTAAAGTGAACAAACAGATGTAGATATCGTTTTATTTATGCATTAATTTACCTTGTCTCAGTATAGATTTCACCGAGCAGCCTTGAAATCATTCTATATCAAAGAATCAATTGATAATGAAGCCCCGTATAGCGAAAAATGCGAGATTTATCTTGTTACATTTTGACAATACCCATATCAATTATCAAATCCGCAGCAAATTATACTGAGGCCAGCATGTTGGCTTGGAACCGCGAATAGCGTTCGTCTGGATAAACGGCGGCCTATTTGAAATTCCAATTAGAAAGTTTTCTCATTTACTTGATTCAGGGCGTGGAGTGGCGGAAGGGCAACAATTCGCGCTGATTAGTCCTGGTCTCCGCCCGACACCAGATTTAAAGGGTATGGTGAGCCGCATAAACTAATCTCTCATTGAACCCTTTGTTTGAATATGTATTTTTCCCTGTCACAATACCGTAGCATTCAAATTGGATACTCTTAATCTACATATATTTGGAATTTAGTAAAATGGAGACGTAATGCCTACAAAAAGTTTAATTTATTGGCCCCAATTTCCTGAACATGTTTTATACACTTTGTCTCAGCTATTATTGTAAGCCTTATTTTTCCAAGTCCCTAAAACTGACGGAAGTCAAATTTCCGGCAAATATCTCGCCGTCTTGAGTGATAAAAATAACAATATAAATAGTACGGTTGGTTACATCTGACGCCGCCCAATGGCCGCAAACAAATAAAGCTGCGAATACGGATATTACTAACTCAATATGCTACAAAAGTACGAAAAAAGTTATATTCCCTTTGGAAACTTTCGAGTTTTCTTATACTACCATTCGATTCGGCTCTCGGCCAATTTATTCAAAAAGTATCAAGCGTGAACCAGACATGGAAGTTACCCACTCGAAAATTAAATTTATGAAACTTCTCCGCGACAAACAGATAGCTACTTTATAGACTGTGAAAAGCAATTTGCTTTCAATTGCGATCAATCGGCTGGATGGAAACCTATAATAAGCGAAAGAGGGGATGAAAAATATGCTGACTGAGTTGTTCTTTTAATAGCTTTCAAATGTTTATCGTTCAATTTCATCAATTGAATCGCACAAGGTACTCGTATGAATGGTTTAGAGTTTCTATTAGTAGTAGTAATAATAATGCGGATTAAAAATACAGATAAATAACTATTGTGTGTAATGTAATATCCTGGCTGCATCCAAGGCTGTACTTCGGTTATTTTTTATTGACTTAAGCAACTATAGTAACTATTTTAATAAACTCCATTCCTACAGGTGATCCAAATGATAAAATAAGTTCTTAGGGACGTTCCACATCAACAAAGCCACCTTCTCGACCTAATCGGTACGAGTATGTTAGGGAGCACGTATAGTTGGAGATAATTTTTAATTATCCTATACTTTTGCATACACTGCTTTGATTCATTTGTAAAGCTGCTAAAATAATTGTGTTGTCGAAAATATTGACGACGGTATCATCACAATGAATAGTTTTCTGTTCTCTCTTCTCTTATATTCTATATCAATCGTTTTATCGTACATGATGTAAAATGACCCGACTGGGAATCGATACTGTACTTAGCGTAGCCACAAACATGACAACACATTCAGCAAGTAAAACTGATTTTACCAATAAAACTCGAGGAACATAAACCTATTTTAAATACTTAAAACGAGGACAGTCAATCGATACTCGTTTTTGACATACATCAGAATGAACTGGGCAGATGCGAGCGTTAATTGCCCGTAACCTGTTATCGTGAGAGGTACTAGACATCACTCTACACTCGGTGCCTCCTCTCTAGATAATTGCGGTGCGTCATGTTCCCTGACATATAGGTATGATCTCAGCTAGAGACCAATTGCGTCCGTTTCAATTAAATCCCGACATGAGTTTGTCAGCCCCAATGAGAGCTTTTATTCATTGAACCCGGTTTACGAAAGCCCAATTAAATCAACTGTGCAGACCTACTGTGTAATTTGAAACCAGTGATGAAAAACGTATTTCAGGAAGGAGCAGTAATTTTCATGGGGATGACAGATTGATTAGCTTAAAATTTATTTAAAGAAGTAATAAGCGATTATTTATTTTCTTTTATACGTAATTGCTCTAAACAACCCCGTCATCGTTACATATTATAAATACACGCCGAACATTCTTATACATATGTCTATATCATAATTATTGCATATATGCCATGATATCTTATTTATTTCCTTTCGTAAATTAATTATTCTATTGAGTTCACCATAAATTATCAGTGTTTTATTTTAAATCCCGAAAGAAAAAAGTGGGTGTTATAAGTTTCACGTGTCTGTGTGTGTCTCTGTCTGTGGCGTCGTAGCTTCTAAACGAATGGGCCGATTTGGAGGCCGTATTTTTTTTTACTTGAAATCTTCGAATATTATAACCGAGATGGTTCCTAGCTATATATGAATATCTGTTCAGGGCCTTGAAGACCATCGGCTCTGAAGTGTGCGGGGTTTATCGTAGAAAATGATGAACACGTGTGATCTTTACAACGGATTGATTAGGACTCCTCTTCACAATGGAAGACACATAATTATATACTTACACTATGGTGGCCCGCCTTCACTTTGCTTCGGTGTAGAGCTATAGTATAGGTAGACTATAGTTTTAGTTCAAAGGCTTGTTGTTTGGTACAATGACTTTCTTCATAATAATTGTGGCGACTGGATTCCAAGAATGCTGACTTGATATAAGCGTCGACGCGCGGTCCGCGGTGACGCGAGCCAGTCGCACATTACCACCGATCCCGTCAGGTTCATTCTCAAGTCATTGTAATAGTACGCATAACAATTAGAAAATAGACAGTATAATTTGGAGTCAGAGTAATTTAGATGAACATTGTGAAGTGAATAAACAGTCAGTGATTTATATAGCAGCTTTTATTTGACATTCACACCAGACCCTAACTTAGGTAAAGTGGCAACAATATAAGACAATAGAAATACATATACCAAAGTGATAATATAATTGCCAAAGTGGTGACCACGCGTTTTTCGGTGTGCGACTCAGGAACCTGACGGCGGACAGACACGCGGATGAAAACGTGGCGAAATTTGAGGTTAGGGTAGTGAATTAAAGTTTTGAAGATATACATTTTGCGTAAAAATGTATGAAGACGCCGTTTGCAGACCGGATGAGCCGATTATTGCAAAAAAGGAACCCGCACCATCGACTAGTGGACAAGAGATAGCCATGGTGACGGTACAGTCACGCATCCCCGAGTTCTGGACGGAAATGCCAAGAATGTGGTTTGCGCATTTTGAGTTGATAATGGCACCACAGAAACAGGGAGACAACGTTAAGTTTGAGATGGCAGTTGCAAAATTTAATAAAGAGGCGCTCAGGCAAGTGAGCGACCTGATCCAATCACCACCGGCTACAGAGAAGTATAACGCTTTAAAAAGAAGACTTATAGCCGTATACGAGGAGAGTGCAGAATCGCAATTCCAGAAACTAGTGAGCGAAATGGATTTAGGCACGCAGAAACCCTCACAGTTGCTTAGAAGAATGACGGAACTAGCAAAAAACGTTGGCATATCAGGTGAACCATTAAAAAAATTATGGATAAACCGTTTGCCACCGAATGTAAGAGCAGTTCTAGCAGTGAGTGGAAACACAAGGTTTGAAGATTTAGCAGCCATAGCGGACAAGATTTTGGAGAACCTGAGGTCCGGAGAAATTGCATCAGTGAGCAGTGCACAAGCAGAGGTACATCCAGACATTATTAGGCACATGCGAGACCTAACAGCAGAAATAAACAAATTGAAGTTAGAAATAAACTCCATAAGAACAAGAGGACGCAGCCCGAATCGAAGACAAGAAGGACAGAGATGGCAACGTAGTAATTCTCACAGAAGACAAAATGCATCATTGTCCCGGCGTACACCAGAGAGCCCAGATTGGCTATGTCGTGAGCATTACCGGTTCAGAGAGCGAGCGAGGACCTGCACATCACCGTGTAATTGGCAACGACAACAGCAGCAACAGCAGAGTTCGGGAAACTGAAGGCGGTGCAGTTGGCGGAGATGGACGGCTGCACCGACGAAGGAAACCATCGTTTATGCGTCAAGGACTACAACAGTGGTATGTGTTATCTCATAGACACGGGAGCTAACATTTCAGTGATACCGGTGAGTAAAGTGAGTAGTAGTAAAATCAGTAAAAATTGTGAATATAAACTATATGCCGCGAATGGTACAGAAATAAGGACTTACGGAATTATACCATTAGAGTTAGATTTAGGTTTAAGGAGAAATTTTAAGTGGAATTTTGTAATTTGCAATGTGAAACAACCCATTATTGGTGCAGATTTTTTAAAAGCGTTTAGTTTAATAGTAGATCTTGGCAATAGAAAGTTGACTGACGGCCTGACTAACCTAAATAGATATGTAAGGGTAATAAGTAGTGTCGAGCCGACAATTTCCAGTATTCATAGGGACAACCCATTCCATGAGTTATTAGAAAAATACGCAGACATTACTAAGCCTGTGAATTACAAAGAGGATGGTGGTCATGGTACATACCACCACATTAAAACCGTTGGGCCCGCTATTTTTGCGAAACCAAGACCATTACCGCCACATAGATATCAAGCTGTAAAAGAGGAATTTAAAAACATGATGGAATTAGGCATTTGCAGACCTTCAAAAAGCGTGGGCCAGCCCGTTGCATGTGGTCCCGAAAAAGGATGGGCAGATACGTCCCTGTGGCGATTACAGGCGTTTAAACGCTGTAACCAAACCGGACAGGTACCCCATACCCAGAGTGCAAGACTTCACTTTTGGTCTGGCAGGTAAGTATATATTTACTAAGATAGATATTAATAGAGCGTATCATAATATCGGTATTAAGCCAGAGGATATCGAGAAAACAGCGATTACGACACCATTTGGTCTTTTTGAATTTGTAAAAATGAGTTTTGGATTGCGTAATGCCGCGCAAACATTCCAGCGTTGGATGATCAATACGGTTCTACAGGGAATAGAAACGTTAAACAGTAAGAGTAAAAATAGTAATCAGTGTTCTGTGTTATTTTGCTATATTGATGACGTAATAATCGTGACAAGCGATGACGTCACATTGCATAGGGAACACTTAGAGCAGGTATTCGAGAGATTCGAAAAATTCGGTATAACGATTAATTTAAAAAAATGTAGTTTTGGTAAGCCAATGGTAGAATTTTTAGGATATGAGGTCAGTAAAGATGGTATAAGACCGATGGAGGAAAAAATTAAGGCCATTCAAGAATTCCCAAAACCAGAGAATATAGAACAGCTACGTAGATTCCTAGGAATGATAAACTTTTATAGAAGTCACTTAGATCATGCAGCAGATAGTCAAAGTCTATTGAATAAATATTTACATAAAGCTAAGAAAAGGGATAAAACAAAGATAGAATGGAATGCGGAATCGTTAAAGGCATTTGAACGATGTAAAAAAAGTTTAAGTAACGCAAGTATGTTATCATATCCGGAACCGCAGAGTAAGTTAGCCTTAATGTGTGACGCTTCGAATACAGGGGTAGGCGCTGTATTACAACAAAAGGTTGCTAACGACTGGAAGCCATTAGGTTACTTTTCAAAGGGACTTACCAATACTCAGAAGAAATATAGTACGTACGATAGAGAACTTTTAGCAATTTATTTAGGAATAACACATTTTAGGAATATAATAGAAGGTAGGAATTTAACAATATTTACAGATCATAAGCCGTTGACATACGCGTTTAGTAAAATAGGTTCAGATAAAGAAACACCAAGACGGACGCGACAATTACTGTACATTAGCGAGTTTACGAGCGACATACAGTATGTAAACGGAAACGATAACGTGGTAGCTGACGCGCTATCGCGCACAGTAGAGTCCATTGTTTGTCCTACGAACATTGATTTCGACGAAATCGCCAGGGCACAGGAACACGATCAGCAACTTCGTGACCTGTTAGCTGAAAGTAAGACTAAGCAAAAGTTACAAAGATTACAGTCACCTTTGTGTAGTAGTTCTGTGTACTGTAATATAAACAAAGATTGTGTAAGACCATACATACCAGAGCAATTCAGGAAGTTAGTTTTTGATAAGGTACATAATGTTAGCCACCCAGGAATTAGAAGTACTAGGAAAATGATTACTCAGAAATATTTTTGGCCTAACATGAATAGAGACGTTAATAATTGGAATAAGAAATGCATATCGTGTCAAAAAGTCAAAGTTCAACGTCATCGTCAGTATCTAAACTAGGGACATTTCCACCCAGTGAGCGTTTCGAGCACGTTCACGTAGACATAGTTGGTCCTTTACCTACTTCAAGCGAGGGATATAGATATTTAGTCACTATGATAGATAGATTTACGCGTTGGCCAGAAGCCATTCCAGTAAACGAGATCACCGCAGAGGTAGTAAGTAAAGCTATTTACGAAAATTGGATATGCAGATTTGGTTGTCCGAAGGAAATTACTAGTGATCAAGGTAGACAATTCGAAAGTGAGCTGTATTCAGCACTTATGAAAATGTTAGGTATTAAAAAAATTCGTACTACAAGTTATCATCCGCAAAGCAATGGGATGATAGAAAGGTTCCACAGATCACTAAAGGTAGCATTAAAGACACGTTTATTAGATAATAGTACATCGTGGGTAGACGAATTACCAACGGTAATGTTGGGACTTCGCGAGGCCTGTAAAAGCGATAACAACGTGAGTGCAGCAGAGATGACATTAGGACACACATTACGTTTACCAGGAGATTTTTACGAAAATAGTTTAAGTTTAAAAGTGAAGGACGAACCAAGTTATGTAAGTAAAATAAGACAGGTATTAAATAGTTTACGTCCACAGCCTAGAGAGAATAGGGATAACAGAACAATTTTTGTACATAAGGATTTGGAAAATTGTAGTCATGTTTTTCTCAGGAATGACATGGTATCGAAGCCGTTAACACCCACATACAGCGGTCCATACCAAGTCATTAGTAGATCACCCAAATCATTCGTAATAAGGATAGCAGAACGCCAGTCTAACGTTTCTATTGACAGATTGAAACCAGCTTATGTATTGAAGGATAAAATTTTGTTAGATAATAACTCATTGTTCACGATACAACCGATTCAAAAGAAGCGCCAATCGGTCATCGGCAACGTTCGGGCACATTCGTAAAACCCGACTAAAATTATACATAGCGATTTAACTCGGTCGTATTATCTTTATGTCAATTTAAAAAACAACTGATTATAACCTACCGATGTTAAAGTAAATTTTCATTGAAAAATCAACATCTTTTATTTTATTTATCGCCGCTGCAATCTTCAAAGTTGCGTCGACATTTGGCGACCGTGTAAATAAACTGCAATACATCTTTGGAATACGAAGAAAATTTTGAAAACGGGAGTTTTTGCTGCCGGGCGCCTTTGGATTCCACGCATCGCAAGTCTAGCCAGGAAAGTAGCCCAATCCCTATATCATTTTCAATTTCCTACTTCTTTGTGTAATATTTATGTAGTGATTACTCGAACGCCTAGGTATCTAGCTCTTTTTTGCGTACCTATCAAACTGATAATCATTAGTATTGGCTGGTTTGATCATCACAAAAGTAACTTATATACCTATAATTTAAACAAATTGATATTACTAGACGTGATTAAGGGTTTATTGTTCACAATCAAGGACGTAAGTCCCGTTATAAGTTGCATTAAACATTTGTTATTAAACATTTCATATCCACCTTCAATAAATTTGTGAAATTGATTAAACGTGTTAAACAACAAAGGATGTAACAAAATTAATATTTCTATTAATTTATCGTTGTGTTAGAGTGTCGCAAAATTGGGTGTTATTGCGGGTGCGGTTGGTACGTTGGCGAGCTCAGTTTGTGCTGGTGTGTTTGGGTGCAGCTTTTGGTGGTTAGACGGACGTGTTACTGGTAAGACCTATACATTCTAATTTATCTAGCTCATTTGTTTGATAATGTCTGATTCAGAAGCAGCCTCATCTAAAATTATGAACAAAAGCCCACTCACTTTAAACATTGAACCGCATTATAGTAATAATGAATTTAGTAAAAGCCCCAATGAACCTCCTTCTGTGAAGGCTTTGATCAAGCGTCGTAGTGGTATTAAGAGTCGATTAACAATTTTTATTAAATACATAACAGAATTTCAGTCAAGTGCAAAAAGTAGTCGTTTGGACATAGGTGAATTGTCTTTAAGATTAAATAAAATTCAGGAACTTATGTCCAAGTACGACAGTGTACAGTCAGAAATTGAAGAAAATTGTGCCAATTTTGACGAGCAAATTAAAGAAAGGGAATGGACAGAAAAACAATTTTTTACCCAGATAGCATTGGCTCAGGAGATAATTGGTTCGTTTTCTTCAAAGTCTGTAGATGACCCAGATGATGTTTCAAATCACAGTAAAGCGAGTTGTTGTCATAACAATATGTCAGATTCAATAAAATTACCTATAATAAATTTACCCACTTTTGATGGTAATTATTGTAAGTGGCTTGAGTTTAGGGATGTATTTGATTCTCTAATTCACCAAAGTCACAGTATATCACCTATTAATAAATTTCAATATTTAAGGAGTTCACTACAGGGAAATGCAAGTGTTGTTATTAAATCAATTGATTTTAGTGCGCGAAATTATGAACTTGCGTGGACCACTTTATGTGATAGATACGACAACAAAAACATTCTTATTAATAATCATTTGCATTCATTGACTAGTATCAACCCTATTCAAAAGGAGTCACATAGATCATTAAGATATTTATGCGATCATATAAAAAAGAATATGAGTTCTCTTACTACACTAGGTTTGCCTACTGAAGGTTGGGATGCACTGGTTGTTTTTTTAGCCACTGCAAAGTTAGATCCCCGTACTCGTGGAAAGTGGGAAGAGTACAAAAGTCACTTGATGGAGTTACCATCATTACAAGACTTTTACAATTTTTTGAGTAATCGTGCAAATGTTTTAGAAACGACTCATTACAGTCGATCGCAACAAACTATTGACTGTAAGTCTAGTAATAAGGACAATAATAAGGATGTTTTAAAATCGGTCAATAGGTCATTTGTTGCCTCTGTTGATTCTAATCGGGTAAAATCGTGTCTTATTTGCGACCAAAGTCATTTTGTACATGAGTGTCATAAATTCAAGGAAATGTCTCTTGACAATAGGTTAGCGAAAGTATCTGATCTACATTTATGTGCTAACTGTCTTCGTAAAGGGCACAATACATCCCAATGTACACTGAAAGGTTCATGTCGTGTATGCAAAATGAAGCACAATACTTTACTACACACTAATCATAATAACTTACCAAGTACCAACATTTCTACAACTACAGTGTTATCCGCCGTCTGTCAGGGACAAGTGCTCTTATGTACTGCATTAGTCAACGTTATTGACAACAAGAACAGTACTCAAGTGGCACGCGTATTATTGGATACTGGAAGTCAGTCATCATTTATGACAAGGAATTTGAGAGAAAGATTAGGCCTACAAATGGAAAAAATTATCCCCTTCAATATTTCTTGGATTAATAATGTTGTATGTACTGTTACCGACCGATGCCACGTGCGAATTACCTCCCGTGTGAGCTCGTTTTGCATTGATGCTACTTGTTTGGTGATACCTAAAATTACTACATACTTACCCAATACTGAGGTTGATGTTAAAACTTTTAATCTCCCTGATAGTGTTGTTCTCGCTGATCCTAACTTCTTCAATCCAGCAGAGGTTGATTTATTGCTGGGTGCCGACTTATTCTTCGACATAATAGCTTCAAGACAAATCAAGTTGAGGCCTAATGGACCCTTTTTGCAAGAGAGTAAGTTTGGCTGGTTGGTATCTGGTCCTGTGGGATTAGCATGTGAAGTTTCTCAACCTAAACTCAATTGTTATTTTTTAAAGGATAATTCATATGACTCACTACAAGAGTCTCTTCAAAGATTTTGGGAGATAGATGATTTCCCTTTAATGAGTAAAGATATGTGTATATCACAATCCCTAGAAGAACGTTTTTGCGAGTCTCATTTTTTGGAACATACTCGTCGTTTACCTGATGGTAGATTTTCTGTTGCAATTCCGTTCAAGGAAGTTCCGGAAAAGGAGTTAGGCCACTCTTATAATTTAGCAATGAAACGATTCACTAATCTAGAAAAGAAATTACATAAAGATCCAAATATCGGATCTCAATACAATGACTTTATATTAGAGTATCAGGATTTGGGTCACCTTTCTGAAGTAACGCGACCAAAATTTGGATGTTACCTTCCACATCATGCTGTGCTGCGCGATGACAAAGAAACCACTAAGCTTCGGGTGGTTTTCGACGCGTCGGCGAAAACCAGTACTGGCAAATCCCTTAATGACATTCAAGCTATTGGAGCTGTTGTCCAGAGTGACCTTATCTCTATATTGATGCGTTTCAGGATTCATAGATACGTACTCACTGCAGATATAGAGAAAATGTATCGCCAAATAGCTCTGGACGAATCACAACGTCATCTTCAGCTTGTATTGTGGAGGAATCGAACTGACCAACCTGTTAGGGTCCTTCAATTAAATACTGTAACATATGGCACAGCTTCGGCTCCGTTTCTCAGTACAAGATGTCTTCTTCAACTAAGCCTTGACTGTCCAGACGAAACAATAGCTAGGGTGATTAAGAACGATTTTTATATAGATGACTTAAATACGGGTGCAGCTAGTGAGCTGGAACTGAAGTATATATGCTCAGGAGTCACTGAGACTCTAAAATCAGCATGCCTTCCCCTCAGAAAATTCCGATCCAACTGTCCTCAAATATTGAACGACAGTGTAGGGTCTTCAAAGCCCCTTGATTTAAACAATGAGGCTAAGGTATTAGGTTTAAAATGGTCTCCTCTTACAGATAGCCTACGCTTTCCTTGTAATGTTGAATCGACTACAGAAACATCAAAAATCACGAAACGAACTATAATTTCAACTTCGTGTAAATTGTTTGATCCATTGGGTTTGGTCTGTTGTTGTACAATAAAAGCTAAAATTCTCCTTCAAACCCTATGGAGTATTAAGCTTCATTGGGATGATCCCTTACCAGAATATCTTGTAAAAAGGTGGGTCAAATTTGTAAACAACTTATCGTATTTATCTAATATTAGTTTGCCAAGATATGTCTTGTGTGATATTCCATTATCAAATTCTATTGAAATGCATTGCTATGTGGATGCTTCGCAAGAAGCCTATGGTTCATCTATTTATCTATTATCTAGAGATACACAAAACTCTACTACAGTCGCATTGTTGTGTGCAAAGGCTAGGGTAGCACCTATCAAAGCTTTGACTATTCCACGGTTAGAGCTGACTGCTGCTCTCTTAGGTGCTCAGTTGTGCACAAAGGTTTTGCAATCCATTCCCACAAATATAGTCAAAAAGGTTATTTGGACTGATTCTACTGTTGTACTTGGTTGGCTTAAGTCACAAAGCAAAGTCCTTCAAGCATTTGTTCGCAACCGAGTTAATAAAATTAATGATTTAACACAGGGTTTTGAGTGGAAACATACTCCCACAAATTTGAATCCAGCAGACCTAGCTTCTAGGGGCGTCGACCCTCAGCATTTGTTGTCTTCATTGTTATGGTGGGAGGGTCCTTCTTATTTGAAAGAAGATTCAACACAGTGGCCTATACAACCTCAAAATACCACGTTGAATCTGCCTGAATTGAAGGTAAATTTATCAGTTGATATGCCTAATGTGGAAATTAATACCTTTATACAATTTGAAAATTATTCTAATTATACTAAGTTGAAAAGAATTTACGCATATGTATTACGTTTTATAAATAATTCAAGACTTACAAAACCTATCCTCACTGGCCCTTTACAATCTGATGAACTTAAAAAATCTCAGACTATTTTAATAAAATTTAGCCAATTGGAATCATTTCTAAAAGATATTCGAAATTTACAGATTGAAAAACCTTTACATCATAAGTCAAAGCTTTTATCGCTCACACCATTTATTGATTCTGATGGTATCGTAAGAGTTGGCGGTAGAATTAATAATTCTCACTACTCATTCAATAAAAAACATCCAGCTATTTTGGACTCAAAGCATTCTCTAACTGAGATTCTAATTAGATCTGAGCATATACGTTTATTCCACGCGGGTCCACAACTGCTACTTTCAACAGTTAGAGAGGAGTTTTGGATAATCGGTGGTAGAAACTTAGCACGAAAGGTAGCCCGCCCTTGTGTGACTTGTACCCGTATGCGTGGACAAGTCTTGCAACCTATTATGGGCAATTTGCCTGAAGCAAGATTCAATGAAACTTTTCCCTTTTACTCATGTGGAATCGACTTTGCGGGTCCATTCATGATTTCTAGTAAAAAAGGGCGAGGGAATCGGATCACCAAGGCCTATCTTTGCGTATTCGTTTGTTTGTCCACTAAAGCTATTCATCTTGAGGTAGTAAGTGACCTATCGACTGATGCGTTCATACTGTGCTTGCGCAGGTTCGTTTCACGCCGTGGCAAGCCCTTTTCAATATACTGTGACAGTGGCAAAAATTTCGTAGGCGCAAGCAATGAGTTGGGTAGATTAATCCGGTCTAGCCGTCGGTCTGTTTCTGATTATGCTGCAAACGAACACATTAAGTTTATGTTTATTTCGGCGTATTCACCACATTTTGGGGGTATATGGGAAGCGGGGGTCAAATCAGCCAAATACCATCTAAAACGCGTAGCAGGTAATGCTTCTCTGACGTTCGAGGAATTAACTACTTTGTTTACACAAATTGAAGCGATCCTCAATTCCCGCCCTCTATCTCCTCTCTCTTCAGAACCCACTGATACTAATCCTTTGACTCCCGTGCACTTTCTGATCGGCCGGCCATTGATGTCAGTACCTTCAATGCCTGTTCAAGCTATTCGACCTAACCGATATCAATTTATTGAGAAAATAAGACAACACTTCTGGGAACGATGGCGCCGGGAGTTTATAGCAGAGCTCCAAATACGTAGTAAATGGAAGAGGGATGGTAACAACCCGCAACTTGGCGATCTTGTAGTACTCAAAGAAGACAACTTGATGCCGTTGGATTGGCGCATGGGCCGTATTGCACGTCTATACCCAGGCACTGATGGAGTTGTTCGAGTTGTGGATGTACTGACTAACAAAGGAACCCTAAAACGAGCTGTTCACAAGATATGTCCTCTACCAATAAATAACGATACGAGTAACAAGGAAACCACAAGAGTGTCTTGATGACAGTGTTCTCCACCACCACACACCAACGACTGCTAGTAAAGCCATTTGTTTCCGTCATTCACCTTCATCCAGCGCGCGATGAAAATTGAAAGTCTGCTTTCAATGCCCCGGAGGATGTTCACGATACAACCGATTCAAAAGAAGCGCCAATCGGTCATCGGCAACGTTCGGGCACATTCGTAAAACCCGACTAAAATTATACATAGCGATTTAACTCGGTCGTATTATCTTTATGTCAATTTAAAAAACAACTGATTATAACCTACCGATGTTAAAGTAAATTTTCATTGAAAAATCAACATCTTTTATTTTATTTATTGCCGCTGCAATCTTCAAAGTTGCGTCGACACTCATATATTACTAAAGAATGTACGACAAGCAGCAAAAATATATGTAAGGAAAGTAACAGTAATAAAATTGTATGTAATAAGCATAAAGAAAATACTGACGTAAAATGTGATGAGCAAAGTACACTGAAACCTGCAATTAAGGTCACACGCAGTGGTAGAAGTGTTAAGCAACCAGTACGATTTTTGCTGAAATGAAACAGGTAAAATGCAATATAAGTTTTAGTTGTGTCAATTTAAACATTTAAGAAATTACTTTTGTGTAGTACACTCTTTAGGAAGTGAAAATAAAGTAATTTTTTTTTTATATATATTAATCGCTGAGTATAAAATGAAATATGTTGTGTAAAATTGTGTATTTCCACGCAAGTCATGTTGTTAATGTTAATGTTTTTGTAATGCTGTGTAAATTCGTGCGTGGCGTCACTAAAAGGAGTGCTGTCGAGCCTAAAGCTGTTATTATGTATTGCAGAGCATAGCCCTTTTAGTGACTACCTAGGACATGTTATTTGTTTATGTTTCTCCTGAAACATTTTAAAGACGAACCTGAAAGCAGATGTTCGCAAAATTGTATTAAATCTATGTATTAAAGTTATATAGAATGTGTATTGTGAAATGTGAGTATGAAAGGAAATTTAGAGATTTTGTCAAAATTATTGTTTTAAATAGTACAATAGTAAGGAAAGAGAAATAAAAAACGCAAGATTGTTTTTGTAAAAAGTTTAATAGAATTAATTTGTGTAGTAACGTATAGAGCTTCGCCTTAATATAAATCCGTTCTAAAAATAGAATTACATGTATTGGCCTTAAGCGTTGGTATGCGTCATGTTATGAAGTCCGTATCGTAGGTATTGTTATCATAAACATTGTATCGAAAGTTGAAACGTTGCATTATTAGCGAGCTCTGTTGTAATACTTTGTTTTGCAGTACAGTTAAATGACAAGTCAGAGTTGTATAATTATGAAGGTTCAGTAGATATATTTTTTATGAATGTGTTTAAAAATTTTACATTTTTTTGAAAAAAGGGAGGGTGTGATGTGGCGACTGGATTCCAAGAATGCTGACTTGATATAAGCGTCGACGCGCGATCCCGTCAGGTTCATTCTCAAGTCATTGTAATAGTACGCATAACAATTAGAAAATAGACAGTATAATTTGGAGTCAGAGTAATTTAGATAAACATTGTGAAGTGAATAAACAGTCAGTGATTTATATAGCAGCTTTTATTTGACATTCACACCAGACCCTAACTTAGGTAAAGTGGCAACAATATAAGACAATAGAAATACATATACCAAAGTGATAATATAATTGCCAAATAATTATAAAACTTTCCATTCCAAATAAAAAAATCGTTGCGTAGTTTAGGACCCGTTGTACCAACTGCAACATTGCTCTGCTGTTCCGATTTGAAAAATTATTTTTGTATTGGACAGTGCATTTATCGAGGAAGGCTATATGCTATATACTAGGCTACAACGAGTAGCAGCGGAGCATCGATGAAAAATGTTGCAAAAATGGGAAAAAGCATTCCATTTGTGAGATTCCGTTGCGTGCGCTGGGTAAACGGTTAAAGTTACACAAAAATCATATAAGACGGAATTCTTACCTTTTAAAATTTCTGTAAAAAATCCGCAACAGTCTATATCCATATTTTAAGTTTGACTCACTATAAACCTTTTTCTTCAAATTAACGCGGGTGAAACCGCAGGGATCTCTAGTTGTAACATAACTTTTTTTTTTATATAGATTGGTCCGACAAATGACTCCACCCCACCTGAAGTTAAGTGAAGGTGAAGTCCAGACGCGAAGATAGCTGATACAGCAGTTCTACCTGCCACACCAGCCATCCTCACCCTGCCGGTCTGCATGTTGCTTCTTCACGCCTCTTTTAAAGGATCCTAGGTTGTAAGAGGGAGGGAACACGTGAGCGGGCAGAGCATTCCATTTACGGATAGCGCGACAAAGAAATGAGTCACCAAATTTCTTTGTACGCGTTGGGATTGTGGCCACAGTAAAACGGTGACAACGTAGGCCAGTGCGCGTGGTCCTCTGAAGGAAAGGGGAAGGTGGGATAAGAGAGAATAACTCCTCAGAACACTCGCCGTGGTACAGACGATAGAACGCGTTTAGTGACGCCACGTCACGACGTAATTGAAGAGGCTCAAGGTGTTTAGTCACCTCCTCATCGCCTATGACGCGGATCGCGCGCCGCTGTATCCTATCCAAAGCATCGAGCAAGTACTTGGCAGAGCCATCCCAGAGGTGCGAGCAATATTCCACGCAGGACCGCACTTGCGTTTTGTACAACAAGCACAGCTGATCGGGCGTGAAAAAACGCCGCACCTTGTTCAGGACTCCGAGTTTGCGTGAAGCTGTTTTGATCACGGTTTCGATGACTACATCGAAACCGTGATCAAAATAGCTTCACGAATCAAATCCAAAGGACTACCTTTGGATTCAGGTCTGAGCGAACTTCCATACCGAGCATGGAAATGTTGCTGTGATTGTCATAAATGCCAAACTTTGCTTTCGCCTAACTTCGGAACTAAATGACAGACTTGTAATTTTGGATTTTCAGTATGTGATGAAAGCTTACTGGAAGACAAAAGTTTCTGCGTTCTTGTTTTATCCAGAGGTTCTGTAATAGGGGCCTGAAAATGCGGCGAAATGGTTCCAGTAAAGGATGGTACGGCAGTGTTTGCTTCGCGCTCGACTTGGCGGGGGCACTGCCGTGCCCCCCGATAAGAAGGTACTGTAACGTCTGGTACGTTACTACCTCCTTGTTTAGGTAAACTCTTTGCTTTTGCAATGCCTACGGTTGGCAGTTATATTAAAAAGTTGATATCATGATTTTAAGATTTAAAATAAGGAATCGTCTGTCTTTTGATAGAAGGTTCCATTCAAGAGTAGATCTTCAGGCACCAAGAAAACCTCTCGTATTTAGATAAAATTCTTTATATTCGCCTGAATGATAATATAAAATAATAACCATCGTCTAGTTGTTTTACTGAAGAGTCACGTCCCCAGGTTCTATCCATTCTGGGTAGAACTCCATATGGTGGACGCGCCGCGTAGATTCAAGTACCGCGAATGAAGAATTATTTTTAAATCAAGAAAGAAGTAGTTTTATAAAGATGGAGACCAGGACCACATTCGACGGAAAAGGTGATGTAACCGATTTCTTTCGTCAATTTAATATCATCGCCGCCATCAATAATTTCAACGATGATACAATAAAAATTGTGTTATCGGCATATTTAAGTGGACCTGCATTGTTATTTTAAAAAAATATTAATGAGTCTTGTGAGAATTTTCAGATTCTAGAAAAGAAAATTTGTGAGGAATTTCCATCATCGATAAATGCGTTGGAAAAAATTTTCTCACGAAGACAAGGCTTGTCAGAAGAGCCATTGACCTTTTTTTATATATTAGATGAGCTGGCCACAAAAGCAGGAGCTGTCATCGATGACAAATGCTTCATTAGACAGTTCTTGAAAAATGCGAATTTAAATAAGAAAAATCTTTTCGCATTTCAATTATACGACAATAAAGTGCATTCAAAGGAAGTTTTACGACAAGCGCAGGATATTTTCGGGGACAAAAACGTCGAAATTAGTTGGAATCTGCCGATCCAACCATCGTTTGCTCATTGTGAAACGTCGAAAATTTCATGTATAACGAGGAATGAAGAAGAACAGGAGAAGGAAATCAACTTTATTTCCTCCCAAAGTGTCCCTTCTCATCCCATTGTCCCTCCCGAACATTTGCTTCACAAAATAGCTTCACGAATCAGAGGAAAATCCAAAGGACTACCTTTGGATTCAGGTCTGAGCGAACTTCCATACCGAGCATGGAAATGTTGCTCTGCAGCGGTAGTGTTGTGCCCTCAAGAGATGGAAGGGGCAGGAATGGCGATGTTTTTGCCGTGAGAGCGCAAGCCTGATATCAACAACTAACTGTCTTCTATAAAACTTTAGTACATCACTTTGCTCTATTGTAATGTAGTCGTAAACGACTTAATCACCAAACTAAACAACCTTCACTTCCACATGGTGGGCTACGCGGACGACCTGGCAATCATGGTCCCGGGTAAGTCTGCGAGCACCATCTATGATGTTACAAGGGGAGCAATGAAGGTGGTTGAAAAATGGTATGACGACTATGGCCTCAAGGTGGATCCGGTAAAGACAGAACTGGTAATGTTCACGAACAAAAGATCCTTAGGTAACTATCAGCTACCGAAACTCTTTAACACGACACTAACTCTCTCCAATGAGGTGAAGTATCTAGGAGTAACCCTAGACTCTAAACTGAACTGGGGATCACACATAGACAAAACTACTACGAAGACCAACATCATTTTCTGGCAATGTCGGAAAATGATTAGCAAAACTTGGGGACTATCACCGTTCATTGTCAGGTTACTAAGATACTGGTATGTTGGGAGTTGTTGTCCCTCCATAGCCCCAGCATGCTTAGGCATGTGGCTGTACAAGCAGCTTCCAGTTGTATAAATAAATGGAGTGGTCTCACATTAAGTATAGTCTCCAGTGCTGATGTGGGAGAGGTTTTCATGCAGCCGGTGATTGCACAGCAGGCCCGCCTCTGGAGACGTCTTAACTTATTAGTTATCGTTACTTGGATTGTCTTGGTCCACCATACTACTGCTGCATAACTGATGATGGGCCTTATTTTGTCGTGTACAGCCCTCTGTGCAGAGCCTGCTTGGAGGAAGAGGAGACGAGCGCCCATATTCTGCTGGAGTGCAGAGGCGTTGCAAGACAAAGGACTGCTCTAATGGGAAGCCCGCGGACACTAATAGAAGCCTGCAGCAACATCCGGGGACTGCTGAGCTTTTTGGAGGAGCTGGGATGGCAGCACTGATGCCAATCCCCACGCAAAATAGGCACTGGGTGTTGAGTTGCGGAAACAGCCCGCCGTTCTACTAAGACTAAGACTAAGGAAGATTTAGTGGACCTGTCATCCGCTAGGGATATATGTAGAACACAAGAAGATGAGGTACATACCAGATGTGTACCAGTTGAAAATGTTGCTACGGAAGAGATAGTGAATACGAACCCAGCTGAAATAGAGAACCTCTTCGACTGTGATGAAGTAGTAGATGAGTCTACAGAATCCACTACCAGAGACTCAGTAATTTGAATGTACCAGAGAAAAGGTATCCGCTCCGGGAGAGAAAGTCTAAAAATTTTGATGACTATATTCTATACCAAGCAACACAAACGCTAGAGGATATTAATAAATAAATAAATAGAGAGTTAATTGGCCCATTTACGTACCTGCCAGTTTGCTCAATGTCAGATATAGCTTATACGGCAAGTTACTTGAGCCAATTCAACAGTTGCTACACTGCCACCCACTGGAAAGCGGCAAAAAGAGTTTTAAGGTACCTTAGTGGAACAAGACACCTTGCGTTAACCTTCAAGAAAACTGGCAACACTGAGGACTGACAACATGGAGGAGATGTAACTGATGGAAAATCATATACTGGTATTGTATTTGTATGCGGAGGAGGACCAGTCTCTTGGGAGAGTAAAAAGCAAAAGACGATGGCACTTCAAGTGCAGAATCAGAATAATCACCGCCACTCTTACACCGTCAATGCATTATATTTTAACCAAATTTTGAGCGAAATTTATTTTTCAGTGTAATTTGTTTATTTAATTTCTGTAATGTCCGAGTAGAATAAAGTTAATCGTTCGACTGTGTGTCCCACTACGCTGGATTTTTGCAATGACAGTCGATTTTTTGTGTACCAATAGTAGAAGGGGGCATCACCATATCTCTAATACAGCTGAGACCAGCTGAGGGTTCTTCATCAGATACTTCAGACATTCGATTTTTGATATCAAATGAAGCGGCCCACCAAGTCGAATATTTTTTTGTAAAGGCGGTATGTCGATCTCTTGTAATAGTTTGGTTGGGCTCTTGTGTTTTCTAATCAGGGTCACCAGGTACTCCAGATCTTCGATTATCCTAGTTTTTATAGTTTTCCCTTTATGTGGCCATTGAACTCTAACTCTGTACCAAATTTCAGCTCTCTGAGTTTATGGGAAGTACTAGTTCTATTCTGATGATCATGAGTGAGTGAGTGATTGTCATAAATGCCAAACTTTGCTTTCGCCTAACTTCGGAACTAAATGACAGACTTGTAATTTTGGATTTTCAGTATGTGATTAAAGCTTACTGGAAGACAAAAGTTTCTGCGTTCTGGTTTTATCCAGAGGTTCTGTAATAGGGGCCTGAAAATGCGGCGAAATGGTTCCAGTAAAGGATGGTACGGCAGTGTTTGCTTCGCGCTCGACTTGGCGGGGGCACTGCCGTGCCCCCCGATAAGAAGGTACTGTAACGTCTGGTACGTTACTACCTCCTTGTTTAGGTAAACTCTTTGCTTTTGCAATGCCTACGGTTGGCAGTTATATTAAAAAGTTAATATCATGATTTTAAGATTTAAAATAAGGAATCGTCTGTCTTTTGATAGAAGGTTCCATTCAAGAGTAGATCTTCAGGCACCAAGAAAACCTCTCGTATTTAGATAAATTCTTTATATTCGCCTGAATGATAATATAAAATAATAACCATCGTCTAGTTGTTTTACTGAAGAGTCACGTCCCCAGGTTCTATCCATTCTGGGTAGAACTCCATATGGTGGACGCGCCGCGTAGATTCAAGTACCGCGAATGAAGAATTATTTTTAAATCAAGAAAGAAGTAGTTTTATAAAGATGGAGACCAGGACCACATTCGACGGAAAAGGTGATGTAACCGATTTCTTTCGTCAATTTAATATCATCGCTGCCATCAATAATTTCAACGATGATACAAAAAGAATTGTGTTGTCGGCATATTTAAGTGGACCTGCATTGTTATTTTATAAAAATATTAATGAGTCTTGTGAGAATTTTCAGATTCTAGAAAAGAAAATTTGTGAGGAATTTCCATCATCGATAAATGCGTTGGAAAAATTTTTTTTTTTAGCGATAATAGATTTTTGTAACAAACAATTAATAATCAAACATATTAAGTGCAAGTTTAAAAGACAATATACACAAAAGAATAATGAAAGGAATAGTGATAATTCGGTGTATGATGAAAATTTATATTATGCCGAATAGGTTTATAGTACAATAATAATAATGTGTTACTAATGAGATTTTATTTCAGTTTATTGTTTATATGAATGTTTTAAAGCAATGGTAGTATGTAAATAAGGTTCAATACAATAGTAATTTTAGAATTTTATTTCAAAAGCATATTAAATAACAAATATGCTTTGTTAACTTTGTCATTTTATTAGATTTTTTTTTAATACGCATATTATAAGGAACTTTTACACATTTTGTTTATGACAGATTAATAGTTAGTTTCATTAAAGTATTTTCATTTCTTTTAATTGTTAGCTTTAGTGTAATTTGTTGAGTAGGTGGATTATTGATATCGTAATAACCATAAGAATGATAGGTAACAGGTTCGATTCTCTGTTCAACTTGGAATTATTCAATTGACTTTGAATATGATCATTGATAGGATCAATTCAGCATTAGGATAGAATATATATAGTTAATAATGTATAATAGGAGAATATAGGTCCATAAAGAAAATTCCCTTATTATAAAAAAGGAAACGGGTTCGATTCCCTGTAAGGTTAAAAAATAAATAATAATGTTAAATTTTGAAAATTTATCCAACTATGAAAAGATGGTATAAAGACTTATCATAAACTTAATGTTTTCATGAATATTAACTTACCCGACTGAAGAAAAATGGTGTAAAGGATTTTACTAATATTTTCTTGATTGTTTTATGTACTACCACATGATGCGGACTTCCCGAGAGAGAGCAGGTTGGCGCTCATGCAGACGTCAGCGATACTGACGATGATCCACCCTGAAGATGATGGAGACACCCTCTACAATCCGCGTCGTTTAGTTTCAATTTGGTCGCGTCGCGTTCGTCGAAATTGTCACTTGTAGTAGTTTGACTTGGGGGTAGGGAACCCTTAGTATTCCATGGAAATTGGGTTTAATCTTGTTTGATGCTAGATGTCCTTACCCAAAATTTCTATTAGGTTTGCGCATCATGGGTGTCTAATAAAGTACAAGACAATAAAGTGGTGGACCACGTCTGTATCTTTATTAAAGATGTACGAAAGTAAACATTAATTATAAATTCTTTTAGGTTTTGCTCAAATCCAGTTAATGTTTACGAATCTTAGGAAATAGTTTGAATTTCGTTTCGTACATCTACTTACTATGGGAAGTAATGAAGTTTCAAAATATAAATTTTCTTGATATTTAATGGTTTAATAAATGGGATCGGGTAAAGTTTTGCTGATAGATGGGATAAAATAAAAATAGTTTGAGTAATTTAAGGAATAGTTAGGGATAGCTTTGTTTTTTTGTTTTTGCCGACTGATGTCGATGTAAAGTAAAGTAAAGTTAAGGTTAGGGGGGAGATGTACGAGGGATTTTGTTAAGGTTTTGCTCCTGTAAAGTCTTTGCAATAAAACTTTGCAAACAGTTAGGGTTCTCTTCCCGTAAAGTTTTTTTTTGCAAGTTTTGCAAACTTATTGTGAGGGCTAGTCTGTAGTAAAGGCCACCTCCCAGTTGTATTTATGTCCTTAAGCAGGTAGGGATTTTAGATAGGACTGTCGAACCCTCTCGATGTAGTAGGTAGGAAAAAAAATTTTGTTCGGTCATCTAGTATGACAAAACAATTTTTTTTTAGCGGTGCCGGAGGGATGTAACGTCCGGTACGTTACTACCTCCTTGTTTAGGTAAACTCTTTGCTTTTGCAATGCCTACGGTTGGCAGTTATATTAAAAAGTTAATATCATGATTTTAAGATTTGAAACAAGGAATCGTCTGTCTTTTGATAGAAGGTTCCTTTCAAGAGTAGATCTTCAGGCACCAAGAAAACCTCTCGTATTTAGATAAAATTCTTTATATTCGCCTGAATGATAATATAAAATAATAACCATCGTCTAGTTGTTTTACTGAAGAGTCACGTCCCCAGGTTCTATCCATTCTGAGTAGAACTCCATAGTACCTATTATAATACTTAATAAATGTTTACTTTGTATTTCAGGTAGTTTTATTTTATTTGAATTGTCCATAATTGAGTATTAGAATAATAATAATTCAGTTCCTACTAATTCTGGGAGTTAAAGGATTGTTTATTAGTCAGAATTCAATTGATCTATGATTATAAACGGTTATAATATAAAAAAAAAACAGTAAATGTGACCATAAGCTTACGAAAAATGGACATACGACCTATACAGTTTTTTAAAGTACGTTTTCATGGGGTGTATTATCCAAGAATTGATTTTTTCTTAGGCGTAAATCCATCCAAGCTAACTTGAAAACTGAGGAAGAGAGATAGGTTTTGATGATTAAACCTTTTTCATTTGCAAATTTTAAAAACTTTTCACACACATATTTTTTTTAGAACTTTATAAACAAAAAAAAAGATTTTTTGTAAAAAAATAGTTTTTCTGCTCTCCTGAAACGTCGGGTTTTGGTGGATACGACCTTTTCTCCCAAAGGTATCGATATGGATCCGGACATGAAAATTTTACAGAATATCACTGCTGTTCCTTGAAAATTTTGGAATTGAAAAACTTAAATTTCCAACCATCCATACCAAATCATCCATACTAGTATGGCAAAATGATTTAGACTATTAAAAACAGTCCATAAGTCACACCAAAAATTCTACAAATTATTTTTTGCAAATATAAATTTCCAATGCTTATCATAATCATATAGTACCTAGTTATTATTTTTGTTACCCTGCTGTATCAACATATCGCACCTTTATTCCAATACTGTCATTATCATAAAATAAAATTATAATACAGGATTTGAAGTAATGTGTAGATTAATAACGTAGCAAATAGATGGCGTTGTAAACTATTTTTTGAAGAATTTTGTTTAATGACAGTATTGGAATAAAGGTGCGATATATAAAACAAAGTCGTGTTAGATACAACACTTATAACTCAAGAACGGCTGGACCTATTTTTATAAGATCTGATATTTGGATTCGTCTTTGCCCTTAATAGCAGAATAATTATTATAATTATTATAAATCCCGGAAAAATCACAGGAAAAGTTATGCAGAAAGTTTTATTTCAGCATGACATTAATTTTACCCCATTTGGTTTTAGTTTCCAAAAATATATATTATAATAATGCCTGAATATTTTTTTCTCGTTTTTCTTATTAATTTTTTTACTTTTTTTTAATTGCTCAAAACGGGTTTCGTTAAATAAAGAAATAAAAATTAATTAATATTTTTTCTGAAATAGGAAAGCAATAATGTGCCCATATGGACATTCTAAGCACAGTAGCAAACTATAGTAACGACTTATTACGCTACAATATAATACAAAGCTGTATATTTTTACACCACAGAAAACATAAAACATGAATTACATAATTAAAGAATACAGTGTAAAGAATTGGGCGGTATTATCCCTGAGAGCGATCTCTTCCAGACAACCTTAGGATGGAGAGGACAAAGAAGCTGGAGAGATGGCTGTGTAATTAACTACACGAAACACCATAAAAACTCATACCTATATATAATTATATTTATAATATATGAATACATACATATGTATAATTCAGTCCGCTAAGATCAACATCAATGGAAGAGTTACAAGGGTACATATTCCTGGTTTCCTGGTTGACACCGGAACCCTAAAATTTATAATAAAGATGCATAACATTTAAAGGTACGTTTAAGGATATTAATGTTATTAACGCTTTGATCAACAATATAATTAACATTATGTATATCCAATATTATTGATCGATATAATGATGATTTTTTATGTAAGTATTATCCGTGCGGTGACGGAGAAAGAATACCACTCACCGCCCCTTCACTTCCCGCGGGTGTCGTAAGAAGCGACTGAGGGATATCAGAGCTTCCATCTGCTCTTCTGGTGGTAGGGTGCCTAACACCCGCCTGGTTTGTTACCACCGTACGCATGGTGAAAAACCCGTGAAGTGCTTCACGCGCGTTTCGGGGTCAGCCAGCGTATAACCAGAGCTCGAGTGGAGATTGCCGCGACAGATTCGGTCCAGTGGAGGCATCCGTCGAACCGATGCCGGGAGGACTGCATCGACCCACCGGTCAGGGAGACCCGTAGAAACGGCTGTCCCGCTGGCCGCCCGTGGCACAGTACAGGGGCCCGAGCGTTCCTAACCAGTTCGCGAGGCTGGCCCATCATGTCACGCATAATCTCGGGGTGGACCGTCGTGCCGGTTGGTGACCGGGGCGTGGGGTCCCGGCGGCCACTCCCGGGAGGGTGCGGGGGCCCTTCCGTCCGTTGGGTCGGCGTATCTCTTTCGCAGGCAGTTACTCGGGAAAACGTGCCTCCATATATTTGCCTGTCTTTGTCGCGACTAACTCCACTCGATTCACGTCTCTCAACTTTTTTCTCATGATGGCAGCCCGTAAAATAAAGTTTGGTTGTACAGCGGTGCACACCCCCACGCCTTCCGCGCTGTTTGAGGTTGAGTTCTGTAATATACGCGGACTCCACTCTAACCTCAATGCTGTCCACCACCATCTTGAGACAGCACGGCCAGCACTATTGTTTCTCACGGAGACACAAATACTTCCGCCCGCTGACACAGGCTACCTTAAATATCCCGGCTACGCGCTTGAAGAATCCTTCAAAGCAAAAGCCGGCGTATGCCTGTATGTTCGGGCGGATGTTTGTTGTCGCCGTTTGAGCTGCCTGGAAGACCCCTCCTTTTCCATGTTGGCGGTACATGTAGACTCTGGTCCTTTGGCCAGAGTCTACGTGTGCCTCTACAGATCTCACACCGGCGACGCTGAGACAACTCGACTGTTTGACCACCTCAGTAGGGTAGCAGATGATGCCCAGGCGCAATTTCCCAACGCAGAACTGGTGTTTTTGGGAGACTTTAACGCCCACCACGGTTTGTGGCTTGGGTCTTCCAAAACTGACCATGCAGGAATCTCTGCCCATGCATTCGCTCTCACGCATGACTTGACACAACTGGTTGATCAGCCGACCAGGATCCCAGATATAGCAAGTCAAGCGCCTTCTTTACTAGACCTTCTGCTTACGACCCATCCGCAGGAGTATCAGATTGTGGTTCGAGCCCCACTGGGTTCATCAGACCATTGCCTGATATCTGTCAAGGTGCCACAGGCCAAAACCCCTCGACCATTGGTGGTCAAACGCAGGGTCTGGCACTATGGGTCGGCAGATTGGGATGGTATGCGCGATTACTTTGCGTCTGTCCCTTGGAAGCAGCGCTGCTTCAATGAAAAGGACCTATCATCCAGTGCCGTTGCCATTACTGAGGAGATCGTAATGGGAATGGAGTATTACATTCCACATTCTGATCTCATCAGTAAGGGCACACGTAACCGCTGGTTCAATCGCGATTGTGCCGATGCTGTTTCTCGTAAGCAGGCGGCGTATCGCGCTTGGATCAGAGGCCGCGCTCTTAAGGATCCCGGGGTTAACTCATTGAAAGCTGCCTATAATAGTGCTTCCAAGTCTTGTAAGAAGGCTTACATCAGAGCGGATGCCCAACGTGTAGCACGTACTGGCCACGAATTGTTAACGCACCCTACGGGCTCCCGTAGTTTTTGGCGTTTGGCTAAGGCCGTGCAACACAACTTTTGCCAGCCCTCGCTGCCACCTCTGCGATGTCCAGATGGGTCACTAGCTCATGAGCCGCAAGAGAAAGCCGATTTGTTGGCAAAGCTCTTTGCGGCTAACTCCCGAATCAGTGATTGCAATGCACTGCCACCTACACTACCTCATTGTGGCACTACGATGCCTGACATTAAAATCAGGCAGCGTGATGTTCGTGCGGAATTGCAATCACTCGACGTCCGGAAAGCTAGTGGACCCGATGGCATCCCAGCAGTTGTTCTAAAACATTGTGCAGCGGAGTTGTCTCCCGTGCTTACGCGACTGTACCAACTCTCTTACTCTTTGGGGCGTGTGCCGGAAGCTTGGAGAGACGCCAATGTGCAACCGGTGCCCAAAAAAGGGGACCGCTCAGACCCGGCCAACTATCGGCCGATAGCTGTCACCTCAGTGTTGTGTAAAGTCTTAGAAAGGGTCCTTAACAACCATCTGACCCGCTACCTAGAAGATTACTCTCTAATTCACGATCGTCAATACGGATTTAGGCCGAATCGATCGACGGGTGACCTTCTAGCGTACGTGACACACATCTGGGGTGAAGCTATAGACAAGCGGGGAGAGTCTCTGGCTATTAGCCTTGACATCGCCAAGGCTTTTGACAGGGTCTGGCACAAGAGCCTCCTCTCCAAGCTTCCTTCATACGGTCTGCCTGCTCAGCTCTGCGCCTGGGTAGCTGACTTCCTGCATGAGCGTAGAATTCGCGTCCTTACGGACGGATGTAGTTCGCAGTTCATGTCAGTGAATGCCGGTGTTCCTCAGGGTTCCGTTCTATCCCCCACACTCTTTCTGCTGCATATCAATGATTTGATTCCACTTGCGAATATTCATTGCTATGCAGACGATAGCACAGTACATGCGAGATACTTTAGACACGCGGCGGCTGGACAGGTAGAAACCATGGAGAAACGGGAGAATCTTGTCGTTGAGCTCAATCGGGCTTTAGACCACATTTCCGAATGGGGTACTAGGAACTTGGTTGAGTTCAATGCCAAGAAAACTCAGGCTTGCGCTTTCACGGCAAAAACATCGCCATTCCTTCCCCTTCCCTCTCTTCAGGGCACAACACTGGCGCTACAGAGCAATATTACCATGCTCGGTATGGAAGTTCGCTCAGACCTGAATCCAAAGGACTACATCGAAACGTTGATCAAAACAGCTTCACGCAAACTCGGAGTCCTGAACAAGGTGCGGCGTTTTTTCACGCCCGATCAACTGTGCTTGTTGTACAAAACACAAGCGCGGTCCTGCGTGGAATATTGCTCGCACCTCTGGGATGGCTCCGCAAAGTACTTACTCGATGCCTTGGATAGGTTGCAGCGGCGCGCTGCCCGCATCATTGGCGATGAAGAGGCAACTAAGAAACTCGAGTCTCTACAATTACGCCGTGATGTGGCATCATTAAGCGCATTCTACCGAATATACCACGGCGAGTGTTCTGATGAGCTATTCTTGCTTATCCCTCCATCACCTTTTCTCCAGAGGACCACGCGCGCTGGCCTACGTTGCCATCGACTTACTGTGGCCACTATTCCTACACGAACAAAGAAATTTGGCGACTCATTTCTTTGTCGTACTATTCGTAAGTGGAATTCTTTACCCGCGCACGTGTTCCCTCCTTCCTATAATCTGGGGTTCTTTAAGAGAGGCGTGAAGAAGCATTTTTGCGGGCCGGCAAGGTGAGGATGGTTGGTGTAGCAGTTAATAACTGCTGTACCAGCTATCTTCGCGTTTGGACTTTATCACCACTTAACATCGGGTGGGGTAGAGTCATTTGCCTACCTAGTAATATATATAAAGCCCACCATTGCTTTTTTGCTGTCGCATTTTAAAGCTTAGAATATGTGGAGAGATTTTGCACATCTTATGGAAACTTGAAGAGCATTCCATAGGCGAACGGCTTGTACACAACTAGGCATCAAAATGCCCCTGAAAGATCCAACAAGCAAGATTGTTCTTGTTGTTCTTAGAATTTACTAGCCAATGTAATTTGGTCATGCAGGACTTGATCACTTTGTTCAAAAACAGAAAAAATCAGATTATGTGACCAACAGATGTCATCTGTCCGAAAACTTGACGTGGCGTAAAGAACATGACATTTATATATTTTATTGTCAACGGATGACATTTAAGAGAATTATTAAAATTAAAAAGTAAAAGATTCAAAAACAAAGAACACGGTTGCTTTTTGTCTCAATTCAAGGGGATGCATTCTAGAAACGGGTGTAGAGTAGACAACATACCCATATTACAACTACAGTTGGGAGAAGAAAATACAGAAAAAAATCGAAAATCCAATGTTTAATTTTCAGATATATTGAACCTTGGAGGATGTTCTCTGCAGTTGCCATATTATACCTTAATACTTATATACTATAATCATTCCATTATAGTATATAAGTATTAGTTTTTTGTCATGCATGCGTAGCCTAAAATAATGCATAAATTTATGCTTAAACTGATTATTGCTTACCGCGCGTTTCCAGAACTTTGCAAGTGTCATAAATATGGCAAATTGTCTCGGGAAAATATGAATTCAAGTCGCTTGTCGTGAAAAATGTTTGTCGCGACTCTAGGCGACAGCCACACCTGCGAGCGTTAACAACTTGGAGATTCGAGCATTTGAAGTTGAAGCAAGTTTTAAAATAATTATACTTACAAACGTTCATCCAAATATTTACTTTAACTTTCTGTTTTGCGAAATCTAACAATATGTCTATTTACTTAAGAAATAACAAGAAAGGATGTAATAAAGGATTTCTCCATACAACTCTGCCCAATCTTGTGTCTCAAGTATTATCATGCATTCATGTAAAGAAAAATAAACCGAATTCAATAAAAATGTAAATGAAATTTACTATACACTTGTACCTCATAAAAATGTCGTTAAGAACATTGTAATTAATGGCAACACAGAGTAATAATATATTATGGTAACTGTGCATATTTAAATTAATTAAAATAAGCTTCGGAAATATTCATATATCATCATTTGTGAAAACTGTCATTACGAAGAGTATGTAGAAACCTGCAGTCTTAACTCTTTTTAAATTATGCTTAAGTAACCTTCGACAATTTAGTGGTCACTCGACTCCGTCCACTCCCTCGGGGAATACAGACGTGAATTTTCCTTCTAAAATAGATATTTTACTAATTTTATTTAAGATGGGAAAAGTTGTAAGAAGTCAGGTTTATAAATTATCACGCATAATAATTATTGTTTGATAATTTTTCAAAACGCCAAACCCTTAATTATATCTCTCTCTCGATCTCGTCGCTTGCGTCAAAATCGGAACGGAACGGAACTAAGTAATAGTTACTTAGACTAAGTATTTGATTTTTATTATAAATTTTCATTCATCAATAATATGTTGTAAGTGATTATATCCTATCTATCTATCTACGCAGGTGTATTTACCACATAAAAAAACAAAGCAAAGTTACTATTTGCTTCGTGGAGTCTAGATGATAATTAAAAAAATATATGTTAAGCAGTGGGCATCCTTTGGCTGAATGATAATGATGATTATAATAAGGATTCCTGGTTGACACCGGAACCCTAAAATTTATAATAAAGATGCATAACATTTAAAGGTACGTTTAAGGATATTAATGTTATTAACGCTTTGATCAACAATATAATTAACATTATGTATATCCAATATTATTGATCGATATAATGATGATTTTTTATATAAGTAGGAGCCCACCATTGCTTTTTTGCTGTCGCATTTTAAAGCTTCGAAGATTTCAAGCAATCCTAATCGTGTTTAAACATAAAAGGAAATTTATAGACCTATTAAGACCCTCTAAAGTATGGCCGCAAATGTGCTGACCCGTCATTCAGTAAACCGCCAATAGGTTTAAACGAAATTTAACTCCGTTTTTTGGTTTTAAAATAAACAAACTGCAAACTTGTATTTATTTAACTGACATCTTAATTACGTAAATTTTGTATGGACGCCGATCACACCGAAATTTCTGATCCGATTTATGTGATTCTTTATTTCCGATATACCAGCTCATCAACTATGAGATTTTTTTCATAAAAAAATGACGGAATGCGTGTCGAGCCACGCGTAATGTAGTTGTATCGCAAAGCTAACTAATGATTTATCGGTAGCTTGCAATTTTAATAACATTTGTGCGTTTGCACTTCTGAGAAAAGGCCCCGTAACTATTATAGAAACAAATAAAATGATAGCATTCCTAGTAATATTGAAATATTTATAAACTGACTAATGGAATCCTATAGATATTACCAGCATTTTCCATATAAACTTATATTATTTGTCCCATAGAAGGTAGCTCAAAAATCACAATATGTCAGTATGTGTGTGTACTTAGTAAGTTAAATTGAATGTTTAAGCTTGCAATCTTAGATTTAGTAAATACCGGTTATGTATTGAAAACGGCGAGTCTTAAAAGAATCTCTCAGCTTCGACCGTCTATGAAATGTGTATGAAAACGAACTTTGTAACTTCTTATTGTGAAAAGCCAAAGGAAAATTAACAATCATATTTGATAAGTAGTGAAAAAGCTGCATTAAGCTTGATTTCTTCACTTTATTACCTGCACATGTGAAAAGAATTTATTGGCATCCATACCTAAAACAAATCACCTGCAGTATTCGATAGTTGAGGAACACATGCCTTCACTTCTATCAGTTTTTCAGAACTGGATGTATCACGCATTCCCTCTGTGGAGGATTTGAAACTTTGCTCCCACTCCCACATCAGGGCCACTAGACGCCGTATTCGCCATCTTCTCCGAGGCGAGCTGGTCTCCATGAACTCTTGTCTCCACCCACTTCTGGTAACCTCTGCAAGTATCTGGGCTTCCAAGTTCTACACTGGCGCATTTGCGTGTATGCGCGCAACTTCTTAAGAAACGGTATGATACAAGTATGTAGGTATTCTGGTATGGTCCTGGTGGCTGCCACACTTTACGGTCTACACAGGAGCGCGAAGAATATTAACTTTAAATTTTATAACTTATTGATACTAAGACTTATTATATTCACGTACCTACAACATAACAATATGTATTTATACCGGTTTTTAACGTGTAGCCTATTCATAAGTTGAATTGAATCTCGGTGGGGCAATGTTTATATGATTAATACAGGCATTTTACTTTAGTTATAAACTTTCCTTCAAGAAGACGAAAATGATTACTATAAAGTACACGCAATAAATTTAGAAATGCAAAGTGAGTGGTTAACCAAAGATGAGTGCTGCATTCCATTGGCTCTGAAATGGCACACTTTTCTACGTGCTTGGTCTCGTGCTCTACTAAAATTCAATCTCAATGCCTTTCAAATGCCTCCTAGACCAGAGTAACCTAGTAAGATGGGGGAAATCCTCTGAAAATCGTGCTATACTAATAGTGAGGCAATGGGTACTAATAGGCACATATTGATAGGTTGCTAGGTGCTCCTTGATATGGGACAATATTCACGTCGCCATGATAGAGTACTTAAAGTCATACGTGAAGCAGCAAGTCTTGCAGTGGCTAGATCCCAAAAAGAATTAACCACAAAAAAAACTAACTTTTTAAAGGAAGGCTCAACTGTTAACTGCAAAAGCAAGCCTTTCTCAATCGTAGGTACTGCACTTGACTGGAATATTTTAATGAATACGTATGAAAAGCACTATAAAGTACCACAGGATATTGGTGTTTCGTCACTCAGGTCTGACATATTCCTCTTTTCTTGGCACATCAAACATAAAATACTAATAGAGCTTACTGTACCATGGCAAAGTAACATTCCAAAAGACCACACAATAAAATTTTACCAACGACTTAAAATGGCTATCTAGTTAATTTGCATGCAGTAAAAGTAGGAGAAATAAGTTCAATTTTGGAACGAGTTACTAAGGCTGCTAACAGCCTCCTATCAAATTTGGCTAAGAAGGGCGGGCAACTCGAGCGGTGAAGGTGAGCGTTGATTCCCATCCTAAAGAGGGCCTCCTTAAACCTACACCTGGGTCGCAAGTCCCGGGAACTGCTCAGAGTTTCTCTCTCTCCCACACGATAGACCCGGCACCCGCACGGTGAATCTCTGACATTGCTAAGAAGTTCGACTCTCTATTAAGTTATTTATTTATTCATAAAATTCCAGAACACATAAATAAACGACGAACGTACGTCCATTTACATACAACACCCCCATCCATTCGCCGCCTCATTATTTGATCGTTTGCTTAGTGTCTGTTATTGGAGAGTTCAATTGTTTATCTACAAAAGTTCTTATTAGTCTTTACTAGCGAACTTTAAAAAAACCCGATTTAAATAGTTAAGGAATCAATGATCGAAATTATAATTGGAAGAAAATCGTGTAAAAACATACAGTTGAATTGATTACCTCCTCTTTTTGAAGTAATTTTAAAGATTATAATTTTTATTTTTTAAGCATGTAACTGCTTGATGTTTAAATCTAAAGAAAATATAACTAGAAAAAGTTCCACGCGGACCAGACAGCAGACGGCATTCGAACTCGCGCCCTTCGCTATCCGGGTTGAAATTCCTCTAGCCATTCTTAAGCTGCAAGGCAGCGCCATCTCTTCGCATTGTAGGTAACCCACAATGTCAAATGAATACTTTTACAAGTTCTAAACATTTGAATGAAGAAATAGCAATTATAGTTATAACTTTTATTTTTAAGGCATGTAACTACTTGATGTTTTAATCTAAAGAAAATATAACTAGAAAAGTTCCACAGGGACCAGGCAGCACCCAGGACTCGAACCCGCACCCTTCGCTATCCGGGAATTTCAACGCGGCCATCAGGGCCGCGGTAGCATAATTGGTCAGTGCATTCACCCGGATAGCGAAGGGTGCGGGTTCGAGTCCCGTCTGCTGCCTGGTCTGCGTGGAACCTTTTCTAGTCATATTTTCTTTAGATTTAATTTTAAACATTTTCCACCTCACCAAACAGACGAATTGTGGTTATTTTGGGGTCACAATCGAGCAAAGACTCTCTGATTCGTAACTTCAACGGGACAAAAGTAAATGAGAATTGTCCTTAATTGGAATTGTAAATGAGTCTGGAGGCGCTTTCTTGTCGGTTGAATGCCCGCTCGCCATCTCAGTAAAATAAACTGTGATGATTTCATTTAAATTAATTCTAAGTAAAAGAAGAACGGCGGACAAAAACTTCCAATTGACATATATTGTTGTTTAATATATGTAGGAATTCCAACTTGAATTCCTCTTGGATATTTTTTTATCATGAGAATCTCAACTGAGATTCTAATCTTGATAAAAAAGAACAGTTGATTTATTGAAGTCAACAGTTTTTTTTTTGTATATACTATAGGAATAACATACCGATGCTTTCCGTAACAAAAGTTATAACGACCACTCGTATAAAAATGACATTGCAATGTGGTATTCATTGTGCCGTATCTATTATCAATGGTTAGTTTTAATAATAAAATTCCAGTAAAAGGAAGGAATACCAGGGCTTTGTTGCCAAGATATTGGAACGAAGTTCCTTTTCGGACGGTATGGCAGATAGGGGCTAGGCGAATAACTTAAAAAAAAATTCCCTTACAACCTAGCGAGGCAGCTGGGTGGGTAGAATACCATTGACGGTGGTGGCTGTGGACTTGGTTTAAAGTTCTGTTTAATAGTTTGATGGAATCTGGAGATCGGGCATGACTGACCACTCGGCCTCAGGGCCTATGGTGGCTACCTATTTCCCTCAGTGCGGACTAAATACGCTGGTGAACACAGTCTCTCTCGTGTGAAAAGTGTTAATCTTTTGGGCTTGAGGTTAACCGACTAACACTAGGACTAATAGTATTTTCATTGGAAGTTCCTGGATGATACCTTAAGTTGACTGGCAATCACTCCCCAAAATCCATCTTGCCGGCACGGCACTACTATTCCTCATAGCACCTCACTGAAGAACTTAGGCTTAACTTTCAACAACTGCATGAGCTGGGGCCCCCAGATGAAAGTTGTCAGTCGCAAATCGTATCTTCTATATAGACGGGGGTTATCAGGGTTTTGCTACTACGAAAAAGCGTTACGGCCGCATGGAGGGGGTAGGCAATATATCGCGCGGTAAGAGGCAGCAGGAGGGCAAAGGCTGTCTCGGCACTTGTCCGTTGAAGTTTCATTTCTATTATGTGTATTTCGATTTTTTTTTCAATTTGGGTCTATTAAACTGTAGCATTAAAATTGAAATAGTTTACTTTTATTATTGTTTTATGTTTCCATTCTTCCTGTTTATTTCACAACAATAAATCAAACAATTACTTAGATACGTACGAGTACACTACCACGATTTTTTTGTGCACATGCTAAAGTTGACCACCGCCGAGCGTAGGTATAAAAATTGAAGTATACATGAGATTACCGTCTGTACTATCTATTTTTAGTGTTGCGATTCAGTTAAGCTTCACGAGTTTGTTACGTCGTAGTCGCAATTGAATGAATGACCAAGCCGATTGCTATAGTCTGTCTAATATGAGTTATTACGTAGTTGCGAATGTACTAATTATGTCAGTTGCTAATGCCTTTTCCTATGGGTAGTTTCCAATGACATTTTAATTTAATAAGGAATGTAGCGCCACTAATTGGATACCACCTTTTAGTTGAAACATTGTACCCAGATTTTGAGTGAATTGAAATCGATAGCAGTTCTTATTAAAAACCTAATCTGTAATGCAATAAGAGATTGTAGTAAGCCTCCCGATCGCTGTGGTTTATATACTCTATGTTAAAAAGCACAGTAAAGATCAAAAATGAAGTTTATATAAAAACATTATAGTAACTTGCCGGCACACTTGCTAAAGTGACGTTCTGACGTATATTTTAGCCGAAAGTTAAAAGTCTTGTCACCAACCGATGTTGAAAAGTTTTTGAAATAAAGCTCCGGATAGTCAGCACTCGGCAACAAAGGTCAGTTCAATTTATAAAAGTTACTAATAATACAAGTTTGTTTTTTCTTCGCAATTGTGTTGAAAATCGTCGTATGCAACTCGTGTGCATTGATCAATACACACTCTGCTTCCTTACCGCGCTCACCTGCGACTCACGCTTACGATAAGGCCTCGTGTGTAATGACCAACTTAGCACACATATCATAATGTACTGTAAGCAAATATTTAAATTTGAAGTCACAGTTTTTCTCTGACAATGGAGGATTATACAATTTGCATTAATTAATAAGTATAGTGGTGTCGATTCTGGCGTGATTCTCTAAACCTAAAACTAAATTTAATATCAGTCTCTCCTTTTCATTCTCCTTTCATTTTATTTTATTCTTTAATATATTAGCTGACCCGGCGAATTTCGTTCCACCGCTGCATCTTTTTTATGTTTTTGATGACCTCCGAAGCCTAATGGTTTGTACGCTGGGCTTCATGGTGTCGCCGACACGAGAGGTCCTGGGTTCGAATCCCGGTGGAGGGGCAGATGTTTGTGTGATGAATACGAGCATTTGTACTCCAGTCATGGATGTTTAATATATATTTCTATATAAATATACTTATATATGTACAGTATATGTATTCTATCCGTTACCCTAGATCCCATAACACAAGCCTTATAGTGCTTACTCTGGGGCTAGGCTTATTGGTGTGAGTATTGGAAACATTATTTTTTTATATTTATTTAGGAAATTCGATTACGATTAACAAATAGATTTACGAAATTCTTCAAAGACTGGTTTAACCTTTCAGACCGCACGTCCTCAAGCGAGTACATAGAGATTAAAAAAATCTACAGGCTTTACCTCTATCAAATACGAATTTTCCTGCGCATAGGTTGTTAGAGTGAACTATATTAAACAGTTGACCTGTCAATTGTAGCAACAGCAATCAGTGTAGCTAAATATATCTGACCGGTCAGGTCGCTACATGGCACATGGTTAGCTAATCTCAATTAATCATTATTGGACTATAAAAAGGTGAAAACTATTTATTTTCAAACAACTAACAACGGTTGCAGACGTTAAACTACGAACGCATAAGCAACAACAGTGAACATATGCATGTGGACCGATACAGTGAAGGCACCATAGAAGTGCCCAGCATTTACCGCTGCTGAAATATATAATACCATTTTTATTGCGTAAAGTGTGACGTCCCTACTATTGGTCCATGAGCTTATTATTAAATATATCTAGTGAGGCGGTGGTTTGTACACACCTATCACTTTTATCACTCATAATTGTTGCACCATTAGTCGCGTCGGATGTTTCTAATGTTATTCTGATCATAGAAGTTAGTACATTTTGATTTGACTCAACACGCTTGGCGTGAAGTCGGGTGGCGTCGCGTATCATACTCGTAAGTCTGATTCGGCCCTATTGTTTATTTATTTTTTGATTGTACTCGCTAATCTCATCAAAATACTTGTCAGATTCGATAAAACTCTTTTGACGTAGGATAGTGTATCAATATTAATTATCAAGGAAGGCTATATAGGCCATATTAAATTACGCTAGGACCAGGAAAAGCGAAGCATCAATGAAAAATGTTGCAAAAACGGGTAAAAATATTCCATTTGTGAGCTTTCGTTGCATGCGCTGGGTAAACGGTTCAAGTTGTACAAAAACCATGTATGATTGAATTGCTTCCCTGTAAAAGTTCTATAAAAAGTCCGCCACAGAATATGTTAAACGGGTAAAATCGCAGGGGATCTCCAGTTATGACATTACTGTAATAGTAAGACATATGGTATTGCGAACTTTTTTGTAGCTATTTTTATCCTCGTACGCGACTAAGGTTATTTTTTTCACACATTGGGTAATAATTTTACCCGAAGTTTTCATACGTTGAAAATACTCTATAGAAAATATTCTTTAGGGACAATGTAGAATTCCAAATGTGAAAGTTTTTTCAAATTGGTCAATTTGTTTCGGAGCCTATTTAATACAAATAAACAATCAGATATTTCCTCTTTATAATATTTTAGTATAGATATATTCCACCACCACAGCACAGAAGTTGACAACGTCGCTATTCATCAGGAGGCCTTATAAGAGGTCACAGAACTTCTGAGCAGACATGAAGTGGTGAATAAAAATGGCAGCTTTTAGTGCTCGAATTTTACTCAAGTTCTCAGAACAAAGAAATATTTATATTCGTATGGCATGCTCATAGGAGTATCTCTGCATGCAGAATTAAATCTGAATTTTGTGATAGAAAATTCAACAAAATTCCTTCATTACATGGTGAATTGACTGATTGGGAATCAAATCTTATGTTTTTTTTTATAATTACCTACTTTATGAACGATGACTTGTCATAAAATATTGTGATATAGACAAACCAATGACGAAAACTGGAAGATCTTTGTTTTTTTTTAATAAATAAAGTTGATTTAGTACAAAATATAGTTATTTTCTGACCTTGGTACACCGTTAACGATATTTTGTTAATACTTGAGAATCTCTTACAGTCTTCTGTCTCATTCAATCAATCGCTGTTCATATTATGGGGTTTAAAAAACTGATTGTTATTCTCATTTTACATTATTAATATATCGCATGTATATTACTTAGCTATAAAATTTAATTTTCTTTTAAGGATATCTATTCTGTAGCAGGTAATGATTTAATTAAGAAACTACTTAGCACCAAAAAGCACTTGTCTATAAATACGAGTGATAGTGTTACAGTATTGATATTAAGTGAGGCAAATTAGCGTTGAATTTTATTATTAAGTTATCTCTTTATATCTTTAAATAATACCAAAGTAATATGTTAACACTTCTCACACGAGAGTCTGCGCTCACCAGCGTATTTAATCTGTGGCATTTGACACTTTCGGTTATAATTAATTTACTCGTTATAGTAGTTCAACTGCTTTTAAATTGTTAGAAAAAATATTTAGTTGGCTATTTAGTTAGGGCAAATTAAATTCAACCTAATACATCATTACTTTTCACTATTATAACACAGTTTTTCGTCTTTTACAACGCTAATTTTCAGTAGTAGTAGTAGTATAAATTATAATATGCGATTTGCGTAATTCGCGACAGTGTTCATTCGTTAGTTCTGTTCAATCATCTACTTCGATAACTATGGTCATCTCGATGATGCGGTTCATCTGTTTGTACTTATGTATATGCAGAATTAATACGCGGGCGTCAGTGACAAATTTCGTGATGGTCGTCCGTATACCACTGCGAAAAGCAAAAGCATCGATCCTATATATATGCTATAATAAATGGAGATTTGATATGGCCTACTATATGATTCAGGTAATAAATGCACAGGCGTATTGGGCTGGAAAAACTGTGTTCCCGATGGATATTTCTAGGATCAAAACAACGGATTGCATTAGTTGGTACAATTCCATCATGCTCACTAGCTTAACTGAATATGTTATAAGTATTAAAAATCGTGGGCTTGTATGTTACAGCTTAGATCCTTAGTATATGTATAGACTCTCTTAATTTTTTTTCCAGATTTATTATGAAGTGAAAACTTCTTTAGCGGCCTTGTACACTTTTTTGTAATGGGTAAAAACTGTTAAACTCGCGTGATGATACGTTGCCTAATCGCGTACGTCGTTGTTGACTTTCAATATATTGAACAAAACATAGTAATATTTTATTTTATCGTATTATAATCTCTATAAGGCTCTCATTAGGACGTCCAGGTAGCAGCTTTATTGCGAAGAAAATGCATTTTTTTACAATAGATGTGATGTGCGCTTTAATGAGATTAATGTTAGTTGATTTTTCTGAGAGATATTTTTTTTAATGTAATATAAATTGTCATGTTTGTGTATTATCGTACTAGCGCTATCGCGCAATAAATAAATATTGTATTCTTCCACATAAATGATAATACTTTTATACTGATATAATTAAAGCAATTCGTGCAAAATTATTCCCTAACCATTCCAAAATATCAAAAATGCACAACGTTGATATTCAAGTTTACACTTCTACCGGCAACCCGTCGTTTTTTCCAGATTTTTATTTAACACTGTCGGCGTGTCTAATAAATAATTTGCATTTATATTCTACGTTAAACAGCTTCCAGTTTAGTATAGGTACCTGTGATCTACAAATCCATATGGTTAAAATATCTCCATTGTGAGAGCTTTTGAATTTGATTTACAACATCGATGCAACTTGCGACGATATGGAAAGGACTCATAATATCTACCACCGGAGGATTTGTTCACCCGTCAATACTAAGAACCAGTGCACACCTGTGCTCCCCCACCTTCGTCACGAATGACGGGGGTCAGATACGTTAGTCACAACTGTGCAAGACGTGTGCGCGTACCGAAAAAAACCAACTGCCTTCACACATTCTCAATGTATCACGAGCTAAAGTTATGAAAGTAATTCTCACTTCTATCTCAAAAAAAATATCAATAGCCTAGTCAAATATGACTTTAACCCCGGAATATGAGGCAAAAAAGCTAAAAATTTGTAGGGCCATGCCTTTTGAAATAAGAAGTGTAACGTATGAAAAGTCACAATGGTTGGGGATATTCGAGGTCAATGGTCACGAAAATGTCTTTTTTACTAAATACTATACATTGTGTCCTTAACACAATTCCTAATACCGAAACCTAAATTCAAAACAATGAAATTGTTTTCAAAAAATTATTTATATTCCAAAATCATCACCGGTGAAATGAAATATGACTATGGCACGGAACATTAGCAAAGCAACGTGAGCTATTAAGCTACTCTGACTGGAATCACATCTCTACGAATATTATAAGAAGGGTAAATGTGTGGAGAAATGTTGCGAAAAAGCATTTTGTCCTTAACCGAGCGAAGTGCCTTGTCAAAACTTGTTCTCTTATGCTATTCCCTTTTGATTTATGACTCCGATATGTCAATTTAACGTCGCTCAGTATGATTTATATGGTCATTTTCACAACCTTGCTCTGGTGTAAGTTCAAGCTTACTCACAGTGTTTACTTCAATCTTCAGATTAATATTTTGGTTCTTAGAGTTTCTGTTTTTTGTAATTTTTACGTATTCGTTGTGCTCCATAGGGTTATTGTGGTGCATAAGGACTGTATTTTTAATTATTAAAGAGAAATAAAACAGTGGTGGCAGTGACAAGGTAAATAACATTTTTAACTGCAGGTTCCTTACTTGGTTGTTGTATCCCCTTTCACACCAAACGCTTCTCAAATACTTTTAGGAGTGGAATTGCTTACCTACGTCTTTGTTTCCGAGCAAATATAATTCGAATATTTTAAAGCCAAAGTGAATAGGCTCCTTCTGGATAAGCTCGCTACACTGTAGATCCCATCTTTGCTCACGTGGTGGATGATCCTCTATCTAGACCGAGAGCGGAGAGCTTAGATAGATAGATAACACTTTATTGTGCACACCATATTAAATATTACACACTAGGACAAAACTTAAATAGTGAACAATTGGCGGTCTTATCGCTATATAGCAATTTCTGCCAGACAACCATAGGATGGAGAGATGAAATTTAATAAAAGCTGTCCATTAAGAAATAAATAAATACTTAAACCCTTAAGATAGATCGCTATTGATCTGGATCTTTATGAAGTGATTATTTTGTACTAACTAGTTCCCGACGAAATAATCGTCATGCATCATAACATAACTCGGTCCAAAATCATTTATTTCTTTATATACGCTGTTGCTTTAAATCTTCTTAAAATTCTGAAACAGCTTATTACTAGCAATGTTGTACAAAATTTCACAATATCTCTTCCGCGCAAAGGCTTTACTAATCAGACAGCCACATTTTTACAGCTATATTACAAGGTATATATATGAATAAAAAAAGAACATAGTCACTCGTTTCACTACCACAGAGCCATAATAAAAAAACCTATTCAATATTAGTTTTACCAATAATATTTAATACTCTTTTTTATTAAACTTAGCGATTCAAGTTCTGATAACACACCAATACAGCAAAGGACCAACCAACCAGTTACTACTGGAAAAATTAAGAAACTAGTTTTAAAAGGAGTAATTACCAAGATTTAATTTAATAACAGGCATCGTAGTGCTACAATGAGATAAAGAAGGTGGAAATCCAATCATCGGTGCGAGAGTTAGCCGCAATAATCTATTTGGACATCCCAAAGGTGGCAACGAGGGCAGCATTCTATATTCCACGAGTTTTCCGCCCGCGACTGGACTAGTTGATTACAACTTTTATACCCCGTTTTCAACTCCCAAGTTTAGTTAAATTTAAGTAATCAGATACTTAATTAGTATTTCTTAATTATCAATTCATATAATTTTGACTTCAAATATGTCGATTCTTTTTTTATAGATAGGTCCGACAAATGACTCCACCCCACCTGATGTTAAGTGAAGGTGAAGTCCAGACGCGAAGATAGCTGATACAGCAGATCTACCTGCTACACCAGCCATCCTCACCCTGCGGGCCTGCATATTGCTTCTTCACGCCTCATTTAAAGGATCCCAACTGGTAAGTGGGAGGGAACACGTGAGCGGGCAGAGCATTCCATTTACGAATAGTGCGACAAAGAAATGAGTCACCAAATTTCTTTGTACGCGTTGGAATTATGGCCACAGTTAGACAGTGACAACGTAGGCCAGCACCCATGGTCCTCTGCAGGAAAGGGGAAGGTGGAATAAGAGAGAATAACTCCTCAGAACACTCGCCGTGGTACAGACGATAGAGCGCGCTTAGTGACGCCACGTCACGGCGTTATTGAAGAGGCTTGAGGTGTTTAGTCACCTCCTCATCGCCTATGATGCGGATCGCGCGCCGCTGTAACCTATCCAAAGCATCGAGCAAGTACTTGGCGGAGCCATCCCAGAGGTGCGAGCAATATTCCACGCAGGACCGCACTTGCGTTTTGTACAACAAGCACAGTTGATCAGGCGGGAAAAAACGCTGCACCTTGTTCAGGACTCCGATTTGCGTGAAGCTGTTTTCATCACGGCTTCGATGTAGTCCTTTGCATTCAGGTCTGAGCGAACTTCCATACCGAGCATGGTAATAGTGCTCTTTAGCGCCATTGTTGTGCCCTGACGAAAGGCCCTTCTTGGCATTAAACTCAACCAAGTTCCTGGTACCCCATTCGGAAATGTGGTCCAAAGCCTGATTGAGTTCAATGACAAGATTATTCCGTTTCTCTTTGGTTACCGCCTGCCCAGCCGCTGCTTGTCCGAGATACCCCGCATGCACTGTACTCTCGTCTGCATAGCAATGAATATCCACAAGAGGAATTAAGTCATTGATATGCAGCAGAAAGAGAGTGGAGGATAGGACGGAGCCCTGGGGAACGCCGGCATTCACTGACACGAACCGCGAACTGTTACCATCCATAAGGACACAAATTCTACGCTCATGCAGGAAGTCAGCTACCCAAGTACAGAACTGGGCCGGCAGACCGTATGCCGGAAGCTTCGAGAGAAGGCTTTTGTACCAGACCCTGTCGAACGCCTTGGCAATGTCAATTCTGATAGCCAACGACTCGCTAGAAGATCACCCGTCGATCGTTGCGGTCTAAAACCATATTGATGATCATTAATCAGGGAGTGACCCTCTAGGTAGCGGGTCAGATGGTTGTTAAGGACCTTTTCTAGAATTTTACATAATACTGAAGTGACTGCTATTGGCCGGTAGTTTGCCGGGTCTGAGCGATCCCCTGTTTTGGGCACCTATTCCTACCATGCCAAATGATATAATTACAAAATCGTTTAAATAGATAATTTTAATTAAAGTCAATAACCTAGTTACTCATTCTGTACTTCTTAGTCCAGAATTAACAAAACTTGATACAAACTCTCATCCAATAATTAAACCTATCAGAAAACATCAAAATATTAGTAAACTTTTACTGTTAAATATAAGCTGAAAACAATGGGATATAACTTTTTTTGTTAATCATGAGCTCATTAAGGAACTTTAAACTTTTTATGTTATAATATCAGAGAAGTTCCATACATTTTTTTCTCTTATTTGCAATAAAGAGATGACTTTGTAAAAAATAAATTACTAATATACATTAATTGCCAACCATAAGCTCATTTAAGCATCAATTTTGTGATTGCTTTCTTCAGAATTGACTTCGTTTCGTGCAAGCACTCATCCCCAAAATTTATCCTTTAGGGAGGACACTTTCTCTAAAATAAATATATAAGTATTCATATTTATTTTTCTCCGTTTACTTTTGTTGTAAATTATAAGCACATTTACCAATTTTGTGATTGGTCCTTTCAAAGCCACAAGCTATAGCTGAATAAAAAAAACCACAAGCTTAATTATAATTTTTCAGAAATATGCTTATTATGGCTTTTAAGCGGTGTAAAGGTTCTAACTATAACTTGCATCATGCATCTGCTGAGGCATTCAGAAGTTATGGGAGAACTACAAAACATACACACAAACAAACTTTCATATTTATGCACTCTGAAAACATTACACTCCCTTTTTGCCAGTGGTGTAATAATAAAGCTAATCCAGTCAAAATACACTTTCAAATAAAAAAAAACGGACAAGTGAGAGTAGGGCTCGCCCTACAAGGGCTCCGTACAAATTTTTAGTTACGCAACATAAACGTCTGTATCTTTTTTTGACGTTAACTTGGAATTTTGATTTTATCACAGCTTTAAGAGACCATAGACCTGAGTATATGATGTAAATTTCAACTCGATACCTCAACGCGTTCCCGAGATAAAGATTCTTGAAAGACAGATAGACAGTCGTATCTTTTTTATTACTTAATTTAGAAGTTTGTTTGTATTTTGCTGCTTTAAGCGGCCACAGATTTGTGTAAATGGTTTAAATTTTAATTTGATACCTTCACTCGTTCCCAAGAGAAAGGGTCTTAACAAACAGACGGACAACAAAGTGATCTTATAAGGGTTCCGTTTTTTTCCTTTTAAGGCACGGAACGCTAAAAATCACAACGTACAGTAAAGCACGAAATTAAGATCTTTGTTCACAGAACACTCAAGCGAAGTGCGTAAAAGAAATGTATTACCCGGAAGCTAAACAGTATTTTCCATTAGTGCCATAAAAAGGCAACGTTTCGAAATAACCAGGCATTCGGGCTCATATCCAGGTGTGATAATGCGCAGTAACATTTTATAAGGGATCTAAATGTGAGCAGATGGCACAATGCGAATCGCATGCAGTACTCCACACGTGGCCACAATCCCCATTACCTTTTATGCAAACCGTCTCGAAATGATTTCAGCTGTAGGTACAGTTACCAAAACTCTACCACTTTCACGGTAAATAGTTACAGGTTCTGCTCTCGACCTTTATTTGAAGTTTGCAGCGAATTGATAAAGATGTGGAATCCAGGAACTAGAAAATTGTGTATTATATTACAAATTATTAAAATACAACTAGTTAATAATGCTTTGAATAGTGCTTCTTTAAATATTTTACCCTTTTAACCTAAAAGTCGAAAGGAATAGATGCAAAGCATGCATAGCTAATCAACCCAGACCCGAACTTAGTGTATGTTTTTAAATGGGACCCTGTTACTAAGACTCCACTATCCGTATGTTTGTCTGTCATCAGGCTGTATCTCATGAACCGTGATAGCTAGACAGTTGAAATTTTCACAGATGATGTATTGCTGTTGCTGCTATAACAACAATTACTAAAAGCAGAATTATATAAATACTTAAAAGGGGCTCCCATACAACAAATGTGATTTTTTGCCGTTTTTAGCTCGATATTAAGAATGGCTACAGGTTGACGCTTGGAATATATAGTTGTTTATTCACTTTAAATGTTAATAATTAATTTAACATAAAGTTTAAAGTCAAACGCACTTACCTGTAACGGCTGTAACTGACTTTTGACTGATATTAAAAGATGTGATTAGCCCGAGAGATTACACTTATTTTACTTGTAGTAGCACGCATTATGTGCTACCATTATACACAATTTCAGAGCAACATTAACCTTTGCCTAAAAAAAACTGCGCTCGCACTGTGGGTATCTCGATATATTCATACACGTACCTACCATGGGTAAGATTTAGATATCTTAATAGAAAAGCTGATTAGGGACAGAGAGGGTGTGTAATCTCTCGGGCGAATCACATCGTATATTCGAATAATATCAGTCGAACGTCACCTACAGGTAAGTTCGTTTGACTTTCAATCAAACTACAGTTATTCGCCCTTTGAGTTTATACTAATTTCACTTGTAGATGTTTAAAGCTACACGAAATATCTGACTATTAGGATTTGTTGTAAATTAATAACAGTAACACTTGATTTGAGAATAAAACAAATACTATTATTTATTAATTTTAAAGACCCCCATGAAATCAATGCCCATTTCTTAAATATTCCGGGTGATGCATCTGTGTCCATCTCTCAACTCACATACTTTGAGTATCATAGACACAACTCCTCAGTGTTTTCATTGTGCACAGTTTCAGAGGACACAGTGCTGAAAACCATCAGAGGTTTGAAATCAGATGCTCAGGGCTCTGATGGTCTGTCCCTTGAAATGATACTCTTCACTCTGCCGCAAAGTTTGAAAGCAATTACAGCCATAGTCAATCACTCTTTAAATGAAGGCACTTATCCTGACAGCTGGAAGCTTGCTATAGTTAGGCCTCTGCCTAAGAACACTAACCCAACAACTATAAATGACCTCCGTCCAATAAGTCTGCTTCCCTGCATATCCAAGGTGTTAGAGCGAATTGTTTGTGAACAGCTGACCGAGTATCTTGAAGCAAACAATGTATTGCCACATCGTCAGTCCGGATTCCGCAAGGGCTACAGTACGGCGAGAGCCCTTACAGATGTTGTGGACGACCTGCTAGCACATCAGGATGACGGTCACCTCAGTATCTTGGTACTGCTGGATTTTTCACGGGCGTTTGATTCAATTAATATTGACCTCCTGCTGTCAAAGCTGGCTTACTATGGGGTAGATGCAAAATCTATAAAGTGGTTTCATAGTTACCTCCAAAATAGACAACAATATGTGGAGCTGGACAGACCAGACGGATCCAAGCTACGTTCTGTTGGATTGCCTGTCGTCCGTGGGGTGCCTCAGGGATCAATATCAGGGCCAATTCTCTACAACCTTGTTAAGGTTTAGGACATTGTTAAGGTTATCCAGCACTGCCAGTACCACTTATACGCAGACGATCTACAATTGTATCTCCCTTTTGAACCCACTAAATATGCAAGCGCTGTAACAAAAGCAAATGAGGATCTTGCAAAAATTTCTAATTGGTGTAAATCTAATGGTCTGGTTGTTAATCCGAAAAAATCTAAATTTTTAATAATTGGTACCAAAAAGAAGACGAGCCAGTTCAAGAACACAAACCTCAATTTACTCATTAACGGAGAAACAATTCCACGTGTGGAAAGGTCAAGAAACCTAGGATTAACATTAGATGAGCACTCAAACTTTGAAAGCCATATTGCCGAGTGCTCGCGCATTTGTTTTTACAGAATTAAATTGTTGTACAGAATTAGGAATTTTCTAAGCGAGGAACTGAGGGTCCTGGTATGTGAAGCGTTGGTACTGTCAAAGTTGAATTACTGTGACACTGTATATGGTCCCTGTCTGATGGTTAAAACGGCCAAGCTTATTCAGCGTGTACAAAATGCCTGTGCGCGTTTCTGTTTTCATATACCACTACGTTCGCACGTAACACCTTATCTAAATGCTGCAAATATGATGAAAATGGAATCGCGCAGAAGGCTTCATCTCGCCATTCTTCTGTTTGGCATAAAAAATACGAAAGGGCCGTGTTATCTGTACAATAAGTTGGTATGGACGAGGGACCTGAGCAGGTATCCAAGGAGAAAGACTACTAACATTTTTGTAACCACAAAACATCGGACTATGGCCTTCCGTGGTTCTTTTAGGTTCGCCGCTTCCAAGTGCTGGAACGATCTTCCACCACCTATACGTGACCTGCAAACAGTGTACACATTTAGAGGCCATCTTAAAAATCATTTTATGAATCTGCAATTAACAGGAAATAATTAAACTCACTTTTTGGATAATCGCAGTAATCAATCTTTGTCGGTGAAGACGCTCCGGCATTCTGCGAACGGTTTTTCGGGCCACGGATTGTAAAAATTTTCTCGTAAATATTGCCGATCGTACAGTGTCTTTCTCGGCCCGGTTTATAATGCACAGTGTAGCGTAATTTTGTGATGCTGTGCCACGTTGTTAAATGGTCCGATGAAGTGGCTTTAGTACATGTCATCTTATCTCCATTTTGTTCTGAGGTTCTTTATTTATTTCATAAACAACATTTCTTAGGTTATGGTTTTGTCTTTTTTTTGTTTTTTTTTCTCCCATTTTGGTGTATTCATATTTTCGTAGGCAAAGAGCCGAGCCCATACAGCCTCTTGTGTTATTTTTCTTTTTTTGTTTTGTGTATTAAGTGATTGTCTTGTATTTCCGTCCGTCGATGTCCAAATTAGGTCCCTCCAGAATATCAACGTTGCAGCGGCAATCCATTTTTGCCGTTGCAACATTATGCTGAGGTGGGGCCTAGTTGACGATGTACCTTTTGTTTTATGTTTGTTGTGTATTTATTGTAATTGTTAATGTATGTCGTCAATAAATGTTTTTCTTTCTTTCTTTCTTTCTATTTAGCTCTAGATAGCTAATGCAAAAAACAATTTAAATATGACACGATCGATATCGGTCTGTAAAGAGAGCGAGCAAATATGTTTGAGTTATTTTTGGACAAGTCTCTATTTTATAATCTCGCACTTGTTCAATCAGCAGTTTTCTTTATAAGCTCTATACTTACTTCTGGTTTGTTAGCAGCTAAAGTAATTATATTTAATCTCTTATTTATATTAATTCTCAAGACCTCAAGTGAAAAACAAAAACTTGGTTTTTTCGTTCCTCGAATTATCTTTTAATTTCACACCATATATCGTTATATTCATATGAACACACGGGCCTAACTTCTCAACGTGGGCGGTTTTCCAAGTAAGCAGAGAACACTGGGATCCAATGCGGACTCGACCGGCGGCAGTAAATGGTGGTGGCCGTTGCGGAGTCAACTACGAAGCTGTAGGAATGACAATAGACAGAAGTTACTCCCGCAAAGTTGCCATCACCTTAGAGGCTACTTATACCTACCTACCCAGACCGCAACAATCCATAAAATATATATATATATATAAGTATCTATGATGCAGTAATAAAGTAAATCATGTTGATGTGAAATTGGAAACTTAATATATATATGTATACATATGACCGCATAGTAGCTAAGATTTTATTATCTGTTGAAGTGTGTACGCAATGAAGCCGTCTACCGTGATGAATATAAGTTTTTAAGACCCTAATAAATAAAATATATCAATGTCAGATCTGGTCAATTAATTTAAAAATTTTAATTTCCTTTGCTGTACATGACATCTTGGTCCTTCAGCCGTCGTTTTTTTTTCATTGAATTAGCGTTTTAAAATGCTCACCAGAGCTAAGGCAGCAATGGAGATGGCAGAGCCTTCTCAAGTTGTGGGTGGGGAGGCAGGAAAGCACAGTGCTGCTTCCACATGTGCATTTTCAGCTACGTCGTCACAGCGAGCTAGTCATGTAGCTCGGCAAAAAGCTGCGGAAGCTAAGCTACAACGTACACTTGCAGAACTATCCAAACAAGCTGCGATGGCTGAGGAAGCAGCCGCTCGAGCGGAGTTTGATGCCGAAACGGCCGCCATAGAAGCGGTTGAAGTTTGCAGTCGAAAGTCACTAGGATCATCTGCAAGGCAATGGGTTGAAAACGAAGCCCATGTCACTCAAAAGTTCGTAACGCCCTCACTTGCAGATAACATAATTTTGGTGACAGGTCAAGAACCACACAAGGATAATCAGATACCTTTGTTCTTTCGTGATAGTGCTCTCTGTGCCACGCAACCGCCCTTTGTCACCCCTGTAATCCGTTCTCCGGAAGACGTTTTGGCATCTGCGAGGCATAACGAATTACCGTCAAATAAGGTACCTTGCAACGAGGCCTCTTATCAGACAAATGTACAGTCTAATGACTTGTGTCATTTAACCTCGGCTGTGCTGTCTTTGACACAGAATTGTAAGCCACACAACAATAATATAGATCTAGTCAACTTTAGCGGCGACATTGCCGAATGGCTATTATTTAAAAAGAGTTTTGATGACACGAAGGCCTCTTTTACGCCAAGGCAAAACGTGTCCCGTCTCCGTAATGCTGTTTGTGGCGCAGCGCGCGATGCAGTAAAAACCTTACTTCTTACGGCAGACGAACCCGATGTTATAATGGGTAGTTTAGAATTACATTTTGCTCGGCCTGATGACATAGTCATGCATGAAATAGCAGCAGTGCGGTCACTACCTAAGATGGGCAGAGACCCTGCCGATATTTTTAAAATCACGGCCAAAGTACAAGCATGTCTAAGTACTATAAAGTTATTAGGTAGACACGAATATACAAACTCGCCAGAAATAACAAACAGTATTTTGTTTAAGCTAAACTTTTATTTACAGACAAAGTGGTGTGAGTCAGTTGTCAATAATGATTGTGTACGTCCCGGCAGCTGCATAGAGAAAAAATCACCGGCCAGTGTAATTGTTAACGACAATACAAATTCTCTATCCTTCTTAGTAAATGAGAGAGGTCGTATGACTAGTAAATTTTATTAAAAGTTGTGCCCGTTATAATCTTTGGGCCTGGCGGGGAGATGCCGACGTACGCCTTGTTAGACGATGGGTCAACCACCACTCTGATTGATTCGGATTTAGCTGATTCTATAAAGCTTTTTGGTCCCGAAGAAGAGATTTATGTCGGTGGTATAAATATTAATCGCAAGGTTATTACCAGAAAAGTTAGTTTCAGTATAAGAGGTAGGAATCGAACCGATATTTTTACAATTGACAATGCAAGAGCCATTCCGAATTTGGCATTGGCTCATCAATCTGTTAGCTCAAAAGATATTGAGTCTTATTCTTATCTCTCTAACATAAAGCGCAATTTGACCTATGATTTAGCATCACCTTAAGTACTTATAGGCATATGTGACTGGCATCTTTAATTTGCTTGGTAAGGAGGTACGCAGCGGTACGATCTGGCAGCCAGCGGCTATCAATACGGCGCTTGGCTGGGCGCTGTATGGGTATCAACCAAAACTTCATCAAAGCTCGTTTACGGTTCATGTTTGCGTTTCTAATAAATCCGGTAAGTATAGTACTATAGATAAAGACGAGGATCTTGATCTATTGATTAGGGAACACTACAGACTAGACTCTATCGGTATTAAGCGGCAAGATACGTTCACTGCCGAGGAACAAAAAGCAATAGATATTTTATATCAAACAACGCGCCGTCTATCTAATGGCCGTTTCGTGGTAGGTTTGCCATGGCGTGTGGAGAAATCCTACATACCAGATGGCTACAATCTAGCATTACACAGGCCGAATTCTTTGACTAAGCGTTTCAAACGCGATTCTGTGTATAGCTTTATTCTGAAAATATTGAAGCATATGTACAGAAAGACTACACCGAAAAGGCTCCAAATCTTCACGACACCCCTGATACTTCTTCGAAGCGATGGTATTTACCACATTTCGGAGTGACTAATGTAAATAAGCCCGGTAAGCTACGCATCGTGCACGATGCTGCAGCACGGATAAATGGAGTAAGTTTGAATTCGCTTTTATTGCCAGGGCCAGATATTTTACAGTCGTTACTCAAATTTCGCGAAGGAAAAGTAGCTTTAACGGGAGACATTAGAGTTCTCCCACATAAAGATTCGTGACCAGGATCGCGATCGTCAGAGATACCTGTGGCGAAACGACATCGGCGGCTTAGTCAAAGAATACAGAATGTCGTCTTTAATTTTTGGTGCTTGTTGTTCCCCATTTATAGCGATGTATATAAAGAATAGAAACGCTAAGCATTTTGAGGCTGAGTATCCAGAGGCAGTGAAGGCAATAATAGAAAACCATTACATGGATGATTACCTTCAAAGCTTTGATGATGTTAAGCATGCTGCACAAGTCGCAGCCGATGTAGTTCACATAAACAGTCAATGCGGCTTTGAAATGCGTTCGTGGGTATCTAATAATCCCAAAGCTCTCGAGCTTTTGCCGCCTCATTTAATTAATCAATACGTTAATTCTGTTGACATGAATTTAGAGAATTCTAGTTTACGAGTTTTGAGAATGCATTGGGTCCCGCATCTTAATGTTTTTATGTTTAAAATTAATATTACACAACCTTTTTTAGAAGAGTTGACTAAGCGTCAAGTCCTTAAAGAATTGATGAAAGTTTTTGATCCCTTAGGCTTTCTGTGCCCCATCATCACCTCAGGAAAGATACTGTTTCAAAAAACTTGGCATTCAGTATAAGATTGGGATCAGATTCTTCCTGTATCAACAAGATATGTGGGGGGCTTGGTTCCATTGCATAATATCAGCTAATTCGTTAGTACTGCCTCGCTGCTATTTTTCCACCGTGGGTCCGGTTGCGCGAGAGTTGCATGTTTTAACTGACGCGAGTAATCAAGCTTACGCGTGTGTCGCCTACTGGCGTTTTGTTTATTCAGACGAGTCAGTAAAAGTGGCGTTTGTTATGAGTAAGTCGCGAGTCGCGCCACTGAAACCTGTTTCAGTGTCTCGACTCGAGCTTCAAGCCGCGTTGTTAGGTGTAAAAATGGCCAGGACGATTTGTGAACAGCAAGGATTTTCACCCACGAAAAGATTTTATTGGTGCGATTCAAAAACCGTCCTTGTTTGGATTCGGGGAGCGGCCAGCGATTCAAACCCATTTATAATAATAATAATAATAATAATAATAATAATAATAATAATAATAAAAACTCTTTATTTTACACCACAAAAAAAAAATATATAAAACATACATAATGGCTGCTTAAAGTGTAAAAATGGGCGGTCTTATCGCTAAGAGCGATCTCTTCCAGACAACCTTGGGATGGAGAGGACAAGAAAGAAGCTGGAAAGACGGCGGTGTAATTAACTGCAATAATACGCGAAAAAATCTATGTACAAACCGAGTATATAAAACAAATAAACACATATAAATACATAGATATACATAAATACACTCATATATACATATATATATATATATACATACTAAAAAATACATAAGTATGTACCATATATAAGTCTAGTTCTTTGAGAGGAAATAAATAGAATAGAAGAGCTATAAGGACAAATAGTGAGATTTTAGAAGGTTTTTGAATCTGTGCAGAGATTCTGCACGTCTAATGGAAACTGGAAGCGAATTCCATAGGCGAACAGCTTGCACTGCGAATGAGCGGCCATAAAAAGTTGTTCCGTGCACAGGTGTAATCAGAGCAAAATTTTCTGATGACCTTAGGGACAATGTGTTAGAGGTGTGAAGGAAGTTAAAACATTCCTTAAGATAGCGCGGGGTCAAAGGATTAAACAGTACGTTATAGAGAAGAATAAGGATATGAGTATTCCGGCGAAAGCGAATAGGCAGCCACTTGAGCTGTGAACGAAATTGAGAAACATGATCATATTTGCGCAGGCCAAATATGAATCGTATACAGAAATTTTGAAGCCTCTCAAGTTTATCAAGCTGGGCCTCCGTGAGATCTAGATAGCAGACGTCAGCATAATCAAGAATAGGAAGCAAGAGTGTCTGAGCTAAGGTAATTTTGGTGGTAGTGGGTAGGAAATTACGCAGTCTCTTTAAAGAAGCTGCGGAAGCAAACAGTTTACGACTGAGCACTTGCATCTGGGGTCCCCAACTTATGCAGCTGTCGAAAGTTAAACCTAAGTTTTTCACTGAGGTGCTAAATGGAATATTGGTGCCCGCAAGATGGACTTTGGGGAGTGATTGCCAGTCAACTCTAGTGATCATCTTGGAACTTCCAATTACTATAGTGTTTGTTTTAGAAGGATTAACGTCCAGCCCAAAAGATTTACTCCATTCCAAAATAATGTTCAAGTCACTATTAGTGGCCAACACTGCATCACCAAGTTGACCAACGGGAGCTTGTTGATAAATCTGGAGGTCATCTGCATATAGGTGGTAGGAAGAAGAAATATTATTAGAAATAGAATTGATCAATACAGCGAAGAGTAGAGGAGATAAGACGCCGCCTTGTGGAACGCCAGCAGTCGTGTCACACCAAGAAGAAAACATCTCGTCGAGGCGGACTCGTTGCCTGCGCCCATACAGATAACTGTGAAACCACTCAATCGCCGATGGAGATACGTTAAGTGAGCGTAACAATGCCAAAAGAATTTCAAAGTTGACAGTATTAAAGGCATTGCTAAAGTCCAACAGTGTTAATACCGTAAGGAAACCGTGGTCCATCCCAAGACGTATGTCATCTGTGACTTTAAGTAAGGTAGTAGTAGTACTATGCCCTGGACGGAAACCGGACTGAAGAGGATTGAAGAGATCGTGGCGAGAAAGGAATATATTAAATTGATTAAGAACAAGGCGCTCAAGTGCCTTAGATAGAAAAGGAAGAATGGAAATGGGGCGAAAATCAGCGACAGATTGAGGATTTGATTTTTTTGGCAATGGGATAATTTGAGCTTGCTTCCAAGCCGATGGAAAAACAGCGTTAAGAATAGAATTGTTAAAAAGGAAAGTAAGCACAGGAAGAATTATATCTAAGATTGGTATTAACATGTTGCGACTTATACTGTCATTCCCCACCGCATTGGATGAGATAGAAAGCACACTCTTCTTAACGTCACATTCAGAGAATTGAGTAAAAGTAAAAGGAGAGTAGTCTGGAACTGGTAAAGAAGAAAGATAATTTAAAGTGTTAGTCTTGTCTGAGTCACTTAGACTAGAAGAAGATGAAAAGTGAAGGTTTAAGGAGTTGACGTTAATGCTACTGGGAACAGATTCTTGTCGGGGCTTACCAATTCCAAGTGACTTAAGAAAATTCCAGACTTTAGCAGGATCTTTATTATCTACTGAGACGTGAATATGGCGACGTAAAGCATCCCTACACACCAAGTTGCAGTAGTTACGGGCTCTAACGTAGTTAGCTTTATTGGAGTCAGTCGGTCGGCGTTTATACTTGCTTTTGGCGATATCCTTCTTGTGCATTAATGCTCTGATGTCGTTCGTGAGCCAAGGCGCTGGTAGGTGTTTTAGCTTAATGGGACGAAAAGGGGCATGTTTATCGTAAAGTTCAGTGATAATTTGATTAAAGTTCTCGACCTGTTCGTCCACAGACACCGCATCAGTTACCAATGTCCAATCAGTACTAAGGGCGTCGCTTAAGAGTGCTTCCTTATCCATACCACCAAAATTCCGCTGAAGAATAACTTTGGGCTTAATTTTAGGAGGCCGAATTTTGTAGGACAAGAAAATTAAGTCATGGTATGAGAAGGCATCTGCCGAACATTGACCATGCTTCATAATACGATGAGGAGAAGACACAATTATTAGGTCAAGAAGTGAGGGAGTAGTGTTTGGAAAGTGATGAGTAGCGCTAAGGGGGAGAATATGTAGGTTACAAGAATTAATAATGGATTGAAGAGAAGATGTACGAGAGTCATTTTTTAAAAGACAAGTATTGAAATCGCCCATGATCAAAGTGTGGCTGTAAGAGGGAACCAAATCACCCAGGAGTTGTTCAAAAGAACTGAAATAGTTGACATTTAAAGAAGGGCTGTAATAGACTCCGAGAAGAATTTTGGTATGCGAGAGGATCACCTCGACAAATAAATGTTCACCGGCATCATTTGGAGGAGGCTGTGTGGAGGAGCTAATTATAGTGTAAGGAATTTGGGAACGTAAATAAATAGCAACTCCACCACCTCGGGAGCCCGTGCGATCATTGCGTAGCAGATTGAAGCCAGGCAAAGCATAGGAGGAAGAGGGTAGCGTAGGTTTAAGCCAGGATTCGGAGACTAGAACAGCATGAAGATTTTTGTGGTCAAGAGACGCCAGCATATCAGTGTAATGAGCCGGAATACTTTGGGCATTTATATGAACAACGTTAAAATTTTTAGGTACATCAGAAAATTCGTTGTCAAGGCAATCAGAAAGGGAAGGTATACTAAAAAAACTAGAGTCAGTGCAGTTGCTAGCAGGAGACAAAGATTGAAAAGAGTTTCCATCACTATCAATTTCAGAACTAGACATTAAATATATAATAGAAATATATAATATCAATATACAATATAAATAATATAAGTTGATAACGTAAAAATATTCAAATACCTAACTTTAATTATTATGCTCCACCTGCCGGTTGAGTGGAGTACAAAATGCATTAGAACATTACAAAAAAAGACAAAGTACTACTAAACATTCAAATAATTACAATAAAATACATTGAATAGTATCAAAGGACTTTTGAGCTATTGAGATGAAATAAAAAGATTTAAATCAGTGGATCTATTGGGAACTGTTATAATTCTAACAAAGTTGACTGTATGGGGATAGAAACAAAAGCAATCTAAAAAATGAGAAAAAAAAAACCACTAATGTTGCCTTGCTACAAAGCCATAAATATAGAAAAAAAAAAACTAAAGATAAGGCTGTATGGGCATTGATCCTTTTGCCTTCCCTGAAAAGGGAGAACAACAAAACAAAACAAAAAAGTGAATGACACGTCATGTGTCAGTGTCAGTCTGTCATCAAGTTGAATTTATTTACCTCTCGTTTAAAGAAATATATTATTAATTTACCTTCATTACACTTAATGGCAAAGTCTTCTACATATTCAACTGGGATAACGAATATACGAGTATATAAACAAGAACTTACGCGAAAAAACGGCACAAAGAAAAGATAAATCCACAGCAAAAGCTATAAGAAGCTCACTTGCACGTAACGCAAACAACAATAAACAAAGTGACAAGATTACTAGTTACTACTGCTTTTTGCTTGCTGTATTGGCCACACGTTTGCCCCTGGTTGGTACAGGCTTTGGTGATTCAGGCTTCGCTGCTACAGGATCTGAGATTTTATTCATGTCAGCAACCGCCTCCGGCGAAACCGGTCTCGCTGCAACTGGAACGGGGATTTTGTTGAGGTCAGCAAGGGAACTTATACGGTGACGCTTTCCGTCACCACCAATTACGAAGACGAACCCCATCCGCGTAAAGCACTTGCTGATTCCGAACTTTTCTCGAGCGGCGATGAAGGCCTGGTGCCTGTTTTTAGTCAAGAACTCCGATATGGTTATACCTGTACCTTTTAATTTTGATTTTGAATACCACAATTTGTTACGGACATCAATATCTCGCAACTTTACCAATACTGGACGTGGCCGGTCACCAGAACGTCCCATTCGGTGGCAGCGATTAATATCCTTGGCCGTGAATGCAGATATTTTCAATTTACTTGTGATGGCTCCGGACACAACAGCTACTGCATCCTCCTCTGTGGACTCTGGCAGACCATGAAAAAGTAGAATTTTTCTCCGACTGTGCATCTCCATGCCATCAACTTGTCGAACAAGCAGGTCTATTTGTTCCTGGAGACTGCGAATGGATGACAAAACAAATCTTCGAAAAGTTGTGAAATCCGCAGTTAGGCTAGCAACGGTGGATGATGGAGTAGCAGCCTTAAGCTCGTTCTCGTAGAGATTCATGCGCTCAGTAAATAAACTCTGAAGTTGGGACAAGGTATCTTGTATGGCATCCATTTGGTTGATCACAAAGAACAGTGCAGTGCAGTGACAAAATAAAAAGTGTAGTGGTTTAGTAACAGTGTAGATAACACTCTCCGGCAGGTATAGTGCAGTAACTATTAATTTAACATATAAATTATAAATATAAAATGTGAAATTAAATTATTTTATGCACTTTTAAACTGGATGATTTTAAAACGCAACCACTTTTTACACCTACCCCGATTTATACGAAATCGTGTTGGTGAAATTTCGGAATTCACTTTTATAAATGAATGGTTTTGGATACCAACAGCATGAAATGCAGCTGATGCTGCGACTCGCGTCATGTTAAATGGTTTGGATTCGCTGGATAGGTGGTTTCAAGGCCCGCAATTCTTATTGTTTAAAGAAATCACTTTTCCCGCGGAACGTGAACCCGCTATTTCTAGTTTAGTTGTAGAGAAAACTTTAGTTATAGGTCCTGTAAATATTGTTCCTCGTTATGTAAATATTGTAGTTAATGACACTAGATTTAGTTTCTGGCTGCGACTACTACGTGCCACTGCTAGAGCACATCAATTTTTGCGACTGTTACGCGATAAATCTGCTCGCACATGCTCACGCCACGTAGAAGGTGTGCACTCCCTTCTTTGCAAAGATATTAGAAGCGCAGAATTGCACCTGTTAAGGCATTGCCAAGAGGGTATAAAGGAGGCCAGTTTAAAGAATATTTGCACTAAGATGGACGAGAGTGGTCTGCTACGTGTTGATGGTCGAATTTCTGCTGCTGATGGTATCCCAGAAGGAACAAAACGACCGATCATTTTGAATGGCCGTCACCATATATCTCGCCTTAGTACGGCAACGTTTTTGGGTTACACGTTTGCGACCGACGGTACGTGCCATTGCTGCGTCATGTCAGGTGTGCCGAAACAGAAAATCAATGCCATATATTCCACCGATAGCAGACCTACCAGGCGACAGACTTATACACCATCATCGCCTCTTTTCAATTATCGGACTGGACTACTTCGGGCCAGTTGAAGTCACTGTTGGCCGCCGTAGAGAAAAACGGTGGGTTGCCCTCTTTACATGCTTTTCGACAAGAGCGATACACCTCGAAGTGGTAGCAAACTTAACAGCAGATTCCGCAATCATGGCCTTACGTCGATTTATTGTGAGGCGTGGTTGTCCCCACAAAATATTTTCCGACAATGGAACTGCTTTCGTTGGTGCAAGCCGCGAAATCAAAACAGAATGGCAATCGATTGATCATTGATTTTGCAGTCAACAAGAGTATCGAGTGGCACTTTCTACCACCATCTGCGCCATCAATAGGAGGTGTTTGGGAGCGTCTAGTGGGTTGCGTCAAACGCACCCTTTTTGCAACATTAAAACAGAGAGCTCCACAAGAGGAAGTTCTGTCGACGCTTCTTCAGGAAGCTGAGAGTATTGTTAACTCCCGTCCACTCACTCATGTCTCCGTATATGTGGAAGATGCTCCAGCGTTAACGCCTAATCATTTTTTGATCGGCCAGTCATCGATTTTGCCAGTTCCTTGCGATTTAACGGACGATGACCTTTTAAGAAGAACCAATTGGAGAAAGGCTGTTAGATTAGCCGACCATTTCTGGAATCGGTGGGTCCATGAGTATCTACCAGTTTTTACCCGTCGAACAAATAATTCTGCGCGCTCGTCTCGAGATATAATAGTTGGGGATGTCGTGCTCATTTGCGACTCAAACTTACCACGTGGTATGTGGCTAAAGGGAAGAGTGACCCAAGTTTTCCCAGGACGGGATGGAATAGTGCGAGTGGCAGATGTGCAGACACTTGGAGGAATTTTGAGGCGACCAATTCGGAAACTAATTAAGTTAGAAGTAGGTTCCAATGCATAAAATATTGTGTTTTATTGTCATAGTGGTGATAGTTATTGTGATTTTTCTTGTTTCGTTTTGCGGTTTTTGTTGTACAGTTGCCTCATTCATTTAAAGGAGCTATAATTAGTTGTTTGTTGTGTTGCTTTCTTACAATCGTTAGGATTAATTGTTTGTTCTGTTGTTTTGTACTTACTAATTCCTGTTCATGTTAGAGTTTTTAGCCAGAAATCAGAAATCAATATATCTTTATTCAAATTGGATGTATAGTACAACACTTTTGAATCGTCCAAACATTTTTTTCCCTACCACTCGTTATTGGACATATTTTTTAGCTGCGGAGAAAAACGAGCGAAAAAAACTCCACAACATTAAAAGCATAATGTAACAACATTTACAAATCATTATGTTGTTACAACGTCAATGCAATCATGATTTATTTAATATAGAAAACCTGTTGGAATGATTGGAACAGTTCAAACCCAAGCATTTTTGTCTGTAATATAATCAGACACTTTGTAATAAGCTTTTTTAATAAGTGCTTTTTTTTATACTATCTTTGAATTTATTTATACTTAACTCTTGGATATTGCTTGGGACTTTATTGTATAAGCGAACACAAAGACCTTTTAGACGTATTAAGTGTGTGAACATCACTGTTTTTAAGAAACAAATTAATATTTTTTCTTTCAAGTAATAAATTTTCGTAAATGTATTGTGATGCGACCGTCATTATACCAAATTCTTTAAACCTATCTCTTAAGGAATCCTTAACTTTAAGATTATAACTTGATCGAATAGCTCTCTTCTGCAGCACAAAAATAGTTTGAATGTCGGCGGCGTTTCCCCACAATAAAATTCCGTATGACATTACACTATGAAAATAACTAAAGTATACTAATCTGGCCGTATCTACATCCGTTAACTGGCGTATCTTCATTACGGCATATGCTGCAGAGCTAAGTTTATTTGACAATTTATCAATATGTGGGCCCCATTGAAGCTTAGAATGTAAAGTAATCCCTAAGAATACTGTGGTGTCTACAAGGCCCATATTCCTATCCTTTACATTCACACTGGTTTTTACTTAGAATAATTCAATTTCTAAGTCCTTACCCATCATTCCTTGAATATTAAGATGCACCAGGTTGATAAGACTTACATTTTTTACAATGTTTTTGGATGGGTTTTTTTTATCTTTATTAAGAAAACAATTATTTTTATTTGCATTATTATTTAATGTGCAAGAAGAATTATCTTTTGTCTGATTGGTTAATTTAAATATTTATTATGATTTCGGATGATTTCAGTAGAATAATTACTGATTGTCATGTCAATAGAATATTGCTCAATAGGAGCAAGTTGTTTAGCCAAATTCTTGGCTGACATAAAAAAGAAATATGATAGCGACTTAGCTACCTGTCTTTTATTATAGTTGGAAAGATAATATTTATCTTTCGTCAAATAAAAATATCTAACATAATTGTTAGAGTCAATGAAATGATATTTATTGCTTTTACAAATTGTATACAAAAGCATATTTAACAAATTTTCCTCCTTTGGCAGACTATTGCAGTAAGGCAATGTGAACAATACAATTTTTTCCACATTTAATGCATTTAAATCTGTCACATATTTTATTAATAACTTTTTATTCAAATTGCCTCTATTTCTTATAAAAAATAACAAGGTGTGGCATTTACTGTAGCTATGCTTACTTGCCTTTTCTAAAATATCATTATAAGAGGTACCAGGCATACAGTAATTTGTTATTGAATGTCCCATTTTAGATAAAAGAGGGCCCATATTCTTCCCAATTTCATCACTAAACATTATAATATTGTTATTTTTATTACCTAAAGATGCATTTCTTGAGTGAGTTACTTTCACTGGCGTCAAGTATGTACCTATTGGCTGATATTGGGAATCAACAGATATAGACTTTTGTTGTAAAGTGGAGGAGTCACAATTGAGCGATGATTGAGTTCCCAACTGTTTACAATCACACTCATAAGTGTGATTGTTAGTTAACGAATTAAATCTTTCATTATTGTAATTACATAAATCAATTAACTCATTCATGGCCTGCATGTGTTCCTTCATTTCACATTGTGCTAATTCATATTTTTTGGTTACACTTGAGAGACAATCTTGCAGTTTATCTATTTTACTTTGCAAAATTTGAGTATCTGTTTCATAATTTAAACAAATGTTATTATATTTTGCAGAATAAATGTCCAAATTATCAATTAACTGTAATCTCTCCCTGTTTAATTTATCATTTGTTATAAAGAATTTTTGTTTTTTAATTAACTTTTGAGTTTTTTTAATATATCTATTAATTTTACATATTTCTTTAATTTGTTTCTATTACATCCAACAACCCCCAATTTGTTATTTCTAATGGCATTACATGTAAGATCTATTGTTACAATTGGTTGGTTATTGATTGCAGCAGAAACCATCTCTGGAGCACTGACTACCAACTCATCAAATAAGCTCTGATTCAACGAGGCAGTTATATTGTGTTTTGACGTTTCTAAAAGTGATATTGTATTATTTGCTTCATGTAGTTGTTTTTCCAGCATGTGAATACGCTGCAATGCTTGGTCATACTCACTTCTACATTGATCAAAGCCATCTACGATGAATTGGAGTCTGTCCCGAGCATCAATAGCATTAATACACTGTTTGTGAAGTTCTGCCATTTCGCTCTTTAACTTTTGATTTTTATCTAAAATGTCTATTAATTCCCTCTCACTGTCATCGCGTTCCTTGTTTAGTTGGTTACATAAATGCTTAGAAGTTTTGAGTTCTCTCAAAGTCAGTTGAAGTTTAGACTCCTCTTGTCGAGACAAAGCCTTACGAGTCATCATTTTTATATAAGATTAATATTATCTTAGTTGAAATTTAATTAATGTATGTATTTAAATACAACAAGACTTATTTAACCAACAATAGCAAAGATATGTAAGTATTTTATAAAAAAAATATTACCAAAGTTTTTGATTATTTTATGCTTTACACACTTTACTAATATAGAATAAAGTAATAGTCAAGGTATATTAGAATCTAACTTGTAAAAATAACTTACTGAAATTAAGAAAATATCTTGAAAACAGATGACAATGATTCACAATAAAGCCGGTAACTGTCACAGGTTATTTTTACGTAATTTCACTCACTTTACAATCGTTTTATATATTAGCACTTAGTATTTAATTATTATTTAATGATATTATTGGTTTTTGAGCACAATTTCTTTAGATTTATAATTTTTATTGAATAAAATTAAAGGGACTATTCAAAATCAGCTGTTTAGCCAGTGTTGCCAGAGGAGGAAAAACATAGTATATATAGATGTCACTTGTAGCTGTGAACAGAGGTCAGTCCTTGCTTCCTTTTATTTGTAAACATTCGTTTACGAGGAGGGCCATGTCACGGACAGACCTCCGTCACATACACACTTTTTATATATATATGTATTTCTCTATGAATCTGTGAGCTAACTCTTTAGTCTATTAATGTCATGTATTCAGATATTTTTATTGCACTCCTTTTTTATACAGTTCCGGTGTTACATTTTATAGTCAAAATTCCAATATAAACCTGTTTTCCCATCCCATCCGCCTTTTCCTTTGCTGTCCACGACAATGATATTAAAACAGAACTCAATGGTTCTTGTTATTTTTCAACATTAGATGCTAGATCGGTATTTTGAAACTTAATTCTAGATGACCAGTCATCTAAGCTTTATACATTTATTTCACTTTTTGGTATATGTACATGTTTTTAAGACTTCTTTTTGGCATAAATGCAGCCCCTGCTACAAAGAGATGGTTTGCGTTTTGGTGATATAAATTTTTTAACAATAATGATGGACTATTTTCTCGTCCACGCGGTCACTTTAGAGGCCCATAACAATATTTTAGAGCAAGTCTTAGGTCGTGCAAGAAAAATAGGAGTAAAGTTCTATCTAGATTACTAGAAAATGTAAAATTTGCCAAACCGAAGTAAGATATTTAAGATTTATATTTAACAAAGATGGAGTATCAGTTGATCCATCTAAAGTAGAGTCAATTTGCAAAACGCCATCCCCTACTAAATAATCCCCTACTATGTTTTATTTAATTAAATAGAAGATCCATGATTACTGAAGTAACCACAACAGAAAGATTTGATTATTTGTTTGTATTCAAAAGGTTCAAAAATAACTAGCCGAATTGAGGATTTTTTTCAAATTTAGAATCCTATATTATCACTGATGAACATAGGTTATAGAGTATTTTTATAAAAGTTAGGATTCCGTATGGAAAATTCGATAATGTTACCCAGTGTGTGAAAACAAAATTCTTCGTGCTGTTAGCAGAGCAATCGTGCATTCTATACTACGGGTCCGAAACTACGCAACAAAATTTTTACTTTTAGTTTAATAAATTTTCACGCTAAGTTTATAATTATATGAAGAAAGTCATTGAGTATAATACAAGCCTGAGAATAATAACTATAGTCAACACTAAAGCTCTACGAAGCGAAGCGAGGGCGGACCACTAGTACTAATATTAAAAAGAGAAATTTTGTTTATTTTTAACGAATAAACATTAAAACTACTGAACCAAACATACAAACTTTCACGTTTATTACATTATATTTGGATCTCAAGTATAAATACTGAGTTTTGAGTTACTCGAATGCGCGTTAAAATTTATTCATATAAATACTTCGGCACCCTCGAATTCCCCCTTTAGGGGTGGGTTTTTGGTTGTATACCGTTTACTCAAATAGTTAGAGGAAAAGCAAAAGCAAAGGAAACATCGAACTTGGTAAATTCGACCATGTATTGCAAGAAGGAATCAAATCATCACAAAAAAGCTGCACGGCGGTGGCAGTGAAAGAAATGAACTGTAAATGAGTTGTCGATGTTTAGACATTTCACTTGTCGTTCATTGCTGATGAATGATGACAATTTAAGAAGCGGAACTCAAAAATTAAATTTCTTAAAGTTAGAGGTTTCTCTCCTTAGCTTAGGTAAAATATTCGAAAACGCTAAGAATATATGGAATAAATTAAAATAAATTGCACTTCACACATGTTTATTAAATATTTAAATAATATAATTTTAAAAGGTTTTGTCGTCCTGGTTCAGTGTTAATTTTTTTCACAATATTAATAAAAAATACAATATGTAGGTAAAACATGATCAAAACTATGAAGGTACATACAAAAACCGCACTGCATTTACCTGAGGCCCAAGCACGAATTTTGACAGCTCCGTAATCATATCGCATCGTCAAAATTTCTGTGAAAACTAAGCAGCGCCCTATCGGACGTAAGAACAAACATGATTTTTCCATACAAAATTTGACAATCACGATACCATACGGAGCTGACAAAATTCGTTCTTGGGCCTCTGTACATCGTACGCAAGTGGCTTTCACGAAAACAGTAGCGCGTGGCCATTTTTATCGTATCTTAAATATTTTGTGCAGTGTGCAGTAACATTGGAGAAAAAATTTAATGACATATTTTAAGTTGAAAGTTTTACATTTGCAAAATAAAATAGAATAAATACTAAATAAAACTAGTTTTAACGGGTTAATGCACGAAACTTTATTTATATATTGACGTTTCGCAGCCTTTTCAGATCTGCTTCGTCAGAATGATTTTTTATTTAATTTTGTCGAGCTACCTTCGAAAGACTTTTTTTTAAACCCGTTAAAACTAGTTTTATTTAATGAGTGATGTGCGTGAAAACCTAAGAAACAAATAGAATAAATACTGTTACTACCCTCACGAGATGCATAGGAAAATATTACTACATTATTAAGTGCTTACGATTGTTAATGATAAAAAATTAATATACTGAGATCTTTTAAGTAACCAAATGCCCATTGTCTCTAGAAAACTTATAGGCCTAGTAAAATTCTGAATAAGATTTTTTATTTTCATTTCAGTTTCATTTCACACATACCAACTCCCCGGGCACAGAATGTCATTCAAGTTTGAAGTAACTTATGTTGTCTGTTTCTTTAGAAAAATATCCCACGAGGCTCATAATTTATATAAATTTACAGTTAGATGATTAGTTGAACAGTGAAACTATTTCGTTGGGACTAATTGGGACCCGTGAACACGGCGTAACTATTCTTTGATTCCATTTAAACTGCTTGACAAACGCTTTAGAAGAGGCCTTCATTATTTAAGGAAGCCTAAAGGAGGGCTTGTAATTGGAACCCATAATTCGTATTTTTTATACAGTTATTTACAAAATTACAAAATATTACAATACTATTCAAAGATTCTACCCATGCCAAAAATACTAGCATAAAATGTTTATATAATGTTATCGAAATAAATTTAAAGCTGTAAGTATGACAAAAAGTCATAAAATTATGTTCTCGTAAAAATATTCGATTACATATTGGTAAATTCAGTTATCATTTTATTTTCGTACAAAATTGTCGAGGCGTTTCATATAAATTTGTGTGAGTAAAAAAGTCTTATGGAGATTTTGAAGTATTGTTAAATAACAAGTACTTCAACCGAATGAAGCTAACGGCGACAACAGTAACCATATCGACAGTGGAAAATTAAAATCGCTTAACCGCAACTTTAGTAACTTAAATCGAGGATTAAAATTTTTTTCACATCGGTTCGCAAAACTACGGCGGGATCTCTTGTACTGAGAAGAACCGGCAAGAAACTCAGCAGGGGCTGCTTTTTTCTCCCTCTTTTATTTCATACAGGTTGCTTTCCAATTACAGCATTATAGCGCATTATGCGGCATAATGCTTAACGTTGAGTGTTCCAACTACAGCAACGCTTCGCACAATTGAGCACTCTCAAAAGTGATGCTTTCGTGTGATGCGTGCATTGGTACCAACTTAGAGACAGAAAATTAACAAGTGTTTTTTCTTTAAGTTGGCATTGATCGAAATGTTTTATTTATATGTTATCGTTAGTAATATTATTTATTGTTGAAAAATTATTAAAGCTTTCGTTTCATTAAATAGTTTTTTTTTTAAATAATCAATGTTCATTCAAACTGAACTTAGCGCACTCTGCTGGTGCATTTAAAAACTAATTCACGTTCCAATTAAGCATCAGCATAATTGGGCATTGTGCGGCACTGAGTCGCATTATGCTCTGTAATTGGAAAGCATACTTAGTGTCATCAAATTGAAAGTTGACATCAAACTTGCAAACATGTGTTGAGGATTTGAGGTCAACTTCCATCATATAATGTCAATATAGGTAACAATAGACAATCAACGAATTTTTAATTTCCTTAGCAAGCAATATATTAATAAGCAATTCCTAATGGGTATTTTTAATTTATGAAGAGGCAAATCAAGATAACATTATGAATCTAATTATAGAAATGTACACCTTTGATTTATGAACCTTCTGCAGCCTGTAAGTTGGTATTTTCAGTTTATTTTTATTCCTTGTATTAAAAGAGTGAATGTCACTGTGTTTGAGATAATAGTTATTATTGCTTCGAACAAAGAGTATACAAATATAAATGAATTGCGAAGCAACAGTCAAAAAAAGATTTCTTTTTTAAATTTTCTCTTAGATATGTTCTAGAACTCAGTTGATAAAAAGCCCTTATAGCTCTTTTTTGTAAGATAGATACAGTTTCAATATCGGCTGCTGTTTCCCAGAGAATATCACCATAGGATACAATACCATGAAAGTAACTAAAGTATACAATTTTAGCAGTAGCTACATCAGTAAGTTGTCTTATTTTACGTATGGCACAGGCTGCTGAACTAAGTTTACCAGCTAGCTGAGAAATATGAGGATACCATTGCAATTTTCAGTCTATGGTTATACCTTAGAGTATCGTTGATTCAACTAAATCTAGCTTTTCATTGTTTAATTTAATTCTAACGTTTTCGTTTCTAAACATTTGGTATAGTAAAATTAATGCTTTTGGTTTTATTTGTATTTAATTTTAAGTTATATATATTAAACCAGTGCAATACTTGTGAGAGAGAATTATTTACATCATCAAAGTTATTCTTGTATCGCTGAACCTTAAATAATAAAGAGTTATCATCAGCAAACAGTACGATCTCACACATTCTTTTTTCACAAAAATGGCAAATCATTTGTGTACAATAAAAATAGAAACGGACTTAAAATCGATCCCTGGGGAATGCCCATTTTCACATAAGGGCCAGATAACTTAACACTATTTGCCTCTACAGTTTGAACTCTGGAGCTGAGATTCGATTGTAGCAAGTTTTGAGCTGCGTCTTTGATTCTATAGTGATTTAATTTTAACACCAGCGTCTGGTGCTCACCGCAGTCAAACGCCTTGGATAAGTCACAGAATACTCCAAGAACATTCTGTGACTTCTCCCAGGCTTCCATTATATGTCTACTAAGTGCAACATCCACATCCGTTGTTTATCTATCCTTAGTAAAGCCAAATTGATTATTATGTAACAGTTTGTTCAAACTGACATGCTCTAAAACTATTTTTTCAAAAATTTTACTTAATAGCGGTAGTATAGATATAGGTATTACCGGGATCATCTTTTTGCCGTTTTTGAAAAGAGGGATAATACTTACTTTATTTTATAAGGTCTGGAAAATTAATCAAAAATGCTAATTAAGTGTTATCTTATGCTTGCATCCTTACAACCCATAGAATAAAAATATATGTCAGTGTTGCAATATTCAACCTCTGACATTTAGCCCGGCATGCTTGTAGATACGATTCCTTTTTTTTTGATACTTCTTTTTTTTCTATTCCCTGATTCTCTTCAATCTGGCAGAGCGTAGTAGAGTCAATTATAATAAGATTCACGGCCTCAAATTCTTTCCAACATTCAAAATGAAAGCAAACTATTAAACCCGTTGTCTATCCCTTAATATGGCGTAATAGCTGTAAGCGGTGCGTATTATCTGTGGAAAAATTGATCAAGTTAGTATACATGCACAATCTTTAAAAATGACAGGGAAAACCATTCTTTTCCGACCTCCGTTGTCGAGTGGTTTGTACGCCGGGTTTCATGGTGTCGCCGACTCGAGGGATCCCGGGTTCGAATCCCGGTGGGGGCAGATGTTTGTGTGATGAATACGAGCATTTGTACTCCAGTCATGGATGTTTATTATGTATTTCTATATAAATATACTTATATATGTAATTTCTATATAAATATACTTGTATATGTATTCTATCCATTACCCTAGTATCCCATAACACAAGCCTTACAGTGCTTACTTTGGGGCTAGGCTAATTGGTGCGAGTGTTGGAAATATTTATTTATTTATTATTATTTTGCTGCAGTTTCCGTAGCTTCCCGAACGCTGACCACTTGAACTGGATTTGAAGGCAGATTTCAAAGCCCCAAGTATATGGTCGAAAATTTTGTGTTTCCCTTTCTTTAAAAATAACAGTGAAAACCATTCTTTAATAGCGTAAGTAAATATTAAGAATGGATTTTTGGATGTTCGTTGCCTAAGTGTTTAAAATAGAGGATGAATGCATATATAAAATTTCCACAATTTTGAATGTATAAATATGAATATTAGTTATTGAGCTTTTATGGTGTATAGCAATGAATGGTTAGTGTTATATTTTTTGGAAATTTGTCCCTGGAGTCTCGTGTGCGAGCCGTGTATGTAAAAATATTATTATATTTTTTTTGTTTTCTGTGATTATATTATTGTTTAGCGGAAATTTAATAAACTTATAGTATCTGTTATAACACATTTATATATTTGATTTCAAAGCCCGTATAATATATTACTATCTATGTTGTTCTACCTGTACGAACGATGGCAGAGTGACTGGTAGGAACGGGCCAGCGTATAGTTCGCATGGACGTGACATCCCTATCGCCAGAATCATCAGCTCTCTCCTTATTCGAGGACTGAGAGACCAGTATGCAGCACCATAAGGTCCTTCACCCATACCTATTGCACTCTACAAATTATACTGTATTATTATTTGTAAAACAAATACTCAGTTGCCTGCATAAACATAAAAAACAGCAATTACCTCGCAGGACTAGATAGCTACCATTATAAATTTAATAACAACGTTTGTTCTGCGAGTTTTTACATAACTCAATACATTTATTTAATAATTGTTTCATCAAAGGAGCTACCGCGTACTTATGCACCAATCAGCAAATCAACATAAAAGGAAATCAAAATAATTTCTCTTATACACAGAAAAAACGCGTTTAAAATCTTCAACCAAAGCAATTAGTTATTACAGGCAAATTCTTAGATTAATACCTTATTGAATATAGCATCACCAAAGTAGCAGTACAGGAACAACTGTGTTAAAGAACCACTGAGGTACAGGATCATAGTGATCAATTTTAAAAAGGTAGTTTCCTAAAAAGAATAAATTAACCTTTAATTGAGCAGCTGTATCAGTTTTTTTTTATTACTGTAATAAAAATGGTGTTAGTGCCTGAGCTTAGTGGACGTTGAAATGATAAAATTGTTACTGAAAATTACATGTTTACAAGTGTTAACAAGTAATTTACAAATGTTCTTAAAAATACTATAGTAATGTTATTATGTTAATGAGAGCATTGGCATAGGAGGCAAAATCTATACTAATTTATTTATATTTTTCGCTGTGCACCGCGCCTAATGACTTTATTAAAGTCATTAGCCGCGGGGCACACCGAACATATTCCCGGTGCGAGAAAATTTAATACAAAAGATAAAGGGTTAGTTATATTGATAAAACAAAAATATTTTCTTATATCTAATATTAGAACAATGATAAATTTAAAAAAATAAAAAATATAAAGATAAAACTGTTCTTATTTATATTCCATGGCACTTTAATACTTTTTCAAGTCAATCTTCACTAAACACTAGTTCCTGTTGTTTCGCACTCGCCGGCATATTACCACAATACCAATCAAAACAATTGCTCTTATTATTGAATAAATAAGGGTGTAATGATGAATATCAATATGTGACATATCGCTTGTCTCTATTGAGAATTCAGTTTCCTTCATATTTCTCATCTTCTGTTCGATCTCTCTCGATAATTTATCATCACTGTTTATTTATATTTTCTGAAATGTATTGCTCCAAACTAATTTATTTATTTACTAATTTAGTACACACACAATAAAACAGATAAGAACAGGACAAGAAATTTGTACAAGGGCATTGCTTATTTCATATTGAAATTTCTTCCAGCAGGCCCGCGAAAGGAAAAAACATAAAATAAAAGGTCGTCAGTGTGTGACTCCTGAATAAAAATGACAAAATACAATACTTACATAAACAAAACCTACTTATATATCTTGTTATGCCATTGCGATGTACAGTAAACGCCGATGCAGCATAAACCCCGTTTCACCTGAAACGCATGGATTGCGACAACGGCGGACACGAGGCGCTGAATCAACGCAACGTGACCGCACACCACGGCCCTTTGACGAAGGATTCCACGCGTTACTTTGTTTCCCACATCGAACACTGTCACATCGCGTAGAATAATAATTTTAATTGTAATTTCTTTTACCTAATAAATTTAGTTTGTAAAAATTCGTTTTTTTTTATATCTCCCGCTGTGCCCGGTCGTAATTGGCGCAGTCGGTAGGATATTCGAGATCGGTCTCCAGCTTCATCAGAAGATTTCCGTTCCGAGCCGATCGATGGCTATCGCGTCGCGTCCCGAATATCCGAACCTACGACGCGGGTTGCAGCGCAGCAGGCATCTAGACATTGATACCGCGGAGGTACCAATTAAAATGAAATTGTAAGTACACCTAAATCTTTTATGTATTGCTTTCCCTAGCGTGTATTCCTTTTTTTATCCTGTGTAATTTTCCCTTTTCAAAAATTTCCACCCTAGGCAGTCGGGGGCCACTACCCCTACTAATAGGTTAGACAGACAAAGTAGGTTAGACGAATTTAGGAATTTGAACCCGGAATCCCAGGATTCACCACTCACATCGACTATGCCTATGCAAGGTGAAGATTATTCAACTTCATCCATTAATTTAAGAATGACGGACCCCATAGACGACATATTCAAATCGCTTAGGTTGCTCCCGGAATTCGACGGGAACCCTAACGTTCTTACCCGGTTTATTCGCCTTTGCGATCAATTAGTTCTAAGACATGTAAGAATAGAGCCCGGACATGATTTCGAAAATCAAGCCTTACTAAATGGCATCTTAAATAAAATAACAGGGCCCGCCGCCCGTCTTATAAATTCAAATGGAATCCCTAGCGATAGGCAAGGAATAAAAAACTCACTAATAAATAACTTTGCCGATCAGCGTGACGAAACAGCGCTTTATAATGACTTAGCATTGCAGTCACAAGGCCATAGCACTCCCCAGGAGTTTTATAAACGCTGTCAAACCCTTTTAAGTACCATAATGACTTATGTGACACTACACGACTCTGTAGATACGACAATTGAGGCCAAACGTCAACTATATAAAAAAATAACATTACAGTCCTATTTGCGCGGACTAAAAGAACCCTTAGGATCACGTATTAGGTGCATGCGTCCCCAATCTATAGAGCAGGCATTAGAATTCGTACAGGAAGAAATTAACATCCTTTACTTACAACAGCGCAATGATCACACGTCAGATAAGAAATCTACCTCTAACATGATAGCGAATCAGCGCCTAAACCTTTCTATAATCTACCAGTCTATATGCCTCCTAATAAACCTTTCGCTTTTCACATGCCAATGCCAGGTCCGTCAAGACCTGATCCTATCCAGATGCCTCAACACCACCAGCCATGGAAACCTATCCCTGTTCAACCCCAAATGTACCGTGGACCAACTAGAACACAACAGATGTTCAGAGCTTTACCGCCAAATTATAATCCACAAAGCAATGTGTTTAAAATGCAGAACCGAAATAATTCCTTCCCTTCTAACTCCCAATACCAAGGACCCAAGCCCATGAGCGGAGTGAGTCATTTTGTTTCTAAGCCTTTGCCGCCCAGCGGACACGATTGCCGTAAGTTCGGCAATCCTCCGCCGAGCAACTATTTTAAGACTCGCGAAATGAATTATAACTTGTGTAACGACTATGAATACGGCCCTTATTGTGATAACTACGCGGATTACTATCACGGCGAACAAGAGTATAGTTACGACAACTGTGAATATCCCGATAATTATTACAGCCCTAATTGTGAATTTAACTATTGTGACAACCCCGAACTGACTAACGCGGAATACGTAGACGAACCACCCGAGGAAAACGCTTCCTCCAGTCAATCTGAGGTTTTTCGCAAACCGAGCCGTCCCGACAAACCAAAATAGAATTAAATTTACAGACTCAGAGACAGCTACCATTTATTAAAATTTCAGATCCACCCTTAAAGTTACTTATAGATGACTGAATGATGATGACTGGTGCAAACCAATCTTTTATAAGCCCGGAAACCGTAGAAAAATATTTCAAACCTTTAAACTACGAACCATTCGAAGTAGTCAATGTTCACGCGATAAGTAGATGTGAACATTCAATTACAATACCGTGTTTCCAGGAATTTCGCGATGCAGATAACATTACTCTGTATGTAGGATTTTCCCATATGTCTAATACTCACCATTCGATGCTAAGTTTAAATGCGCTAAGATCTATGTTAGATAAAATTAGGATTATATACGGTAAGGATGAAATAATAGATCTAAGTCTCAGAGAGTACTATGACTTTATTAAATTAGGCTCTTATTATAGTAACAATAGAATAGTTATAGTATATAAAGTACCGATTGCCTCTCCTTACACATACGATTTGTATAAATTGTCCATTGTCCCCAATAGAAATCATAGTGTCCTTATCCCGTCCTCTCCTTTTATTGCAATAAATAGAAATGATTTCGTGTACATGGAGACAGAATGTCCGAAGTCAAACACATGGTACCTCTGCGAGGCGAAGATCAACTTCCGGCCACGAGATCAAGCGGACTGCATCCACACCCTTATCACCACACAGATGTTAGACGGAACCTGCCAGCCCACTTCAGTTATACTGGACAAAGAAGCCCTGGAACAACTAGATGGCAAGCATTACATAGTCGCATTCCCCAAGCTGACGAAAATCCAGACGTCCTGTGGGAAGACTGCATACACTACACTTCAAGGGAGCTACCTAGCCACGATACCTACCGGATGTTATCTGCAAACTCAAGAATTCACAATCTTCAACAGTAATGACCGTACAAAAGGCACCGCAATCAAGATAACTAATCTGCCACAAGATGACAGCAGATCAACAGCATCCCTGAAACCAACAGTAAAACTAAATTCTATCAATTTAGAAAATCTGCATGCCAGTAATGTCAAGATATCAATGCAGTATCCACTGCAGATAACGGAAACTGAAGATTACAGTATCTATCATACAACGATACCTCTTTACCTAATGATATTGAGTGCGACTGTACTAGTTACCTACATCATACTAAGAAGATTTTTGCAGCAGCGACAAGTGCATAAGAGCCGCCCTCAAGATGCGTCTCTTGAAATATATTATACTGAGATAAGCGATAAAAAACGAGATGCACCAGCCGACATCCCAGCAACTTTCTCGAAGAAAATTCTCAATAGTTGCTGATCTTCGGGGGGAGGTGTTATGCCATTGCGATGTACAGTAAACGCCGATGCAGCATAAACCCCGTTTCACCTGAAACACATGGATTGCGACAACGGCGGACACGAGGCGCTGAATCAACGCAACGTGACCGCACACCACGGACCTTCGACGAAGGATTCCACGCGTCACTTTGTTTCCCACATCGAACACTGTCACATCGCGTAGAATAATAATTTTAATTGTAATTTCTTTTACCTAATAAATTTAGTTTGTAAAAATTCGTTTTTTTATATCTCCCGCTGTGCCCGGTCGTAATTATCTATATAGACATACTAATAAACATATATACTAAAATAAAATATAAAAGTGTAAAATACAGTTTGGAAACAGTGATTCAAGAGGATAAATAGTGTTCCTTCAACCGTTCTTTAAATGTAGCAACAGTTGGACTGTCTCTGATTCCTGCTGGCAGCGAGTTCCGTAAGCGGACGGCATGTACCGTGAAAGAGTAAGATGCAAATTCGGTTTTATGAATAGGACATATGTTAGAGTACTGATTTAAGATGGGACCTGCAAGGAACATTAGGCGAGTGGGCGAAAGAAAACCTCTCCCGAAGATAGAAAGGATATGAAGGATTGTAAAGGATATTGAAGAGGTATACTAATATTTATTATGCGGTTAGTGGGCGCAATGAAACTTGTTTCAAAGTTATTCTTTATGTTGATTTCGCTTGTTTGGCTTTGATGCGTATAAAAAGTAAAATTAGCTGTTTTTATTATGCAATTACTTTCCGCGTTCATTAGACTCGGGCCAGACTAGGGCCCGGTTCATGACCTCGAGGCCGACAACTAGTTCTCCCTTCACAGTCAGAGTCGGGGATCCCCTAGCAGGGTGCATTTGCATACATTCATAAATGCGCATACTAAATACTTCACCCATATAATTAACAATCTCAAATCATTTAATAAGTAACAACAACTCAACAAGTAAAAAAAAAGTAAATTAAAAAAAAGAAACCCGACTTTTATATTACTGCAAATAAAAACTGAAAAGAAAAAAAACAAGTCCAGCAGTCTATAATTCTGTTAAGTAAGGGACAATGCTACTTTAACAGTTGGGATCCCATTAGATATTCAAGAATAGAGCATATTTTGCATTAATGGGCCCCGACTGTTAAAGTAGCTTTGTCCCTTACTTAACAGAATTATAGACTACTGGAATTGTTTTTTTTCTTTTCAGTTTTTATTTACAGTAATATAAAGTAGTCGGGTTTTTGACTTTTTAAATTTATTTGTTTTTATTTCAAACTTTTAATTAGGATTATAAGACGGTATACATATACACACAGTCTTACCACTTGTCACTCGGCAAGGGAGTTAATATAGCGGGGATTATTAAAAACCTTGCGGTGGTCTAAACCATTGATTTATTAAGACATACAGAGACCTTACCATAGGGTCAAGGCTACAATGTGGGCCTCAATTTGCGCAAAAATGTGTGAAGTTAACTCAATTCGTCGTTACCTACATATGTAATGCATGTATATTTTATAGTTAACTAGTACTTATTCAAAAAATCATCTTTTGCTTATGTTCTTTTTAGTGGTAAATATAAAATTCATTTACTTTTATTCGTTGACTATCTTAAATTGGCAGTGGCTGTTTTGTGAATGTCCGGTTTATCCTAGTCTTATAATTTGTTTTACCTACATACTTCACAAAAACCGTATATGTAGATGCCAAAGGTTACCTTCAAATGTTGTTAATCACCTATATACAATACCAATCAATGCACTGTTATACTTAATACCAATAATTGAAACCCCGAATCACTATATCTCTAAAGAATCTTATTCCTAATATTTGTAGCCCGAATGCACGCTATCCCTAATAACTTTGAGGCGAGCTAAACTGTACTTCCAGGGCACAAGTGGTGATACTTCACACTGTTTATACGGATATAATACCACATATAAAAAAATCGTAAATCAACTAGATAGTGATCATTGTGGTCAGATGATTACTTTTCCACATCCAAGTAAAAATGTAACCAAGAAATGTATCACTATTGTGCCAAAATCAGTTAATGGTATACAGCGTTTTAAATTTGAATAAAATAGGAAGATGATTTATTTAATGTATAAAGACAGTCCAAATAAGTTGTTTAATGATATTTTTAATATTTTTTGTAAAGAATTTAATGGTGTCTTCGTTCCCAAAACCATATGTGTTAGTGATACAGTAACTTTCAGTGAGTGGGCCACCCAGGCATACATAACAGTAGAAGAAAACTTTATGAACTATACAATGAACGCAGCATTAATACTAGTGAAAGTTTCAGAGAGTATGTTTTTTTTATGTTATAGGGGGCATACGAGCAGACGGCTCACCTGATGGTAAGTGATCACCGTCGCCCATGGACACTTGCAACACCAGGAGTATCACAAATGCGATGCCGGCCTTTAAGGAAGAAGTACGCTTTTTTTTTGAAGGTTTTTGGGTCGTATCGGTCCGGAAACACTGCTGGCGACAACATATTCCACAGTTTTGTCGTACGTGGTAAAAAATTTCGACAAAAACGCACGGTTGTGAATAGCCACGCATCAAGATGATGGGGATGAAATTTTTGTCGCGATGTACGATTCCGAAATGCAGCAGCTGGTATTAATCCGAACAATTCCTCAGAACACTCCGCGTGATAAATGCGATAAAAGATGCAGAGCGAAGCTATATCCCTACGCAAAGCCAAAGGATCAAGCTGATCGGAAAGGTCCTAGTCGTCGACTATTCGAGCCGCTCGGCGCTGGATGCGATCCAAAGGGAGAAACTGGTACTGGGGTGCCCCCGCCCAAAGATGAGAACAGTACTCCATGTGAGGCCGAACCTGTGCCTTATAAAGCTGCAGTCGGTGGGCCGATGTGAAGTACATTTTCGATCTATTGAGCACACCAAGCTTCTTAGAGGCCAATTTGGCCTTGCCCTCTAAATGATCCCGAAACTGGACGTCGCTCGATATGTCAACGCCAAGGATTCCAATACTAGCTGAGGCAATTAGAGGAGTGTTCTCAAAAAGAGGAGATACGACAAATGGTATTTTTTTTGCGGTGAACGCGCATATTTGTGTCTTCGTAGGGTTAAATTGGACTAGATTAAGTCGGCCCCAATTCGTTACTCGGTTTATCAAAGTTTCGACTTCAGACACAAGTTTGTTCCGGCACTCGATGACGTTTTCCCGTGAAATGTTGGCGCGGCCGATATATAGGGCATCACCCGTGCTGTCGTCTGCATAACAATGAATGCCATCAATTTGAAGCATATCATTGATATGAAGAAGAAACAGCGTAGGCGATAGCACACAGCCTTGTGGAACACCAGCGTTTACGGATTTGGAGTCCGAGCATGCACCGTCGACTGCGACCTTGATGCTCCTGTCCGCAAGAAAGCTAGTGATCCAACCGCACAGCTTTTCAGGAAGCCCATAAGAAGGAAGCTTCGAAAGAAGCACTTTGTGCCAAACCCGATCGAAGGCCTTCGCGATATCCAGACCGACCGCCAATGCTTCCCCCTTGGTCTCGATCGCCTTTGCCCAACGATGAGTCAGGTATACAAGTAGATCACCAGCCGAGCGACTGTGACGGAAACCGTACTGGTGGTCACTGATCAGCTGGTGGTCCTCTAGGTACCGCAGGAGCTGGCAATTTATAGTAGACTCCATTATCTTGAAGAACAAGGAGGTGATGGCTATAGTCCTATAATAAGGGAGTGAGCGGTCGCCTTTTTTAGGAATCGGGTGCACTAAAGCTGTCTTCCGTGAGTTCGGAACGACACCTAAAGAGTAGGAGAGCCGGAAAAGACGCGTTAGTACCGGAGCCAACTTAGGAGCATACGTCTTCAGCACAATTGGTGAGATTCCATCAGGCCCGCTCGACCTGTGGATGACAAGGGTAAAGAGTGCTTTACGCACTAAGCTTTGTGTGAACCGGATCTCCGGCATAGAGCTCTCACACCGCGGGATGGTCGGCGGTATGTAAATGACAGGGGGTCATTTAAAGTCGAGTTGGACGCAAAGAGTGAGCATAAAAGATCCGCTTCCTCTTTTGCAGTATGGGCCATCGTATCGTCGCCATTGTGCAGGGGTGGAAGGGATGGTTTACAAAAATTTCCTTCAACAGCCTTGGCAAGAGACCAAAACGCGCGTGTTCCAAAGGGAAGTTTTATTAATCTCTCGCCAATGCTGCTAATGTGCTCTGACTTCGCTCTGGCAATTACTCTTTTGCAGGACCTGGAGGCCAAGTATTACTTCTTTTTGAGATCGCTGGTGTTGTTATCCCCGACCGCCGCTGCGTTTGCCCAGGCCTGATAACACATCTGTTTTTGGCGAGATGCCAGTTTACAGTAGTGACCAAACCAAGGCTGGGATTTGCCACCAATGGGAACCACAGAGGAAGGAACAAAAAGTTCCACACCCTGAAGGACAACATCGGCGACAGAATCGGCAGCGACGTTGGGATCTTTCTGCGAGAAGCAAACCTGGTCCCAAGGGTAGGATGAAAAGAAAGTGCGCATCCCATCACAGTCTACTGACTTATAGTGCCACACACGACGACAGCCAGCAAATTGCGGCCGCGGTGAGTAAGTGAGTCGTACCATACTCCGGATTAGACAATGGTCCGAGGAGCCAAGAGGGGCATCTATGGACACTTTGTAATTATCCGGATGTGAAGTCAGCAGAAGGTCCAACAGTGAAGGTGTATGGTCTTCGACATCTGGGATTCGCCTAGGCGAGGTGACCAGTTGTGTCAGACCATAGGTCAAGGCGAAGTCATGAGCAGATCTGCCTGCATGATCGGTAGTGGGCGATCCAAGCCATTCGGAGTGGTGGGCATTGAAATCGCCAAGGATCACAATTTCAGATCATGGGATCTGCTGAAGCACGGAGTCTGTAGCCACCTGGACGTGATTAAAGAGTCGGTCAATTTCGGCATTTCCGCTATGGGACCTGTAGAGGCAGGCGTAGACGCGGGGATGGTCATCGACGTCTACACGCAACCATTAGATGGAGAGGTCCCTACCTTCAAAGTTGCTGAGGCGACGGAAACTGATACCCTCTTTAACGTACACATATACCCCAGTCCGTGGTACAAAGGAATGTTCCAAAGTATACCCAGGGTACTGGAGGTAGGAGGTGTCGGCTGGAGAGGATATCTGCGTCTCAGTCAAAAAAAGCAAGGCCGGCTGCACTGTCTGAAGGTGGTAGTGAACAGCTTTAAGGTTGGAGTGTAAGCCCCTGATATTGCAGAAATCCACGTTAAAAATGGCAGGGGTTGACGTATGACGCTTGCTCTGGCCTCGAATAGTTTCAGTAATGAGCGCGGTTTCACCCTCTCCAGAATACGAAGGGCAGCCTCGACGTCCACGTCCAGAAGGAGACAGTTCTGGGCATGGACGTCCAGAGGGGGATTCTCCAGCGTGAAAACAGCTGGTACCCCACTGGGGTATTATCCTATTTAACTGCGCCATCATGAGGAAAGGGGGGGGGGGGGGTTGGGCCTCCGGTATCCTCACTCACTCGGCGAAACACAGTACAAAGTACTGCTTCACGCCGGTATTTTGTGAGGTCGTGGAATTCCTCCGGTCGAGCCAGCCCATTCATGCAGTAGCCTAAGCTACTGCGTGGCTCTCCCACGAGCAAAACGTACGGAATTATTCTAAGTTATTTAAAAAGATATGTCGCACAGCTAAATCAAATTATTTAAGTTGTAAGATTAGGAATAGTAATGACAAAATCAAAATGACATGGTACATTTTAAACAATGAAACTGGAAAATCTAAAACTAGAAATACTAGTATTAATTTAAACATTGAAAATAGAAATGTTACATCAGATATTGAAGTTGCTAGAGCATTTGAGAATTTTTTCACTGATATTTCAGTATCAACTACAAAATTCTTGGACTCCTCTCCCATTGCTGCTGAATCAATATTAAAAGAAAACATAAAACAAGGTACATTTAAATATGTCAACTCTAAAGACATGATCAAATATTTTAACCAATTTAATAAAAAGAAAACCGCGGATCTGTGGGGTAACTCCGTGGATGTTTCTAGATCAGTAATTGATACAATAGCTCCAATTCTGGCTAGCATTTTTAATCAAGGTGGTGACTGTGGTGTTTTCCCTAATGAAACATATTAAATAACTCCATTGCATAAATCGGGTAGCACATTTGACCCCACAAACTTTAGACCTATATCCGTGCTACCCACCTTTAGTAAGATTTTTGAAATGATAATGCTAGATCAAATGCAATCATATTTTTATAGTAATAACATTCTGCATAATAAAAAATTTGGTTTCACAAGGGGTCGCTCAACAACCGATGCCGATGTTGAGCTTGTACAGCAAATTTTTGATGCCTGTTTGGCAAATGTATTTCTATTGACTTATATTGTTGCCACTTTACCTAAGTTAGGGTCTGGTGCGAATGTCAAATAAAAGCTGCTATATAAATCACTGACTGTTTATTCACTTCATAATGTTCATCTTAATTACTCTGACTCCAAATTATACTGTCTATTTTCTAACGGTTATGCGTACTATTACAATGACTTGAGAATGAACCTGACGGGATCGGTGGTAATGTGCGACTGGCTCGCGTCACCGCGGACCGCGCGTCGACGCTTATATCAAGTCAGCATTCTTGGAATCCAGTCGCCACACCTGGAAGAACTCGCATGATGCACTTGGTGTGTTTTGCGACTAATCAAAGGCATTCAGTATTCACAGTTTACCTGATTTATCCGGCGATAACAGCGAGATTTTGTTGCTTAAAGAAGAAATTAAGAAATTGAAAATGGAGTTACAATATGCATTTGATAATATAGCGGACCTTAAAATTGAAAACACTAAACTAAAGGGAAAAGTTGATTAATGCGAAAAACAGCTCAAAAAGACTACAAACACCATACATAAACCGAGTACACAAACAACCCAACAAGACGGAAAAAGTGAGCAGTTCAGCCACTGCACACTAGATGCCGTTACGGATACCCCTTTTCAAAAAAGTGATAACTTGGTATTATCTTCTACTTCTACATTAATTAAAAAGTATATTCCCGAAAAACAGCCTTCAACCAAAAGACTGTGCATAATCAGAAGTAATACTAAAACCAAAGTATTACACATTGTCAAGCGAGTTTGTGATGAACGATTCAATGTATGTCATTTTTTATCGCCGGGGGTAGGAATGGAACAACTGCTTGATAGAATTTATGATTAAACGAACTTACCCTAAGTGAAGTTCTATCATAATTATACGAAGCGCCTCGTTTCTCGAGATTAGTAATTATATTATTATTTTACACATGGTAGTATCGCATAGATGTCACTACTCCGGCACTATATTGAGATTTCCTTTGCCTGTATGTAGTTTTTTTTCTCATTTGTGAGGGTATCACTAATCTTACTTGTCTACGCCTTTGTTCGGCTCCTTCATTTAGTTTAGAGACAGTACATACGTTTTTTATTGATATGTCTAGATAGGTAGTTAAATAAAGGAGAGATTAGTAACGGGATTTAAACTTTTGTTCGGGTGGGTGGGAGTTACTAATCTCTTCGAACGAGGCGCTTCGTATAATTATGATCGAACTTCACTTAGGGTAAGTTTGTTAAATCATAAATTATACTTTGCGCCTCGTTTCTCGAGATTAGTAATTATATTATTATTTTACACATGGTAGACTTTGAGAGTAAGTTACGCAGGAAATGTGTTCAATAAAAAACGGTACCTTTTTAGATTGAATCGTTTATATGAAATAAAAAGAAAATTAACAGAAACAAAGTTTTAACTTAAAAGTAAATTGATGTTAATCTAACTAGATTGTAATTATTCTTATAATAATCAAGGTAGTTTGATGATTGATTGTAATTATTCTTATAATAATCAAGATTGTTCATGTCGTCAGATACTGTGTTACTTTCATGTCGTCAGATACCAATAACAGACTGCGCTAATGATAATGCTGTCACTATTTGCAATAGTTCGGTTATAGAATTTTGCGAACACAGTGGAGTTGCCACTCCAGCCCGCAGTATTGCGAATGGCGGTGACGCTGACGCCCTGCGCGTGCGCGGGGGACGTGCTGGCGTGCCTGGTGCTGTGCGCGGAAAAAATCGACGTGTCGACTCCGCATATGCTTAGTGTGCTCTTTATCCAGCGGCTAAGCGTCTGCGTGCTGACAGTTTTGTGTGGTTTTTTGATGCCTATAAACAGAATGTCAGATTTTCTTAATTGGTTTGTTTTATCAATATAAGTTATCAAGGTTTTTGCGGGGCATATGGCTTATTAGGCTTATTGTTAAAAGAAGGTAAATACAATGTGGGCTGCTTACAGCCTGGTTTCGAAGTTTTAATTAAGTCGGGTATTTTAATTATGATTTGAGTGGTCGAAATATGTATGTTTTTTTAATGTATTTTTGTTATGGTTTGCATTCTATGACCTGTTGTTAATGCTAATAAAGTAACAGTTTTCTTAGTCAATTGATCCAACGATAGTTCTTTATTGGGGTACCATTGGCCTAACTGATCTAAAACAAAATTCGTATCCTAGGTTATATTATATTTTGGTAGCGGTGGTCTGAGACGATATACACCCTTTAAGAATCTCTGAATTCTGTCGTCTTGACTTAAGTGTGAACCTAATAAGAGTGATAAGGCCGACCTACATGAATTTAAAGAACCGTAATTGCAGCCGTCATTATGTAACTCAGTAAAAAAATAAATTACGTTGGACACTGAGGCAGAGAAGATGTCCATAGAGTTCTTTTTGCAAAAAAGCCACCATTTCTTTAGATAAACGTTATATTGGCTGAGGGAACTAGAGGATAACGAGGCCAGCATTCTATCTAAGGAGAATGTTGGTATGCTCCTCCTTGATAATGCGTTCCGGATAAGACTGCTGCCACCAGGGTAATCGACTTGTGGATCCGCCGAGAGCTGCAATGGTAAATTATAGCATTCATATGCGGAGGAAATGTTATAAATTTTGAAATTACGAGCCTCTGGTATATCGGATACCATGGCTGTGTAGGACATACAGGGACAACCACAATCCCTTCGGCTCTGTCCCAAATTATCTTCCTAAGAGTTTTTAATATAATTGAAAAAGGTGGAAACGAATAGAAATTTAAATTTGTCCAATCGATGGTAAAAGCGTCAATAGCTACAGCGTCGGGATCTCGGTGCCACGAGATGAAGTTTTTACACTTTTTATTAATACGACTCGGGAATAAATCAATTGTGGGATCCCCAAGTGTACATGCCAGATATTCAAAAGCCCAGGGGGCTAATTCCTTTTCAATATCGGGATGGAGTTTGCGTGACTCTGTGTCTGCTATAACGTTGTCGCTCGATTTAATATAAGACGCGCAAATGCACAACTTGCGTTTTTCACACCACTGCCAATTTTCTCTAGTTATTTGTGTAAGTTGGGGAAATTGAACGCCACCCATTCGATTTATATACGAGATTGCAGTTGTATTATCGATGCGTAGCAAAATTTGGCAATGATGTAAATCTTTTGCGAATATTTTTAAAGCTATGAATGCCGCTAGAAGTTCAAAGTGGTTTATATGTTTATATTGTTCTTCACAAGACCACTGCCCAGTAGCTGTTTTTCCATTACAAGCCGCACCCCATCCCGTAGTTGAGGCGTCAAAGAAAATTTCAGTGTGAAATGTGTCGTTTCTAATACATTGCGATTGGTTTACGTTACTTACCCACCACTGAATGTCTGAGTGAAGTGCAGTGGGTATATTGATTATTTTATCGTAATCATTATTATTTAGCAAATTTAAGAATTTATGCCTTTCGAACTGTTTCGTGTAAAGCAACCCATAATCCACAGCTGGACATATGGATACTAAGAAACCAACAATATGAGCGAAATCCCTAACACTGCAATACTGTAGTTTTAAGAACATTTTCAATGCTTCGGAAATACGTGCCCTTTTTTCAAGAGGTAAGCTTATATTTAATTTATTTGAGTTTAAAATCATTCCCAAAAATTTACACGTCATAGAAGGTTTCAGAACACTTTTCTCATAGTTAATATAATGTTTTATTACTCTTCACAACTTACACATTAAGTGACGGTATATAAGGTGGAAATAATCTTACATAAGATGTGAGAGTCTGATGCCTGAAATAGGTATAGGAATACCTGTGTTACAGGTCACCAGGCCCCACTCATCGAATTCGAACATTAGCATATAGCTTATTTGAAAATAATATTTATACTGCTACTAAAAGACAAGAACTAAAATCTTAAACATAAATGGATGGGTGTGAAGTGTGTGTGTGTGCGTGTGTGAGTGTGTGTGTGCGTATATAGTGTGTGTGTGTTCGTGTATCAGCGTGTGTGTGCGGTTATGTGTGAGTGAATGAGAATGACGGTGTTCAAAAGGTGAAAGCATGAAATTTAAATGAATGTAGGCATTGTTTTTGTTTTTAAAGTATGTTATTATTTATATTGAGACATAAGTGCTTCAGTTGTTTCAAAGTCCAATGCTTTGAGCCACGTTGACACAGCTTCTTTAAAATTATGCTTACACATAGGGTAAATATTAATGGCTTTATTTATCTTATTGTACAAATATGGACCTAGGAAACAGAAGAATTTCTGAGAGTGTGCTTTTTTAAATAGCTTGATCTAGCAGACATTGTCTTTTCTGCGTCTGTCTTTTAATTCATCAGGTTTATATTCAAGTTCAGAGTGTTGTTGAAGAAAGATACTTAATATAAATATTTGCCTTACCGACAGGACTTCCCATTCTTCATAGAGGGTTTTAGTGGGGAATCGAAAAGGTAGTCCAGCCGCAGTTTTCAAAATCGCCCTTTGTGCTCTCTCTACCTCAATCATATACGTTTTGGAAGATCCACCCCAAGAGGTAATGCAGTATCCTAACAAAGACTGACACAAAGCATAATATACCATCTTGATGGTGCGTTTGTCCGCAATGTGGCGTAGTGTCCTAAACACGTATATAAGTTTCCGTAGTCGAGCAGCAAGAGTATCTAAATGAGGCTTAAAAGTTAAATTTTCATCAATAATGACGCCAAGATATTTAATAGATTCTGTTCTTGCCAAAGGAGGACAATCACATTCAATATATTTATTTTTAGAGCAAGAAGGGTTATGGGCTATAATGTGGAGGCATGGTGGAGGAAGGAGGTTTTTCCTGTAAGCAAAGGCTAAATATTTAGTTTTGTTAACATTTAGAGAAAGCAAGTTGCTTTGCATCCACGAAACCACCATTTCGAAACCTCTCTGAGCATTACAGAAAGCATGTTCCCAATCTTTACCATGGAAGAAAAGTGCGGTGTCATCTGCAAATGTAAATATCTTGCCATGAGGAATTTGAAGTTGACATAGATCATCAATGAGCACCAAGAATAAAGACGGACCAAGAATACTGCCCTGAGGTACTCCATAAAGCACAGTCAGCTCTTCGCTTAGCCACTTGTCGATGCGGACCCTTTGCTTCCTATCACTAAGATAGCTTTCGAAAAGTTTTAAAGGACTTCTAACACCGAGCTTTTCCAGTTTTTTCAACAATAGTGGGATGGAGACCACGGCCTTAGCCAAGTCCAGATCGTGACACATTTCTCCTTACTATCCAGTTTCTTAACAATAGTATCGGTTAACTTATGTACTGCTTCATTAGTTGATCTGCCTGCTCTGAATCCAAACTGAGAGGTTGATAGCATGTTATTTGTTTCCAGATAGTTCATTAGACGTTTATTCATTAGTCGTTCCAGGATCTTGGATAACGTGGGCGAGATAGAAATTGGTCGGTAGTTATTTACGCTGTCTTTGTCCCCACCCTTGTGAACTGGTTTGATGACGGCGTCTTTAAATATTTGCGGAAATACTCCAGAATCAAGGGCAAGATTGCATATATACGTAATGGGAGTAACTAACACGTTTATATAGCGCTTTAAGATTTTGCCGGATATAAGATCCAATCCCACTGCACAGTTATCCCTAAGATTGAATATAAGTTCTTTTACTTCCTCCTCATCTGTGGGCAACATAAAGAATGATTTCCCCGAAGTACCAGATGATCCACTTGTGCCCACTGCTTGATGATGCTGAGATGCAACAATCTGAGCAGCAAGTTTGCTGCCGACGCTAACAAAAAATTAGTTAACCTCATTGATGCTTGAACTGATGTTTTTTGCATGAACAAGACTAATAATAAAACCTAGTGAAACTAAAAGCTTTTTTGTGATATGTAAATTAGACAAACATTGCTAGTATGATAGGCCTAACAAAAGCCAGTCGTCTAAATAAAGAGTAGAGAGCAAGCTTGCTGTTCGTAATAGTTTCACTATAGGTTTTGTTATCTTTGTGAAAACAGGTGCAGTATTGAGACCGAAAGGCAAGACGTTAAATTGGTATAATTTTTGGTTATAAATAAAGCGAAGGTACTTTTGAAAATCTTCGTATATTTTTATTAAAAAATAGGCGTCCTTCAGGTCAATGGTTGCCATATAACAATTTTTAGTAATAAGTTTAACGGCGGTTCCCAATTCTTCTAATTTAAAATGATCTGTATTAATGAATTTGTTCAATGCTTTAAGATTCAGTATGAACCGCATCTTACCATTCGGTTTCGGCCTAAGAAAGACATTCGAAATAATTGATTGTCGCAGGGTTCGAATTCTGATATAGCACCTATAAGTAATAACTGATTTATGGCTTCACAGAAGTGTTTATTTTCTATGTTATTTCGCTTTGGAGACAGTGGGATTAAACTCTGAGTCGGAGGACTCGAAAAGGATCAGGAAGGAGAAATCTATCCAAGAAAGGATCGTAAGATCATTAGTGATAAGTGACCATTGTTCCCGAAAGTAAAGCAGTCTGCCAGCGTACTTAACTGTGGCGGCCCGCCGCTGGTGGTGGCGGCGGCGGTGGCGGCGGCAGATGATGCTGCTGCTGACGATGCTGCTGCTGACGCGGCCACTGCCTTGAAGAGCGCGCGAGCGGCGGCGGGGGAAGTAGGCGGCGGCCTGCAGGCTCGTAGCTCCTCTGAGATGGGCCTGGCTGCCTGTACGCCGAACCCGGAGCTTTCCGGTTTAAATGGTTCTGGAGGGGTATTTTCGACCTCTTGGGTAGGTTTTTTGTAGGTGGGTCGGCTTTCAATTCTGTTCCGGATTTATTAATCAACTTAGCGGTCTTAAGAATTCCCGCTAGTTCTTCACCGAAAAGCAGTGAATCAATCTTCGTATTAATGAGATGTTCTTTAAGGTCCCTTTTTAGGGAAAATAAAATCGCATAATAATCGGCTGAGGTCCATTAACTTCACGAGTCTTTCCTTATCTTTGTTCTTAAAGTTCAGTTCATTAGAGATAATTTCTCCTAAACAAGCAATAGCACTCGTCATCTGTGTTTGCTTAGACACCGCCGCCCGGCCCGCCGCTGGTGGTGGCGGCGGCGGTGGCGGCGGCAGATGATGCTGCTGCTGACGCGGCCACTGCCTTGAAGAGCGCGCGAGCGGCGGCGGGGGAAGTAGGCGGCGGCCTGCAGGCTCGTAGCTCCTCTGAGATGGGCCTGGCTGCCTGTACGCCGAACCCGGAGCTTTCCGGTTTAAATGGTTCTGGAGGGGTATTTTCGACCTCTTGGGTAGGTTTTTTGTAGGTGGGTCGGCTTTCAATTCTGTTCCGGATTTATTAATCAACTTAGCGGTCTTAAGAATTCCCGCTAGTTCTTCACCGAAAAGCAGTGAATCAATCTTCGTATTAATGAGATGTTCTTTAAGGTCCCTTTTTAGGGAAAATAAAATCGCATAATAATCGGCTGAGGTCCATTAACTTCACGAGTCTTTCCTTATCTTTGTTCTTAAAGTTCAGTTCATTAGAGATAATTTCTCCTAAACAAGCAATAGCACTCGTCATCTGTGTTTGCTTAGACACCGCCGCCCGGCCCGCCGCTGGTGGTGGCGGCGGCGGTGGCGGCGGCAGATGATGCTGCTGCTGACGCGGCCACTGCCTTGAAGAGCGCGCGAGCGGCGGCGGGGGAAGTAGGCGGCGGCCTGCAGGCTCGTAGCTCCTCTGAGATGGGCCTGGCAGCCTGTACGCCGAACCCGGAGCTTTCCGGTTTAAATGGTTCTGGAGGGGTATTTTTGACCTCTTGGGTAGGTTTTTTGTAGGTGGGTCGGCTTTCAATTCTGTTCCGGATTTATTAATCAACTTAGCGGTCTTAAGAATTCCCGCTAGTTCTTCACCGAAAAGCAGTGAATCAATCTTCGTATTAATGAGATGTTCTTTAAGGTCCCTTTTTAGGGAAAATAAAATCGCATAATAATCGGCTGAGGTCCATTAACTTCACGAGTCTTTCCTTATCTTTGTTCTTAAAGTTCAGTTCATTAGAGATAATTTCTCCTAAACAAGCAATAGCACTCGTCATCTGTGTTTGCTTAGACACTATGCCTTTGTCTCGTTTTATACTATTTTCAAGTATACCTTTATTTCTGGATTTAGTTTGAGAGCTCCAATGCAGAGGCAATTGGCTGGGATTGGGTACTTTTTTTATCAGTTCTTTACGGCTTTCTGTGTTTAGCCCTTCAGTAGCAATATGAGTCAGTCAATATACTAGTTCCGGACGGATATTATTTCCGACGTTCTGTGTGTGCGAGGGATCCTCGCCGAGTATTTCGAGGACGTCGGTGTCCAACTCTTTGTTATTTCTATTCTCGTGGGATAGTGTTTGAGCCACGACAGACATATCGTCTACGGGAATAGTTTCGACGTATTCGTCATAAGGAGGTATCAGTATCTCACTGATGCAGACTACAGATTCTGGCTCATCAGCTACTTCCGACAGCCAATCACTTGGCCCGATCGTAGGAGTGACTGAAAAAATCAGTACTCGTATGAGTTACAAATATTGACTACGTGGGTAGTAAAATAATAAGTGTGTGGCGAAATAGCCCCAGCGGCAGTTCAGGTACACACTTTCAATAAAACGTAAATACGTTTTGATTTTGGTACGAATGTTTAGAGATAGTGCATGACCAATTATAAAATTAAAGGTAGATGAGTAAGTAATTTAAGAAACTTTATTAGATTTAGTAGGTAAGGCGTAGACAAGTAAGATTAGTGATACCCTCACAATTGAGAAAAAAAAAACTACATACAGGCAAAGGAAATCTCAATATAGTGCCGGAGTAGTGACATCTATGCGATACTACCATGTGTAAAATAATAATATAATTACTAATCTCGAGAAACGAGGCGCGAAGTATAATTGATCATAAAGTGCATGAGTTTACTATGGATGATTTTTGCGTTGTTTTTGTTGGAGAGGATGATTTTCACGTAACTAAAGACTATTCCTTGATTGTTAAAAAAATGCACGAAAAGATTTCTAAGATAAGTCATACCAACATTATAATTGTAACACCAATTTTTAGAATACATCATAATGCTACTTTGTATAATTATATAATTGAAACTTTTAATAAATTATTGTATTTAAGCAATCAACAGCATGAGTATGCATATTTATTGGACTCCAATAACTTACTCGAGTATACTAGGAAAAAAATTTCTTTCTACCTTGGTAAATTATATAACTTTGGGTTTTTAAATATTGTTGAACGACTAAAAATCTTGATGACAGAAATAAGTCAGTATAATCAAGAAAATGAAAAAATAATAACAACAAATGATATCCATTCTATGGCTAATGTTCAGGTGATTGAAGAATCAGATTTTTTTCGTCTCTAATTATTTAAGAATATTTCACCAAAATATATGTGGATTGATAAATAAATTGGATTTACTGACTGTCGCCATTTGTGATTTATGTTTAGAAAATAAGGAGACTGACATTATATGCATCACGGAACACTTCATGAAAAAAGTAGATAATTGTAATTTTCATCTAAATAACTATATACTGGCCACAAGTTATTTCAGAGACACTCGATCACGAACCACCTTCGTGTATATTGGTTCGGCAAGGCTTTGAGTACAAAATTGTTGATGTCTCGAAATTTTGTATTAAATCTGTATTTGAATGTTGTGCATTGAAGTTAACGGTTGAACACCTGATTATAGTTTGTATATATAGACCACCAAATGCTGACATAGAATTATTTCTTAATAAATTTGAAATACTTTTAAATAATTTGACTAAAAATAATAATGATTTTAAATGTATAATTTGTGGTGATTTTAATGTAATTATTTTAAAAAGGACCAAATTGACTGACTATTTTGAGAATTTACTTTTAAGCTATAATTTTAAGTTACAAATCAGACAACCCACAAGGCTCAGTAGTCAAACATGTCTTGATAATTTTGCCGTAAACTATAGAGGTTGTAAGAGCGAAGTAATTGAGCTAGCCTTGTCAATAAATGCGCAGTGTCATCTACACTGCGCAGTGTGATCTACACTGCGCAGTTATTAAATTGCCCTGTGAAGAGGACATGTCCGATTAATTATTGGCGCATAAGAAAACGTGATTATTTCTGTGGAAAATATGATTAAATTTCAGGAGGCTATTCAAGCATTAAGTTTTAGTGAAGTCTATACATCAGACGATGTAAATGTTGCCTGTAATATATTTGTTGAGACTGTCAAGTTATTTCATAACTTATGTTTTCCCCTTAAGCAAATATTAATAAAAAGTAAGAAAAAAGTAAAATGGGTATCTAGAGGTGTTAGGACTTGTAGCAAAAAGAAGCGAGAATTGCTGTGGAGATATAGGTCTTGTCCAACTGAAGCAAACAAACTGATTATCAAGAACTATTGCCGGCGTTACAAAAAAATATTAATTTAACAAAGAGGGCACAACACGATCACTTCATAAAAACAGCTATTAGTAAGTCAAAAGCGACCTGGCAAATAATAAAGAAGAATAAAAATTAGTATCCTCAGGAAACGATCCAACATTTACTTAGAGATAGAATGCGAATCTGTGCATGTGGCCAATATGCTTAACAACCATTGCGTAGACTCTACACTAAAACAAAAAAAATATAATTTTACTTACAAAATACCTACAAAACTTGAAAATTCAATATTCTTGCCTGAAATTACACCAGAAACTGTTAAAAAAAACATAAGATCATTAAAGAATACACCTAGTGTAGGTATTGATGGTATCCCCACTAAAGTAATTAAAAAAAATTCAGACTCTTTGGCTTTTCCTTTAACATTTCTAATTAATTTAAGTATTAACTGTGGAACATTCCATGAAGTATTTAAAACTTCAGTTATTAAGCCGATCTTTAAAAAAGGAGATAAGTCGGATATAAAAAACTATAGGCCTATTGCTCAGTTACCAATATTTTCTAAAGTATTTGAAAAAATAATACAAAAAATGAGCAGTTTGGTTTCCGTAAAAATAGAAATACCCAAAAGGCAATATATAGTTTACTTGATATATTAAAGACCTATGTGGACAAAAGACAACATGTTTGTGCCATTTTTATGGACATGACCTGTGCTTTTGACCACGTTGATCATAACTTACTTTTGACCAAACTCTATGCTTATGGGATAAGAGGCGTAGCTCTTAAACTAATAGATTCGTATTTAAGTAACAGGAAACAATAAACTGAAATAACTAGATTCTGCAAAAAAAAAAAAAAACAAAATAATTAGGGAATTTATGTCTCTATGTAGAGATGTAGAGGCTGGTGTGTCTCAAGGTAGTATATTAGGACCTTTGTTCTTTAATGCATTTATAGACTTTCCAAATTCTATTGACAATCCCATGATTTTATTTGCTGGCGACAGTACTGCTGTGATTCAATGTAATAATGAACAAGACTATGAAAATGACATTAATAATGCTATGGAAAAACTTAACAATTGGATAGTCCAAAATAACTTGTGCCTGAATTGTTAAAAAAATTAAAGTAATACACTTCAGACAAAAGATTGAAATACCCTCAGTAACTTTAAAGTGCAATGGTGAGGAAATTGAATCTGTTTCTGAAACGAATTTTTTAGGTCTGCATATGAAATGAAATTATGTAAGAGAGTGAGTAGTTCAATTTACGCTCTATACAAACTCTCCAAGGTGTCTAATAGGGACACTGTTTTGACTGCATACCGAGGTTATGTTGAATGTATCTTACGGTATGGAATAATTTTCTGGGGAAATTCTGTGAATAAAAATCTTTTATTTAAACATCAAAAAAGGTGTATAAGAGCGATAAATTGCCTCAAATCGACGGATAGCTGCAAACCATTTTTCATAAGCATGAAAATAATGACTCTGCCTTCGCTGTACATTTATGAAGTAGCTGTTTTTGTGTTATGTAACAATTCTCTGTTTCCGACACTCTCAGAAAGGAACCCTGTAAGAAATCATCGCCACTGGAATAGGATTTGCGCTCCTTCTTATAAAACCGTACACGTTAGTAGTAGCTTCTTTGGGATGGCTCACAGAATATTCAACAAGGTTCCGAGTTGTCTTAAATCACTACCGATAAAGACTTTTAAGAAGCGTCTGTTAGCATTATTAGTTGAAAAAGCCTACTATACAGTTGAGGAATTTTTAAATGGCAAATCCTGTAATTAAATCGGATATGTCTTTTATAAAAGCAGTTCTCTATTAAAAAATTGGGCTAAAAAAAATCTCTATTTAAAAAGCTGGGTATCAAGACGCGTCTCTCTTCTGTCTGCATGCAGCGCCTCTTAAAATACTTCGGTCACGTAGCAAGGAGAAGCCCGGATAATTTTGAAAAGCTTCTGGTCGTGGGTAACGTGGAAGGCAAGAGGAGTAGGGGCAGGTCTCCATCCCGGTGGTTGGACATAGTTAAAGAAACTACGAATGGCAACTTGCAGGCGTCCATCCGCCTTGCAGAACACAGAACGGTCTGGAGATCGTTCGTAAAATGTGCTGTCCTCAAAGGTCACGACCCTCAGCCATGAGGAAACGACGATGAAGAAGAAGATTAAAAAATTTAGACATATTAAAATTGACAATCTAGTTAAGAAATGTGTATTTATTTCTATTTTGGGCATTATGCTTATTTTTCTATTAAAATTTTGACTATTAGTATGACAACTTTATGGCTAATCAAATTTATTATTAATTTATAATCTACTTTGACATGCATGTAACAATAGACAATTTCAAATTATATTCATAAATTGTGATTCCAATGTAAAAATAATAGTACTTCTTTCATAGGTCCATATGTATTTGTATACCTTAACTAGCAAACCCGGCGAACTCCGTTTCGCCACCAGATGGCTTCGTTTTATGTAACATTTCGTTTGGTGATTAAAAGAAGTTTTTTTTATTTTTTCCTGAATTTTCTTTGCTATAAACCTCACGGAGCCCGAGACCTTTCCAACGAATGCAAAACCGTGGAAATCGGTTCGTGCGTTCTGGAGTTATAGCGTCAGGAAGGAAAACCCGACTTATTTTTAAATAGTAGATTAAGGTGGAAATGTAGTGATACTAACAAAAATTTTATATACCATGTATACTAACCTATGTTTCACAAATAAAATTCTGATTCTGATTCTGATTCACTGTCATCGATTAAGTAATAGCAGTTAATATTCAGTACTCACACAAAGTTATTCAATTTTTATTATAAAATGACCAAGGAAGGTGAAGAAGGCAGTGACAATGATCATCAAGAGTTACAATACTTAATTATTAAACGAAGTTCTATTAAAGGTAGAATTACACAGTTTAAAAATTTTTTTGTTCTAAGGATGAATTAAGGTCGTTTGGATTATCCGAGTTAAAATTGAAGTTGAGTAGGTTTGAATCACTATTTAATAAATTCGACGAATTGCAAAGTCAAATAGAGGTATTAAAATCTGATTCGTTGTCAGCAGAAATTGATGAAAGAGATGATATTGAACAGAATTTTGTTACTAACATTGCCACAGCTCAAAATATTATTCAAAGTTATCAGGCAAAGAGTGAAACTAATGCAGCCCATGATAATCTGAATTCTAGCAATAGTTCTGTTGTTTGTCTTAGTATATCAGTACTACTACTCACTACTAAACGAAGAGGTTCCCTTCAAATTGCTGCAGATACAAATTACAAAGTTTGACGGTGCTTACTTCCGCTGGTTAGACTTTCGGGACTCATATTTGTCGATTATACATAACAATGAACGTATAGCACTCATACACAAGTTTCATTATTTGATTTCCTATTTGGAGGGAGATGCTTCTAGAATTATTTCAAACTTAGAGGTATCCAGTGCTAATTACGCAACAGCATGGAATTTATTATGTGAAAGGTATGACAATAAGAGGCAATTAATAATTCACCATTTAAACTCATTATTTAACATACAACAAATTACTTGTGAGTCTGACAGATCGCTTAAATTTTTGGTGGATCACATCACTAAGAACCTGAGAGCTCTGTCCGGTTTAGGTCTCGCCACTGATAAGTAGGATGTACTCATTATACATATAGTATGTTCTAAATTGGATTGTCGGACACTCACGAAATGGGAAGAATGGCGCGGCACTTTGGAAGAAACACTTAAATTTAATAAATTTTTAATCGATCGAGCGGATGTGCTTGGATCTCTTTTGCGATGTCCTTGAAATAATTTTACCAAATTTTCAACGACCCCCAGAAAGAGTTCCAATTATAAATTCGAACACCCCCAAACTAAGTCTGTAGTTTGTAATCAAAGTTCAACATCACAAGCATGTGCAGCTTGTCATGAGGACCTATACGATTGTCCGTCCTTCAAGGCCAAAAGTGTACACGACCGGATTGCAACTGTCAATAAACTTAAACTCTGTTTAAACTGGTTAAGATCCGGATACTTGGTTCGATATTGCCGTCTCGGGCCTTGTCATGAATGTAAGGGTGGGCACAACACTCTCCTACACATACCTGACAAACACCAGCCAACTGACGCTAATTCTTTAGTACCTAACGATAGAGTTGTAAATTTCTCACAATATTGCTCTATAACAGTTTCATTATCCACCGCATTCATAGAAATTAGCAATCCCGTCACCAACAATAAAAAAGGTGTACGTTCGCTTTTAGACTATGGAAGTTAGTCATCTTTTATTAGTCAGTCCCTTAAGGACGACCTATCACTTCCAAACCATTCAAATAATCTTATAAATATTATTGGCATCGGCAACAACTCCTCTAATAAGGTCAATAAGGTCAAGAATTAAGAAAAAAATTGACGCCAACGAATATAAAACATAATCTTAAACAATATTTTCTAACGCAATTGTAGCACGCTATATAATCCATGTCTTATCTTTGCAGTTGCACTGTATTTGTTGAGTTGTCTATAACCGTGCTGTGACGCGCTTTACCTGTGTGTGTTATCGCACTGCAATTTGTTCGTTTCTTATCTGTTATTCTTTATCAAAAATTTAACTGAGAGTGCCACACGACACTTTAATAGTCCAAGGTTTAAATAAAATCATCTTTTACACAGATTATCGTCTATAGTAGTAGACGCCAATACCATTGCAATACAACGTTCTGAACACAGATCCTTAGGTAAAGAAGTAGATATACCTAAACAAACTACAATAATACATGAAAATATTGGATATTTAGACATATGTAATTTACAATGCCAACCTCTTATACTATACTCAACTCGTTGTATTGCAACAAGTTGACTATAGTTTAAGTCATAGACGAATAAATTATAATGACAATATCGACATCGATGTCAAAGGTGACGATCTCCTTGGGTTTCAAAGATTACTAAGAAAATATAGTCATTGCTTCGATGACAATATTGGTAAAAATATAGGCCAATTTGAAGTTGAAATGAAAATGAAACTTACAAGTGAAACACCCTTTTATTTTCGTCCCTACCGTATGTCTTTGAAAGAACAAGAAATTGTCCGCAATATTTTTAATAATTTAATTAAAGAAGATATCATAAAACCAAGTAATTTGCCATATGCTAGTCCTGTCAAACTAGTTCCCAAAAAATCTGGAGAATATAGAATGTGTATTGATTATAGGTAGTTGAATAATTCCGATCATACAGGATCATTTAGACAAATTAAGTAGTAAAAAATGGTTTTCTAAATGACATTTAGCAGTAGGTTATAATCAAATAAAAATACACTCTGATAGCAAAAAGTACACAGCATTCGTTACACCTTTGGCCAGTACCAATATAAAAGAATGCCATTTGGTTTAGCCAGTGATCCAGCTGTCTTTCAACGTGCCATGCATATTCTCTTTGATAAGCATAAATTTGAATTTGCAACAGCTCATCAAGATCCTCGCCACGACACGACATTTTTTCATGTAAATGTTGCTAATACTTTTAGAGGCTGATAAGTTTATTTTGCCTATTTTCTCTTCAGGCAGTGGTCGGAAATAAACATTTGAGGACAGTTCAAAAGAGTTCTTAATGGGTAAATATAATTAAAGTATATTTTAATGAATTCATTTATACTTCCAATTAAAAAAATACAAAAAACATTGACTGATTCTGATTCACACATAAGATTAAAAATAGGTATATACGGAATTTTGATGATGTGATTATTACTAATAGTTTTAAATAGCTAAATTTTCCAAAGTGATTATTTTCAACAAAACAAGTTTGAAAGCTGTTATTGATACATTATATAATAGGCAACTTACTGAATTCACTCTCACAACAACGCATCCTAGTAGAATAGTAGATATTAGAAAATATACCCCCAACAGATTTGTAAGAAGTTTCTTCAACTTGTCAGTTACACTAAAAAAAAGGAGTGTATTAATCAAATTATAAACAAAGCAGTTACATTTACATAGTTTTCTTTACTTACTATTTTATACGAACGTAGATTTGATGACACATGATTATTTGATTATGGGCCAAGTCGTCCCCTCTTTTAGATTGAAAAATCTCTTCTTTACATCCTATTTCTTCGCTGTAGTGACATATCAAACTAAATTGGCCAATGATAAATACCATGACACCAATAGAAGTTAAATCAAACACAAGGTGAGTCGACACATTGTACCACATAATGATACATTCAAATAATAGAGTTATGATATATCCAACCCAGGAATCGTTGTCTAAAGGGGTCCAAATTTGTACAATATGAGGCAAACCGATACTTTCACTTTGGGTTAGTTTCCTTACACAATATTCTATAAATGGTGCCAATAAATACACGATAGAACATGTTATAAAGATTATAGTTATAACCTTTTTGAACTTCTGAAACCTCAGACGGTAAGCTTGGATGTGCTCCGAGAATATGAAGTTTCCGTTTTCTTTATCACGTTCGATTGATAATTCAATTTCTTCGATCTTAGAAGCTTCTTCGAAAATAAAACACCAGGTCTTCTGGTGTCTTCTCAAGATAAACAATTTAAATAACATTAACCCGCCGTAACACGAGTCACATAAGCACTCAAAAAAAGAATCAGAATTATGACGGCTTTGTGTAAAAGCAACAAAAATTTGTGATAAAAATATAATGAATACACAAATTGTAGTCACATTGACCACCCAATGCACATGCATCTTGTCGGTTATTTTTATCCCTAGAATCGTAAAGATTTGATGAATGCTTGCAATTAAATCATGTCTTCCTGAAGGCGCCATTTTTCTGAAACAAATATGCAATATTAGCTTCAGCACCAGCCAGATTAAAACCCGTTCATTAAAGACATATAAAGTTTTCTACAGAATTCAATATAAGCAGGTAGGGTATGGCAGATTTACCGCTCGTAGAGACCTTGTCGCGAAATAATCTCCGCCTTGCAGTACTGAGCACAATAGAAAAAAACTTGTTTCATTGGTTTTGTGTTTCTGTTCGTTAGTAAGGTTCCACAGCTCCGTGGAAATTCTTTAAGGCCGGCAAAGTGAGGATGCGGCATAATGCCGCATCAGCTTCTTCTTCATCTTCACAATAGCACTCTACTTACACTTTTCATTAAATTGACATTCATTCATGTGACATTCCGTCAGCAACCCATTTATAGAAAAATGGGTGTCTGACGATTCGGATACAATATATCGGAAAGAGTATCTGAATTGACAACATTAATAGGTAAGAATAATTAGTTATGAGAAACGATAGTGTCAACATGCCTGCTCGCCCACAAAGCCCACAAAAGAACAGTTTAAGTAATTAAACACTGTTTTATGGGGTAAATACCGGATACTGGCCTCAGTGGGATACTAACCCCAGTTTTGAATACACTCTGTTTGGGACTACAGTGACGATAGCGCTTTACTAGAATTGTTATTGACCATTAACATGACACTGTAAACTCACACGTTTCGTCCTTGCAAGCGAAAATTTTCTGAAGCGAAACTTCAACAGGCGTTAAAATTATATAAGCAAATAATACGAGTATCTATTAAATATTTCTATTACTGATTGTGGTTTCAGCCCACTGTTTATTTCTTTATATGCAATCGAGTTCAAATAACACGGTATATTCCGTTTTATTGCTGATTATTATTTATTTATTTTTCAAATATAGCAAAAACAATCCACAATTGTACAATATTTCAGGAGAAAAAAGTTTTTTTTTTATATTGGAGTGTTTTCTTAATCTGTTACTATAACTTAGCTAAAAATATACTTAACTGTTTCATCCAATCATTCTTGGTGAGCATAATATCAAGCAAGTATCAGCGTATATCCGTACCACTAGCACGAAGCAAAATCGAATTCGTATTGTTGAATTCGATATTGACACGCGTCAAATGTCAAGAAGTTTTGTATGGAAATTTGAACAACGCCACAACGAATGTAACGAGAATTACAAATATTCCAATCGGACTTAAGTGTACTTTGGTACACTTAATACTTTACATATATATTTGAAGAATTGTATTATTTATTACTTTTTATTGGTTTGGTTTTTATATAATCGGTTTTTGATTTTATTAAAGAAGTTTTTATTTTCCGGCAACTATTAACCGGCAAGAAACTCAGCAAGGGCTGTTTTTTCCTCCCTCTTTGTTATAGACAGAGTCGTCAAGTTGAAAAATGACTTCTGAAGTCACCTTCCATTACATCATTTAGCATATATAGATTTAGGGTGGTCCTTACTTTTCGACTTTTCAATTATCCTCGGGGCCCTTTTTCATTTGATTATACAGGGTGTAAAAAAACCAATGACAAAGACTAAAGCTACGCATTCTGTACACCCAAACAAGTAATATTACAAAATATAATACGTGGGAAATCATTTTTATTTTTAAGTTTAAAAAATATAAATGTTTTTCCAGTACGCAATGTACAGCGCGCCGCGCTACTGTGGCGCTACGCAAAGACTGTGCCTGTGTATGTGTGTGCGTGTGTGTAAGTGCGTCGATAGAACGCGCTTCTCCACTGCCTAGCGGGAGTATTATGTACACAAAATTACCTGATCATTTACTTCCAAAGTTCCTACATTTAAAAATAGCCCTTATGGCATTTGTTTAGATTTAGAGCTGGGTAAGTACTTTTACTACTTACCGACTATTCGACCTCGTCCGGAATCGGCCGCTCGAACCGGATAATAATAATAATAATAATAATAATCTTTATTTTTGAACCATGACGTATACATTATAACAATTTAGCGTTAACAACCGTAGTAGTCTAAGACTGTGTTACAGTTATTAGCGCCCACCTCAAAAGACAGGCACATTACAGACATGATTTGAAACAAAGTGTTTATAATACATTACACTGTGTGTGTTTGTGTGTGTGTGTGTGTGTGTGTGTGTGTGTGTGTGTGTGTGTGTGTGTGTGTGTGTGTGTGTGTGTGTGTGTGTGTGTGTATGTGTATGTGTGTGTATGTGTGTGTGTGTGTGTGTGTATGTGTATATGTAGTGTGTGTGTGATAGAGAGATGTGTGTGCATGTGCATATTTTACTTGATCAACAACTCCACAGTGTCATATTCCAACTCCAGTAACCACCCGCTCAATTTGATCTTACATTCATGCTTTGAGAGAGGGTAAATGTTAAGCCTTTTATTTACTTTGTTATAGAGAAGGGGAGAAATGAAATCATAATGATGTTTTAATAGGGCTATTCGAGAATTTGGAATTTTACACACATTGTCTTTCCTTCTTTTATTTAGTAGGGTGCAAGGGTCATATGGGAGTAGCATATGCTTGCGTAACAAAACTTGTTGGACGAATAGTTTGCGGACAGAAAGTACCTGCCAGAAAGCATACACTAACTGGGTGCTGTACCTAATAGGTTTAAATGCCATAACTTTCAAGATGGCTCTTTGTGCTCTTTCAAGTTCCAACATCTTTGACTTTCCAGAGCCCCCCCAAACCGTTATACAGTACGATATTATTGACTGTGCCAGAGAAAAGTATGCAGTTCTGAGGATATGAGAATCAACGAGATGTCTCAGTCTGCTGAAAACAAAAATTAACTTTCTGGTTCGCGAAGTGATAGATCGGATATGTTCGGTCCACGACAACAGATTATCAACAATAACCCCAAGATATCTAATGCTATTTGTACGTGTTATTGATACGCAAATGCATGAGTTACTGGCTGGCAAATTACAATTGTGTGCTTTCAAACAATAGTCCGAATCGGGTTGTGAGGAGAGTCTGGGAGCAAACGTGATAAATTTAGTTTTATTAATATTTAATGTCAGCATGCTGTTCGAAAGCCATGACATGACCACACTCAAAGCCAACTCAGCGGAAACCCTAGCCTCGTCCCAAGTCTTCCCATTTACTACAATTGCTGTATCATCGGCATAAGACAGGATTTTACAATTTGGCAGTTTTAATTGACACAAGTCATTCATATATATTAGAAACAGGGTAGGTCCAAGGACGCTACCCTGTGGTATACCATATTGAATTGGTTCTTCCTGACTTGTATAATTAGCTATCCGAACAAATTGTCTTCGCGCATTTCAGTAGCTCTTGAATAATTCAAGTGAGACACCCCTAACACCTATACTCTGAAGTTTGCGTAAGAGAATAGGGACAGACACAGTGTCAAAGGCTTTAGAAATATCTAGGAAAACACACAAAGAATTTAATTTATTATTAATATTATTCAATACTGTACTAGTGAGCTCCAAAACAGCATCCTCTGTTGACTTGCCTGGTCTGAAACCATATTGATTTGGAGCCAATAAGTTTTTAGAGTTCAAGTAGTTAGTTAATCTATTATTAAGAATTTTTTCGAAGATTTTTGACAAGGTTGTTAAAATAGAAATGGGTCTATAATTGGTTACACTGTATCTGTCTCCGCTCTTAAAAATGGGATAGACTATTGCTTTTTTAAACACAGCAGGGAAAGTACCAGTAGAGAAACAAAGGTTAAAAAGTTGAGTCAATACTGGAATTAAAACATGCCTTGACTCTTTTATTAATACATTAGAGATGCCATCCCAGCCCGTTGCACAATCCAATCGTAACCCCAGGATTATATCTTCAATTTCTTTGTCATGGGTCATCTAGCAGCACCATTGAGTGCATTTCAGAAGTATTACAATCTATGATAGGACAGTTAAAAGAAGATTCTACAGAGCTTTTGGCAATTTTTGATGCTAAACTTTTTCCAACACTAGCAAAATACGTATTCACAAAGTTAACAGCCCTTAAAGGATCTTCCGACACTGTTAGAAGTTCATCACAAGTAGATGCAGTAGTTTGCTTGAGATTAGTGGTATTCTTAATCAGATTCCAAACTTTCTTCGGGTTTTTGTTACATTTAGTGAATTCTGATCGCTCATATTCTTGTTTTAATCTTTTTAGGAGATTATTACAAAAATTCTTATATCTTTTATATGATATACTTAAAACGTCGTTGCTTGGATGTTTTTTTGTTTTAAGATAAAGCCTATCTCTATGCCGAATGCAGCGAAGCAATCCTGGAGTAATCCACGGCTTGGAGATGCGCTTTCTACTAGGGATATAAACAATGGATGTATTGGCTTCGACTGCGGTAGATAATTTATAAATTAAAATGTTAGCAGATGTGTCAGCATTTTCATTGTTAGTAACATCAGAAAAATCTATATTTTCAATGTCATTCACGCAAGCTGGGATGTTTAGACGTTTTAATGTAAACTTTTTGGGTAGATTATTTGCCCTGCTCTTCGTCTCAGTGCAGAATAATAAAGGAGAGTGATCAGTAAGATGAGCATCTAAAACTAGAGTAACGGAATTTTTATCTGATTTAAGGATTACATGATCGAGACAATTTTGTATGCGAGTTGGAATGTGATGCGTAGGCAACATAGAATGTGATGCTAACAAATTGAGATAAGAATTTGAGTTTTGGTCCATGTTTTCCTGGGTTATATTAATATTAAGGTCACCGATTAGAGCTATAGTTTTAAAAGAACGCAGCGAGAGCAAAAGAGCATCCAAACCATGGAGAAAATCATCAATATTTCTACAGGATGGAGAACGATAGACTGCCACAATCACAACATTATTTGGGAGTTCCACGGTCAAGCAGTTAGCATCAGTTATGCTAGGCTCCTTCACTTTGGCTACTATATCATTTTTTGTATAGACAACTAGTCCATCGTTTTGGTTGCTATAACTTGAGTTATAAGTACGATATCCCGGTATTTGTGGAAGAAACGGACATTTACTTAACCAGCACTCGGATAAAACCATCACGTCAATATTCAATTTAATTCTTTCCAATAGCAAAAGAAAATTATTAAAATTAGTAGAACAACCAATGCTCCTTATATTAATTAACATGAAAGAATATTAATTGATTCTCTGGGTTACATACGTGCAAAGATGCACTTTCTGGTGTACTAATATATGATTTACCAATGGATACATTATCAATTTCCAAAGATATCTCCATATCCATTAAAGAATATATATGATTTACACATTGTGTATTGTGTGGATAAGTTGTGGTTCGAACTGACGAACTTCCACACGCAATCAAACGCGTGCCCGGTATATCGTATTTTGATGGACGCGCTCCAGTATTCCTCTCCAGAAGCCTAGCTGCCGTTCGAACGCCTAAACGTGGGTTTTCCCTTATCACATCATAAATGGCTTGTTCCGCCGCAGGTCGTATTTGTCCGCGCCTGCCCTCCGAAACTGGCGCTATCGGCTGTTTTTCCAGCAAACGTTGTACAGCCCGAACAAAAATACGTGCATCACCCGGGTGATTCGCCGTGGGATATTCAGCCCGATACAGCCACAGAGCTTCAAAAGACTTTCCACATGCTCTCCCGTCACAGAGAACTATGTTTACGTACTCACGAGCGGTATACGTATGGTTAGGCATCTTCTAACACACACCAACACTATCACGTTCACAAACTATAACTCAATTGAAACTGCACGAGAAAACAATGAGAAATCACAAATTTGTAATTTGAAAAGCGCATTCGATGACCTAAGAAACCGAACTGGAGAGCGGCGCGGGCGCGGGCGGGCCGCTCGGTAGAGATAAAAAGAGACGATAGTGCCATAATATTACCGTGATAGTGCCATCTTCTTCTTTCAGTTCACCGCCTGCGCCGGTCGGCCGGCGTCGCATTGCCTAGGTTATACTACCTACTTAACGAAATTCGTGTTAGGCATCGGTAGTGTTTTTTTTTTATTATTATTTTCAATAACTAATTTACGTATTTTTTAAAACATTACAAAACTAGAATTTAATTTAGTACAGGTAGGTACTATAAACGATTGGGAATGTAAAACGGCAAGAAACATTCATTTGTTTAATCTTCGTTGACTACAGATAATTTCGAATTAAAAGCATTTAATGTTCTTGATTAGTATCGATTCATACTCGTAGCAAGCTTTCAAAATAATTCGAATTGGTACAATCGTTAAAAACAACAATACTTAATACGTTTAAGGAAAATAAAGTTACTTTTATTGAAAATCCAAGTAAAATATGAATAACGGTAGTAATTAATTGCTAAAAGATATGGAACTTTGTTTATTTACTAGAATCAATTGAGTTTACAAACAAAACATGGCTTGGACGTCAGTACGTCCACGAAACAAAATTCCTAATCGAGAGTGCAAAAATTAACACTAAACAATCAATTTTTGTAGTGTTTTATTGTAAGGCGTTTTAGATTTGCTAAGTATCTTAGTTTCATTTTATTAATTACTATCGAAAAGACGTTAAAGTTTTTTGCGGTAGAGAGGCCGGAATGTAAGGAATGAAAAGCCTGTTTTAAAAGACCATTTTGCCACCTGTTTAGATAGTACTTTAACTTTTTAATGAAACATAAGCAAAGCATATCATACCTTCGTAGGTATGGTTATTTTAAGAGAGGTAGGGCATAGGCATATATGCATAGCGGATTTTCTGCTCGAAATGGAGAGCCCGTCTGGGGAAGCAATATCCACCTTACAGAAGACCACAGTAAATTAACAGTACCTTTTGGTGGTGTTGTGTTTCTGATGGTGAGTAAGGTTTCAGGGCTTTGCGGGGTAGAAGATTGCGTTCAGGCCGGCAAGATGAGGATGGCTAGAGCGAACACTTTCTGCCGCATCATCTTTCTTCGCGATTGGACTCCACTTACACTGAACATCAGGTAGGGTGGGGTAATTCGTTGCGCCTCGTATAAAAAAGCCTACCTGTTATTATGAAAAATAAAATGATGATTATGGCAATGGTTATGCCTTATGGAAAACAAAAGCCAGAAGCATGATTTAGTTTCCATAAACAATAATAAAATTGAGAATCTACTCGAGTTTAAGAGTTTTTAGGGCTAGTGCTACTTACATTTGAATTAAACGGTTTTTAAGCAAACCTAATAATGTGTAAATTACTAATTTCTCTCTCATCAATGGAACATATAGAGAACGAAGACGCTGATTATACCTAGGCAGGTCATAAATTCTGTCACATGTTTAATATAAAATATTTGAAAATAGTTTTTTCATTAAGTAATTATTTATATACCAAAATTAACTTAACAAAACATAGATTCTTATGACAATAAAGTATTACTTTTACTAACTAATACTTTTTTATGGCATATAACCAAATAACGTGGTGCCCCGAGAATCAAAGAAAAAAAAATTCTTAGGAATTAGGACCACCCTAATATAGATCTAAAGAACGATAATCTCAAAGAACGTTTTCAGTTTCTTTCTTCTTCTTATAATCTTCCGCTTCGTTCATCTGACAATCTCCTGCTTTTCACACCTCCTAACTTTTCCAAGGCGTATAGCCACTCCTTTACCATACGTGCCATCCAACTATGGAATTCTCTGCCGGAAAAGATTAGGCGTGCCCAAACTCTAGCCTGTTTCAAATCCCTAGTTAAGGAGCATTTCTTGTCAGATGAACATAATTTTCATTAAAATATTGCTACGGTAGTAGTACGATATGTGTGAATATTTTTGTATGCCTATATGTTTAGTTTGCGTTTATTTTAATTATTTTCAATTGACTACTTACAAAATTTTTGTCTTGTTTTACGCACAACCTCCCTCATTATTATTGAAATGAAATGAAATGTCATTTATTCAGTCTAGGCTGTGAAGCACTTGTGAAGGTCAAGAAGCTACGCCATCGGTTCGCAAAACTACGGCGGGAGACCTTGTACTGAGAAGAACCGGCAAGAAACTCAGCAAGGGCTGTTTTTTTCTCCCTGTATTGTTATATACAGTGTCGTCAAGTTGAAAAATTACTTCAGAAATACGTCTGAAGTCACTTTCCATTACATCATCTAGAATATAAATATATAGTTACAATTAATTTTATAGTTAACATTTTAAGTAGTATATAGTATATATATTATCGTGCTTTCTACTTTTTCCAGCTCATTGGGTTGTCTGGAAGAAATCGCTGATTAGCGATAAGACCGCCCTTTGTGCAACTGTGATTGTTTTGCCTTATATTTGTTTATTCGTGTTATTTATGTTACTGTTGTGCAATAAAGTATTATTATCTTATCTTATAGATAAAGTTACAATAAATTTTATAGTTAACTTTATATTTTGTTGTAAGCCAGAGTAACATGAACTAACTAAGCATAAGTTACCCGGCCTGCATTATTGCTTTCATATCTCATAATATAGCCAATCACGAATTAAAAAAATGTATACTATCAAATAGAGAACCTCATCCTTTTTGAAGTCGGTTAAAAGTGGGGCATCTATTCGGCATCCACCCTTGACTTACTATTTTTTTAGAAAACTTTCTAACGCAGTCTAGTAAATTAAAATAAATATGTTTTACTTTTGTTTTGTAAATTCGCAGTAGAATAAAACACCAGAGGAGGAGTATTATGAAATTTGCTTTCATATTTATCAATTCTTGCTCGCCTTATACTGCGCAAAATTTTATTTTTATATGCAACAGCTTCTTAGTCTAGATCCAGTTACGAAATCGGGAGAATGAATTTAAGCAAATACCTCAAGTCAAGTAAAATTTTTTTTGGTGCTATTCAAAATATTAAAGTTTTATTTACCTGTTAGTTTAGACAAGGAATAAGCTGTATCAAACAAGGTGTCTTGGTCTAATTCTAAGAGTTTATTTACGTATTCTGAAATCAGTGTGTGTCAGTTCAGTCCAAGACTGAAAATTGACTGTAGTATTTATTGCGCAAGTTGTTTCATAAATATTGTGTAGACGGGTGCGTTTCCACAAAACCGGTAACCGGAGCAGCGCGGAGTTAAGCTAAGTGGAATATTATTTTACCAGCTATTCCGGTAATATTTTCTTTAAAAAAAAACTCCATCCGCACTGGGCCCAGTGCGGAAAGGTTCCCTGTGCGGAATTGTCCCAGTGCGAAATTGGCCCAGTACGGAATGGGTCCGGTGGGGAATGAGCCCCTGCTCCAGATCCATCGCACTCGCTCCTGGTCCATCACTCACCAAACAAAGCTTTATACCAAATCCACAGCCACCACCGTCAGTGGTCGCCTCGTTGCTGCCCATCTAGCTATCCACACAGCTGCCTAGCTAGCTGCATCGCTAGGTTGTGACTGTAAAATTTTCGCCTAGCCCCCATCCGCCATACCGTCCGAAAAGGAACTTCGTTCTATTTATGGCCATCTTAACTCCGTGAGCTGTACATTTTAATGTAATTGTTCTGAAATCCGGTCCACAGATAATTCCACTGAAGCGGAGCGGAAATGAGATGTATTTTCAGTAATATCACTGGTAATTTTTATTGGTCTCAGCTGTTCTGTGGAAACGCTACCTAAAGAGTAGTTACCGCAAACAGTCTCGTTATTTTAATTTCTGTTTTTGCAAACACTCTTGTCATTAATTAATCAGAGAGTGATAATGGGCGGTACTATCACGTATAACGATTGTTTTACTGCGAACACTCTAGGCATCGCATAAATACACAATATTTACGTGTCTAGCCCGATCATTAATATTAGGTGCTTACATATGAAATAAGCGTTTTGTACGGGAGGAATATAAAGTTTTTTTTTTTTGTAAAATATATTTAATTAATCAAAGTATGCACCGTTGTTATCTATGCACTTTTGTCATCTCATAGATAGTTCATTGATCCCTTTACTGAAAAAACCATGGGGGCGCGAATCAATAAAATCTTTGAAGGCGATATGGACTGCCGCATCGTAATTGAATTTTTTCCTTCTAAAAAGTTGTCCAAATTCCGGAAAAAATGGTAATCTGTTGGAGCAAGGTCCGAGGAGTACGGTGGATAGGCAGTAAGCAGACATTCTAATTGTAGCTCATTTAACTTAGTGGTTGTTTGTTGTGCAGTGTGTGGTCTTGCTTTATCGTGAAGCAGCAGTGGCCTAGAGCGGTTGACCAATCTCGGTTGTTTAGCAGCTAATTCTTCCTTCATGGTTTGCAGTTGCTGACAATAGATATCTGCTGTAATCGTTTGGCCAGATTTTAGAAAGCTGTAGTGAACGACACCGGAGCTAGGTCACCAAACACTCACAAGTAACTTTTCCTGAGTAATTTTCGTTAAGGCAGGATTTGGCTAGGTCTTCACGGTTCAGCCATTGCGACGACCGCTTCCGATTATCGTACAGTATCATTTTTCATCACAAGTAATGATTCGATTTGAAATCCTTTCTTTATTATGTCGGTTGAGAAAACTAACACAGCAGTCGACGCGTGTTTGCAAGTTCGATTCAATCAATTCATGAGGTATGGGTACTATCAAGTTTTTTTACTTACCCGATTTGTTTCAAGTGGTAATACAGTTTTGTCCCTTACCCCGAAGCCTGCGCAGCTATCTCTGAAGTGCTTTGTGATGGATCCGCTTCCACAATAGCCTTTAATTCTTTATATTACACTTTGGTCTCTGGCCGTCCACGGGGTTGGTTCTGAAGGTCGAAATTTCCAGAACGAAAACGTTAAAACCAAAAACGTACCGTGATTTCTTTTGCCACACCAGCGCCGTACACATCATTAATCCTTCGAGCTGTTTCTGCAGCACTGGTGCCACGGTAGAACTCGTACTTGTAAATATACCGATATTTCATGTTTTTCATTGTGCGGTAATAACCGGCACCAAAGAAAAAAATAATGAGGAAAAAACATATAAATGACTGTTTTCTAAACTCAAATGCGCCAGCTAAATGTATTTATACATTTAAATTTGGAATTCTTAACCAAAGAGGATATATTTCAGATCAAAGTGGTCAGTACGACAAAACGTACGATTCATCATCAAACCCTGATTACCATTTAGGGCCAAAGTACCCTCAAGATAAATCAAATGAGGCCAAACTCGATGGCGTTGTGTCGTTTTTTTCGGACTTCTTATGGCCACCTTCCAGCTCCATCTCAGACTCTGAACACCATCTAAAGACAATGTACTCGTCGAGGCGAATCAAACGAGTTCAAAGACTAAATGCGTCGTTTCATTACGGAGTTCCTGTGGCCAGCTACCAGCTCCATCATCAGATCCTCTCTATTTGCTATATGCATTATCACAAGATATACGTATGCGTGCTCAATTTCAGCTCAAACGGAAACCGGAAGTGTGTCAAATCGACAGTAAGTAAATAAAAAGAAGATAAAAAAAACAAAGAATTTTTCTTCGACATGCTACCAATGCAATATTAGTTCAATTAACACATACTCCACCCATAACCTATATATCAGTGAAGTATACATTGTTAAGCATGCAACTACTTAATTGAACGCGGATTAAGTAGCACCTGCAGTTTGAAGGTCCCTTCTCATAAATAATCAAAGGATTCACTAGGGAACAGTCATTTTGCAGCAAGGTATCTTAAAGTCAATTTTGTGTAAGTCTCTGATATTTTTCTCGTATTCAGTATACTGAAAAAAAGAGAAAAATATATAAAATTGGAAGAATTTACAATTATTGTTTATGAGATGAGACTTAATATGTAAAAATAATGTTGCTCCCTTGGCGAACTACTTTTTATCACCCCCCTAAATTATAAATGAAGACGAAATATATTTCACCTATTTTTTTAGTTGGTCCTTACGGACAGGCTAATGTCTGGGACCATACTGCCTCGTCATTAGTTTTTTTCGCCTTTTTAGGGTTTTGTAGTCCTCACAAGGAACCCTTAAAGTTTCGTCATGCCCGTCCCCGCATTTGCTTGGAGACTGTTAGCACTAGAGAGCTGAAATTTTGTGGAGATATATATATATATATATATATATATATATATATATATATATATATATAATTTTGTGATTGATATATATATATATATATATATATATATATATATCAATCACAAAATTTCTGAAATTTTTTTTTTCATGAGCATGTTTTCTTTTTCCGTCGTCTACCATCTAGTAGGGCTGTTCGAACTTTTAAGGAAAATTATAGCATTTAAGATCGACTTGTTAGTTTAAGAGTAATAGTCGTTCAACGTTGATTAAAGAAAATTTCTTACCTATTGATAATTTTATAGAAGAAATGCAAAAAGTTGTTGTCCCTCGTTTAGATTGACCACCGCAAAGTCCTGACCGAGCATGTCTGGGATATTCTAAAGAGACGGGTTAAGTCAATGCAACCTACTCCACAAAACATCAGGGAGATACATTGAGTCATTGCTGAACAATGGGAACATATTCCTCAAAACGTTATTAAAAACATTGTGGAAACCATGCCCAGAAGGATTTTATCTGTGTCACAGTTTTGGAAAGAGGTCACACTCTTAGTTAGGTTTTTACATTTTTAAATTTATTTAATTAGAAATAGTATAACAATCTTCTTGTCTTTATTGAGGACCTCTTTTTAATATTTTGACCGTGTACATCGGTTTTAAAGAATTCGTTGTAAATTCATAAAAACATTTGCCAGAATTCACTTCACGCGGATTAATTTAGACGATTATAAGTACTACGTTAAACAATTAAATTTCATTGAATTAACCGAAATCGACCTTACAACATAAATTTACTTAGGTGCTTTTTTGAAATCAATTAATCAAAAATCATTTGTTCGGTCTTCGCTGTTACAAGCACTTGTGAAAGTCAAGAAGCTACGCCATCGGTTCGCAAAACTACGGCGGGAGACCTTTTTCTGAGAAGAATCGGCAAGAAACTCGGCAAGGGCTGTTTTTTTAAGGAAGCGGCATTAGATAGGCACCATATTACTGATTGAAAATATGACTAATACCCATCAAATAACAAATTATAAGAAACACTATGTCCATGCATTACGATCATTTAGATAATACAGAATATTATTGATCTGAGATTTAAATTTGGTCAGTGGAAGCTCAATCAGATCTTGGGGAACTTTGTTAAACAATGCAATACTTCAACCCAGAAATGAACCTCTTGAATTTTGGAATCTGAAGCATGGAACGGTAAGCTTGTTCTTAAATCTCGTGTGAAAGTTATGGGTTTGACTTTTTTTTGCAAATACATCATAGTGTTTTCTTACATAAATTATACTAGTAGCCCGCCCTCGCTTCGCTTCGGGATAGAATTGATCAAAATCCTTTCTTAGCGGATGCCTACGTCATAACATCTACCTGCATGCCAAATTTCAGCCCGATCCGTCCAGTGGTTTGGGCTGTGCGTTGATAGATCACTATGTCAGTCAGTCCTTTTTTGATTTTCATAAATGTATTGCGATGCCAATTTTAAAGTATTAATTTCTTTAAATTATTCTCTAAGAGATTCTCTTGCCTTTAAATTGAATATTGCGCGAACAGCTCTCTTTATCAATATGATAATACTTTCGATTTTAGCAGCTGACTCCCACAACAAAAGGCCATATGACATAACGCTATGAAAGTAATCAAAGTAAACCAATATTGCCGTTTCCAAATCAATTAAGTCTTATTTTTTTAACAGCGAAAGCCGCAGAGCTCAGTCTACTTGATAAGGCATCAATATGAGGATCCCATTGCAGATGCGAGTTTAAAGTAATACCCAGAAACTTTGTAGAATCCACTAACTCTACAGGCTGGTCATTTATTTTTATACTAGTATTAACTTGCCTCGCATTAAGTAGAATATACTTAGCACATTTTGTTTTACTAGAGTTTAGTTTTAATTTATTTACCGTAAACCAAAGAACGATTTCATAGAGAACACAATTTATTTCGTCACAACAATCATTTCCTCTTCTAGCTTTAAACACTAAAGAGTTATCCGCATATAGTACTGTCTCACACAAATCTCTTGTAAATTGAGGAAGGTTATTGATATAAATAAGGAAAATCAATGGGCCCAATATTGAACCTTGGGGCAAGCCCATGCAAAGGAGTGTATTAAAATTTTATGTCGACATTACAAAGTACAGAAGTTATATTTTGCTTAAAAGGTAGTATTGAATTTGAAACTCTCAACCGCAGAATAAAATTGACCAGCAGTATCGCATTATCTCAAGCAAATCAGGGCAAATCAATCTAAAGTATAATTTTTAAATAATTTCGTTGAAAATAACATATTTTAAATAAAACTTATATTATTACGAGCTCGCAATAGGGTATTAACTTAACATAATACTGTTAAGAATACTCTCAAGCTTATATTTTGCCTAGAAATTGACGACTGGACGGGTCATAAATAACATGCGACTGTCTTAACTGTCTCAAAAATGACGTTCATGAACAGTCAAGAAAGACATGTGTTGTTATAATTTAAAACTATTTAGAATTAAAATACAATTATCTTACCAGTTTATAGAGAAAAAAATGTAGTTTTCGAAAAGCCAATAAAAAATAAACGAATTTTTCGACTTAATACCCTATTGTTTGTGACGTTCGATGAGATGTGGAAAATTTACTACATAAGTTTTTTTGCATTGTAGGCATTGTCATTCGGGCTGGAAGGTATATATCATGTATGTACTTTCATACCTACGTCCTGCGGTCGCGCTAGGATTATCAACTTTGGCTTGTGCACAAAAAAAAACTTTATAGTATCGCTGTGTCCGTCCGTCAGGTTATCTGTCCTTCTCTCTGTCCGTTTATCCGCATGTTCGCTCGTCTGGCATCGTCGGTCCGTCCGGCTGGAGTTTCGAAAAATAAAATATTAGTGCGAGAATACTAATAAATATATTTATGTTTTTATAATTTGTTATGAAAAAGTAAAATTAAATTTTAAAAATATTTTAGTGTTAGTACTTGCCCTTCAGGTAAAATGGAGATGTTACAGTAATTTCTCGTCTAGCAGGTCTAGCATGCAGTAATAAATCCAGCAGATCCCATAATCAAACACTTCAAATGTAAATTTTGTACATTTTTTGTAAATAATTAAACTCGGTACAAACAATAAGATCAAAGATACATATTTGTGACTAATTCCATACTAATTTTGATTCCGAATGGGTTTCTCATAATTTCAACGTACTCCAAGCACGTCGCAGCTTAATTCCCAAGGCTTTGGCTATGGATCAAGTTGTTTTTGACATCTTGAACGGAATCGTCGTCTTTTATACATTAGTAGAGATCATTTCATGCGTTGAATTTCGTTGTTACTAGATAATAAACTGGTAAAAAGCGAGTCGGAGTCGCACACCGCGGTTTTGGGGATTTTTAAGGAGTATATACAGTTCTTTTAGCACTGGGTAGCACCTGGCTAGCAACTTGGCCTACAACAACCAGTTGGTACAATCACTGAAAACCAGATCAAAAAATAGAAGTGAAGTTTAACAGTTTATCTCAAAAACTGTAAGTTCACCCGGGGCAATTGAAGCTACATATAATTATGTAAAATTTGGGACTTATATATTTTTACATAATACAATTTCGTAAAGACAATTAATTCTTTATATTAAACATGTATTAATAATAACGTAGACGAATTTAGAAAGTCAATGAATTAATTTTGAACTGAAGATATTCCATTTGAAGCCTTCAATGCCCACATTTGCCCTCGATCTGGGGTAAATAGAGCTTACCATCCGTCTGTATTTGTTGTTGTAACTAAAAGGACAATGGGCGCGCTTCCATACAAATTTTTGTTGAATTTTTTTTTGCGTCTATAAATGAATTGCATGTTAAATTATAGAGTTTATATTCCCAATTTGATTCGTCTTATTTATTTTATTCTAGGAAGTCTGGATTTATAGATATTCTACTTTGAAGATTTGGAGGCTTTGTCATACCAAGTAATGCAAAAACGAATTATAAAAGTATTTTCAAGAGTATTTTATACGAAAATAAAAAATACATGGACCGGAACCATAGCAGTATACCGGTCCCGTAGATTAGTGACGAAAAAAAATGATTTTTATACTTAATGTATGATCAGTGGGCGTAGGTACTGACAAACCGCGTCAAAATACTTAATAATACTTAACAGACAAGGGTTATTGAGTTCGAATACAATGTCTCTGCTGTGAGAAGTACTTAACAATTTGGAAATGCCCACAACAATAATTAAGTATAAAAAGGATTTCTAATAGTGAACTAATGGGATATTAATTAAATATCAAACACTTTTTATATATTTTTTATTCCACATCTTTGACAACAATATCGTAGATAGTAGATACAATGAAATAAATTCCACAGTATGGGACGGAATCGTGTTTAAAATCCACAGCAAGAAGTCGTCCAAAATATTAGATCCGGTCTTATGCAAGCACTACTCAACAGTCGCAGGGAATGATTTCGAAAGTCCAAATGCAGTCCAAGTCACATAAGAAACAAATCACAGAAAAAACACAATACGCCGATCACGGACCTGAAAAAAAGACGGACGTAATATGAAAGGCAAATCTTGTGAAGCATGACAATGACATGTAGGTCAGACAAAATCGTGTGTTGTACACTACCTACACTCACACTAATGCACCAGGTCGGACAATCCGCTGCCATTTGAACTCGCGTGACAGCGCCAATCACACGTTCAATTGCTCCGATATATTTTAAAAAAAATGCCGTCTTGTGTGGTGAAATCTTTTAAAAACTACACGAGTAAATGTGAAAAGTCACAAGGAATCACCTACTATGCTTAAGTATTGACGATTCTTGATATTTTTTTTATATTATATTTTATTTACAAGGATGAAAATTGTAAACAAAAATACAACTGTGTGGTTACTTTATTTACGGGAAATTTTCCCTAAAAGTAGGGAAATGTATATTTCTTGCATTTGTGACTAGGCAAGATAAGATTTCATAAATTTTTAGGGTTCCGTATCCCAAAAGGAAAAGAAAAGAAGCCATATTATTCATAGAATATTTTATATAAATTATTGTCTTGTCTTCTTTCTAATAGGTTTCCTAGAAATAGAAACCGTAGAGATGACTGGGTTTTAATTATTCGATACTGCAAAGGGGATAACACCTGTGTGCAGTGCACACTTTGTTTGGTTTTCATTCAAACCGGAGCCTGTTAAGAAGAAATATTAAAAACTAGTACTACTAAAGGTCCGCCCTCGCTTCGCTTCGGTGTAGAGCTGAATTGTTGTATTATACACAATGCCATTCATCTATGATTTTTCTTATACCTGCATGCAAAGTCTCAGCCCGATCGGTTTAAAATTGACAAAGTTCCATACAAACTTTCATTCCCTATTTTATCCCCTTGGGGGTAGAATTGATCAAAATCCTTTCTTAGCGGATGCCTACGTCATAACATCTACCTACATGCCAAATTTCAGCCCGATCTGTCCAGTGGTTTGGGCTGTGCGTTAATAGATCACTATGTCAGTCAGTCAGTCACCTTTGAGTTTTATATATATAGATACAGTTGAAACCCGTCAACAGAACTACTATACAAATAAACTTTTGAAACTAAATAACGATAACCAAAATGAATTACAGGCAGGACTTGAACTTGCATTTTCTGCTGTCTGGGTGGATGCACTAATTGCTATGCTACCGAGAACTTAATGATCGTGACGAATTTCTTCTTGTATTTCTTAGGCTGCACGGTAGTGCCATTTCTTCGCATTGTAGGTAAACCACGATGTCAAATGAAACCATAGATATAGGATGTAAAGATATACAGAGTACCTATCGCTACTGTTCCAAAAAATATCTGTGCATGTGTGCGTATCGGTGTTTGATTCCGAGTGATAGTGTCGATTTATCCAGATATGCTTAAAACACAGGATACCATAACACATACTTATTCAGTTTGTAATAAGCACATTTGTGTTGTGTTATATCTATTTATTTATTTATTATTATTATTATATGCATTATTGTTTTCTTAGTTTCACAGAATTTCATAATAAATTTTATCTCAGTACGATTTGGCAGGGCGCTGCGGCTCTTGCAAAAAATAAATTATTAGACGAAAGGTACATCATGTTGCGTCTCTTTCTACGTTATAGGATTGGCATGATATCTCTTTTCCTCACTCTGTCAGTCTTTAAATACCTACTCCATCTATGAATGAAATACTTACATTTGAAAGAAGAAATAGCAATATTAGTCTATTATATTTTTATTTTAAGCATAAATCTGCGCGATTTATGTATATTAATGTATGTTATTAACCTCATACATAATATTAAGACACTAACATTTATATGTAAACAATAAAGTTCTTTTTACATAACAAGTGCTTTCTTTCTTTTCTATCTCGGTGTTCCTAAAAATTAATTTTTATAGACCGTTTAAATTGCTGAAAAATCAGGAGCTCACAATGAGTAAAACACGTGGTAAATATCCCGTTTTTATAATATATATTTGATTACATAATGTTAACAATGTTTTAGTTTGGGAGATTTAAAAAGTAGGGAAATTGATGATTTACCCGACAACCCTCAAATTACGCACACGCTGTAAGCGGGCGGCCATTAGCATGCTTCACTCGAGATAAGACGAGGTTACGTCCGTCTTTTTTTCAGGTCCGTGACGCCGATTTAAATCTTTGCAATACGCATGCACTTATGCACAAGCAACGATAATGACAACAATAACAACATCAATTCGATGACAAGCATGACAGTGACAGTTGGCGCCATACTCTTTGTTTTGTGGACATTATTTATTAAAGTATTGTATTAATGTATTAATTCAGTATAATATTGAAAAATAATGTTTCCCGATATTTTTGATAGATAATTAAATACAGTTTAAGCGTAAAACGATGCAAAACATACGAACAACATATTTAAAGTTGATTTCATCACTAAAATCACTTAAAATAAATGGCTCAAAAGCCATGATGCCAAGCCACAATAAAAATAAAAAATAAATAGTCGATTGTGTTTCCCTTCTTTTAAGTTTTTAATTCCAGACAACCCTCCTCAATTGTTTAATAAATCTTTTGAGATTATTTTATTAACATTTATGATAATGATATCTATAGACGCTGAAGATTTACTCCAACAAATATTTCGCCATTGTCCTTTTCAAACTAATAGTAAATGTCAGGCCCAATTTAATGTTACTAATTTTGTACTTCAATGCTCGGTATAAGAGTTTATATCGCTTTAAATTTACTTACAGCACAGAGGGTAAATGTATCGAAAGGTATTACTACTTACCAATAAATAAAGTTTCTTCAAATATTAATATTGCATAAAATTTGCAAAATATTCAGTATAAATCTTCGTTATCGACATTTTTCTCTCACCAAACCACTCCCATATAGGTACTGTAGGACTCCAGAGTCCCGTCTGGAGTCCTAGCCCGGGGTTCGCAGTCAGATGGCCGGAGTTACTCTTGCATAATAAAACACAGGCTTCTCGTACTTGCTTTATATTGTTTCAAACTTTAATGGTCACTAACATTATAGTAATATAAGTTATTTACGGGATTGTCTGGAATCCTGTGGTTCGTATCTGTAAAACCGGAAATAGTCAAAAAAGTGTCGCGTCGCGAACCGATACTGTAAGTGTTGTGTGTCAAGAACATTTTCGAGTGAATAGTGAGAATGTGAACAGTGGTACTAGACCCGGGTCGATAATTTTTGAGACCAAAAAAAATTATAGTAGGATGAAACCCATTAGAAAAGGTAGAGAATATAACAAAAATGAAAGGAAAAATAAATTACGGGCGATCTGAGGTCGGGAAGGGGGAGGGGGTGAGTTTTTAAGGGTAAAAACCGGTTAATCTCGATTTCCGGTAAAACTTAATAAATATGATGACGTGTCAGTGAGAACAAATAACTGACACACAGTTAAGTGTAATTAAAGAAAGTATTTTTAAATATATTTGTTTCTTAGGTTTTCACGCACATCACTCATTAAATAAAACTAGTTTTAACGGGTTAATGCACGAAACTTGCATTCTAACGATTGCAGTATTCTGACGATGCAGACCTGAAAAGGCTGCGAAACGTCAATAAGTAAATAAAGTTTCGTCCACTAACCCGTTAAAACTAGTTTTATTTAGTATTTTTAAATGCTTGACTTAAGTAACAGAAATAGTGATACATTTAGATTTTATTTGCAATTAAAAATGATATTTTTAAATTAATTTTCAACGATTATAATCAAAAAGTAAAGTGATGATTTGAATGGTTTATAAAATAAGGTACTGTAACGCCCGCAGCGTTACCATCCTTTTTGCTTGTCTACTGCCACCGGCTGGCATTCGAGAGAATTACATAATAATAAAAAAATATATATATTTAAACTAAAAGAACACGGTACTTTTTTCTCTATTCGAGAGACGGCATTCTAAAAACGGGCGTAGAAGTAAAAACATAGTATATAATAACATTGTTGTAATCTTTCGAAGAATATAAAATATAGAAATATAAGTTATGTACCGGATTGTTACCATGTACCTTATTTTTAGCGAGTTTCCGATATTTCGGCACTGTTCCAAGTGCCATGATCACGGAGTAACTGAAGTAATTGAGGGAGGGCTGTTATTGGCAGACATATCGGTCTACCCTCCGACGAAGCCTTTTATTGCGTTCGATACCCGTATAGACCAGGGTCGATAATTTTAAAAATGGTGAAAAGTGAAAAGAAATATAGTAGGATGAAACCCATTAGAAAAGGTAAAGAATATAACAAAAATGAAAGGAAAAATAAATTACGGGCGATCTGAGGTCGGGAAGGGATTGGAGTTTTTTTCAGTATTAATTTGCAGTTTCTGAGAACATTTACCATAGTAGTGTATATTTTTTTTATACCATCAGAAAGTAGAGATTTCAACAAACAAAAAACACCCCAAATTTTTAAAAAAAGCAGATATTTTGACGTGAGAATTTTCGATTGAAAATAAGGGTGCTTTTTCGATATTAAGTCAAAATAAGGTGAAAAAATAAATCAAAAAAATTACTGTATGTTTAGGACATACAAAGGTAAGTTTTCACCAAATTTCGTGAAAAAATATTTTTTTTTTGCATAAAATAAAAATCAAAAACCAAAAACTCGGTTATTCGCATTTTTACATTAATTTTGAGGTTATGTGAAAAAAGTGTCGATACAAAAGTTGTAGATCTTTTTATTACCTACAACTTTGCTATTTAACTTTTTTTCATAGGACTTGCACCTATACAACTTTGCTATTTAACTTTTTTTCATAGGACTTGCACCTATGAAAAAAAATCGTCGGCAATCGTTAGAATGCAAGTTTCGTGCATTAACCCGTTAAAACTAGTTTTATTTAATGAGTGATGTGCGTGAAAACCTAAGAAACAAATATATTTAAAAATACTTTCTTTAATTACACTTATCTGTGTGTCAGTTATTTGTTCTCACTGACACGTCATCATATTTAACTCACGGCGCGCTATTTAGCTAAAGCTGTTTTACTTCAAAAACTCACAAGGACATAGTTATCTGCGGTCCCGCAACCGTGAGTTCTTAGCCATAAACTTTATAGGGTAAACTCTATATCTAATCGGCTTGCAAAAACGAAGTAGGTTTTCAGTTCGTCGGAAGGCTGTTTTATGTATGTTCAGTATATTAATAGCTGCAATGGCAAGGGAGCAACATGGTCGTCTTCGGCTATAAGGCGTGGGATGTACGTGCTTTCTTCCCGCTGTCCACTATGACTAAGTGCCAACCCCATATTCCATTTCCACCCTGTGAGCTCGTGCAACACCACCTTGGATAACAAATTCATGCAAGCCAGGAAACGCTTGGGAGGTTTTAAAAAATCTTTCTATAATAGTTACCTGCAAATGTAATATGGACGAAACTTTTATTATTATGGAAAATAACAAAATAGCGATAAAAGTACAGAAGACGAACAGAAAACTTTCTTTTTCATCGTCTCTGAAAAAGGTTTAAAATGGCACTATTAGGTGGAAGCGGATGTCGGGGTGCCACGTCGGCCGGACAGTGGCTAAGTGGTCTGTCCGGGCCCACGGCCCGTGATGGATTGCACGACCGTTTCCCATTTAACCGACCCCTAATTATGTACAGCCGTATCGCTCGATCAAGATAACCTTAATACACATCTACAGTAAGTTAAAAAACTGAACTCTACTGAAAAGGTAATAACTAACTTAAAACAAAATAATGAAACAATAAAATATTCTGCTGGCGGAGGGGAATTTCATTCTTAAAAAAGATAACACTTTGAACCTGTAAACTTTTCAAATGATCTATCATCCATCGACCTATCCATGGGGCTAACGAGAAAAAATAATATCCCCACAAAGGAAATAATTATTTCTGTCATCCACATTTAGAGTTTATGCTGAGGGGAAGAAGCTATCCTAAAAAAAGTTGCTAGTTTGTCACATGACTAATTATGTGCTTTACCTTTACCAAATTACTAATTCCTAGCTAAATGTTTTTGAACTAATGGTAAAACTCAAAAGGTTCCTCTTGACAACAGAACCCGAAATATAATAATCATACAATTTTGTAAAACACTTTGATATCTAAAGATACTTAAAAATTAAAAATATGTAATAACTAATGTATAACAGAAAAGTCAGCAAACTGAAAGTAAATTATATTTATTATATAAACCTCCTTATTTTCTTTATCTACCAAGTTTACATACAACATTCAAGTTTAACCTCCTTATCACCGCTGACTAACCATCACAACTTAAAATACCCTTTTATTTCTATCTCTATAAACCTTCAATGACCAACATGCATTTAGATATCTTATCCATCTGATAAGTTTTGGCGGGGATAATTATATATATATATATATATATATATATTTAATAGTTATTTCATTCTTTAAATCCTGAATATGATGATAAAGATTGAGACGTAGATTAATTTCAAAAATTTCAATTTTTTTCTTTCTCTAGAATGGCTATCCAGATTGGAAAGGCTACTAATTAATTTTTGGTTCCTGTTGTTCCTGTTATTCCTGGCCGGGAAGCTTTAGGCACGGTCCAGTTTGATTGAGGTCGGCGACAAAGTCTTGTTGTGTGCTGTGATTTATTTCTTCAATTGATGATTTTTCATTGTTTAATTCAAATATGAACAAAGCTTGTATTGCCTAAAAATAAAACATCATATAGCTTGATTAATATATTCAGCTACGTTATCATTACTAAATAAATTATGTTTAATTCTTTAAAGTACTTACGGTAGTGTTATGAAAATATCAGGACAACAAAATAGAAATTACGTATGACCATATAATGTTAACATAAGCAACAAGAACTATAGTAGAGTATTTGTTTTATATGCTAATATAATACTGTCGTGCTTTAATTCAGGACCTACTTAAGGTTGATTATCGGACAATAATTATACAGTTTCAGGGCTATAGTTCCAATCTACACATTAGAAACAAGTGAGTTTTTAAGTTACTGAACACGTTGCTGTATGCTATGACAACGCTTTTTATTCTCTTTTCAATGAGACAGCAGAGACAACCTCACGGACTCGGGCTAAATAACTTTTTGACCGACACGGAGGACGATGATTTAAAAATACCATTTTTTAGATATAAAACACGTGTACTCAGTACAAATGTTTGTTTAAGACTGACTTACTGGCTAACTTACTGCTATATATAGTCTACATACACATACATGACATTTACAGGCTTCTCTGTATTCTATGGAATTGTTTTGCAGACCAAGTGTCTAGGTTCTTGAGATTAATTTATTAATACAAGAAATTCAAAGCTTATCTGCATCCGCTATGTTGATCAAGCGTCTGGGCTTTATGATACAATTTGAAATATAGAACGTGGGCGGGTTTCAATGTTAGAGTCAGCAACCGTAGCTAGGTATCCACAGAAAACAGAAAGAGTTGTCGACTTTCTATATAACATTTTATACACTGTGTTTATAATTCAATGTTTCGTGTTTCCTTCCATATAGAGCTGCAATAATGTCCTTACTTGACTTGCTCTAGCTTCCGACGGATGGTTTACTTTGCGGCGAAAATGTTCAATATTAACAGATTAACTCGGTCGGGGATCCTGCTTCATAAAAATAAATTCCAATATTCCCCTCGTTTCTCTCATAACTCTCGTAAGAAACGGCTCTCGCTGGAAAGTTTAAGGCGAACGATTCGAGAATAAAAATTGCACTTTTACCATGTTAAATTAACTTTTTATTGGGGGATTTACGAGACGCAGTAAAAACGCAAGTTATAGCAATTATACCTCCGTTTCGACTTGTAGCGTCGCATTTATGTAAGACAATAAAGTGTATATTGTTTTAATTTTGTTTGAAACCATTTCTCTCTTTTTATTTTCTTCTCTGTTCGTTCTTATGCAGTGGTATTGTTCTCTATTAGCTATGCCCGCGACTTCGTACGCGTGGATATCGAGAAATTACAACATGTTACAATGTTTGTGGGCAGGTTACATGATTTTACCGGTGAATTGAAGAGCTCTTCTTTTTAGACGATGTAAAAGCATTTTTACTTTTGGCCACAGAAAAACCGAAAACTAACCAATAGGTAGTTTTAACTATTTTACTTCCGCAATGAATAAAGTCTGGTCCTGTGCTTTATATTCCACAATAGCTCGTAGATATACCCAAGGACGTGCATTTCTATTCTGTCACTATCGAATCAATGTCTTATTTCAAACCACACGAGAATTCCACGGTAAAAAGTGAGTTGGTTCATAAGTTCTTACAGAATAGAACAGCTGTTGTGTTTCTAATGCTCGTGGTCATCCCATACACAGCAGAAATGAGATCCGTGTAAGTATGTAACGGAACAATCAGAGATTGTCGCCAAATTTCAATAGTAAATTGAAGATCCCCAAAAGCGTTTTGGCAGTTTCAATTTCTTACTTTTATGTATAAAATAAAATGATGCATCTCTTCAAACAGACACCAATTCCATTCTTTCCCTTATGTGACTCGGGACCTCAAAATATAACCTGCTTAAAATCGTCGCAAAAAATCTGGCTAAGTCTGTTGTGGTTTTGCTGCTTTCATAGCTTTGCAATTTGATGTTGTACCATGTTAGCATAAATATAAAATAAAATACTCTAGGTACTCCGTGCTTTGGAAGGAATAGTAAGCCCTAGTCTCGATTTAATTTGCAATGCTTCGTTTCACTTTCGTTCGTTGGCACCCACCAATCCGCACTCGGCCCTTACGGTGAATCATGACCCTCTTGCGAACTCAGTAAAAGGCTCAGCTTAGCACCGTCCTGCTCCACCAATACCGACACGACATCAAGCAGGGACCTTGCTTCCTGTATTACATAATAATCGCAAATGCACACAGCGAGCAATCAGTTAGCGATTTTTTTCCGCAATCCCGATAAAGCGACCGCTACTGGTCGCAGTCGCGTTGCTATTGTATAATAAGCGACTGGTTTTGCTAGAAATCGGTAAGTTTTATTGGATATGGCCATGTAAATTCTCAGAGCCCTGTTCAACTTGCTCCCGGTTGGGCGAGAGTTTTGGTCACGCATTTTCCAGTCATGGATGAAAAAGGGTCAGTAAGTGCGTTAGCTTGTGAATATTAATAACTCTCAAATAATGATACAAAAACAGTGATTGAAATGGGATATTGTTATACTGAAAATAATTAGTTCAAAATACGGTCCCTGGTGTTAAGTTAATGTAGAGTCCTAACGCGAAAAAGTTTAAGTACTGTAATGTAAGCCAGATGTTCTAATCAAGTCCTCAATGTCGTGGTTTTTAATCCAATTACGGATGTACCTAAGTAAAACGTTTTAAGTGTCGATAAAGGTTTTTATATAATTTAAGAATACCTTTATCAATATTATTATCATTTTATCATACATCAATCGGTCTATAAACTAACTATACTTATAAATAGCACGAATCATATTTACTTTATTTGGTAGGAACGTGTTAATTGCGTATCCTGGGCACGTTCGGCTTGTTGACTTGCAACGGGCCCATTAGGCCTGAACGAAGGGGAGCAACCCCCTACAATCTTTTGTAGAACATCTGCATTATAAAAAGCCAATTTTACATACGCCAAATAATTATTTTGAAATCAGAAGGCACGAGGAATGACAACCCAACTAGCACACTAGTGGAAATAGCAGCTATTTTGCAACTTTTAGCTGTACAGTAGCGCTTTAGGAGTTCATAAAGTGGTTTTAAGTTCTACTGTTGCTTCCGTAACTGCTCATAGCTGTAAATATCACTGGGGGTAGCAAAAACTAAACCAAATGCCACTCTAGTCTTTATAACAGTTCATTTTAAAACCTATTTGCCGTCTATAGATTTAAAAGAGAGTTAAAACATGTATGTTAAAGCTTAAAGCTGCTAAAAAGCTTCTATTGCCGCTGCTGTACGCTTCAGAACCGCACAAAGACCTTAATTGCAGACTTTTTAACGAAACTTTATAAATGATATATTTATCACTGTTCTGCCACTGAAAGTTTTATTGCAGAAGTGATTTGTACTTTTGCGCAGGCTTAAGTAGCAATTTGATCGACTGTTTTACATAATGGACATTGACTACTCATTTCGATAGATTCTGCTATTTTTATTGGAGAAATCACATTTTATAAAATATTTTATTAAAAGAAATGAAGGCATGGAAGTTCTTTTATTATTAAAAGGATTCATTGGAAACAAACAAAAATAATGCGCCAAGTTCGAGTTCAACAGACACAAGCGAGGGTCCCGTCCCGTTTTCTCAATTAGTGATAACGGATCAGTTACAGAGGAAAAGTAAGTTGTAGCTTGGTGTGGCATGTTATAAAAATGAAGCAACTTTATTTGTGAAATTTTCTGTTTCTTTCTTCTAGATGTAATCATGTGGACTCGGACAGCCAGTTTATTTTAGTCCAGTTTGGTTGTGGAGTTGAATCTTCTATTTTACATATTTTTTTACTTGCATATAATACAAAATATAGCTCAAAAACACTTACCTTCATTTCACTTATTATTTATTTGTATTCAGTAATGTCTGACACAGGAACAACAGATGTATTTTAATAAATGAGAGACAAGGTGAATGATCAGTGATCCTTTATTCGTTCAGTTAAACCTGTCGTTCATTCAATATGTGCCACAAAATTTTTAGTGTGGTGTTAAATATTAGTGGCAGCTCCTGTAGCGCTTTTATGCCACTACTATGAAGTTCTAATGGAACTGTAGGTTGCAAAAAGTTGGCTGCAAAGCGGTAGCATAAGGTCTGCAGTGCACGCTCTGGCGCTTGAGCTTGGCACCTTTGGAAATAATCAGATTAGCTCCAAAGCCCTTAAGTAACTAGTTTGTGCTAGTTGGGAAGTTTTATTCAACGCGCAGTTACGCTAAAAACAACTACGTTTATTAGCTTCGTGTTGGCATCGATGAAACTTAATTTCTTGGAAATTTTGAAACTTTCATAATTAAGTTAATTCCATGTTAAATTTATTTTTATTTATTTATTTACACCCACACTTGCACACATAACCAGAATTACATTGATAAATAAATTCCAATATTTTAGCGAAGTCTCCATATACTTGAAGGCTGGAACTTCTTTTGAAAACCGCATCGAGCTTGTGGTGTTAATAATGATACTTTAATTGCAGAAAAAATTCAATCCTGGGAAACCCATTGTTAACGCTCAGAGTGGCCATAAAGTCTAAGAAGATTCATTGTTAACGTGCTGTTTATAAAGATAGCTACATTTCCCAACTTGGGGATTAGTTGGGAAATGTAGCTATCCCAATCCGCACTAGGTTTTTATGACTGCAATAATTTTAAAATAAATTTCAACTTATAATAAAAAGTAATTTATTTCCTCGTAGGCATAATGTAAAGCACTATTTATCCCACGAAAGAAAGTAATATTTCCAATTTGGGTGTATTAAGGCCCTCGGCCTCCTCTTCCCCTTGGACCGAGCTAGCGTGTAAACGTGCCAAATAATTACAAAACTTTTAAATAACTAATTTAAAACCAGTTAAATCCAGTTGAAAAAGTTGACGCAATACCAGGAGCATAGCCGTTGCAGAGGATTAACAACATCAACAACCGCACGGTTAGCTCCGCCTTCGTTACTACTGGCTCCACCCATCACTGCAGCCTAACGCCTATCTTAACTACAATAGCAAGCAATATCACTGGCCCCAAAAATAGCTACTACGAAGTAAAGGCGTATTATCATGTTTCGTTTACCAAGTAAAGCAGGTTCTGATTCTGATTTACCTAAAGACTAATCACCATCACGACCGACATGTTTTGCAAATGCTAGAACCAAGCGTAAACACGAAGACGTATCGTAGTGTTACAAATGAAGATGTTATTGCTTTCAAAAACGAGTTAAAGAGACGTTGACTTCTTGGAGATCAGATCTGGATTCCAAACTTAACAAAATGGAAAATTCTTTAGCACAGTTACAATCCACAACAGAGTATGGGAAGTATTTACAATTTATCTCTCAACAGTACAAAGATATACAAATAAAGATAATAAATCTAGAAAAACAATGTAAAGACAACTATTTATTTATATCTTCGCTAGAGGCCAAAGCTGAAGATTTACAATATAACCCTAAAATAAATAAATTAGACATCCGTAGCTTACCTTGTGAGGAAAAAGAGTTTAATAATGATTTGATTCAGATGATGATTAAGTTAGCAAGTTCACTCAACTATACCCCTCAACCAAGTGACATACGTATACGTCATATATACCGTGTTCCTGGTAAGAAAGGGACAACGAAATCAGTGATTTTAGAGCTCAATACTATTACAACTAAACAAGTAATCCTCATCTGTGTTAGAGATTCAAATCAGAAGCAGACGCAGAATAAATCGAATCAGACGCAAAAAAATAATTTCTCCCACTTTGTAATAAGTGGAACCCCCAGTTCAGTATACATTCAAGAAGACACTTACCTCTAAGAAGTATTATTATATGGCTCGTCAATTAATAAAAGCACTTATAAGAAAAGCTGAAGAACAACCAGCGATTCTAATCAGACACGAAGCCCACATTGAAAAGCTGCAACAAGAATGACTAGTTTATGTTACTATTACATTATGTTTCATTCAATATCATTCCCTATTTTTTGGTTTATTAGAAAATTTTTGCATGGTATAACAAAACTACTCATTATTCAAACAAACACAATCACACTTCTAAAATTTACATATGTATACATATCTTACACAAACACTACTTTCTACACTTACTCAAATACTACACTTACACATTCGCCTACCTTGTACTTACTACAGTCTTATGGTTTATGGTTAAGACATTTATTTCTCAAAACAGAACACAAAATTCATTTACATGAGAAAACAAAAGAATAATTAATCCAGTACGTGTGTTACACGAGACGTACGAAATAAACATACAGACACTTGTATATCACAAATCACTATTGAATTTTACATTTTTTTTTTACTAAAACTGTTAGTAATTTACAAATTGAAGACTTGGTTCAAACAATGCATATAAATATTTGTTACGCAAACATCTGTAAAATGTGGGTAGTCCGTTTTCTTTAAGAGAAATCAAGTCCATATTACCTATCGAAATCCGTTTGCTATCAATAGCCGATACTAATTGCCTTCAGAATGATGTTAAGTTTTTATATGACGGCTGAGCAGTGGAGAGAAAGGACGCCATATTTTATGAAAGTACAATATACGTATATATACATACATTACATAGTACATACAATAGTACATAGTGAGTTCAAATGACTTTGATTCGTAGTCTTTATCATATAGTTTTTTGTATGTTGAGTTATTATGGTATTGCGGTTGGATTTCGTTGGCCAAGACGTTTCCTATGTTAGCAAAGAAAGAATTAAAACAGTTACATATATCAGGTAATTCAATAAAATTTTCGTCATTATGCTGCAGTTTTGCTGGAGCAACGCTGTTTTTTACTTTATTAGTGCTTAAGGACTTTATTAGTTGCCACATTTTATTTCGTTTTTTGGTACAGTTTTTGAAGGCTTTGTAATAATAATTACTTTTGGCAACTTGTATTTTTCTTTTACTTCTTTTCTGGCCTGTAGTAATTCCGTCTTGCAGTTTTCTTTTTTTTCGTGAGCTATCACAAACCGAGCATGTGGTAATCGATTTCTTTTCTCTATTGCTTTGATGATATTTTTGTTAATCCAATCAGACTTCGGTGGATTTAATATTTTTTCTTTCTGAATTTTACTCTTATTTATGACTTCTATTAGTTTTTCTTCGAGTAGTTTGTATTGCATATCAGTTTCCTGTAATAATAAGCCCTGTTCAAGAATTCCATACAGCTTGTCGTAGTCCATAGCAATATATGTGATTTTCTTCTTTTTTTCAGGGATTTTGTGAACCTCTAAGTAAATATGCTTATGAGCCGGACATAGCTGAGCTAACAATAGCCATATGAAATGTATTATTCTTGAGATTGGAACTGACATGATCAAGAATAGTTTTTGTCTCCGAAGTTTCTCTTGTACAATAGAGAGGTTCAACTTTGTTAAGTATGCGGAAGCCGTTTTCTTTTAGGGTAGCCTTATAGTCAGTGGTGGCTTGATCTTTTTTGAGTAGATTGTAGTTAAAGTCCCCGAAGATCATCGCTCGTTTGCGATTATTGAGTTGGTAGGATAGTGTTTCAAGAAAAAGTTCTTTATTTGTTCTATCTGGTTTATAAATGACACCAATGTCCAAGCAAAATTTTTCAATGTAAATCTATAGGAAGTGGTTTCTTCATGAAGGTCTTCGATAAAATTATGTTGCAAGCTGGTATGCACATAGATAGACTCCTCCTCCTCCCGTGTTATTTCGGTAATTAAAGTGGTGAGCATAATTTATCACAGATAGACTGAAAGGTTCAGAGTCACTTTTTATCCATGTTTCAGTGAGTACTATTAGGTGGAGTGTATGTGGTATGGATTGTATTATGCATCTCAACTCGTCTAATTTGCCTGGAGTTACCAAACTTCGTACGTTAGCATAGAGGCATTTAAGGGATTTAGTATTTGTTACAGCATTAGAATGATGAGTTGATATGTGGCCCCATTTGTGGAATTACAGTTTTCATTACATGCTGCAGTTGTTAGTTTCTTGACGAGCATGTTGTGATTTTGGGGATTCCTTTAATATATTTTTTGACAAGATTTGCTTCACCTTTATCAGTTCTTTCTTTTAATTCAGCACGCAGTTTTAACATATTTTCCTTCTGGGAAGGAGTTTGGTCAGAATAGCATTTGATGAACGATAAGTCTTTACTTATATTATTTTTATTGCGTAGTATAGATTTCGCTATATCTGAGGACTCAAAGCAAACTTTTATGGGACGTGAGCTTTCATTACTGTATTTTCCCAAACGAAAGCATTTAGTTGGTTCAGGACAGTTTTCATTTGCTAATTTAACAACTTTGAGAACTTCTGTTTTGTCGTGTTCATTTCTCTCTGTTCGAACCTTCGATGTTATCTCAGGTATCCCAATAATAATAATATTTTGTCCCCTTTGTAAGCGTTCGTTAATTTCAGATATCATAGCTTCATTGGTAAAGCTGATCGATTGCGTACCATCATAGGAGGTAGTGGAACAGAATTCAGATCTTTTTTTTTTGTTGACGATGTAAAATGCATTTACGCACCGTATGGTGCAGTCACAGCTGCCAGCCTTCTTCGGCCCACCCGTCTACGTCGGAGGGGAGCGGCTAGAGCATCCTCCTCCCGCTCACTCTCCGCTGCCTCCTTCTGCCCCATCACAACTTCGCAGAAGGAGGCGGCAGCCTTCCATGCCCTCTCATTGCCAAGCATGACTCGAACCATACTTGGCAATGAGAGCGGTCCTCCGCCGAGCGCCGCCATCAACGTGCGGCGCTCGTTTCGCCAGGCCGGGCACACGATCAGCGTGTGCTCGGCCGTGTCGTCAGGGGAGGCGCAGTGATGACACCGCGGCAACTCCTCCCGACGGGCGACACTGTGCAGGTAGTGGCCGAAACACCCATGTCCGGTCAGTACCTGCACCAGGCGGTAGGCAATGCAATTTAAAGATGCAATTATCCACATTATTAAGTATTCCTGTCATTTAACCGAAAATATTTGTTGCCAAAATGATGGCATAGTGATTTATATTAAAATTTTGGAAAAATATAGGGGAACCTGTTGTACCTAGGACAGTATTTTAGATATGTATTTTTTGATTAAACGTACAGCACACGAATCATATTTGCATATTTTGAAAGGTCAATTATTTAGTTACTCTCCAAAAAAATATCAGAAATGTATATTTCGTATTTACATATATTTTAAAAGTCAAAGAAATAATGGTAACTAAGGCCAAGGTACAACATACCCTATGTACCTGGGTCAGTACTATGGTGTACCTAGGACACATGGATAAATTGGGGGTAATTTAAGTAAATTATTAACTTTTATGAACCAAAATCATTTAATTTCAGCGGTCTATTATTATATTTAACCAGACACTTTAGGAGTTCTGAATAAAATCAAAATAATATTCATAGTTTTTTTTTACTTTTCAAAGAAAATCTTTAACATAGCAACAAACTCGTAACTACTGTTTTACCACATTACAAATTTAAAAATGAGTAGACTAGATGCAAATCAATCCTACTTTCGAAATCATAGAAAATAAAATATTTAAACATTTAACTTTTTAATCATTATTTCTCTCTTAACTTTTTAATCAGTCATTAAGACAAGCTTTTATATGAACACTTTTAGTAAATATTTAAATAAATTATTCAGCCATAAAGATTTAGTAGAAGTCCCAGTACTTCTGTATCTCTGGAACATAATAAATTTCTCTGTTCTTGTTTACTTTTTGCGGGGTTTTAATTTTTTCTTTGATGTCACTTTTCGGGTACAAATTCAAATCCTCTTTTTCAGGCCACTTCCAGTTTTTAAGTGATTTTTGCATCGATTTTAGTAGCACGCCCTCTTCAGATATGGATTTTATTTTTCCGACAAAAAAGGAACCTTCATATACAAATATAACATAGTCACCAATATTGTAATTTTCTTTATCAGCATGTTCATCTTCGCTGTCATTGTCAGAGGCACCATCAGATGTGTCACTCGGTGAATAGTTGGTAGAATCTTCACTGGTTTCTATTTCGGATAGTATTCTTCTTTTTATCTTTTTTGCATTATTGAATCTGATTTTGAAATCTATTTTTCCTAAAACATTTATGGACTCTGCTTGATTAAATTTTGTAGTAACATGTTTTTTGCCCTTTATATTTTCAATTGCTTGCTTTTCTGGTGTATCGGTCAAAATTCTGGATCTTCCTTTTTGTCTTCCTTTTCGTGTTTCTTTACGAGGTTCGGCTTTTGGGTGAGGACGTATTACAGCCGGCGATATCAAAGTTGTCGAGTTTTCGTGTATAACTTCGAAATCTGAAACAGTCGGCTGATTAAAGAGCACCTCATCAATTCTGGTGTGTGATTTTTCAATAAATGGACGATCAGAATAGGATGCGGGCATAAAATCAGCACCTGTGTAGATGTTTTCATTTAAAGGATGGAAACCAGTTGAACTAAAACCTTTACAAATATTATTTGGTGTGAAGGCAAGAGGAAAATCTTTTCCCACCAAGCCAGCAATATCATATATAGTTAATGGTTTTCCCACATGACCTGGTGACATTAGTAACTCGTTAGCTGCTGTATTAAAATAAGTCTTGAATGGCCCAAAAACTGACTTGTCTAGTGGTTGCATATGGTTACTAGTATGTGGATGTAGAGGAATAAGTTTAACATAATTATATTTGGCCATTTGTATTGCCGGTACTGAAATATGACTTTGATGATTGCCCATTATGAGAATAATCGGTTGTTCTTTGGTCGGCTTTGCATATTTAATAAAATGCTGGAGGAATATTACAAACATGGACTCGTTTGACCAACCGGATGGATTGGCACCACCAATACTGCCTTCCGGAGCTCCAGTTATCATAAAATCTTTAAAGTTTACGCGAGGGAATATCAACATGGGTGGAACGAATCCACCACCTACATTAATAGCCACTATCATTGTAACCGTCGTCCCTCTTTCAGCGCTAGTCATTGACCCAACTTGCTTCACGCCAAGAGGTGCTAATATCTTTGAAGGTATATGAACAGTGGACAATCCAGTTTCGTCTAAATTCCAGATATCAGTCGCTTTTATGTCATAGGGACATTGAGAAAGAACTTTCTTAAAATTGTCGAATGTTAAACCTACAGTATGTTTGTTAAACGCCGAAGAGCAAGCTAAACTAGTAGCTTCAGGTTTTCTCAAAGACAATTCGTTTTGGTATCGCTTCGTAAATAATCTCAGCCAATAATCTCCAGCCATTTTGTTTGTGTCCCAGCTTTTAGGGTACTTTTTTCCATTCGCTTTTGCAAATTGGTATGCAAGTATTTTCACGTCTTTTAGAGTTAATCCAAATTGCAAGTGCGCTGCCTCTTTTCTCTTCGGTACGATCAAAAACTTGATTAACTGCAAGGTTTTCGTGTAACTTGCTTACATCCTTACCTATTTCCAAACAGTGCTTTAAATGACGACGCAAAGTTGTTCTTGGTAGTCCAAAATGTTTGGAAGCACCCTAATTGGAGAACTTTTTCTCTTTAATCATTTGTCAGATCTGCAACATTAATAGGCGTCCTTTTCTTCTTCTTTACTTCTAGGCATGATTTCTGTTATAATTTATAATAAAGATACTTTGATTATGAATTTAAAGCGTGAGTGTGAAATAATTTAATCTAATATTCTCATGGCCAAAGTACAACATCCAGGTTGTACCTTGGCCACTGACCAAAGAACAACTGATCGACATTGACCGAGGTACAACACTACTCCAACTTCAACAAAACGATGGATTTTAAATAGTTTAGAGGTTACTTATCTTGTAAGTTTTTTACTGTTTTGACACTTGTTTAATAAAAGAACCGATAGCATAAAAAAGTTAAGTGACTTTTATAAAACGTTCGAAACTATCGGACGTTAAAATATATTAGAAATTAGCTGTTACCCGCGGCTACGCTCGCGTGGTTTTCCTATTTGAGGCTGTCATCCTCTTTTGATATAGTGAGTAAAAAAGTAGCTTATAGCAACCCAAAGCTTCAACCTACATACTTACCAAATTTCAAAGTGGTTTAGGCTTCGAGGAAGGATAAACAAAATAAACACTCTCATAATAATACCTAATACTACTATGGATAGTACGTTATAAAACTTCAAAATGTAAAAGCATTAGTATAAAGGGTTTAATTATTTTAAACACATTTTTTTTGGTACCTATCTACAAAGGTATCTACCAAATAGGCAGCAAAACCAATCAAAAACTACAATACCATATTATTACAAAAACCAATATCTACCTATGCGTTGTCTATCTTACTGGTAAAAATCGAGGTAGGTAGGTTATAATATAATAATCGTAATTTTTATCAGTGAGCCAATTTTATATATTCGAAGAAACTACCAAAATACGTACCTAATTCACTTAATGCACAAAAAAACCAAATCACAAAGGAAAACAAAAACAGATATGTAGGTACGTAGGTACCTTGGTAAATCGTATTTCTTTAAAATCAATCAAGGTAGGTAGGTACCTACTGTTTGCTGTTGCTTGCCTGCTGAAATAGTAATGAACACCACCACGTTGATTCTTCTCTAAGAGCACAGATAACAGAATACTATTAAAAACAATAAATATAAAAAAGTAATGTTCATGAATATCCGAAAAACCTCAGATTTTTAGTGCAAGTAAACTCGATTTTAATGACGGGTAGCGATATCTCTTCAGTTTCACACGCAACAGCTTGGTTTTCGAATTGTTATTCGAGTTGGTAGCGCCTACCTCTACTCAACATCCAGGATCAATCTTCACTTGAAAATTATTGGATAATACTCGATTAAGGGACTAAAATAAATCATAACAGCTGTTTATTTAGTATCTATCTACTGTAAACAGCTGATTATTTATTATCTATTTGATGTTTATAAGATTTTCTGGTAAGATATTAGGACACTGAAGGAAGTCGGTTTTTTTACTAATATTGTTTTAATTAAAATATCTACCTACATCACGTTAAAATTAACAATAAATATTAAAAAGTCATGTTCATAAATAGCGCGATCTGGAAAATCGCAATATCACAACTCACATTTTTAGCAATCAAAAATACTCGAATTTAAAGACGGCTGGTGCCATCTGTTAAGTTACTTAGAAAATATTATTTCAAGAGAGACTACTCGGTTGAGTTGGTATTCGAGATGGTAGCACAACATCCAGAATCTTAATCTTAATCTTAGAGTAGTATTTGCTAGATTTAATTTAAAAAATGAGATTAGAAAGAAATTGCGTAAAATTACCTCGATTTAATAAATGAAACACTAACACAAAATGATCGGTATTAAACACGAGTGGTGCCATCTCGTATTATGTTAAGATAGCATCTTCCACATTTCAAATTTAATCTGTCTTCGTGACAGTAGCGCCATCTCTATCGGGACCAACCATGAAAATGATTAATTTAGTTGAAAATTATGTAAATTCGAATACATAAATTAAAAAAAAGTAGCCTATAGCAGTCTCATAAGTTCAAGCTATACATATACCAAATTTCATCACAATCGGTTCAGCGGTTTAGGCGTGAAGAGAAGACAAACAAACACACTTTCCCATTTATAATATTAAAAAACCAGAAAAAGTTTTAACGTCAATAACACTAAACACCGGCTTAATGGCGGTATACGACTAACTTCACATTGAATAGTCTGTAGTGACGTACCGAATACCATAGATAGTAGAATTTAGTAGCGCGCGAATATTTAAATCTAGCCCAGTGGCCTAGGTACACATAGTGCCAAGGTTCAACAGGTTCCCCTACAGTAGAAGAACCAGATTTTTCTGATGCTAGTTGTCTGTTAATAATGATAGGCACTGATAAGACAATAATATGCATTTACCGATCTCCTTCTTCCATTGACATAACAAAATTCCTTAACTCGTTTGAAGCTCAAGATTGTCGACCTAATTTTGACCCTACCACATTCAAAAGCATAGCTATTGTCGGAGACATCAACCTGGAAATTACCTGTAGCACATCCTCCAACAAAATTGCAGATTATCTGAACCTATTAGCCTCACATGGCATACTTCCAGCTCAGACTCTTTCTACTCGAGACGGCGCCTGCCTCGATAATATACTACTCAGACTAACCTATCAGCACTTACCATAGTAATTGACTACCTTGTCACAGATTATAACTCCGTATTGCCGTGCCTTAATCTAAAGAAACGTTTCAACCAATGTACAAGCAAACTTTGGACTGTGATATGAAATATACAGATTTTCAGTCGATTTACCAACTTGTCGATGCTAATAAAGCAGTTGAGTTCTAAATCTCCACTTTTAGTACCGAAATAAAAAACAATACTTGTTTAATTAAACTTCCCAATAGCAAACGTTTACTTAAGCCATGGATGATGATTGGTATGTTCCGCTGTATGCGTAATAGGGATGCTATGCATATAAGACTTAAGCAATCTCCTAACAATACTATCCTAACTATTACATGCTATATTTGCAGAAAAATAATGTATTTTAATAATCTGGTAACATCGATATGATCGAAGGTTATTAGAGGTAGACGATGTAGTTCTCTGACCACGAAAATCGGCGTCTTCTCGGGATCTTTTAAGACGCTGATTATATCTCCAAGGTTACGCTGGATTTTTCTCTCTATTTTCTGATTGTTTCTTCACTGAAGCCAGAGAATCATACAACAAATCTTTCGCCACTTCATTTCCTTTCTCCATGAAAGTCGTTATGCACAAACGTACTATTCTTTGCTCGTCCATTTCGTCCACTTGGAACTGAATGAAAGTTAGGATGTCGTTAATCACTATATTAGTGTTTACACTTCACGACAGTCAAAGACATTGTCGGTTAATAACTTTTATCGCACAATGCATGTGGCAGTATGCGTACGGTACGACGTCACGCGACAGACGATTTGAAACAACATACTTCAAATTATCTTTTTTGTTTTATAGATCTCAAAAGTCAACTTTTATATAGTATAATTTTCAGAGCAACTTTAACTGTGCTTTTCATCAGTGTATATGACGATACTTGAGTATCGTCATATACACCACTTCTCTGATTAAAGCATAAAAACTCCATCAAATTTATTCATACCACAACCCCGGGGTCCTTAACGGTCCCCAACGCAGTAAACACAACCTTCGACTTTAAGAGACTCGTGTACAGTAATTTGTTGAGATTCATGGGTCGTAAACAAGACGGCATTCATTTCGACAATATTCAAGATCGTTAATCGATATTCGAGCTCCCAAACTACGAGGCTTCGAAAGCGGGGACTTATTATCCAGAAAATCTGCTTCGACAAAACAGTATGTATAGAACTTTTCCAAAGCATACTCGAGCTTTATGGAAGTTTAAAAATGGGAGCATAGGGACGTGTGAGCTGTCTGGTAAATAACGGTTTTATATACCCCATTTTATGGGGTATCTTTATAATATTGAGGACTCATTAAAATATTTCTTAGAAAAATAAAATAAAATCTGTTTGTAATATAATTAAATTAAAGTGCATTTTTTTCTTTAGAGTCAACTGCCAAATGTAAAAGGATTTACTTGCTACGTTGTGATGATAGTACGTCAAAATTAAATAAGATTGATGACATAATTTTGCTAACTTGTTGGTATTTATTCTTAAAATGAATTATTCTTCACATGCGCTGATATCCTCCAATACAGCTAATTATACATGTAAAATGATTTTCTCTAGATTTAAATTAATAGTGCAACCTTAGCATTTTTGGACCGAATTTTCTTTTTCGGGCGGTATGGTCAAAAATGTAAGATTTTTCCCTCACAACCTAGCGATCCAGTTAGCTAGGCAGCTGGTCGACGTGGACGACCATTGACGACGGGTGGTGGCTGTGGAATTGGTTAAGAGTTTTTCTTGTATTGAATAGGGAGATATTGAGATGGATAGGGGAGGGCACTGAGTCCAATACGCACTGGGTAGGACACTTTTTTATGGAATAGGGTGAATGGGCCATGGCTCGCCATTCGGGCCCATTGCGGATTGGTGGGTAGTATATGAATATATTAAATTACGTTCCAACCAAGTGTTCCACGACACTCACGAAATTTGTAGTATTATCCTACTAAAATGTACTGTGAAAATGTGAGTGGTGTTACCACTTTATGTTGAATAATAACTTCCGTTTGATTTGTTTCCGATTTGACACCGTGTTTGTACAAGGAACCAAAACGTTAAAACGAATAACATAATATATTTTATCTACGCACATGCTTTAAAACCGCTATTAAAGATTCTGAAAGCTTATTGCCAACATTAAAACATATCTCATAGCTTTGTAAATCCCTCTCGCGCCAAGGGGTTTCTAATCAGACAGCCACATTTTTCACTGCAGTAAGGGTGGTACTATGAATTCAAAAAAAAAACATTGTCACTCACGCGCGCTTTACTAACACCGCGCCGAAACTTTTTATGAATTTTAAGTTCTAAGAACGCCCCATGATTTCAGAATCTTTTATAGAGGATTGATATCATGGGTTCTGATAAATCTTGTATGCAGGTGTTATAATTGGGAATTAAAACACTCATGTGATACTATATGTGATAAACCCACATTCGTGATTTAATACGCCTCATTTTGTTTTTTTATTTTTTAAACACACACCAATTAGTCTAGCCCCAAAGTAAGCACTGTAAGGCTTGTGTTATGGGATACTAGGGTAACGGATAGAATCCATATACAGTACATATATAAGTATATTTATATAGAAATACATATTAAACATCCATGACTGGAGTAAAAATACTCGTATTCATCATACAATCATCTGCCCCCACCGGGATTCGAACCCGGGACCTCTCGAGTCGGTGACACCATGAAACCACTCGACCACGGAGGTCGTCATTATTCAACTTAAAATATTAATATATTAATTTCAGTCATGCCTCATTATTCAACAGTTGCATAAATAACTTTTATTTTTATGTTTTCACGCACACCAATTGACGTTTTGAGAAAGTGAACTTCTCGTGGTCACGGAATTTGTAAAGAATCTGAAACTTCAGGATTTTTTTTATGTTTTTTTATGGCCGCCCTATGTCTCCAGGTTATAAACTATATGCGTACCAAAATTCATCCAAATCCGTTCTGCAGTTTTTGCGTGGTTGAGTAACAATCATACAAACTTTCACATTTGTAATATTAAGGTAGGTTGTATGAATATTTGAAATATGTAAAGACACTGTGTGCTGAAATATCCAGATAATTAGAGATAACAAAGGAACACAAAAATGCCCGATTATTTCATGGGAGTAATCTTCAAAGACGTTTTGCGAAGTTCCACAATCACAAGAAAAGGCACGAGTACATTTTTTCTTTTGAAAAGTTCACAACAACGCGAAAGCGTCATTATCGCGTTTTCATATTTTTTTTTTCAAATAAGCGCGGTCTGCAGCATTTCCGTTTAGAATTATACACTCTAGCCGGCGATTTATCCGCTTAGAATTGAAGGGGCACTTGTTGCTGAAAATTAATTAGGAAACAAGTTAACAAAAAGTGCAATAAACTTTGCTAAGGGAAGCTTAATTTCCGCCAGGGCTCGAAGAGCTGACATTAATCAAGTGAAATCGCTTTCTACTGCTGCTGCGAATTTCATTACAGATTCCGAACAGTCAACGATTAACCTTAAAATGAAGTGATAGTCAAATTCAACTTAGTCCAAGAAGTGCAAAACGTAATTTGTCAATGTCTATGTTACACTGAAATAAATTAAATCAAAAGCTATTGAGATGCTATTCGGGATAAAGATACATATTTACCCATCATATTTCTTTTTAACTTACACTGATATTAATAAAGTTATTTTTGTTTTATTTCTTTAATTGTATTAATTAAAGGTACATTATTTACTTTCTCAAATTATTATTCGCAAGACATTTTGATGCGCTGATAGCAAATAATACACTCCGTAATGGTGTAACATAGCCGCTACCGAGTTCTCCTTGTTTATTTCCTCCATATTTGACCTTTTTCATCACTACTGATTTTAAAATATTCGTGTAAGATTTTTATTTAGTTTTAAAATTCAATTCCGTCAAGGCTGTCAAAAAATTATACAATGGTCAGTCCAGCAGCAAAATCCGTAAAAAATAGATCTATTTGGTGAAAGCGAATTATAAATTATAGCACTTCAATGTTTCTGTAAAACGGTAAGTTTTCTACCGATATTGGGGTAAGTAAAAGTGTATTTCATATTAATAAATATTTTATATCTACTGGACTACCGACATGTTTTTATGTTTATTACACAAACTGTTCAAGCATATTGTTGGCGAATTATTATTACTATCGAACCTCCTCTACCGACGGCTACCGTCGCATCTCGACCGCTAAAATAAAGGGACACCTGGTTAACTACAAATAACTTTGAAACTACATAACCTAGCTCTTTGAATTCAAATAGTATTTGAAACATAATTTTTTAACTCATAAAATAAAGTACAGTATGATACAAAACAACCATTTATTCATTTTAATCATTTAATGAAGATATTAATTACTGTTTTCAGGGTGACCACATATTTTTGCGGGCGAGTATATAATACATACGGACCTGAATGATGGAATTATAAACAATCTTATAACACCTACATCAAGGATTCTCTGGGTCCAGTTCAGTGATAAGTTTTATTTAAATAAATAAAACATATCACTGTACTGAAAATAAAATATTTATTACTGATGATGAGTAACAGTTCAGAGACGGTGCTACTGATTGCTAAATGTTTCAAGTACCTAGAAAATCTTCCAAGTTTTAAAGAACCTGTCATGACCTATATTTAATTTTTTTTCGAATAATTTTCGTAAAATTTTATGATACTGATTTTTTATACATAAAAAAATGAAAAAAATAAATGCACAAAATAAAGTACTACTAATTTAGATATTATTTTGTAAGTATTAAGATCCGTTATTTTATAAATAGGATGCCTATATGTATTCTATTCAAATAAACCACCCTGTGTCCTTCCTGGCGCAAAAGTGTCAATTATGCTTGTACCATTGCCACGCTGGATGGCAATGGCCTGCATTTGCACCAGAAACGACCCGAAGTGGGGGTCGTGGGTTTTTTACCTAAGTCGGCTGCTTACCCTTATTATCCCTATTTCACCAAGTTGACATTATGTCACTGACTTCATGCAAACAGACAGTTTGTTGTGAGGTGATCCATTTACTGCATCGATTTCATTAATTAAATGTTCGACTGATTACAGCCTCACAGCAGCCAACAGTTCCAGCATCCGCACTTGCGGATTCATGAAGATGCGTCTTAACCTGGGACTTCGTGAAGTCAAGCATAATACTTGAAATAGTAAATGAACAATTTGAGGAGATGCTATAGATTGAGATGGTACAGCTTGACGTTCTGATTCCCCCTGGGCTTCACAGCTCTTCATTTAGTACCCAAGAAGGGAGACAGCTAGAGACCGTGTGGCGCTCACGAGCTCTCAATGCCAGAACGATTCCAGATAGGTATCCCATACCTCACATCTAGAATTACTGACATTGGTTAGCGGGCTGCACAGTATTGCTCAAACGTTCCAACGTTTTATTGATGAGGTTCTTTGTGATCTAGATTGTTGCTTTACGTGTTTAGACGATATAATTCTGTTTTCCAGAAATAATTCTGAGTACCTGGAACACCTGAAAAAGGTTTTTAGCCGCCTTCAAGAATATAGATCCTCGCCAACGAAGCTAAGTGCAGTTTTGGCCAGACAACGGTAACATTTCTTGGTTACTCTATCTCTGCATCTGGTACATTCCATGTAAATAAAAAAATATAAAAAAACTAGCTCTCGTATACACAAACGAAAACGAAGTACACAATAGTATTGATACATTCGTTTTAAGTGTTCTTCTTTTAATATTTTCTGAGCTGCGTTTATAACTTGTAACATATTTATTATAACCACCTACATTTATAACCAATAGACCACAGCATAAAATATTATTTCCTATATTTTGGGTAGCTGTTAAGTAGCTGGCCACACAATTCTTCACACACAATAGCATCCTGTCAAATTGAAATATACACACTGCAATAATGAATTGCCGCATTAACGAACCTGTTGTTTAAAAAAAGGGCGTGGTATCAATTATATATCTTTGATCCCATAAAAAATATTAGTTTACGACACCACCCTGTTTGTAGATAAACTTTTACTATTTTCACAAGTAGGCAACATAATATTTTTTTTTCTTATCTATTTTGATATTTCTTCTATTCGTGTGGACGTGGTTACAACTTTAATAAAATTTAAGAAGTATTGGTATCAATATAACAAACATTCAAACCTTTATTGGCAAGCAAACTCCAACCGAACTAATAAGGGGTTTATAGCTATCGATTTTCATTTAACTCTTCTTAAACAAGTTTTGCGGCGATGTTTCACCATATAGGAATTGAGGTCGAAAAGCAATAATATTGAGCTTTGAAGCATCGTACAATAGTAGAGTGATTAATGGCTCACCCAATATACCTACGAAGCAACTTTTTTGTTGTTCCTCAAATATTTGATCCGAGCGTCACCGCCTCAATCCGGGTGGGTCAAGAACACACCATTGTGGTGATATGACTTTACAGATAATAACTCCCCGGGTAATGATCTCATGGATAATGCCGAAACGTCAAATCAAATCTTCATCTCATTCATATACTTATAAATAATTTATATGTTTTCATCAAATTTTGTATGAGGTGTTATCGCCTGTATATTTTTGAATAAACTTTGTAGGCGTTTCTTGAAAAAAGTTACTAATTATATTATTTATACAACTGACAGCGTAGAGCTAAAGAAATAAAATATTTGATAGATATGTCAAAAGTTTTCTTTGTGCGATATGAAATGAAATGAACATTTATTTGTTTAATACAGTGTGGTACATTTAGATGAAGGACAACGTTAACTTTGTTCTACAGTATTGTGCCTTCAAAATTGCAGGCATGCAAATTTATATAAATAAAAAAAATCGCTGAAAACTATGTACATGTATAACTTCCGAACGGCTGTACAAAATTGTATAATTCTTTTTTTATTGGGTTTGTATAAATGATAAATGCTGTGTAAATGTTATAAAAAACTAAAAGAAATATGTAACTACAATTGCTATTTCCACTTCCAAATGTATAATATATGTAAGGGTATTCGCTAATTCATGATTTTTTATTCGAATTAAAACGTACCTAGAGGTCTACTCTATTTCAACGAAAAACTACTCGTAAATTTCTATCGAAATTTCGCACTTTTCCTTCTCTGTTTCCTTTTCATTTCGAAAATTCGTTCGTCCGAAAATAGTTGGACAATTAAATTCTCCAAGCCTACTCTAAGTCACAAAACTTTCAAACGAAAAGTAGAATTTGACATATAATTGTCGAAATTTTAACCTCAAATTGACGAAATGAAAAGTGTTTACTTTTCATTTTCGTTTTGGGACTTTTATTTAAATTAAGCCTAAAATGACTGATAGAGTATTTTTAATTAGGGCTGCTTAGCGTGAGGAACATTTATTAGCATGTCAAATTAACAAATACACCAAATTTTAATTAATTATTATATTTCCAATACTTCAAAGTATGAAACGACGACATACAATCACCGCAAAAAAAATACCATTTGTCGTATCTCCTCTTTTTGAGAACACTCCTCTAACTGCCTCAGCTAGTATTGGAATTCTTGGCGTTGACATATGGAGCGACGTCCAGTTTCGGGATCATTTAGAGGGCAATGCCAAATTCGCCTCTAAGAAGCTTGGTGTGCTCAATAGATCGAGAATTTACTTCACACCGCCCCACCGACTGCAACTTTATAAGGCACAGGTTCAGTCTCACATGGAGCACTGCTCTCATCTTTGGGCGGGGGCACCCCAGTACCAGCTTCTCCCTTTGAATCGCATCCAGCGCCGAGCGGCTCGAATCGTCGACGACCAAGACCTTTCCGATCAGCTTGATCCTTTGGCTTTGCGTAGGAATGTAGCTTCGCTCTGCATCTTCTATCGCATTTATCACGGGGAGTGTTCTGAGGAATTGTTCAGATTAATTCCAGCCTTGATGCGTGGCTATCCACAACCGTGCGTTTTTGTCGAAATTTTTTACCACATACGACGGAAAGTGGAAAACGAGTGGAAATAAAAGGTCTGCCAAACATTAAACTTATTCCATTCGTTCACGAAAATTGTCTGTGATTCCGAACTTTATATGCGTGTTCGAAAATAAAATAGAGTAGAGTTATTGGCGAAATTACGTTTAAAATTCGTTCGTTACCGAAATTTCGTTTCGGAGAAAGAGAGTAGAGCTCCTGGTTCTAGTTGAAACAACATATACGTCTAGGTACATAAAATACGGTGTGGTTTTTAAATCATTTGCACGGATCCAGTTAAATACAGCTAACAGTCAGCTTGAGCGTGCTCACACAGAGACCCAGGAAAATATCTTTATCGCTCCATAAAACTTCTTTTATATCGCACGAAGTTTCCGTAGCGTTGATGGTCACCCTTGAATTTATTTTTTAAGCCCCTACCAGATTTCCCACGAGTTATCGTCGATAAAATACATTATAGTATATTATTAAATAAATTCTGTTATGATCCCTTTTGCTCTTTACTGAAAGCTCTCAGACGAAGCAATATTGGGATGATCCGGAAATAAATGCTCTCAATAATTCGCTGTTCCTAATCCTTAGTCGAAAATATTCTCTTTTGTGATATGAAACAGAAATAAATTCAACAAGATGTGGAGAGAATAAGTTTACATTCAGTAAAATTACAGTTATTTTAACAAATATTCTATTATATTCTATTATTATATTTTTCAATATTCTTCGGTTCCTTGCCTAAAGGGACTCCTTTTAATAATATATTTTAGTTATTAATTTTTATGTTTTTAAGGTTTTTAATTTTCGTTTTAGTTTTATTATTCTAGTATTTATATTTTACTTATATATAGTAATTATGTAATTAGATAGAGACTTATTTGTTTATAGTTAGTGTATTTTATAGTTTTATGATGTGAATTTGTTAATGTTAGTTGTATTTTATTGTTATATCTTCTTAAGTTATATGCCGAATTATTATGGGTGATTTTAACAAAAATATCAATTTAAAAGACTTTTGTTAAAAAAAAAACTTGGCACGAAAGCTTTTCTTCTGTGCATAATGTGCGTAAGATATCTTCTGTAAATATTTTATATGTATTGTGTTATAAATATTATATTTATATTAATATTTGTTGCATTACGTATGATTTGGAGAGCTAAAACTATACCTACGTAATGACTTATTCAAAGTTTCATTAAATTTTTATGCACCGTTACATTATTGCTTAGAAATAAGCAGCCGTGTAAATATATATAAAGTAACTTTTCTATTATTTTTATAAGAGCCACATATTTTTAAGGTTCCGTATCTTAAATGGAAAAAACGGAACCCTTAGAGCATCACTCTATTGTCCGTCTGTCTGTCAATCTGTTTGTCCCTCGAAAGCGTCGTCGGCGTGCCAGCGTCTGATCATAATTAATAGGGTACCTACTTGCTGTTGGCCTATAACTAGGGAATTTGGCGAGTAATATCGTCTTATAGTACAAATACGGGGAAAAATCTGAAAACTATACCTTTGTTACAATCATCGAAGTTTAGCAATGGTATTCTCAGTCAAAATTGTATGGTTATTAATAATAATAATCATTTATTTCAGGCCGTATAGTCCATAGAGGGTTAGTAACATTCAAACTTAGAAACTATGTTAGTACAATTCCATTCGACCTATTTTCTATATTTAATATATGTGGAGACATAAGATTGTACCCATTGTCTACACAACGGACTCTCCAATTTGCCTGCTATGAGGGCCAAGATGCTGTTAGAGCTACCCCTGACTCTGCGCATCAGTGACGCTACTCTTTTGCGCATAATAGCATAGTAATCGTCAACATGGGCGTCAGCAAACATCGTTGATTAGTTGTTATTGTTATAATAATATGATTGTTCCAAATCTAATTAATGTAAAATCAATACGCAAGGAAGAGCAAACATGTGCAGAATTGCTTAAGTGGCGTATCACCCTACGCTCCAGGCAGCATGCTCGAAAATCAATAGTCGGTCGATTTTTGAGCATGCTAGCAATAACCATGCTTATTTGCAGTAAAGGATGTACATACGTTCACATGCTACAAGGTAGCATTATTTTACTCAAAAATATCATGCTTTTGTACTACTAACTAACATGTATAACTGTACTACTTCGTAAAGAACTTCTGGACTATTATCATTAGCTTCGGTTTCCTGATTCTCTAGATGTCTGCTCTCCAAAATTGCTTACTACGTTTCATTAAGTTCACCAAAATAGAAAGAGAGAAAGAAATAAGTTATTGACCAAAACATTGAATAATAGAAATCACTACATAGTAGAAAACAAAGTCGCTTCCCGCTGTTTGTCCCTATGTCCCTATGTATGCTTAGATCTTTAAAACGAAGCAAAGAATTTTGATGCGGTTTTTTTTTAAAAATAGAGTGGTTCAAGAGGAATGTTTATATGTATAATACATGCATAATATAGTAGAGAAACACTGATAATTTTAGATGTTTTTAACGTATGGTCGTAAATAAACACATTTTTTTGCGCTTACATTGCAGACGCTGGCTGGAACCCTACGAGATAGATCAAAATAATGTACTACAGTTTTGTTACCTTAAAAAGGTCTACAAAAAGTCCACGATGGTATATGTCTATCTCTTAGGGATAACCCACAATAACCATTTTTTATCCTATACATTTTACTAGAAATAATAGATTATTTACGAAGCGATTTTCAGCAAATTTACCTTTAATCCTTATCTAATTAAGTACCTTAAATACATTGTGCATTTAATATAGACCAATTTGGCCCTTTAACGCATGTTATTTAAATGAATATTTTCGAAGATATTACAGATTTAAAATCCAGGGACATAATAGCGGTTCCGACGCTACCTGGCGGGGGGCTTGGCGTCGCGTGCCTATTGTAATTAGGTATTAGAAAAATGACATTGTGTATAATACAAGCCTGAGAACAAAAACTATCGTCTACACTATAGCTCTACACCGAAGCAAAGCGAGGGCGGGCCACTAGTAAAAGCATAAATAAATTCACAGAATAAGGTCAACTAGGTCCATGCCTCAGCACAATGCCACAACTACACCAAGGCTGCTGCGGCGCTGATATTTTGGCAACTGCTGGCAATTACCTTGGGTAAAACTGTACTTCTACAGCCCAAGTATTGACACTTAACTATTTTTTGATGAAAAGGTCTTTGTTAATGAAGTGTCAATGTAAAGTCTCCATACCAAGGCTGATAGTTTTTGAGAAAAATAAAATAGTAACTATGATTGCTTTTCTTCTTCTTCTTTTCTTTCGCCAGGCTCGAGGGATTCGGTTTGGTTGTTCAGTTGGAATTGACTTTGCTTCTCTGATTGCTTTTCTATAGTAAATAGGTAACACTATTTTGACAAATTACATTGTTTTTGTTTTGTATGTTCCGTTTTATTGTGAGAAAGCAAAAGAAGCAAAGTACATACAGCCTTATATTTTATTTTTTCATTTTTATGTCAAGATTACCATGCCGCCATGTATAATTTCTATGGCAGCCAACAATGTTCAGTTATTGGAAAGCAAAGAGAAAGGGGAATATATGGGTCTTTAAAGTTTATTACCAAAATATTTTTATTATACACTTGACTTCCCCTACATCTCTGGCGCTGCGGGATTAGCAGCCCTCTGCGTCTCCGGGTTCTGAAAAACAATCTAGGGGTAGGGCAGACGAAGACCACGGCGTTTCAGGGTTGACAAAGTCGGTTCTCCATTCAAGTTACATAAACAACCTTATGATAAGAAAATAAGTAGGATAATGAAAAGAAAATTTTATATTTTTATTTTTGTCACTATTATCATCATACACAATTAAAAGCTTTTAATAGTACTCAATTAAAACATTTTTGTGCTTAATTTATTTTTTAGATGGCTGTATCATAATTTCAACACTTGTCTCATAGTCTACTAAAAATCTAAAAAATAAACAATGTAAAGGACATCCACGAAATCGGCCCTAGCATGCCCAACAGAATGTCCTTCACTATTATTTTTTTAAGTTATTAGCCATTAATCATTGTAAACGAACAATCTGTTTAAGAAAATAAAAAATTAAAGTTCTGTTACTAGATACTACAGTCTGTTCATCCAACTTGGCACTCCTTTTTACCCGGCTGCGCAATGCAAGAGCGCGAAGCGCGACGCGCAGACAGGGTTATGTGTTTAACAGTCTATATATGTATGTTTGTTCCTTTGTGGCACACTAGAGACCAAACGCCTGGACCGATTTTGATGATTTATACATCAATCGATTCGTCTCAATCATGGGAGTGCTACTAAAGATATGATAGTAATCAAAATTCAATATGGGCAAAATTAGGCGCCATATTGTGACGAAGTAAAAAAAATAAGTTGACAAAATATGTCGAGTGGGGTATCACTGTCCAGATAATCAAAAATCATATTTAGGTTTCTAACACCATTTTTCATTTTATATGATTGTTTAGGATCTACAACGCTTTAAAGTTGTATATTAACCACTTACGCTTTTAATTTCAATCTTACGTTTGTATGGATCTTTGTTACTCTTTCACCTTAAAAAATACTGAATGGATTTTGATGAAACTAAACAGTAATATAGCTCATATATGATAATTACATATATATAATAATTTATGTAGTTATTGAGTGAACTGGGCAATATATAACAATAAGTGTCACATAAGACGGAAAAAAATCTCCCATTTGGGAGCCATTTTGGCCTGCACTGCAAAAACAATAAAAGTTACATTAATTTAATATAGAGTGAAAATGTATCTCTTAAATAGTTCTACAAAAAAGTCCGTGACACCATATATCTATTTTTAATGTGTAAGTCATTACCGCTAAAATAGTGAATCAAAACTAAAATATTATTTGATATCTATTTCCAAAATGCACATTTTGTATTAACAAATCATTTTTTATCAAAACAAATACTTTTATCGCTTTTGATATTTAAAGACGATAAACTTTGATTTTTACACTATGTCATTTCGACAAATATTTAAAAAGTTACAACGATGACAAAGTGATAGCGCGGTGTACTATGTAAAAGAAAAAAAAATGGGGTATTCGCAGTATCTGATCCTATACGAAGTACTAACTAATTATTGAATTTTTTAATGAAAAACTCAGAATTTTACTGTTTTTCATTTATTTTAACGATATTACTCAATGTTACAAAAAAGGTTTACTTAATATAATGACAAATAACCCATTTTTCGCTAGTAAGTACATACTTATTGGAATCCCTGTATTTATTAATCAGCTCGCGATAATATTGTTTTTGTAATAATTCTGCAAAATTCAAAGTAAATAATGTAGATTTTTATAGGTAAATCACCCCTTTCATCACCCTACGCCATAAGTATTGCGATGTTGTAGCTAAGAACCAACTTCCCATCTACTTCTATATGGGAATTCATTATATTCGGTTTAGCTATTAGGGCACAGAAGCGCAACAAACAAACTCACTTTCGCATCCATAATATTATATTATACCTACTAGTGATCCACCCGGGCATTGTACGGGCGAAATTTATTTATCGGGATAAAATATAGCCTATGTCACTCGGACAAAATGTATTTAAATAAAGAAAAATGTTATAATAAATAATGTAGCTACCTTATGTTGAATTAATATTTGAAACCGGTTTAGTAGTTTGACAGATTATTTGTTACAAACATACAAATCTTGCCTCTTTATAATATTAGTATAGATAGTTAAAATAAAATAAGTATTTAATTGATGAAAAAGATTTAAAAAACCAAGTAAGTAATACGTTTATTTCATTATATTTGTAAAAGTTACTTAGCATTTGTGCTTAACAGTGATACGTTATTCGGATTTTTTTTAAACAAAAACTTATTGGAAAATAATTGCCATGATTGCACTACTGGGAGTACTCTTCATTCGAGCTTTACACTACCAATAAAAAAGGGTCGAACACAAAGTCTTTGACCTGTTAAATGTGAACGCTTTAAAAGAAAACTACAAAGAGAACTCTAAATTGATAATAAATGAGATTGCTATGGTGCTCTACCTAACGTTATGAAAATTTTATTATGCGCCTTAAGTTTAATAAAATATTATAAACTTTGCTTTGGTGATTGCATAATTATTTAATTTAGTGATCTAAGGCTGTTGCCACCTTTGTCCAAAACAACAGACGGGAATTACTGCTTTCTTCAACCTGCGACATAAATGTCATTGATTGGTATTGTATATAGGGTGATTAAAAACATTTGAAGTTAACTTCTGGCATCTACATATTGGGTTTCTGTGAATTATGTAGGTATATCAAATTATGAGACTAGGGACTGACACTGAATTTGTGTATATCACAATCTTAGACGTCCGGCATTGACATGACAATGCAGCCACTGCCAATTTTAAATAGTCGACGAATAAAAGTAAATGAATTTTATATTTACTGCTAAACTATTAAAAAAAACATAAACAAAAGATGACTTTTTGAGTAAGTGCTAGTTTACTATAAAATTTACATACATTGGAGATATTTATGTAAGGACTTGATTTAACTTCACACTTTTTTTTGCGAAAATTGAGGCGCATCTGTAGCCTTGACCCCGCTGGTAAAGTCTTTATATGTCTTAATAAATCAATCTTTTAGACCGACGCAAGGTACTTAATAATTCCCGCGATATTAATTCCCTTACTCAAGTAACAAGACTACGGTATATACCGTCTTAAAATACTAACTAACTAAAAAGTGTGAAATAAAAAAGGTAAATTTAAAAAATCAAAAAACCCGACTGCTTAATTATACTTCAAATAAAAACTGAAAAGAAAAAAACAAGTCCAGTAGTCTATAATTCTGTTAATAAGGAACAAAGCTACTTTAACAGTCGGGACCCATTAGATATTCAAAAATACATAATATTTTTGAACAGTGGGTCCCGACTGTTAAAGTAGCTTTGTTCCTTATTAACAGAATTATAGACTACTGGACTTGTTTTTTTCTTTTCAGTTTTTATTTGAAGTATAATTAAGCAGTCGAGTTTTTTGATTTTTTAAATTTACCTTTTTTATTGAAAATACAGCATTAAAAATCAACTGATAACTAGATTTAATAGGTTTCAGTCTATAATAACGATTTATTTTATTAGTTTATTGGCTTCGTTAATATTTTATTATTAAACGGGTGATTCTGTTAAAAAGTTGTGCCAAGATTGTTTACCTTATTAAATGCAATATAGGCGACCATAAAAATAGAACTAGGTACCTTAGTCAATAATACTTATTACTAGTATTTATAATATATTTATAAAAAGATTATTTCTGAAATTATGTAAAGATAGTTTATACTCCCATCCCGTGTAATATCTGTTTATTTTTAATGAAAATCATATTGATAACCAGGTACATACCTAATTACCGATAGTAAAATATAGAAACAGGTAAATGGAAAGACTGAACATTTCATTTGAAAAGAAATCTATTATTACTACAGGTAGGTATAGGTATCATAGGTGCCAACTGACAACACTCATAAATCAATATGAATATAAGCATTTATTATTTTTATTATTAATTGCATTTTATGTTCATTTAATGCATATTATTTAAGTGCTTACATAGAGGTAAAAACTAAATCTATTCAGAATATATAAAGTGTACATCTTTTACGATTAAAATCTAATACATTCTGTAGTAGGCCACGGTTCCTCAAGTTGTCCGTATCTCAACAAATGCTTAATTAGAGTTTATGAATGATTCCGAACACAACTAGCATTTTCTCATTGCTGGGCGTTATATGGGCATTCAATGTATGGGGAACGAGCAATGTCCTTTCAAAATGGTGTTTGTTACCTATTTATTAGGAAAAGAAAAAATCATTAAGTGTGGACACTTTGTTTAATAATGTGGTTAATTTGTATTTATTGTGATGTTAAATTCTCCTCCACGGCCCTCTTCTAAGCTCACTCAGAGCACCGGGGGAACAATGAAAGAAAACCCAAAAAATTAAGATATAATGTTATAAGTATATTTTATCCACTTTAGACACCAAAGCATAGGAATTCAGTAGTTTTAAGTTATTGCTTATATAAATCAACAAGCCTAACTATGTTTATTATTTATATAATAACTATGTTTCACTAATTATAAATATCTAAGCTGAATACAGTAGTTCAAAGTTAATGTGTATACAAACCAACAAGTTGTCATGAAAGGTTATAATTATATGAATATCAGACATTCATAACACTTTACCATGTACTTACATGAATTCTCAATTATATCTAATATATTTTATCCACAAATACCACATAGACTAGACTGAATAAGCTATTTAGTGGATTTCAGAGGTTCTACGGCTCGTTTGATCGATATTGGTGACAAACTTAGTTAATTCTAGTTCTCAGTGAGATAACCAGTTATATAGATATATGTATATATATGGAAATGGGTAGGTCGGGGTCCAACCTCGCCTTGTGGTTCTTCTCCACGCTCACCCGGGGTTAGTAGTGAAATACCTTGATTATGATAGGTTTAGCTGTGTATAATCTGTCTGCTGTTACGGCCGGGTTACATAAAACCGGAGAGCGGCTGGCAAATAAACTCCCGCGTCCCTTCTGGTCCGTGTACACAAAAAAGAGTCTCCTTGTTAGTCCTCCAGTATTTCTTGAGGGGAACGTACAGGCCGTTCGAAATATGAAACTATCCGTAAGTATTTTGTTTCCTATCACAAGTTACCGCCTTATTATTGCAACGCCTTGCGAAGGTTCGTGTTCGTCCACCTGCGAAACTCAGTTCGGTTAGCGACTTCGCGCTATTTCCGCCAATATCCTTCAGGATATAAACTTTTCGGATCTATTTCACGACTCCGACGACTAGAATATGCCTTACAATATACTTTGGGCAGAAGAAAAGATGAAAAGTTAACTGTACCACAAACAGATTGTGAAATTTTAAATGTTGTTTTGACAATTGCTCATAGATGATAGACGGGTCGTCCACTCCCAAACATGTGTCTATGATTTGTTTCCCACTCCAACTGAAGGCAAAGGCCACAGTCAAACAGACAGCCGCCGCATTCGAGACGAACCGAAGAATAAACTCAAAACTATATACCTACGCTCGCCGTAAGCTGAGGAAAAGGGAATACCTACCCAAATCAGCGAGGAAATTCAATTTCGAGTAAAATTCAAAATCGATTAAAAACAGCACCCGATAAGGAGGACTCAAATCGATCTGGGAAAAACTATTCAAAATTCAACAACTGTCAAACTCCATCCATTCATCCACGCGCCCCCACAGAGATTCACTGCCTGATTACTTTTTTTTTTTTTATAAGTCTCAAGGCGAATATTTTAGTCGAATAGAAAAATCGACTCTTCCCTCAAGGCTACCAACCCAATCAATGAAGTTTGACAGCTACGCTGACGTAAGCGGTTCGCTATCATAGACAAAACAGCTGTCCTACGTGTGTCAGTGTCACGCCCTGTTCAAAAACAAACACTACAGTATCCCCCCACTCACGGCAGAATTCACGTAGGGAATTCGTCGAACGCCCTCGTTCGTATATCCCCGTGTCTTATGTACTCTAGTTAAGATATGATTAAGTTATGTTGTATAAAATAATAGAATATTATAAACCGCTAAGTTAAAAAAAAAATAAACATACAGAACGATAAATCATTGATAAATCTCTAAGTTGTAACAAAAATAGATAATAATAAATGACAATAGTAACACAAAGTGTATACTACTCAAGGCCGTACCGCAAGCATCTTTGCTCCGAAAATAGATATAAAAAAAAATTATAATGTTACCGGTTATACCGAGAAAAACATAATGGTAGAAAATTAACCAAAGAGATGTTATTGGTCAAAGGCGATTTGCTCACAAAATTGCATGTTGTGCGTTCGTCCATCGTGTGTCTCTGTCTCATTTACTGTCTCCCGAGTGAAATAAAAAAAATATCATAAATATTCTATGCTCATCATAGGATATTATGATAAAAGTTGTTGTTAATACGTTTTCATTTGTATTAGCAACTTCAATAAAATGCCTTGGTAGGTAAAAAACTAACAAGCACATTAACAAAACCTTCTCCTGGAAAAGTTAAGAGACAATTAAGTGTTTAAGCATTAATTAGGTGGCAAACAAAGAGATTACACTATCGGGGACGAACACACACATGGGTATCTAGGATGCAGTGTGATACCAAGACCCATTGACGATTTCTACGTCACGCCGGGCAGAAGGCGGGATGGGTATTCGTCGGCCGCCACACCCACGGCGATAAGTCCCTACCTAAATATCTATTCGGGGTCAGCGCTTTTGAAATCTTTTATATGCCATTTGCCTACATACTTCCCGTTTTCGTCTTCGAGCTCGTAAACGAGTGGGGAGAGTTTACGGATTATTTTGCAACGTTCATATTTCGGAGCAAGTTTGACTGAAAAGTATTTATGGGCCGCGCTTTGTTTATACGTCCGTTTCCAAATGTAATCGCCTACGTTAAAGGAAATATCTCTACGTCGCCTGTTATAATATTTAACGTTCCTATCGTGGGCTTTTCGCAGTGAGTCCTTGACCTTTTTAAAGATTTCACCTAAATGACCCAGATTAGACGCATGAGTATCCCGGGGTACTATCACTAACTCGTCAAGATCGTTGAAACCGGCATAAATACTACCATCGGTAACAGCCTCCCTACCATGAACTAAAATAAACGGAGTATATGGCGTGGATTCGTTCACAGAGGTGTTCATAGCGAACTGGATCTTATGAATATTCACGTCCCTTGGGACATAGATCTTGATCTATGGTCATTTTCAACGAACGAGGCCACCGCAGTGATGACAGTACGGTTATAACGTTCGACAGTGTTAACCTGAGGGCAATACACAGGACCCAAATGGACTTGTGGTATATTATATATTGCATACAAAGATTGAAGTTCATGGCTTACAAATTGCGATCCGTTATCGGAGATCACGGTTTGAGGTATACCATGAATCAAAAAGACATGATCCTCCAGTCGTTGAGCAATCACCCTACCCGTAGCTCGAGGTAAAGGAAATAATAAACAATATTTTGTAAAGCAACACACTACTACCAGCAAATAGTTGTTTTACTGTCTGGACATCGGCAGTGAGCCAACTAAATCGATGCTGATGCACTGGAATGGCCGACAGCAAACTTTAGGTTCTCCCATGAACCCAGGAGTTGCCAGTGAACTGTGTTTGTATGCGTTGCAAACCGAGCAACTCTTAATAAAATCCACGGTATCCTTATACATACCGGGCCAAAAATATCTTAATTTTAAACGTTTATAAGTTTTTGCCACACCAAGATGAGCCGCGATTGGTTCAGAGTGGTTCTGTTTAATTATAGATTCCCTACTCTCAATCGGGATAACCTGTTTCCACTGGTAATCACCACTGAGCTTATTACTACTTTTTGTGAAACGGTATAACCTACCATCAACTATCTTAAAATTTGGACAAGCTCTAGGTTTGTCCGTACAACGTTTAATTATATTATTATACCACGAGTCGGCTGTGGCGTCAGTGATACCTATAGATGCCACGGGAACAGAGCGGGATAACGCGTCAGGTACCACATTTTGTGAGCCACTGCGATGTTCTATTACAAAATTATAGGGTGATAATCTACAACCCCAACGCGCCAAGCGACCGGTCGGATTTTTAAGCTTCAGAAACCATTTTAGACTAGCATGATCGGTAATAACACGAAATGGCCTACTACCCTCCAGATAGGGACGGAAATGCTCGACTACATGTACCACAGCTAAAGCCTCCCGCTCGGTAGCCGAGTAATTTCGCTCGGCGGGGGTAAGTGAGCGACTACAATACGCGACCGGATGCTCCTGGCCGTCTACGGTTTGGGTGAGGGTACCTCCAATGCCAAAATTGGACGCATCGCAATGAACTGCAAATTCCTTCGTGAAGTCCGGACATGCCAAAACTGGAGCACTTGTAAGAGCCGACTTCAAGTCCAGAAATGCTTGCTCTGCCTCATCCGACCATTTAAAGGGAGGAGCACCCTTACGCGTAGAAGTGAGAGCATTTAATGGCCCGGCCATATGGCTAAAGTTTTTAATAAATCGCCTATAATATGATGCAGTTCCCAGAAAACGTTTCACCTCCTTTCTATTAGCGGGTATGGGAAAATCCACAATAGCTCTTATTTTATCGGGATCGGTACGCAAACCATATTCATCAACCACGTGACCCAAATACTTCAACTGTCTTCTAAAGAATTGACACTTCCCCATATTAATAGTTAAATTAGCCTCTAACAATCTATCTCTGACTTTACGTAGAATATCAAGATGTTCGGACATAGCAGGCGAGGAAGTTAAAATTATTAAATCATCCAAATAAATGAATATTTTATGGTTATCCGGGTTAAAATCTGGTGACCCGGATCCCAACAGCTTATTAAACTCCGGGCCAAACAAACTATCCATCAAGCGCTGCTGAGTGGCAGGCGCTGAGGTCAAACCGAAACACATGACCTTAAATTGAAATAGCCCGCGGGAGGGAATAGTGGATGCGGTTTTTTCCCGGGAATCCGGTGATAATAATACTTGATGGTATGCCGATTTAAGATCGATTGAAGACAGAAATTTCGCGTCACGGAGCTGGTCCAGGATGCTACTGATATACGGCAAAGGATAGGCGTCATGCTTTGAAATCGCGTTGAGTTTCCTACTGTCCAAACAAAAACGATAAGATCCATCCGACTTTTGCGCCAGAGTGACGGGATTGTTCCACGCACTATTGCTCGGCTCCACCACATCATCTTTGAGCATTTGGTCTAGTTGCTTGTTCATTTCGGCCAACTTTTCCGGAGACATGATGTAGTAACGCTGCTTGATCGGTGGATGATCGCCCGTGTCTATTTTGTGCGTGACCAAGTGAGTCCTACCTAATCCTCTCTTATCCGCTGATATATCCTCAAACAATCGTATTACTTCCTGAGCCTGCCTACGCTCGGACTCAGAGAGCGACTCAAAATCTTGTAAAAATCTATCGTTACAAGTGATCGAACCAATATGATTACCCCCCGGCCAATATTCACCACCCTCCAATAAGGATAGAACGTCGGGTGCTATCTTAAATTCTTTCCAGAAATTCATCCCAAAAAGTAGCTCAGTGGCGACCCCAGGTACTAAGTAGAATTTAATAGTGGCGGTTCTTCCTCCGACAGTGACTGGCAAAAATATGTAGCCCGTCACTGGAGACGACGAACCGTTTGCAGTAGTAATGTGTGTTAAGTCCCATGACTTATGTACAGTACCAAGGTCAGAAAAATGTTTTATTGCATTGTTACCTACAATAGATATTTCAGAACCAGAGTCTAGCAAGCCTATATATTTTAATTCATAAATAGTAATTTTTAAAAATGGACGGGCATCCCCTCTTGTGTTTTGAATCGGCGCTGTCAGATGTTGACATTCATTTTGACACTTTTTAATAATGTTTTGTTTATTACTATCGAAAAACCGTCGAATTACTTCCAACCACGAATCCCATTCGTGTTTAGACAAAAATTTATAACAGCGCCGATTCACAACTTCCCGTTTTTTGGAACCGCAGTCTTCGTAGCTTTCCCCTGGGAGCACTCGGGACACGATCTTGCCGTCACCCCTTTCCGGCCGCAACGATAACAAACCAAAACATGAGCTTCCCGGCATGTCCCAAGATCATGCCCTTCGACACGGCAACGCACACAGAACTTATCATTTCCCACCAGTTGCACGGCTGAGACCTTAGGCAGTTGTCTATTATTGCTATTCTTATAACTCAGATCTGGAGCTAAGCAAGCCTGGGTTATTTTAGGTCGTTCACTAAAATGTTGGGAACGCTCCTTGGCACCTTCCAGAAGTCTACATTTGCGTTTCAAATCTGCCCAGGACTCTATGGGATTCAAAGCTAATTATGTAGTGTAAAAAGGTCTAATATTAAAAAGAACAATATTCAATTTCTCTTCCTCTGAGAGCGACTTTGACAAACGAGTAAAATAGTTCTGCATAATGCTAAGATAATTCACTATGCTTTCATCGGAACCCTGAGTGCGAGACCGGATCTCTTGTAATAAACGATGATCATAATCTGATGGTAAATATTCATTGTGGCAGATAGACACGAGATGTCATGTTACTCTTTGCTTGGCTCTTTGGTATTGGCTATGGGCTACACTTTGTTGGCAGCTATCAAATATAGTAGAAAACATTTGCAAGAAAACTTTGTAATGTCACTTTAAAGAGTATCTAAAAAATAAGTTTATTTAACATAAGCATTTACAGGTATTTAATTTAAGAAGATATAACAATAAAATACAACTAACATTAACAATTTCACATCATAAAACTATAAAATACACTAACTATAAACAAATAAGTCTCTATCTAATTACATAATTACTATATATAAGTAAAATATAAATACTAGAATAATAAAACTAAAACTAAAATTAAAAACCTTAAAAACATAAAAATTAATAATTAAAATATATTATTAAAAGGAGTCCCTTTAGGCAAGGAACCGAAGATACTGGCAGCGTTACCTCTTTGAATGGCTAGACTAATTCTTTGTCCGAGGTAGCTGCCAGCTCTTCGGTCTCCTGTGACGTCGACTAACCTTTTTGCTATTTCCTTAAATAGTCTTAAAGCGCTAGGACCCCACGGACCAAGGGTCTCGACACCGAATGGGACAAAATCATATTCGGAGCCTAGACCCCTGTATTTGCCTGCCTTAGCTTTTTCAGCAGCTTCACAAGCCGCACCAGCTCTGTTGTTGGTTCCATGTAGATGGGAAGGGGCCAGCGTGTCTGAACAGGTTGCATCCCATACTAGCACCCGACCCATCTTCCATGGAATCAAACTCATACCGTCCGGTCTCTTGCCATCGTCTCTTGCAATACCAGTTGGCTCAAGTAGACTTGGCACGTTGACGGTGGCAAGGGACCGGCGTAAAAAAAAAAAACTATACTTAAGATTACAAATACGTGTTATAATTGTGAGGGAGTGGTAAAAGTAATAAACGTAAGACTGTAAGTAAAGCTCTTTTCATTCAACGAAAATCTACCAAGACACTCTTCAACTGGTGACCCCGTAAGAACAAAACGACCTTCCGATACATCAAGAGTAAGAATGGGAGCATCCCAAAATGTCTCAAGGTACCGATGTAACGAATCAAACCAACATTTTATTCAACCCGCAACAGCTCGGTACTCCAACGGCCACAGGGACGCAAAGTAGTGTAACCCAAAATTCTGAAAAATCAAGTGAACTTTTTAAAGTTGGTGTAAAAATACCACCGTTCTGGCCAGACCGTCCTGCACTATGGTTTGCGCAAATTGAAGGACAATTCATACTATCGGGTATAAACTCAGACACTACAAAATTTTATTATGTTTGCGGAAATTTAGATCATCAGTATGCCATAGAGGTCGAAGACATAATTCAAAATCCACCTAAAGAAAACAAATACCTTACCCTGAAAAATACGCTTATCAACAGAATTTCCGCATCACAAGAACAAAAAATCAAGCAACTCTTAGATTATGAAGAGCTTGGTAATAGAAAGCCGTCACAATTCCTACGTCACTTACGTCATCTAGCCGGACCTAAGACCCCTGACGAATTCATTAAATCCATTTGGTCAAGCAGACTTCCAGCGAATATCCAACCCATAATAGCCTCGCAATCAGACATGGCTTTGGACAAGCTTGCTGAACTCGCAGACAAGATAAATGCCATAGCACCTCATAGTCCTAATATATCAGAAGTAACTCCATCCACTTCTTACATGCCTTTAGCTCAGTCAGCAGCAATGGAGGCGATGGCTTTGCAGATCGCAGAATTGACAAAAAAAAGTCGAAGAATTATCAACCAACCGTCAGGGGAGAGCGCAATTTAGACGCGGAAGATATAGATCTCGTTCTCGATCGAAGTCTAACAATGGCATCTGCTGGTATCACAATAGATTTGGTAACAAAGCTACCCGCTGCACCAAACCCTGTGCGTATAAGCCGGAAAACAGCAACGGCAGTCACTAACAGTGGCCAACGACTGCCTTGCTTGTAATGGCCGCCTATTTATCACAGACAGGAACACAAAACAACAATTTTTGATTGACACAGGATCTGAGTTGTGTGTTTTTCCTCGAAAGGAAAGAATGAATAGTCGAGCCAAAACCAGTTATGAATTATACGCAGCTAACAATACTACAATTGCAACCTATGGTTATATAACACTTAAGTTAAATCTTGGACTTCGTCGCGATTACACTTGGAGATTCGTGGTAGCAGATGTGACAAAACCTATAATCGGAGCCGATTTTTTAAGTCACTATAATTTATTAGTCGACTGCCGACAACACCGCCTTATTGATAGCCTTACCACTTTAACAGTTGCCGCAATCCACTGCAATGACACTTCAAGCGAAACAGTGACCATCAAAGCTGTAACAGGAGACTCTGTTTACCATGAGCTGCTACGACGGTACCCAGAAATTACACGACCATCAGGTACGCCAATTTCGCCAAAGCATAACACCAAACACTTCATACGTACCACGCCAGGGCCACCAATCGCTGCACGTCCACGTCGCTTGGATCCCGATCGCTTAAAAATTGCTCGCAAGGAATTTGAAAATATGCTTCTCGCTGGTACTGCAAGAAGGTCGGATAGCCCTTGGTCCTCACCCCTTCACCTTGTTCGTAAAAAAGACGACGGCTGGCGTCCATGTGGAGATTACAGAGCCTTGAACGCCAGAACCATACCAGATAGATATCCGATCCGACATTTGCATGACTTCGCTTATCAGCTCGATGGCTCAACAATCTTCTCGAAGATCGACCTAGTTAAAGCATACAATCAATTACCAGTAAATGAGGAGGACATACCAAAAACAGCCATAACGACACCGTTTGGATTGTTTGAGTTTCCTTAAATGACCTTTGGTTTAAGAAATGCGGCTCAAACATTCCAACGATTCATAGATGAAGTACTACAAGGTCTTGATTTCACTTATGGATACTGTGATGATATCCTCGTTTTTTCCTCATCTCAAGCTGAACACCTGCAACACCTGGAAATTGTCTTTGAGCGTTTCCAACAATATAGCTTATTATTGAACACGTCGAAATGCATTTGGGGCACAGATCAGGTAACTTTTCTTGGTTATGATATTTCAGCCGATGGCACTCGCCCAGTTAAGGAGAAAGTAGCCGCTATTCTTGATTTTCCATTCCCCAAAACTGCCAAAGAATTAAGACGATTTCTCGGAATGCTAAATTATTACCGCCGCTTCATTCCTCGCGCAGCAGAAATTCAGAGTCCGCTTAACTCTGCTTTGGCCGGTAAAGCGAAAGGCTCCACACCTGTCCAATTAACAGAAGAACTGAAGAAAAGTTTTGATGAGTGTAAAAGAGGCCTTTCTGAAGCCACTCTACTCTCACATCCGGATGGTAACGCAGAACTTGCATTATTTACAGACGCGTCCGATCAAGCCATTGGCGCAGTATTACAGCAAAAGAAATACGATTCTTGGTCACCTTTAGGATTCTTCTCTCGAAAACTCTCACCTTCGCAGAAGAAATACAGCCCATATGACAGAGAACTCCTCGCAATATATGAGGGCATTAAATATTTCCGATATATGGTTGAGGCCAGGAACTTTGCTGTTTTCACTGATCATAAACCCATCACATTCGCTTTCCAAACTAAAAGAGACACTTGTTCACCACGACAATTCAGATATTTAGACTTTATATCTCAGCACACCACCGACATAAGACACATTTCTGGACCAAGTAACATCGTGGCTGATGCACTCTCCAGAGTTGACGCGGTCACTTCTGGAGTAAATTATGAACACCTTGCGCTTGATCAAGCCAAAGATACTGAATTAAAGTCACTCATAACACACGGAACAGGCTTAAAACTAATGAAAGTACCACCTTACGATCTATACTGTGACATTTCAGGAAGCAAACCTCGTCCTTACATTACTCCAAGCTTTCGGAGGCAAGTTTTTAGCAGCTTACACAACCTCAGTCATCCTGGTCGCAGTGCAACAGCTAAACTTGTAGCTGACAGATTTGTATGGCCTGGAATCAACAAGGACTGCAAAAATTGGGTACAGCAATGTGAAGATTGCCAACGCAGCAAAATAACCCGTCACACTTCCTCTTCTTTTGCCCACTTCCCGGTTCCTTCCTCTAGATTCTCTCACGTCCACCTCGATTTAATCGGCCCTTTGCCATACTCGTGTGGTTATAGGTACTGCCTCACAGCTGTCGATCGCTTCACCAGGTGGCCCGAAGCATTCCCTATCGCAGACATCACTGCAGAGACGTGTGCTGCCACTTTCATGTCTGGCTGGGTAGCGCGCTACGGCTGCCCTGAAACCATCACTACCGATCGTGGTCTGCAGTTCCAATCGCACGTGTTCCAATCCTTCTCCAAGTTGATCGGCGCCAAACACAACTCGACGACAGCTTACCATCCTCAATCCAACGGCATGGTCGAGAGGATGCATCGCCAACTCAAGGCTGCAATTACCTGCCACGGCGACACACAATGGACTGAATCCCTTCCCATAGTACTCCTGGGTTTGAGGAGTGCCTGGAAAGAGGACATCAAAAGCTCTGCTGCGGAATTAGTCTATGGACAGCCCCTGAGACTGCCAGGCGAATTCATTACTCCACACTCTGACAGCACTCTAGATCCAGCAGAATTTGTAACCCGCCTGCGACAACACATGGATAAGATGTCGCCTACACCAGCGTCATCACACAACAAAAGGTCATTCTATTTACCCAAGGACATCACTTCAGCGGATTATGTTTTTCTTCGTCGTGGTCCTGCAAAAAGAACATTCGAATCACCATACACAGGTCCACACATGGTCATATCACGTGACAGAAATTCAAAAACTGTAAAAATACTCCTCAATGACAAAGAAACCACAGTTACTATTGACAGACTTAAGCCAGCTTATGTGATGCGCACTCCAGATGTAGATGCACCTCCACCCATTGCAAATCCACCATCGCCCGAAGAAACGCCACCTGTAAGCAAGACTAGAAGTGGAAGAATAGTGCATTTACCAAACTACTATCGCCCGTGAAACGGTCTCGGCAGGGGAGTGTTGTGGCAGATAGACACGAGATGTCATGTTACTCTTTGCTTGGCTCTTTGGTATTGGCTATGGGCTACACTTTGTTGGCAGCTATCAAATATAGTAGAAAACATTTGCAAGAAAACTATACTTAAGATTACAAATACGTGTTATAATTGTGAGGGAGTGGTAAAAGTAATAAACGTAAGACTGTAAGTAAAGCTCTTTTCATTCAACGAAAATCTACCAAGACACTCTTCATTCATCAAGAAGCAAGGTTTTCAACCCTAACCAGCTATGTACTTCGGACTGCACCCCACGATACCAACAAAGAGCCTCATCTGTAAACAATTCAGCTGCAGAATTGAACAATTTACCATCTGTTACACCACGAGACAAACATAACTCCTCTAAACGCTGCAAGAATGCCTATACACAGGTTTTCCCAGTAAACCGTATGTTTAGTTTATGTACGGCAGCACCAGAGTCAGGGGAAGCATTCCCAGTGCGTTCAGAAGCAGCATGGACTCTGCTATTTTCTTCCGGAGGCACCTGAGTTAAACTACTCTTAAAATGGTGCATAATGTTATCTAACTTAACCAGAAACTTGTCTAGACGTTCCTGCAGCGCTTCCAATTGAGAGGCGATGCTGTCATCATTATCAGAATCTAAGCGACTAAGTCTATGAAACAAGTGATGTGCTAATGATTGTATTCTGTTCAGTGCTTTAAAGGAACTAGCTCTAGAAGAAGTTTGAGAAGTAAGATCATCTAAACTGTCTAATTTCTCCCTAATAATATCCAACTCTGATTCTATCTCTACTTCACAAGTTAATATTTCATCAGAAGGTAAATCTTTATTTAAAGCACGTACTTGTGCCTTTAAAGCAGGCACCCCGTCCACAGACTTCGCACCCCTAATTCTGACTTCATATTCTAACTCATCTTTGTGTAACAAGTTAAAAGTGATTGGCCTCTGTTCCATTTTGTAAGTTAAAATTACTCCTAGTGTGGCAAAATAAAGAAATGTTCAATAACAAAGTGTAATTAATATGATAATAAAATCACCTACCTGTTAAGATATATCAGTTAAAATAGTAGTGTTGTAACAAGTGTGGTTTCACACCTGAGGGTTGAAAATTGTTAGGTTCTAAAGGATTAGGTTTCTCAATGTTAGGTTTCTTCTTGTGAGGTTCAAAAAAAGTGAGGTTGGTGAACTAACCTACCAAAAATCAGTACACAAGAGGGTTTTTTTTTTTCTTTAAATAAGGGTATAAAAAAAGTAAATATGACTTTTTTTGATTGTAAATTTTGAGCCAATATCGATCATCCGATGTTACAAATTATTATGTTTACAACACAGTATAACCAGATAAACAAATCTTTGGATATAAGCCAAATAATTCAGAGAAAAAAGAAAAATTAAAAAAAAATCACCAATATCGATCAACCTTTTTTGAGCAATCAATGACCAAAAAAAGAGCAAAGTAAATGCTACAAAGCCTCGTTGTCCCTGTTCGGGCGCCACCTGTGATGTTAAATTCTCCTCCACGGCCCTCTTCTAAGCTCACTCAGAGCACCGGGGGAACAATGAAAGAAAACCCAAAAAATTAAGATAATGTTATAAGTATATTTTATCCACTTTAGATACCAAGCATAGGAATTCAGTAGTTTTAAGTTATTGCTTATATAAATCAACAAGCCTAACTATGTTTATTATTTATATAATAACTATGTTTCACTAATTATAAATATCTAAGCTGAATACAGTAGTTCAAAGTTAATGTGTATACAAACCAACAAGTTGTCATGAAAGGTTATAATTATATGAATATCAGACATTCATAACACTTTACCATGTACTTACATGAATTCTCAACTATATCTAATATATTTTATCCACAAATACCACATAGACTAGACTGAATAAGCTATTTAGTGGATTTCAGAGGTTCTACGGCTCGTTTGATCGATATTGGTGACAAACTTAGTTAATTCTAGTTCTCAGTGAGATAACCAGTTATATAGATATATGTATATATATGGAAATGGGTAGGTCGGGGTCCAACCTCGCCTTGTGGTTCTTCTCCACGCTCACCCGGGGTTAGTAGTGAAATACCTTGATTATGATAGGTTTAGCTGTGTATAATCTGTCTGCTGTTACGGCCGGGTTACATAAAACCGGAGAGCGGCTGGCAAATAAACTCCCGCGTCCCTTCTGGTCCGTGTACACAAAAAAGAGTCTCCTTGTTAGTCCTCCAGTATTTCTTGAGGGGAACGTACAGGCCGTTCGAAATATGAAACTATCCGTAAGTATTTTGTTTCCTATCACAAGTTACCGCCTTATTATTGCAACGCCTTGCGAAGGTTCGTGTTCGTCCACCTGCGAAACTCAGTTCGGTTAGCGACTTCGCGCTATTTCCGCCAATATCCTTCAGGATATAAACTTTTCGGATCTATTTCACGACTCCGACGACTAGAATATGCCTTACAATATACTTTGGGCAGAAGAAAAGATGAAAAGTTAACTGTACCACAAACAGATTGTGAAATTTTAAATGTTGTTTTGACAATTGCTCATAGATGATAGACGGGTCGTCCACTCCCAAACATGTGTCTATGATTTGTTTCCCACTCCAACTGAAGGCAAAGGCCACAGTCAAACAGACAGCCGCCGCATTCGAGACGAACCGAAGAATAAACTCAAAACTATATACCTACGCTCGCCGTAAGCTGAGGAAAAGGGAATACCTACCCAAATCAGCGAGGAAATTCAATTTCGAGTAAAATTCAAAATCGATTAAAAACAGCACCCGATAAGGAGGACTCAAATCGATCTGGGAAAAACTATTCAAAATTCAACAACTGTCAAACTCCATCCATTCATCCACGCGCCCCCACAGAGATTCACTGCCTGATTACTTTTTTTTTTTTATATAAGTCTCAAGGCGAATATTTTAGTCGAATAGAAAAATCGACTCTTCCCTCAAGGCTACCAACCCAATCAATGAAGTTTGACAGCTACGCTGACGTAAGCGGTTCGCTATCATAGACAAAACAGCTGTCCTACGTGTGTCAGTGTCACGCCCTGTTCAAAAACAAACACTACATTATTTAAGTAGGTAAGTTTTAAGATTATATTTTTAAGTTTTTAGACATTGAGGAGTTTTATGCTTTTTCTATGTATTTCTATATAGATGTAAATATTTTTTTGGAAAATGAAGTTTCCATCGGGTACCAGCAAATAGGTACTTAATATTGTTTAATTTTGCGCCTTGAACTTGAATTTGAAAAGATTTATCTAATCTACCTGTGACTGTGAATCCAACCTACTACTTTTTGGTTTTTACTTTCCATCTTGCGCAAATCTTTACTATTTAGGTATTTGAAGTCCTGTATACACTTTTTTATACTTTTAATATACAAAAAAGTAATATTATCACATAAAAACTTAAATATAAATCCTGGTTGTTACATAACATGACAGAACTTGAATAACACATACTTTAACTGTATGATATTTACAATAATAATAGATACAGGAACAATGAACCTAAAACTAAAAACTTTAAAAAATATGAAACAATATCTAAAATATATTATTGAAAGGAGTCCCTTTAGGCAAGGTTCCGAAGATACTGGCAGCGTTCCCCTTTTGAATAGCTAAACTAATTCTTTGTCCGAGGTAGCTGCCAGCTCTTCGGTCTCCTGTAATATCGACTAACCTTTTTGATATTTCCTTAAAAAACCTTATAGCGTTAGGATCTCACGGACCAAGCGGGGCGAGCGGCCCGTTCGGGAGGAGATCGAATGGGTCCGCACCCTGGCGCAGAGGGAGGCTCTGCGCCGATGGGGCGAGGCACTCGCCAACCCAGCCGCTGGCCACCGGACGATCGAGGCGATCCATCCGGTGTTGGAGGAGTGGGTAAGGCGCCAGCGGGGCAGCCTCACCTACCGCCTGGTGCAGGTACTGACCGGACATGGGTGTTTCGGCCACTACCTGCACCGTGTCGCCCGTCGGGAGGAGTTGCCGCGGTGTCATCACTGCGCCTCCCCCGACGACACGGCCGAGAACACGCTGATCGTGTGCCCGGCCTGGCGAAACGAGCGCCGCACGTTGATGGCGGCGCTCGGCGGAGGACCGCTCTCATTGCCAAGTATGGTTCGAGTCATGCTTGGCAATGAGAGGGCATGGAAGGCTGCCGCCTCCTTCTGCGAAGTTGTGATGGGGCAGAAGGAGGCAGCGGAGAGTGAGCGGGAGGAGGATGCTGTAGCCGCTCCCCTCCGACGTAGACGGGTGGGCCGAAGAAGGCTGGCAGCTGTGTCTTCGTCGGCCCTAAGGTGGTCTGGGCGCGGCTTGGCCGCCGCGTGCCCTTGGTGACATTCGGCATAGGCCACCCCGTCTGGGGATTGCCTAGTACCCTAGCGCAATCCCCCAGAGGCGTGTCGCCCGGTTCACACGTTGAGCCGGGCCAGCCCGGGGGCGTAGGAGGGTACCGGTGGTTTTTAGTGAGTAGGACCGGCGTTGTTCCGCGCCGGGGAGTCCCACACACGCCGCGCGCCCAGCCAGCGCGCGGTACGGTGCGTAAATGCATTTTCCATCGTCAAAAAAAAAAAAAAAGAAAAAGCTTCACAAGCCGCAAGGGGCCAGCGTGTCTGAACAGATTGTATCCCATACCAATACCCGGCCTATCTACCATGGAATCAAAGTCATACCGTCCGATCTCTTGCCATCGCCTCTTGCAATACCAGTCGGCTCAAGTAGACTTGACACGTTGACCGTAGCAAGGAACCGGGGTATGATAATATAATATAAGTGCAGTATGTCTCGAGAAGCGGCCTGCACTTTTTGATTAAACTTTAATATATAAAAATCAGAAAAATCGTAAAATCCGTCTCCGTAAATATAGCCTCACTTGAGGCGTGATATCTTATTTTAAATTAGTTTGGTTAATACAAAATATTTTACCAGTCATTGACCAGCGAGTTACTTACTCGCTGGTCAATGACTGGTAAAAATATTTTATTTATAAGGATGATTTCACATTTTCCTTTTTTCACCATTATCGTTTTTTTCCAAGTATCAGATATAATTTATAAAAAGAACAAGAGTTCATTTTAGAAGATAAAAGGTCGTATGTGCGAAATAATATTTTTTTCATTTCTTATCTTATTCCTTTGTGAGGTAGTTGTTATTAGGTTCAACTTAAACTGTTTTAAATCATGGAGAATTGAATGTAGCTGCATAAGTTTACGCGGACAGTTTTTAACTTTGATTTTATATGCAACCCGTAATCTATAAAATTGCTGATCGAATGTTATTCACCATTGATTTGAAAAGGTGACACACCGACACGCAACGCGACGATACAGGAACAGGCCAGTGATTTCGCGCTGGGCCAAGAGACACATTGTAATGTCGTGCATCGTACAATCGTTGGCAGCATGATGCCTCGCTTCACAGCAGATTGTGTCTATATAAAAAAACTGCACCTCCTCTTTCTTCTTCCTCTTCTGCAAGAAATCCGATAATAACCATGATCACAGTCTATCATTATTGATTTTCACTCGAGCACTCGATCGAATTGCATGAATTCTACTCGAAGTCGCGACGAAAAAGTCGCCACGGTGGCCTCAGCTGCGCCTCGCGACGTCGCGCATACCGGTGTGACCATGCACCGCTGTACCGCTATGCATTGCTATACACAGCGAGCCATCTCGAGTCTCGAAAAGAGTTTTCGACAAAATAAAATCCTGAATATGGCCATTTATGATCTAATTAATATAATTATAACTGAAATGGATAAATCGAATTCTACATGCGCTCTATTTACGGACATGACGAAAGCATTGGATTATGTTAATCATAAAATTCTATTAGATAAATTAAATAGATATTGTATCAGAGGAAATTAACTAAAGTCATAGAGTTATACCTTTCTAATAGGAAACAGATTACCGAAATAAGTAAAATATGTCAGAAAAAAGGCATAGAAGTAAAATATAGGTCTTCTGTCAGGCTCTTAAAATGCGGTGTTCCGCAAGGCAGTGTGCTCGGTCCCTTACTTTTTCTATTGTATATCAATGACATGCCAAAAAGTGTACAAAATCCAATGATACTCTTTGCTGACGATAGCACAGCCATAGTTAAATACAATAATACAAAAGATTATAACAAAGACATTAATAATACCTTATATGACATTGCTAAGTGGTTAAATGAAAATAATTTAAAAATAAATTTAAGCAAAACCAAGATTATGCATTTTGTACAAAGAAAAATGACCTAAATAATATTAATGTTACATATAAAAACCAAATTATAGAAGAGACTGAAGTAACGAAATTTTTGGGCCTTTTCATTGATGGCAAATTAACGTGGATGAATCTATCAAGGGAATCGTGCAATAATTTGCATAAATCAGCATTTGCTTTATTTCAATTAACAAAAATAGTAAACAGGCATGCAGTTCTTTCTACTTATCATGGCTTAGTTGGATCTGTGGTTGTACTTTGTTCGTGGTACTTTGGTTACTTTCATAGTGTTATGTCATATGGCCTTTTATTGTGGGGCTCAGCCGCTAATATCGAAAGTATTTTCATACTGCAAAAGAGAGCTGTTCGCGCCATATACAATTAAAAGGCAAGAGAATCCCTTAGAGAAAATTTTAAAGAAATTAATATTGTAACACTGACGTCGCAATACATTTACGAAAATTTAATATATGTAAGAAAAAACTATGACGAATTTGCAAAAAAAAGTCAAACCCATAAACTTTAACACGAGATTTAAGAACAGGCTTGCCGTTCCATGTTTCAGGCTCCAAAAATCAAGAGGTTCATTTCTGGGTTGTAGTATTGCATTGTTTAATGAAGTTCCCCTAGATCTGATTGAGTTTCCACTGACTAAATTAAAATCTCAGATCAAAAATACTCTTATGAATAAGGGCTATTATAAAGTTGATGATTATCTAAATTATCGTAATGCATGGACACAGTGTTTCTTATAATTTGTTATTAAATGGGTATTAGTCATTTTTCATAACAGTAATATTGTACCTATCTAATGCCGCTTCCTATATACTAAATATAATGTTAACTATAAAATTAATTGTAACTATATATTTATATTCTAAATGATGTAATGGAAAGTGACTTCAGACGTATTTTTGAAGTCATTTTTCAACTTGACGACACTGTATATAACAATACAGGGAGAAAAAAACAGCCCTTTCTGAGTTTCTTGCCGGTTCTTCTCAGTACAAGGTCTCCCGCCGTAGTTTTGCGAACCGATGGCGTAGCTTCTTGACCTTCACAAGTGCTTGTAACAGCCTAGACTGAATAAATGACTAAGATACGGAGTAATCTTTTGGGGAAATTGCACTGATCGTGTAGACATTTTTAGAGCTCAGAAAAGATGCACTAGAGCAATGTGTGAGCTTAATATCAGGGATAGCTGTACGCCTTACTTTAAATCACTCAAAATATTAACAGTATCTTGTATTTACATCTTGGAGATAGCAGCATTCGTGAAAGCAAACAAAAACTTATTTCTAAAGCTAGACTTTCAGAGAAACTCCCCGCGGGGTCAATATGTTAATAAGCTAAGAATACCACAATGTAAAACAGCCCTCTTCCAAAAAAGCGTACTGCATCTGGCACCTCGTATTTACAATAAGATTCATGATTCCTTGAAACAAATAAATTTGACTATTTTTAAAAGAAGACTACGTAAATTTTTGATTGACAAATGTTATTATTCCTTAAATGAATTTTTAAATGACAATACAATGAAATGAAATGTGATTTTGAATTATTGATTATAGTTACTAATACTATTTAATATCTTTTTAAGCTCTATTTGAATTCATTTTAATTTAATGTTTTAATTATTATTAATTTTATTTTTATTTAATGATTATTATTTTAATTATTATTAAGTGACCTATGAACAATTTATATTTAATTTGACAATTTATTAAATGTTTTTATTTTTTAAGCATTTAACTGCTTGATGTTTAAATCTAAAGAAAAGTTTTACTAGGTAAAAAATCCACGCGGACCAGGCAGCGGACGGGACTCGAACCCGCACCCTTCGCAATCCGGGCGAATGCACTGACCAATTATGCTACCACAGCCCTGATTGTGGGTTACCTACAATGCGAAGAGATGGCGCTGCCTTGCAGCTTAAGGCTAGGAAAATTTCGACGCGGCCATCAGGGCCGTGGTAGCATAATTAGTCAGTGCATTCGCCCGGATTGCGAAGGGTGCGGGTTCGAGTCCCGTCCGCTGCCTGGTCCGCGTGGATTTTTTTCTAGTAAAACTTTTCTTTAAATTTATTAAATGTTTGATTTTATCACAATTTTAATCTATTCTAAGTAAAATTACTGATATATGATTATTACAATTTTTAAGTGTCATATGATAAAATTCTATTTAATTTGACAATTTATTAAATGTTTGCATTTGTCTCAATTTTAATCTTGTTTCAGAACAATTTCTGATATGTGTCAATTTTTGGATTTTGTAGATATGCAGTAACTAATTTGTTTCACACCCATATAGGGTAAAATATGAATGAACATTATAAGTATGTAACACCAAAATATGTACTCATATTTGAACAATTAAATTGATTGATTGATTGTGCCTCGGCTTTACCTTGTTGGCCCACATTCACGCATTCGTCCATTAATTCCCCTTTTGCTGACTGCTGCAATAATGTACTATAACAACACTGTCTGTTGTCCCAACACTACAATTTAAAGGTCTTGAAATCCCTGATGAACAATTTATCAATAAGTACTAGCACAAAGTACTATGTAGTATAAACTAAAATTAAATTGTGGTTTTCATGTAATACACAATACCAATTCCAGGAATGAGCTAAGAAACTCCCAGTGAAAACGGAACAAAAGATGTTATCAACTTGTAGCTGTTAATGAAAGTTAATTTTGTTGTGAGGAACAAAGGACTCTATAGATAGGTACAGAGGGAATATTTAGACCAGTAGTAATTCTATTGTTTGTTTAAATGTAAATTTAATTAATTACCCACTACGTTTCAATCAATGGACTAAGAAAATTGGTGAAATTTACGTTTTATTAAATTATTATTCACATATATTTTTCTTGTTCTATTAATCTGTGTGTGTAGGTAGTTACATAAAAGGAAACCTGATTGATCGTAATGTAATTAGTAATAACTAAAGACATACAGGAAGCGTCAGAGATCCAAGCAATAGATATATGGCTAACTCTATTACTCTTATGGCAGCTATGCAGTCGATAAAAAGAGACAAAGTTTCTTTTGGCAGGATGTCACTGGATATCATATTAAATTTCCGTGTCCATTTATTGTGACATCCTGTGACATTTCACAAATCTACGGATGAAACTTAATAAAAAATCGACATCGATTAATTAATTTCAAAGAAAAACTAAATAGATTAATGGCCGCACTCAAAATTAAATTAATGCCAATGTTATATTTTTTTTTAAGCATGTAACCGCTCGATGTAAAGATCTAAAGAAAATATTACTAAAAAAACCCACGTGGACCAGGCAGCAGACGGGACTCGAACCTGCACCCTTCGCTATCCGGGCGAATGCACTGACCAATTATGCTAACGTGACCTTAATGGCTGTGTCGAATTTCTTCTAGTATTTCTTAGGGTGTTCGAGTCGCGTCTGCGGCCTGGTCGTCTAGCGCATTTTTTTCTTTAGATATAGTTATCACAAAATAAGTTACAATTGATTATTCAAAATGTTAAATGTGAAATGCTTAAAATAAAAAAAATTGATACATAATACATTTTTAAAAATATGCATGACTATAGCACATGCAGCTTTTATGTAGAAGTTTGCTGTCAAAAATTACTTTCAAGGGCAAAAGTCAATTGCTCTATCCATATCTATTTATTTCGGGAACTATTCATGTAGTGAGATGTAAATTCGACGTACAGCTATTTCTATTTACGTGCAATGAGGTGCGTATGCTAAGCGAAGTGTTTTCGTCCGGCATTCTCTCTGAACAAAGCGAAGGTACCTAAAGGTAAGAACCAGGCCACTTAGAAAGTTTTGCGAAAAAAAGTTTTTATGTATAAGACACTGGCCACTTGTAATTATTTTAAAAAGTTCGATTATTTAAAAGTAAAAATACCACTGTTCGATATTCAAATTTCCCTCCGCATTTTTTCGTCAGCTAATAAAATTCTTCTTGTCTCATTATTTTTGAAGTTATACTTCTTTAGGCGCGTTATGAAAAAATGATGAGAGTGAAATTTTAAGATGCGCGCGCATCACTGTAACTCAAAATTAACAGCATGAAGTTGGTCGCTTTAGTGCTTTACCGCACATTAATTAAGAAAATCTACCAACAAAATAGAAATAGAATCTCTATTTAGTGGGTGCTAACGACTGCATTGTGAAGGCCTATCAAAAGTATGTATTAATCTGGAACAACGGAACCAAAGCGCGATTCAGGAGACTACAGCGCCATCTCTTGACCATTGGTGTAGTAGAACCAAAAACCACATCTTTATTTTTTGTAATAAAGTAACAGTTAAAGGTATTCATATTTATAATATCAAAAGTATTTATTAATCTGGAACAACGGAACCAAAGCGCGATTCAGGAGACTACAGCGCCATCTCTTGACCATTGGTGTAGTAGAACCAAAAACCACATCTTTATTTTTGTAATAAAGTAACAGTTAAAGGTATTCATATTTATAATATTTATCCACATGTTTCTAGTTTGTATATTCGGAATACGTGTTTGAGTTTCATACAAGTGCAAATCACATATGTTCTAATAAATTATATTCAGTAGCGATTTTAATTGAATATTTTGATTATTTATTTATTTTTTCAAATGAAAACTGAACTTTATTGACTGTGTCCTTTTCCAGACTTTTTATTAATTTATTGTAATTAATTATTTGCATGCAATTAAAAACTAATTTTAAACGATGCCAAAGAAGGATAACTTCTCACGCGCCTACATAAGTACACGCACCCATTTTTTTTATTTTAAATGTGGCTTAAAACCCGATGAGTCATTTAATCGATTTCGAACTGCTTTTATGGATGAAGGACCTTCAAAAGCAACCATCTACCGCTTACTTTGGGGGATGAACAAAGGAGTGGTCGTCCTACGACGGCCGTCACCAAAGAAAGTGTGCTGGCAGTAAAATTCAAGAAAACAGACGAATTACGTACGAAAAGATTCAGTATATTCTGCAGATTAGTTCAGGAGGAAAAGTGCCGCACAACCTCACCGAAGCTCAGAAGCAGGCCCATGTGGATTGGTGCAGTGATATGATATAAAAATTTGATGCAGGCTCGTCACGGCGCGTTTACGATATTGTGACAGGTGACGAATCCTGGATTTATCAATACGATCCAGAAACAAAGCGTCAGTCGACAGTTTGGCTGTTTCAGAATGAACCAACGCCTACGAAAGCGAAACGATCGAGGACCGCAGGGAAAATTTTGATCGCTAGTTTCTTCACTTTGTCGGGGTACCTAATTTCAATTCCACTTCGAGACTAAAGCAGCATCAACGCCGAATGGTATAGCACAAAATGCCTGCCAGAAGTTTTTCTGCAATGCGAAAAGCGACCTAACACCGGGCTCCACGGGGGGGGGGGGGGTCCTTCTGCACCACGACAACGCGCCCGCGCACTCAGCGATCAAAACGAAGGATTTCCTGGACTCCACAGTCAGAGTCTTGGGACACCCTCCTTATAGTCCTGATTTGGCGCCGTGTGACTTTTTTTATGCCCTAAAATAAAAAATCAGCTCAAAGGGATATAGTTTTCATCGCCGGAAGAAGGGCTAGCAGTATCTGGAGAGGACTGGAAAAAATGATTTGGAAATTGGTTCAGACGCATGAAACTTTGTATAGAGACTGGTGGAGAGTTCTTTGAAAAGATTTAATAAAAATATTTTTTTATAGAAGTTAGTTTTTTAGTTTCTCAAAACTTTATGAGTGTCCCAAGTATCTCTGGAAATATTAAAACACTTGGATTACAGAGAGATACTGCGGTCGTGTTGTATACTGCGGAGTGCTGCGGTTCACAGCTTAGGAAAAAGGTATTTAGACAAATTGTGTTTTGGATTGGCAAAAAAAATAACACAAAAACATCAGATAGCTAGTAAAATATATTGATTTAACAATACCATTGCTTTGCATCCTGCGGACATTTTTCCTGTTAATAAAATTATTAAAATAAAATAGACTAATTATGAAATTTATTACAAAAAACCCTTAGTATAATTCTAACACAAAATAAAACATGAAGAAAATAAAAACTAAGTATAAGTACTTAACTTAAGACGTAAAGTCGTATCATTTTATGTGTCGAATAAACGGACAATAAAATGAAACCCATTTAATACAAGGTGTGAATACAAAGTATTGACATTATTTTATTTCATTTATAGTAAAACAAATACTCCATAAACATATAAATTGGCGTAAATAAAGAGGCGTTACATCTGGTGGTTGATGCTGCCTTTGCGTGTCATAGAATTTGTACAGTCGTCCTTCCTAACCTTATCATTTTGTTACGTCAACTCAAACCCTGTTATCTTTATTAATATATGTTACAACTTACGTTATATTATACCTAATTCAGTTACAAATGAAAATGCTTTTTTTCAATTAAGTAATGTAATATTATTAAAATTTATACCTAAATATTTATTAAAGTCTCAGCTTAAAAAAAGTATTCCAAATGGCCACCTTTGGCTTTTTTACACAGACCTTTAATCTGTTTGGCCACGAATCTATGGATTTACGCACTGTTTCCAAAGGAAATTTCGCCAAAGCTTGCTCCAAAGATTTTTTAAGAGACTCAGGGCGCGTTTATATGACACCGAATGTCACACCGTGGCGGCCGCGCGGTGACAGTACGGCGACAGCACGGCGACCGCGCGGTCACCGCGCTGTGGCCGCGCAGTTAGTTACTCACAAAGAATTTTAACGTTAAGTCCTAGTTAATAAAACATAAATCTGCTATGACTGAACAGTTATTACGCGGCCACAGCGCGGTCGCCGCGCGGCGGCCGCAAGAATTTTTTCGCGTCGTCTATCTGCAGCCTCAATGTCGCCGTGTCGTTTGGAGCAAATTATACAAACTTTGCAGTAATAGGAAAAACCAAAGAGACAATATTTTATACAGAGATCCATTTTACGAAACAACAAAAAAATCCTTGCTACCTATGGGCAATAAATAAATAAATATTTAAATATTTCCGACACTCACACCAATTAGCCTAGCCCCAAAGTAAGCACTATAAGGCTTGTGTTATGGGATGCTAGGGTAACGGATAGAATACATATACTGTACATATATAAGTATATTTATATAAATACATATTAAACATCCATGACTGGAGTACAAATGCTCGTATTCATCACACAAATATCTGCCCCCACCGGGATTCGAACCTCTCGAGTCGGCGACAGCCATGAAACCCGGCGTACAAACCACTCGGCCACGGAGGTCGTCGAGATTACAATGATGCATTATTATTAGGATACAGAACTATAGTCAATATTATTTATCCATAAAAGATTAAAATTATGTAGTTATCTTACAGAAAGTATAAAAAACTCTTTAGCACATACCTTGGCTGAATATAACTTAAACTGGAAAACTTATATATTACAAAGAATTTAGGTATTTTTTTAAGTGTATCTTTAACATAATTAGGATGACCAAACGAAACAAAATATTCCGCACCAACTGCGAATTATTCTGCCCTTGTCGATATTTTTCCGGTTTAGATCAGGCCAGCTCCCTGATGCAACAGGGGCACTCACGGTGCCATCATCTCTAGGTACTCAGCTTTCATCATTCTCGGTAGAGACTAGAGTCAAAAAATCATTTATCACGCCATATACCATACCAATTGGAATTTAATCTCACATCGACGTAGCATATTTTTAAAAGTAATGTAGAATTAATAATAATATTAAGTCTATTTAAAAGATTTTTAACACTTTTATTTTCTGAGGAAAGTTTTTTTCTCTTTACTTTACTGCACTTTTCACTTTTTATAAGTCACCTGCGCAGCACTGACAGTTCGCCATGCGATGTGGTTGCTGAGGCCGCAACAAATGATAGACTGACTGCTTATTATAGCTCTACATGAGCTTATATATTGAAAAGAGATGAGTATGTGCATATATTGATATATACTTACATCCGGCTATGCTATACCCAAGCGACAAAAGTTAACTGCCATATAAAGGTTGTTTAGCCCATGCCATCAAAACAGCGCCGGCAAAGTTTTACAACTTGTAAAGGCTGACGCCCCCGACAAACCCGTCGGCAAAAAGTTGCCGGCTAAAGTCGACCGGCTTTAGTGTTTTTTGCGCATAGGAGAACATTGAGATCGGCACCAACGGATCTGACACTTAAATTTGTAGCCGTAGGCCCTGGCCAGGGGTACTTTTATAATCGATAATTGATAAATCATGACCATCGTCTACTACTACATTAAAAACTAGAGTCGGGTAGACGACGATCACGATATTTAAAGGAGACAACTTTAAGAGTACAAATGCAGGCTTTGAACCAAACTCGATGGTATTTTTATTTCCTTAAAACTAAAAACTAACCAACAAGCGTTTATTTGGGATTCACATGATGCTCATCGTAGCGTATAATGTATTTGGTTGTCAAATATAATACTGTAAACCGGACCTACACAAGCTTAAATTAGGGATGTCGAAAGTTGAAAAAAATATCGATATATAGATACATCGATTGTATTAATTTCAAATTGATATTCTCCACAGCATATGTAAAATCTTTTATTTCGAAAATCATTCCTCAGACTGTAAGTAAAGTGAGTAAATTTACGTACCTGTGCCACATACCTGAGAATTGGCCGACAGCACAAGTTAGCGGGTAGTTAGTTGACGATCACCTCACGATTGATTTTTTTATGTTTTGTTATTTCAATAAAAACTGTAAAGAAATATCGAAAACTCGCAAAAACAAGGTACATGGTAACAATCCTGTAAATAACTTATATTACTATAATATTAGTGACCATGAAAGTTTAAAACAATATGTATACGTTAGTTATACACACTAATACTACTCGCCTAACCATATTTTGTCCAACAGAATATACGTAAGGTCTGGCAGGCCTTTTTTTTAACGTAGGTAAAAAAGACTGTTTACATATTACCAAGAGGCACACCGCCGAAAACCTCACACCTGGCTCCCGCAAGTCTTACGAACCCCCCAGTGGCTGCCCACCGTGGACCCCGCAAACTCTTGCGGGAGCTTTACGGCATAATATCCGCTAAAAAGTCCTGCGAATACCTTCTACACTGCTTAATGCGAAGCCGCGGGGTCCCTGTTAGAGATTCTTACGCGACTCCGCACCCAGCAGCTTCCCGGCCTAGCGGGCGGGGCTCCACGGCAGGGGTCTCCCGAGGTATTGCAGGGACTCCGCAGACGTGCGCAGGATGACCCGCGCGTGGGGGCTGAGTACGCGGTCTAGTGCCCACCGTACCACCCCCCGTCCGCTGCAGAGGGCTTCTTGGGCGTACCCATACTAGCAGCCCTCCGCCGCCCCCCTTTGCAGGACAAAACTACAAGAGGGGGAAAGGTCTGGCAGGCCTGGGATCTTACAATATTATTATCGGTGGTTGCTGGCGGCGATTGCTGTCCAACATTCGATGTGCGTAATGATTGGGCTGAGTAAGGGGCCGCTGAATTATGGCCGTTTTAAAAATATATTTAAGTTATGCGAAATGGAGTACATTTTTTCTCTTTAAATTATCAATGCCTTAGATATTTCATAAAATGGAAATGTAGATTAAAATTATAAGATTTAATCATCTAGCAGTTCAATGGTTAAAAAATAAAAATAAACTATTAATAAAGATATTAATGCCTAATACACAACATCAAAATAAGTAAGTATGAAATGAATTTGAGAATAAAAAAGTAAATAAAAAATGCAGCTAAATGTACGACTGCCAAAAAAGCCTAGGAAAATTAGAAAATAGAAAAATTCAATTAAAATTTAATAGTAAATTATACAAACAAACGTCTTATCCTTTTAAAACTTAAAAATAGGAATGATAAAAGGAATTCTTGGTTAATGATATCAGTTTACTATGAGGTACTAAAAAATAATTGGAGTTTTTAACATGAACTCTAAACTGGATTAAGCTTTTTTGAGAACGTTGGTACCAAGTGATCCTAAGATAAATAAACTGATGAAGTAGGTAACTTTTTGAAAGAACGAAAGTTCAATAAAATGCTTGTATATATTTCTTTAAATTTATAATTCTTTAAAAGGGGTTAATTTAAGTGTGCGAAGTAGCGTACACCCATCGCTCCAGGACATTAAATGAAGGTTTTATGCTGTAGATTGGGACACCTCTGTTCGTCCGAACTCCGTCCAGTATTGTTCAATCTTTAATTGCCAGGAAAATTGAATCGCCGTGATAAATGAAATACCAACACCGCTGAAGTAGCATATATAACCCAATTGTTTATACATATAGTAGCAAAACTTTGTCACTTGTTTTGTAATAATGCAAATTACTTATTCAGCGTGACTTCTTCTTTCCAACTCATATTGCAAATTTAAATGTATACTAACAAAGATTTTGGGTCTAAGATGCCTTGAAATAAATTTAGTATTATTATTATTTATTATATTACTCACATATCTCTTGTGAAACATACTAGCAAAAGAAAATGAAGTATCTACTTAGTCAAGAAAATTATTGGAAAAGTTGGAGTATTTATTTTATTAGCTATAACAAACAGTTGCACAATATATGTTAAGCGAAGGCTTACATTTATGTTATACTTATTGTAAAATCAACAACATTTTCTACAGATTAAAACTAAAACTGTTTTCACAGGTAAATAAATCAATACTAAAAGAAAAATAATATATATACTACACGAAAAAGTATCTAGTAGAAACAAAAACAAAAAGTTTGTCAAGGAGTCTCAAGATAATACAGTTATTGCGATAAAAGATGATACTCTTTGGTTTTGAAAGAAGTATCTGAGAGAATGAAAATATCAATATCATGGGAACTCAAACTATCATTGAAAGCGTTCATTATTCTGTTCAGCAGGGCACGCAGACGCACACGCACAGTATTTACATAACCGGGGCAGAAAAGTTTATGTGTGCAGGCTTCACGGATACGGTGTGAACTGCTGGGTATTCCAAATATAATACTGTCAGTCAAATCATTACAGCCGTAATTTTTATGTTATTTAATATACAAGTAGGATATATCAAACAGGGAGGACGACGAAAAGTTCTGCGGAACTCGCTAGTTTAGCTCGCAAACATTTATAACTTATACGCTTGAGATATTTACGTTGTACTGATCCAAGTTGTTTTTATACTTGTTATAAAATGGGTTCCAAACAACGGTAGCGTATTCAAGCTGTGTGAGACCTAATCAAGGCTTTAGAAAGGTATAAGATAAGTACGCATTATGAAGCCATACATTTGATATGCTTTGGATATGACGTGGCTTATGTGGTTATGTATATATATATATATTATATATTTTTGTGGTTAGTCAGATCACGAATAGTATTAACTTTCTCCAAATTTTAATCATTTAGCGAACAATTAAAGTTCGTAACGTTTTTCTTCTTTGTTGTATTTATAAATTTACATTTTTAAACATTCAAATACAGCTTACTTTGAACACAGTAATCACTGAATTGGTCAAGATCCATCTGGAGAAGATAACATCACATGGATCTTGAAAGTTTTGATCTGCTTGAAGATTTTTAGGTCTGTCAAGGTTTGAGAGAAAGTAACAAAACAGTGCAATAGTTAAAACAGGTTTATTAAACTGTTTTCATTTTTATGAATAAGAGCGTATGGCTATACCAAGATAAAGACGATCTTCAGCATTAATACTTACTATGTAAAGTAATTATGTCTTCTCGTAATTGATAATGATAAAGCAGCAAAATTAGAACGAGAAAGAGAAATAATTAAAGAACTAAAATATTTAAATACTTGTGGGAGCAACAAATAGGCTTTCTCAAAATAGGTTTTATTTTATTTTTGTAATGGAAGTAAGGACACATTCAGATTTAGGACTTTACAATTACACAAATATGCATTGAAATAAATAACAAAAACATAATTCAATGTAGATTAGTATTGAATCAATAGTGTAAGCCTTAATTAAAAAATAACACGCCCGTAACGTAACCGTTTTAGGGTTAAATCGGTGTACCTAGTACCTATGCAAGAAAGCGGCACGTGTAACGCACACACACGCACCTTGTAGTACTCGCGGCATTAAAGAAAGGAATCGCAAATGACGACGTAACACATTTTGTCCCTCTCGCGCATCCAATCCTAAGTAACGTGCGAGAGAGACAGAGTGCCTCGCGTTGCATTTTCGGTTCCTTTAATGACACGAGTATACCTATATTCTTTTTTCCTGTGCCGATGGTGTCCTAGTACTGGAATTGTCAACCTTTGACTAAGTGGTTAAATTAATAATTGTCGTATTATTTCTAGACACTAAAAAAGGAATAATAAAATGGTATGAATTGTGTAGGTAATTATGATCATTATTTATTTGTAGAGATAAATAAATAGTTTGTTTAATTTCGGCATTTTCTTTTTGTTATTCAATTAAGATTTAGATAAGTATTACTCAGTGTGACTTTTTGGGTTGATTTGTCTATCAAAAATAACTTACTAGATAAACCATCACGAACTAAAACATAACTCTAATATGTCTATTTTACTTTTGCCAGTAATGATAAAAAACTGAAGCGGACCACGTGTGTTTCGCAATAAAAGGGGAATGTGAACAACATGTACGTGACTTTATATAGCTTCTGAAAAAAATGAGATGTAAGCGATATTTGTAGCTATTTCGTTGCTTTAATTAATCGAAAGAATTAATAAAATAACTAAAATTTCAATAACTTTCAGGAGCAAAATTCAACAAAAAGATAACATTTTCTCAGAATATCCTTTATGTTATTTTTGTAATGGAGGTACGGACATTCAAACTTAGCACTTTAAAATTAGACATACATTGAATATTAATAATTGAAAAAAATATAATTCATTATTGTACATTGAGGTACTTACTTACGAGGAGCTCGGTTGCGCAGAAGGTTAGCGCGTTCGGCTGCGATCGTTGAAGTTAAGCAACTTTCGCAAAGGTCGGTCATTGGATGGGTGACCAAAAATCTTCTATCTCGAGATCCTCCGTGCTTCGGAAGGCACGTTAAGCCGTTGGTCCCGGCTGCATCTGCAGTGGTTAGTACCCGCCAATTCGCACTGGGCTCGCGTGGTGGGTCATGGCCCAATCTCCCTATTCCATTCATAGGGAAGGCCTGTGCCCCAGTAGTGGGGACATTAATAGGCTAATGATGATGCACTTACCTAATCATAAAAATAACACCGTCCATGGTTAAAACGTTATTAATATTTTTGCGCAGAAATTGCGCACAGATAAAACAGTTCTGATACCTACATACATATCAAACATCAATCAAAGCTAAATTTTGTTGTTTAATTTTGATTTATGAAACTAAGCCACGCTAAATATGTAATAATCTTTGATATTTTTTTAGTAAGTTTTGTGAATTTGACAAAAAAAAAGGTTGCAAAATTAGCACCTAAAACTTAACCAAGTATTGGTTGTAAACAAAACAACCTAATCAACAGTTAGGTGGATAGGTAGTCGTAGTATTCTGTGTTTTTTTAAATAGGCCAATAAAAAAATAAAATGTTGTTGACCAATGCCACGTAATTTTAAATTTTTACGTTTTAGGGTTTCGTTGGAAGAATTAAAGATCGAAATTTACTGAATCTCCTTTGAGCTCCTAGTACTTACATAAACTTTCACATTTATTTTTTACTAACCAATAATCAAAGCACACTTTATAACTAGGTTCAAGTGTAAGAAAATCCAAATGCGAAGACTTCCACCTGCTTTTATTGGTAGGTGGACCCGTCGACCGCACGTTGAGAGTACGTGCGTCAACACTATCTTTGTAGTAAGGACAATTTAAGATCATTATTTTACGCTTTACATTGTGCTAAAAATTACGCTTGTTCAACTTGAATGAATTCGGTACGGCGCCTAAGGATTTTTCCTCGACAAAAATGGTATTTATCTGCACATCGTCATTATCATCACCAGCCTATTAATGTCCCCACTACTGGGATACAGGCCTTCCCTATGGACGGAGGAACTCGAGATAGAAAATTTTTGGTCACCCATCGAATGACCGACCACTGCGAAAGTTGCTTAACTTCAACATTCGCAGCCGAACGTAATAACCACTTGCACCATCGAGCTCCTCATCATTTATTTGCACTCCTTAAAAGAAATCGGTTACGCACTGCGTGATTTAAAACGAATTTCCTTTTGCGAATACTCAGGTTATGGTTTTAACTCCCTACTGTGAATTTCCTAAAAGACTACAACGAAAGCCCCTGCACGAATTTTGACAGTTCCGTAATCGTATTGCATCGTCGAAGTTTCCATGAAAACTAAGCAGCGCCCCTACCGGACGTAAGAACCAACTGGCTTTTTCCATTCAAAATTTAACCATGAAGATACGATTACGGAGCTGTCAAAATTCGCTCTTGGGCTTCGGTACTAAAACAATGAGTTCTTAGAGAAAGCTGTTATTTCTTTTCAATACATTTGCTCAAAAAATGCATTTACGGAGGTTGTATACATTGGTCGAAAGTTCAAAATTAAGGGCCATACAACGAAGCGTACGGTAAAACATTTTACCGCACGCTCCCATACATGGCGCCGTGAGTATCCTTTACGTTTAATTTCGTCGAACCTCCTTGAAAGCGCTTTCATCATACCTTTGTCTCACTTTAACCCCAAAAAAAAAAGAGTGTCTACTCGTTTGTAATAACCAATTTACCGCACTAATATTAAAATAACTATTACACAGTTAGCAACGACCTTATGCTTCATGTTATCCCAAGTATTACAAGTAAGGAAAATGATATTAAAACATTACATTAAATGTCAAGTAGGTACACGGTTAGTGAATAAAAATTAAGTACTAGGTTATGTACATTTCAAGATTGTGTACAAAACCACCTAAACAATTTACTTCATCACGGCGCCTTGTCATTAAATTATGTACCGCCCCCCGCCACTGTATTTGAAGACTCTATTTAGAAAAACAAAAAAAATGCATGCGGAACCCAAAGTGTATTTTTTCAAAAAGTGCTAAATTCGGCTGTTTGCCTGGTGTTTTCAAAGACTAAATGGTAGCAGATGTGTCTAATTAGACATTATCATGCAATTCGACGTTGAATACGATTAGTATGCCATTGATTTAAAGGTAGTTATGTAAGCTAACTTAATATTACTAACAATTAATTGGAAAAAAAAAACACTATCAACAAGCAAAAAAAGTTTTAAATCTGTAACCCGACTACGGAAAAAAAGTAGAGAGAGGAATGAAATCGATTAAAATTGTGACTTACGACGACGAAGGCAAAAGGAAGGGATATCATTTTACCATTCTATGTACATACATACAGGCGAAGGATCATATACACATAAATACATACATAACTGTATGTGTAAATTTACGTATTAAAACGTAGCGCTTAACGATTTCATCTTATTTTAATTTACAAGGTGTCTATTGATTCTTTACAATGACTTGGACAACACAAGCTTTTTAACAGACTTTAATAAATAGGAGGAGTCTTGTAATTGATCATTCCTTTCTTTTTTGATTTTTTTTCGTGGTGGGGTTCACTTTTATAAACTTTTTTTACTTGTTACACCTGTTATGGAAGCGAAGGTACAAATGTTTAGCAAATTCAACAAGTCTGAAAATTGATAATCTATGATATAAATGACAATTTTGGGTTGAATGACATTAGCGGCAGATTACTAGAGATGGGATATTTTAAATATGATTTTTCGATAAATAATTTATTTTTTTTGGTTATTTTGAAACACCGTGTAGGAAGTTGCTGTGTAAACATTTGTCAACATCGTTAATAAACAAAACAAAACAGCAAAGGTGCTATAATGGAGCCGTGCCACGAAGAAATTATGGTGCCAGACATAATACCCTCGATTACCACTCTGTGTGTCCCATTAAAAATATAAGAACAAAACCACCTCAAAAGGTTGCCTCGTATACCATTGAATGCTATCTTCTGCAGGAGCAACTGGTGATCAACTTTGTCAAAGGCCTTGCAATAGTCTGTATACACAGTGTTAACTTGCACACGATTATCAATGCTAGTAAATAAGAAATTAGTATATACCAAGAACGTCGAACGCTTAACAAACCCATGCTGTGTTATTATGATTCCAAGCCACTCAAATCGACTTTCAACTTTTTACGATAGGACCGTCGACTATATGAATTTACATCCTGATGATATTTTTATTGTTTTGGGTGACTTCAACGTGACAAACGGTACTTGGTGTTTTGATGAAAATACAAATAGTATGTCGATATTTACTAACGATGATCAATTAGCCATATTGACTGCGGATTTTATGAATTTAGCACAACGAAAACAGTATAACTCAATACCAAATAAAAATAAAAGATATCTAGATTTGATTTTCTGTGATACACATTGCATAACTAAACAAAACTCTCAACCACTCGTACCTGAGGATACCCATCACCCAGCAATCGAAATAGACATAGTAATAAATAATTTCATACCATTTAAAAGTAATCCCAGTTCCAGCAAGCGATTATTTCATTTGGCTGATTTTGATGCAATAACTGAAGGTCTTCAGAGAATAAACTGGTTAGATGAGTTCGCCAAGTGTAATAGTTTGGAGTCAGCAGTTGACCATTTCTATAGTGAACTCAATAAATTGATTCCGCAGCATGTACCTCTAAGAAAAGTCTCATCATGTCACAAATGAAAAACGTAAATACCACAGGAAATGGAAACGTTACGGCATTCCATTAGATTACAATACGTTCTCTTTACTTCGAAATAGGGCACAAAACTTAGAAAATGAGTGTCGTAATACCTATTATCTCAATACCGAAAAAAATATTGAAACTAATCCAAAATTATTCTGGACATATGTTAAATCAAAAATGCGGCAGTCTGGGTTGCCTCAAAATTTAACATACGATGGCGTAACATCATGTGACGGTACCGAAATATGTAACATGTTTAACAATTATTTTAATTCTGTTTTTATACAACGACCTTCAGAACTCACTCTCCCTAAACTTGATATACCTAGGCCTAATGCCCCTCTAGATATTTGTACGGTCAATATTAATTCAGACATGGTACACAAATTACTAAAATGTGTTGATATCAAAAAAGGTGCCGGCGCAGACGGTGTACATCCTTTACTGATATCTAAATGTGCAAATGAGCTAACCATACCCATTACATATATTTTTTGTAAGTCTGTGTCAGATGGGATTTTCCCATCACAATGGAAAAAATCTCTTATTACTCCTGTACCAAAAAATGACAAACGGAACGATATTAGTCAATATAGACCAATCTCTAAACTTTGCATTTTTGGAAAATTACTAGAAAAAATTGTGACTGATCAGATTTATTTTGGGGTTCGTAATTATATCTCGGTGAACCAACATGGTTTTTATCGCGGTAGATCCGTTGACACAAAAATTCAATTTACTGATTTTTTGTTGAATTCTATGGATAAAAATCAGCAGGTGGACGTCGTGTATACCGATTTCTCAAAGGCTTTTGATAAAATAAGTCACGATATACTACTTTTAAAGCTTTGGGAGGCCGGTATACACGGGGATTTATTTCGCTGGATAAAATCATATATAACGAATCGTTCCCAAGCAGTTTCAATCCGGGGATTCATGTCTAACTATAAAATCGTACCCTCTGGAGTCCCCCAAGGTTCGCATTTGGGGCCTTTTCTATTCATTTTATATATAAACGACATTGAAAACTGTGCCAAAACTTGTAATAGACTTATTTACGCCGATGATGCAAAATTTTATAAAATTATTCAAAATGTAAACGACTGTATTGAATTCCAAAATGAATTATTCAATATATTTGACTATTGCTCCCAAAATCACCTCTATTTAAATTTAGACAAATGTTCTGTTATAACACATACACGTAAGCGCAACCCCATCTTTTTTGATTACAAATTTAATGATCATAATCTAAATAGGGTTGAAAAAATTAGAGACCTAGGAATAATAATGGATAATAAATTGACCTTTAGAAATCACTTTGACCATATAATTCAGAAATCATATAAACAACTTGGCTTTTTATCACGGGTCTGTAAACCATTTAAGAAAGAACTAACCTATAAAACACTTTATTTTAGTATGGTACGTTCAATCCTGGATTTTGGCTCTGTTATTTGGAACCCTAATTATGAATGTCATAGTAAACGGATAGAAAAGATTCAAAAATATTTTGTAAAAACGCTTGCATACCGAACTGGATCAAACTATACCTCATATGAGGACTGCATTAAAAAATATAACATTCTCCCGCTTAGGTATCGTCGACAGCAGTTCGACCAAATATTTTTGTATAAATTATTAAATAACTTTATTGATTCCCCTAACTTGCTTCAAAAAATTAAATTTCAAATTCCCACAAAAAGTGTTCGTCGCACCAACCGGTTATTTGCCATTCCCAGATCTAACAAAAATTATACAGCAAACGCATATTTACAACGAAGTTTGACCGCATATAATACATCATTTGCAAATATTGACCATTTCTCAAATAGTGTAAACCAATTTAAGCAAAAGGTATTTAATTGTTTGTTCTCTATAATTTAGGTATATTTTACTTACTGCGAACTATAGCTATTGTGAATATCAAAAGCAATGTCAATTTAGAATTTTGTTTTGTTTTTCATAACATTATATAATCTTAGCGTTCCGTGTTGTGTTATATTGAAGAACCAACTGTCTATTAATTAGCACTTAAATCCTTAAGTTTTTTTTGTTCCTCTTAAGTATATTTAGACTTATGTGTTGGCACTTAAGGTCTATAACTTTAGCTACAGTAAAGAAAAATTGTATCGATGTACATGACTGTTTGTTGTCCAGAATAAAAAAAAAAATATTGTGCAGGTCATTGTAGATAGCATCATGAACTAGTTTCTCAAGGGCCTTGGACAAGACAAGAATCAGTGAAATTGGACGATAGTTCGTTACGTCAACTTTTGACCCAGCTTTGTGTACAGCCGTAATATTGGCAGCTTTCTATATATTAGGGGCAAAACCCTCTGAGAGACATTTATTATAAAGTATAGTTAGTGGAACACTATTATTGTCCGCCATAAGCTTAAAGAACAGTGAAAGAAAGTTGTCTGAGGCGAAATGCTATAACTTGTTCTGGCTTCGCAACAAGCAAAACATGTGTTTGACAAGACAAGATGAGAAGAACCTGCTTTTCGGGTTGGCCATATAGTTATGGCCAATCGTAAGATAATGCGAAAGGGTTTGCGTAGTGGCAAACTTGTGCCGGCACTTTCAGAATCCTTAAAGTATTGCCACATGACCGCTTCGTAATCAAAAGCTTACAGGGTCGAACAAGGACGTACGAATTTGTTATGGCTCGAGATAAATTAAAATTATTTCGCTCCCATAGTCCCGCCTATGATTGATCGAGCTCAGACTGTTAACTATTGAAAGTAAAGATCTAAGATGTTATTGCTAAGGGGCCTTTATGAAAGTATCAGTAGTGAGCATTTAGTAGTTGAATGATAAAAAAGTTATAACTTTAATTGCTATATCTTCTTTCAAATGTTAAATACTTGTAAAAGTATTCGTTTGACATTATGGGTTTACCTACCTAGAGAAAATTCAACATGATAACATCAGTGCATAGCATAATATGCAGTGCATTCGCCCTGATACCCCGTACGTCGCGCGTACGTCGTTCGACCGACGAGCTATGATATTGTATGGATGCGTTCAGTGCTTCAATGACGGAGCCACCGATCATACGCGCGTACGTACAGTCAAAGCAAAAATGAATATTTATGCAGAGCGCCTTATTACTGAAGTGCGGCTTCGTCCGTCGTCTTTTCAATATGTTGGACAGAAACTCGAAACATATTGGAATGTTTCAAAGTATCATGTAACCTTGCTTGTAGTTCATCAAAACTTCTGATAGATCTTGAAATAATCAAAAAACTTTTCCTTGCCATTTTACAATCTCGAAAATAGTTTTCAGAATTCGCCTTCAAGTAACCGTTCTACAAGTATTGGGTGTACATGATATCTTTGGCGCCTTCTATTCCGTCGCAAAAATAGCGTGCACATGTTAGAGCATTTACAGCAAAAGAGTTAATTTTTCTTGTGAACCGTTAGCGTAGCACTTAATGCATTTTCGCAACCGACGGTCAGCGCTGCCAGTCAGGACGTACCGTCGGTCGAGCACTGTTTCAAGCCTAAAAATGCGATATCAAAATGACATCAACTTTAAAATGATATCAACTTAAATGCGTATTACGTTCAACTTTTTGACATAAAACAGTATCGCATAAACGTCAAAAATGTGATACAGACTTAACAAGTTAGGAGGTGGTTTTTCTGTATCAAATTCATTTTTTTTTAATAAAAAAGAGTAAAATGGCTCGTTTCGGGTTAGTAATGGACTATTTAGAACGAGCTCATGCCGAGGACATGCGTAGAAGAGATAAACCCCTTGTAGAAGAGATACAATTAGCTCTTCATGTTCGCTAATTGTGATATTGTTTTGATGTCAATTTCACATTACGTATTATGCTCTCCGAAAAATGCGATATCAAAATGACATCAAATTAAGCGTATTATGATCTACTCTTTAAAATGACATTAACTTGATATCAACTTAAATGAGTATTATGTTCAACTTTTTGACTTAAAACATTATCGCATAAACGTCAAAAAAGTGATACAGACGTGATACAGAATTAACAATTTAAGAGGTCGTTCTGCGTGCACGCACTACAAATGACTGACAAGTTCGCCGACAAATCTGTGCAAGCACACACACGTACGGATTTGTACGGCGCGGCTGGGGTGCGGCGCGGCGCTCGCGTCTCTCGACGGCGAGCGCCGCGCCGAGCCGCGAGCCGCACTCACCAATACATTCACACGCGGATTTGTCCGCGGACGTCGGACTTGTCGCCAGCGACAAATCCGACGGATTGGCGCGCCCGTGAATGGTAGGCTTAAGGCATTTCTGTTCTGAACGCAGCAGTTTCAAATACGTGCGCCCCCGCGCCATAATGATCGTCGTCTCTCTCTCGCATTTATGTCGTGATACTGTGTCAACGTAGCTCTCTTAAATAAACGTTTAAAGTGTTAATAGGGAAGATGCAATATTTTTATTTTTGTTTTCATTTTAAAGAATTCCATGTAGAATAAACCACAGATATATTAAAAAATTAAAACATTGTGATTTATCGGAAAAAATGCGGTTTTAAATTGACAATTTAAATTTTCGCGGGAAAACGAACCTATGGATGCGATGATGTCACTCCTGTCTGTCGCTGGTCGTAATTGTTCGTTGCTGGCTTTAAATTTTCATACTTTTGCATATTTTTTCGACTTTCGAATTTTTTTTTTGAAAAATTTAAAATATACTATCCATCAACATCATGTGATCATAACAATACCACTAATATTCCGAAAAAATGCCGTGTTGACTCATATTTTGTGCCAATCTACTTCAACAAAGTTCCCAAATAAATTGTTTTTGACTGGAACTTCTGACCCAAAACTGAAAAAAAAAGTGGTTTCAATTCGATGCTGAGAAGATCACTTTGACGTAAGTCGGTGAATATACTTGTCATATGCTTAATTAATCTGCTTGTACGTAAAAACGCATTAGTAACCTACCTAATACTTACAAAACCTGTCTATAACATATTTTTAATTTTAAAGTTGGAGAATGACGTCGAAAATTAGATAAAGTGTGGCACAATCTTCACATTGGCAGGACTGAACCAAGCTTTGCGTTTCATTTAAAATAACTGTAACACGATAACCTTCTTTACGTACTTTATGCTCCGGAGAACTCGACCTTTTACTGTACATAATTTTCCATCTCTTTTAATTTGGACATAGCCGATTGCATTAACGCCGTAAGATTTGTAGAAGCCGCTGAATAAAATACGAAGTTTAACAACTACGATTTTTACATACCGTAGTAATTTAGTCCCTTTCATTTCTACACTTAAAAACTCTGCACTTTGGACAAAAAAAGTTATAACCATATCAACGCTAACTCTTGGTAAATTCCTGGAGTCTGCTTTGATAAACGCAACTTTCATTTTTATTAAATGTAAAAAAAACGCAATAAATATTCCCATAAAATAATATTTACTTTATCAACCATAACCTCAAAGAAGTTGTCATAACAGGAGTGACGTCACTAAACGCTGATTGGTGTTTTAAAATACGTTCCGTTTCAAGTATTTTAAATTCGTAATAATTGTTAAAAAACAACATTATGTAAAATAAAAACGTTGCAGTGGCATTTCTTTTATATTTTTTTAACATTTTAATCATAAAATTTTCATAAATATTATATATGCATCTTCCCAATTATAAATTTCATATTAGAATGAAAGTATATAAGTACTTGAATGTAGTTTGTACATGCTAGTAAACCAGTACGTTGAAGATGATGTGTGATAGTAGCAGTACGTAGAGTTGAAGTTTTGTAAGTGAATGGCCGCTAATATTTTAACACTGAAATAACGTAAAAGTACAAGATATGTGTTCTAATTATTTTTTATTTGATAGTTTAATCATCTGATGTGTGTGACGTTCTACTATTGTAGGTAAAAATAATGTATATACCTATATAAATGACTCACGCGCAGCGTAAGCTATATCTGTACCAGCGTTGCCAGACGTCCCGATTTCTAAAACAAAATTAAAAGTAAAAAAAGGTAAATTTAAAAAATCAAAAAACCCGACTGCTTAATTATACTTTAAATAAAAACTGAAAAGAAAAAAACAAGTCCAGTAGTCTATAATTCTGTTAATAAGGAACAAAGCTACTTTAACAATCGGGACCCATTAGATATTCAAGAATACATAATATTTTTCAACAGTGGGTCCCGACTGTTAAAGTAGCTTTGTTCCTTATTAACAGAATTCTAGACTACTGGACTTGTTTTTTTCTTTTCAGTTTTTATTTGAAGTATAATTAAGCAGTCGGGTTTTTTGATTTTTTAAATTTACCTTTTTTATTTCACACTTTTTAGTTAGTATTTTAAGACGTTATATACCGTAGTCTTGTTACTTCAGTATGGGAATTAATATCGCGGGAATTATTAAATACCTGGCGTCGGTCTAAAAGATTGGTTTATTAAGACTTATAAAGACTTTACCAGCGGGGTCAAGGCTACAGATGGGCCTCAATTTTCGCAAAAATGTGTGAAGTTAAATCAAGTCGTTACATAAATATCTCTTATGTATGTAAATTTTATAGTTAACTAGCGCTTACTCAAAAAGTCATCTTTTTTATGTTTTTTTAATTGTTTAGCAGTAAATATAAAATTCATTTACTTTTATTCGTCGACTATTTAAAATTGGCAGTGGCTGCATTGTCATGTCAAAGCCGGACGTCTAAGATTGTGATATACACAAATTCAGTGTCAGTCCCTAGTCTCATAATTTGATAAACCTACATAATTCACAGAAACCCAATATGTAGATGCCAGAAGTTAACTTGAAATGTTTTTTATCACCCTATATACAATACCAATCAATGACGTTTATGTCGCAGGTTGAAGAAAGCAGTAATTCCCGTCTGTTGTTTTGGAAAATGGTGGCAATTGCCTTAGATCACTAAATTAAATAATTATGCAATCACCAAAGCAAAGTTTATAATATTTGATTAAACTAAAGACGCATAATAAAATTTTCATAAAGTTAGGTAGAGCACCATAGCAATCTCATTTATTATCAATTTATAGTTAGTTCTCTTTGTAGTTTTCTTTTAAAGCGTTCACATTTAACAGGTCAAAGACTTTGTGTTCGACCCTTTTTTATTGGTAGTGTAAAGCTCGAATGAAGAGTACTCCCAGTAGTGCAATCATGGCAATTATTTTCCAAATTTTTTTTTGTTTAAAAAAATACCGAATAACGTATCATTGTTAAGCACAAATGCTAAGTAACTTTTACAAATATAATCTATTACTTACTTTATTTTAAAATCTTTTTCATCAATTAAATACTTATCTTATCCTAACTATCTATACTAATACACTTCTGGACACATCTATTGGCCCACCTTGTATTTTCAGTTTCGTTTGGTCCTAGCTAAAATTTTATATTAGGTCGAGCAAAAAGTTTTTATGCAGTTTTGAACCTGGCACATTCTCAATTTCATTCAATAGTCTTTTTTTGAATTTCGAACACAGAATTTAAAGAAACAAAAGACAATTTGGAGCCTGTGTGTTGATATCAAACAATCGAATACTAAGAAAACTTGGTTTTATTGGTTTACTTGGATTTAATTCTTGAAAAAGTGATTGATATCTTTGGTTTTTCAACAAACATTACTTATTCTTAACATTAAGGTGAGGTTCTATCAATAATCTATGGATGCTTCACCTGAAGTCGCCGCCCAAGCTGTGGCACTTATTCAGGCCGGATACAGCCAAAGAAACGTGAGTGCTCAACTTAATTTAAGTCGATCTGCGGTCCGAAATGTTTATCGGAGGTACCTAGAGACTGGCGGGTTTGTTCGTCGCCAAAGAAGGCCACGATCTCGGGTCACAACTGAAAGGCAGGATCGATTCATCGTGACGACCAGCTTGAGAAATCGTCACCTTACCTTCATTGAGATACAAAAACAAATTCGCGACTTCCACGGAGTATCTGTGAGCGCTCGAACTGTTCGGAGAAGGTTAAAAGAACGCGATATGGTACCACACAAGTCAGCTAATGGGCCCAAACTAACGCGAGCCCACCGAACAGAGCGCCTTCATTTCGCACGCAGTGATTTAAATTGGACACAGCATGATTGGAGCCGTGTACTCTTTTCTGATGATTCTAAAATTGTGTTACATGGCAATGATGGAAGGAAGAAGGTCTACCGACGTAAGGGGGAGAGTTTCGCACAATGCTGCTTTGAAGAGAGGGTTGCTTATGGCGGTGGCTCATGGACTGTCTGGGGCGGTATATCCGCGAGCGGCAAAACTCAACTTGAGGTTGTTACAGGACCACGGCTGCCAACATTAAATGCTGAAAGGTACATTCGTGAGTGCTTAGAACCTCACGTGATACCATACGCGGACTGTGTGGGCCCAAATTTCCTTTTTATGCATGATAATGCAAGAGCCCATGCGGCCGGCATCGTCAGGGAATATCTTCGGGATGTGAACATCACAGTTATGGACTGGCCAGCCAGAAGCCCAGACATGAACCTCATTGAGCACATGTGGGACGAGCTAAAAAGACGTGTTAGGGCTCGTCAGCCAGTTGCCCAGACGATGCAGGAGTTGAAAACTGCCATAGAAGAGGAATGGGAGATGATCCCTCAAAATTTCATAGAGCGGTTGACAAACTCTATGCCTAATCGTATGAGAGCTGTGGTAGATGCCCATGGAGGCAACACGCGTTATTAAATTAAACCTTTATTTGATAAAACATGTTTTTTATTCAAAAATCAATTGCCTTTAACAAGGCGTATATCCGACTTGTTAGGCGTAGCTCCATGTCGTTTGGTATTCTGAATTCAAATTTAAAACAATACGATCGAAAAAGATGGTAAAATGTATCAGGTTTAAAACTGCATCAACAGTTTTTGTTCAATCTAGCAATCATATTTCGATAGGGGCCATCGAAACCTAAACTCTAAGGTGGGCCAATAGATGTGTCCAGAAGTGTATTATAAAGAAGCAAGATTTGTATGTTTGTAACAAATAATCTGTCAAACTACTGAACCGGTTTCAAATATTAATTCATCATAAGGTAGCTACGTTATTTATTATAACATTTTTCTTTATTTAAATACATTTTGTCCGAGTGACATAGGCTATATTTTATCCCGATAAATAAATTTCGCCCGTACAATGCCCGGGTGGATCACTAGTAAGTATAATATAATATTATAGATGCGAAAGTGAATTTGTTTGTTGCGCTTCCGTGCCCCAATAGCTAAATCGAATATAATGAATTCCCATATAGAAGTAGATGGGAACTTGGTTCTTAGCTACAACATCGCAATACTTACAGGCGTAGGGTGATGAAAGGGGTGATTTACCTATAAAAATCTACATTATTTACTTTGAATTTTGCAGAATTATTACAAAACCAATATTATCGCGAGCTGATTAATCAATACAGGGATTCCAATAAGTATGTACTTACTAGCGAAAAATGGGTTATTTGTCATTATATTAAGTAAACCTTTTTTTGTAACATTAAGTAATATCGTTAAAAGAAATGAAGAACAGTAAAATTCTGAGTTTTTCATTAAAATTCAATAATCATAAATACCTATTATGATAATATATTTTTCATCATTTAATAAGAAGGAACTGTATCACAGTTTTATTGTTAGTACTTCGTATAGGATCAGATACTGCGAATACCCCATTTTTTTTTCTTTTACATAGTACACCGCGCTATCACTTTGTCATCGTTGTAACTTTTTAAATATTTGTCGAAATGACATAATGTAAAAAACAAAGTTTATCGTCTTTAAATATCAAAAGCGATAAAAGTATTTGTTTGGATAAAAAATGATTTGTTAATACAAAATGTGCATTTTGGAAATAGATATCAAATAATATTTTAGTTTTGATTCACTATTTTAGCGGTAATGACTTACACATTAAAAATAGATATATGGTGTCACGGACTTTTTTTTAGAACTATTTTAGAGATACATTTTCACTCTACATTACATTCATGTAACTTTTATTGTTTTTGCAGTGCAGGCCAAAATGGCTCGCAGATGGGAGATTTTTTTCCGTCTTATGTGACACTTATTGTTATATATTGGCCAATTCACTCAATAACTACATAAATTATTATATATATGTAATTATCATATATGAGCTATATTACTGTTAAGTTTCATTAAAATCCATTCAGTATTTTTTAGGTGAAAGAGTAACAAAGAGTAAGATTGAAATTAGAAGCGTAAGTGGTTAATAAACAACTTTAAAGCGTTGTAGATCCTAAACAATCATATAACATGAAAAATGCTGTTAGGAACCTAAATATGATTTTTGATTATCTAGACAGTGATACCCCACTCGACATATTTTGTCAACTTATTTTTTTTACTTCGTCACAATATGGCGCCTAATGTTGCCCATATTAAATTTTTATTACTATCATATCTTTAGTAGCACTCCCATGATTGAGACGAATCGATTGATGTATGAATCATCAAAATCGGTCCAGGCGTTTGGTCTCTAGTGTGCCACAAAGGAACAAACATACATATATAGACTGTTAAACACATAACCCTGTCTGCGCGTCGCGTAAAAAGGACAGGCTCAATCTCGCTTTTCGGGAATAACTCGACCGTGCATGCAGCGTACTGTAAAAGCGCGGGCGGGTGGCATAGACAAGTGTGTCCACACTTGTCTATGCCGCCTGCCCGGCGCGTAATGAAGAACTCTCAAACAAAGACTCAACTATTTAACGATAGGGTAAATCTGCTTTAAAATATCATTATTTTTGTTATTTTTAGAGCATGTAACTGCTAGATTTTTTAATCTAGAAAAAAGTTTACTAGAAAAATCCACGCGGACCAGGCAGCAGACGGGACTCGAACCCGCACCCTTCGCTATCTGAGCGAATGTACTGACCATTATGCTTTATTATGGGGATAGCGAAGGGTGCGGGATCGAGCCCCGTCTGCTGCCTGGTCCACGTGGAGTATTTTCTAGTAAAATTTTAAATATCATATTTTTACTAAAAAGCAATTTCTATGGATATTTTTACTAGGTATCTATCTATTGTCACGTAAACGTAATTTGAACTCAAATAAATAAATATTCAAAAATTTTTAATTATAGACGTTTTTTTACTATGTCCCGCTTTTGACGAAAGAATCCCGCCTTTTTCACTCAAAAAATTCCTAAATCCCGACTTGGCAAAAAAAAAAACTGGCACCGCTGATCTGTACGGTAATATCTTAATTTTACGAAATTGCCGTTCAACTATTATATTCGGTACTACAATTTCAATTTAACTATCACAAAAATACTCATTATAATAAGTCTGCGTATACTCACTTCGATACATGATATTTCATACGTATGTTTGGTTTAAATGACATTTTAATGCCTGATAGTGATCGACCGTTTGGAATTCTGATTATATTTATATTGTGGTTGCATGGCTCCAGTGATCAGGCGCGTTAGTTTTTAAAATAAAATTACACTGCAGATGCGGTTTGATAAAATTTTAATCATAGTATCAATCGTTTAACAGCCTCTTGCAATACTAGCGATTTAAGGAAAAACTCCAGAGTTCGTTTCTTAAAAAGCTGAATCTTTAAGTCTATCCCTTAAAAAAACAATTCCAGAGAGGCTTTCTATCTTAGAGGCGAAACAAACTCAGATAAAAAGCCTCTCTGAGATTGTTTCGCCGGTTCTTCTCATAAAGGTCTCCCAATTTTGGAACCGGTGGTAGTTTACGGTAGTTAGAGTCAAATAAATAAAAAAAAACGTGTGGCACTCGGGGACTGCCACGGTAAAGCCAATGAACAGATTTTTTATCAACTTATGCAATTTTAATTATTTATTTATTTTATTTATGCAGTATTTTTTTTTCTTTGATATTAATAGATGGCGAGGCAGGCCTTATGATATTTTGCTGGGCAAGCACAGCAAACAACAGCATTGCCCGGTGCCAAAAAACTTCCACAAGCTCCACAGTTTACCATATTTAGTCTAAAAATTAATTTAATTATAAAGTCTAAATAAGAGTGAGACAAATAAAAATAAGAACAGGTGCTGAGGTCTACAACAAAAAAAGGAAAATAATAATAATAAAAAATACAAGTGCGGGATTTGAACCGACGACCGCGGTGATGCGTCGAACTTTGGTCCCGTCGCAATTTTTTTTAACACACTGCGCTGTTTAGATCGATACTGGAAAGATGTAAATTGGTATCATATGCACTCTTGTCAGGTTATTTTCGTTACGAAATTTCTTGACTCGGTCGCTGCGCTCAAAGCCCGCGATAAAATCTAAACAATAGCTTAATAATCTCAAAATTATAAAAAAAATAAAGTGCTTTATTAATTAAATTAGCTAATAAATTCATACATAGACATTAAAATTTTAAATTCTTCCCATGAAATATCCGAACGCTCAATAAAAGTCTTACGAAGGTAGCTCGCAAAATTATTTCATTTATTTATTGACGTTTCGCATTCCTGCAAAGGATGCGAAACGTCAATAAATAAATAAAATCTGTGCATCTAACTCGTTGAAACTTTTGATTTCAAGTATTTTTGATTTTTTAACCTAAATAATTCATTTTCAAAATATATTCCGTCTCTTCACAGGCCATTAATTTAACCACTCCTCAGCTACTGCCTTACACTCGTATTTTTCCTATGGTATATATTTATACGAGAGGTACTATGAGGAGCTCCATTGCGCGGATGATTAGCACGTTCGGCTGCGATCGTTCAAGTAAAGCAACTTTCGCAGTGGTCGGTCATTGAATGGGTGACCAAAAAAAACTGCTATCTCGAGTTCCTCCGTGCTTCGGAAGGCACGTTAAGCCGTTGGTCCCGGCTGTATCTGCAGCCGTTAGCACCCGCCAATCCACACTGGGCCCACGTGCTGGATCATGGCCCAATCTTTCTATTCCATCCATAGGGAAGGCCTGTGCCCCAGCAGTGGGGACATTAATAGGCTGATGATGATGATATATCAAATTATATTTAATTTATAATAAATAAACACTTGGTTACTATATTGCCGTTTAGCGAACACTACAAATCTTGCCAGACTGAGCAACAACGTGCTTGCGTCTCTTATTCATTTTTTTGGATCAAAAAGTGAACTTTCGTGCATTTTTAATATGAGATTTAAATTATGTAATTTTCTAATTGTAAGAAGTAAGAAGCAATACGTCGATTTTAAAATATATTATATTTTTTACAAGCATAATAAAAATACCTGCGAGTAACCTTTTCATTGGCTTCCTTCCGAACTTATCACACCTTGTACTAAAGATTTGCTTATGATCTTGACGATATTTCTTTTAATTAAAAAGGTTCATACATTTAAATATAGGTAGTACTTATTACTAACCCCGATCAATTAAAATTATTATTCAATCAGACTTTCTAGAAGGCTCCACCAGAGTTTCCAAGAGAAAGCAGATCACTGTATTGTATTTAGTCATGACTTCGGTTTTCCATAATAACCGGCCATATTCGCGCTCGCTGGCCCACATATGTTCCAATTTGTTTAGATCTAGTTTCTCCACTCTATATACACCCTAAAAAGAAATGCTAGAGATGTATAAGAAACTATCTCCGCTCCGTGCCTGCACGTCGCTGATTCGAATGTGAATGTTGGGTGATGAGTGATTTCGCGTACAAAAATGGCTCTTACAAAAGGAGAATGTTTCTTCATTAAAGAAAAAAGCGTTATTGTAATACAACGTTTACAAGCTGGAATGTAACGACTGAGAAGAAATTCGGTGTAAATCATTCGACAATATCCAAAATTAAGAAAAATAAAGAAAAGATGGAACCTTTGTTCAATACGAATATTTTTAAACCTAAACGCTTGACGTTGTCGTCTCAAGAACAAGTTGACTTGGCATTTTTGCAATGGTTTAAGCTGAAACGTAATCGGGGAATACCCGTAAATGGGCATATGTTTTAACAGAATTAATAAAAAAAAAATTAAATGATATTTAAATGGTAGTATGATCTATAAATCTAGATAATCAGTATCGCTAAGTAGTTGCGAGAATTGCTCAGAACCTTTATGAAGATGCATTTATCGGTGTCTACTTTCGCGTTTGCTATTTTGATGACGTAAGAAAAAACGGGGTTGCTGCAGCTGATTTCGGGAAATGAAATGTGATGCTGCCACATATTATGTTTCCAGATGTAGCTGTTGCTTTTAATCTGGAAAAAGAATAAATATTTCAGGAACATAAAATATAAGTATGATGGAGTACAAAAACGTGCAAAAATATATGAAAGAAGCAGTATTTATAACGATTTTGTTTGTTCTTGACAAATGAAACTTAAACTTAACAAGAGTGGGATATTACGTTGAACTAAAGAAAAGGAAAAGCTGAATAAGCTTCTTTGTTTTGTCGTGTTGAATATTTTAACTACGCTAGTATCCATAGGACCGTATTCAGAACTTGGTCGGGGCAGACTGGTTTTGTTGCATTCTTTTACAGACAATATGGACGTTTTGAATGGTTCCTGTAGAAAGAACACCTTTATTTAAAAATTTAATGCTCGCAAAACTAATAAAATATTAATTTATACGGTTGCGGGTTCTCAAATTAGTAATAGATCTGGCTCAAGAGACTCGTGAGCAGAAGTTCCAAGCATGCGTAGATTTTCTGTTCTTGAATATTAGGAATAACTTCAGATTTCTATTGTAGAATAGAAAGCTTTTCTATTGTAAAATAAAAAGCTAAAGTCAATTCTAATATTCAAGTTGACCCCATCAAGTTATTTTCCTTACTACAGCCCCTCTAGCATGACCACCGAAACGGGATATGATAAAGCGATATATCGGCATCAACTGACAGACTACAGTAGAGTTTGACAGTAGTCTGACAGTTAAGCTGGGGATACACATGCCCGTAGCTTGCACACTAGCATACCAGCTCCTTGCACGTACCAGCTACTGTCATGTGTATACGCAAACTGGCATGCCTGTAATACTGGCATACTGGCATGCATGCAGCTAGCACAACATTTGATTTACTTGCATGCCCGTTGAGGGAGGGGACGCAGTGGGCTGCTAACCTGGCACGTGTGAACAGACGCGACAGCTACGGGCATGCCAGTAGCCGACTCCTTGTGGCCGTAGGCGCCAGCCTTCTCGTTAATTTGTTAAGTGTAGTTTATCCTCGGCCTTTCCCTACCTCTCTTTCCTTCCACTTTTCCCTCAATGATGTTCTTTATAAATTCGTCGTGTCGCACAAGGTGGCCGAACATTCTTCCCTTTCTGTTATCCAATGTGTCGAGTAAAGCGATCCTTCGATCACAATGTCCAATAGTAGGGGAGCCAAAGCGGGGATTTTGGGATTAACTTGAACGCGGCAGATTAACATAAAGGGAGCATTTGCATCTTGTGAAGTACTCCCACAATAATTAGCCCTATAAATAGTGTCGCACGTCGAGGGCAGCCGATCAGAACAGTAAAAAAAATCGATCATTGGAGAAACTCGGGCGCATCAGATTCAAATGGGGTAAGTTAATTACATGCAAAAAAGTGTGCATTACAATAATCTGACAATTTGAGCGTGACATAAAGAAATGAGAAAGTCACAAAGTTGCAAAAAAAAATGGATGCGTGTAACTATGTACGCGCGTGAGAAGTTATACTTCTTTAGCATCATTAAAAATATTTTTTAATTGCATGCAAATAATTAATAATTACAATAAAATAATAAAAGGACTGGAAAAGGATAGTTAACACAGTCAATTAAGTTCAGTTTTAATTTGAAAAATTAAATAAATATTCAAAATATTCAATTAAAATCACTACTGAATTTAAGTTATTAGTCCATATGTAATTAGCACTTGTAAGTAACTAAAACACGTTGTGTCTGTATAGAAACTAGAAACATGTGGATAAATATTATAAATATGAAAACAGTGATCAGAAGCGACGAGCGTGCCAACATTGTTTTTGACAACGCGATCATCTTATGGAGCTCCGTGGATCGTTCAAAGTACCTTTCGAACATTATTAGACACTAACATTCATAACGCGCCCGCGGCCAACTTCATAGTGTTACTATTGTGTTACAATGATGCGCGCGCATCTCGAAATTTCACTCACATGATTTTTTCATAGCGCGCCGGCGGCCAACTTCATGCTGTTACTTTTGGGTTACAGTGATGCGCGCGCATCTAAAAATTTCACTCTCATCATTTTTTCATAACGCGCCTAAAGAAGTATAACTTCAAAAATCGTCACCTGGAACCTGGACATTCTCAAATGTGGTTACATATATTTTTAATTTTAAAGGCAGATTATGTTATTTTCGTAACATAATCTGCTGATTCGTATATGCAGAAGGAGTTAAAATCAATAATAAAGTCTGGTGCATGCAGTCGCTAAATACTGTTAAGCGTATGGAGATGTCGTCACTATACCTGTAACCATTATCTTTTGCAGATCAAAACGTTGATGTAAATGCAAGTTGAACCAGAGTTCGATTATGAAGATGAATCCAACGACGATGAAGATTGAAAACATTATAAAAATATGTCATTATATGTTTTTTTATTCAAAACAGGATATACATTTACCTCATAAATAATTTAAATAAAATATATAAATTGAAAAAAAGGCAAGGTACACACTATATATTTTTTTCTTTTTAGCATCTAAGCTTCACAATCCAATAGGCCCCAACGAAGCTCGAGAAAATCCCTATTCATCAACGTGGGCTCCCCTACTACAATACCCTTTCTTAAGCCAGTTTTTGTTTTAACTTTTTATAAAAACAGTTATTTTTAATGATTAATAAAAATATCGATAATTTTAAGACACGTCACTAGTTCGAGGATTATTTAAAAATAACTGTTTTTATAAAAAGTTAAAACTTCATGCAAATATTTTAAGAAAATTAGAGAAGACTCCTTATGTTGATGTACTTCAACGCCCTTCAAGTCTTATTTGTATTTTTGTAACACCCTGTATATCTCTGCTATATATCCAGTATGCCCTTACTAAATAAAACTAGTTTTAACGGGTTAATGCACGAAACTTTATTTATTTATTGACGTTTCACAGCTTTTTCAGGTCTGCATCGTTATTAACCCGTTAAAACTAGTTTTATTTAATGAGTGATGTGCGTGAAAACCTAAGAAACAAATATGTCCTTACTATTTATAAATACCCTGCTTGCCTCATCCACTATAACTGTAAATCCTGTTTTTTTCTTTCTACTTCGATTTCTAATAATATTGTATACTTTATCTACTTTGCCCTGTTTCATTCAATGGTCAATCATCTAGCAGTCCTTTTCCATATCTTTTTCCTCGTACTTTATAAATAAAAATAAAAATATTTCCAACAGTCACACCAATTAGCCTAGCACTGTAAGGCTTGTGTTATGGGATACTAGGGTAACGGATAGAATACATATACAGTACACATATAAGTATATTTATATAGAAATGCATATTAAACATCCATGACTGGAGTACAAATGCTCGTATTCATCACACAAACATCTGCCTCCACCGGGATTCGACCTCTCGAGTCGGCGAAACCATGAATCCCGGCGTACAAACCACTCGGCCACGGAGGTCGTCAAAGTAGTTGACATCAAAAAAGGGATTCTTCTTGGCCCGACCGGAAGGAAACCCTGAACTACCTGCATTACAAGATTTACAACAGCTTTGGTATATTTTTCAATTGTAATCTATAGTTTAAAAGACATCTGCTATAAACCGCCAGGATACGGGGCGTTTATTATTATTTTTATTACTGAACAATTGAGTTGACATTATTACATACGGGAAATAGCATTCAGGTGGTATTTCATTTGAAAGGCGGTTGGCAGTAAGCCTGTGCGGCTGGCCTTGCTGTCTGCTTGATGGATCTGGCTGCTTTGTGCTTAACGGCTCAGCCATGAGGTAGCGGCTTTATGAACGACGGTTTAGAGCAGGGATGGGCAAACTACGGCCCGCGGGCCATCTCCGGCCCTCGAATAGTTAAAATCCGGCTCGCACAGATGTGTACACACACAAACAAAAATCTAAGGTTCTCACCAAAAAGTACATTTTTTTCACATGTTCCGACAAGAACCACCCCGCTACCTACCCTGATCGTAAGTGGCTTAAGCAGAAACTTGACCCGCCATAGATTCTGATAGTACGCTTGGTATGCTAAATAAAAAGCTTGCTCAACATTGGCTTAGAGCGACGCGACCTGCCGAGCGATGAGAACAATGTCATCCTATTTGCCAGTTTTCTATATTTTTAATACTATTGTCATCATCCTGTTTCATATTTCCTTCTTTTCGGCATCATTTCTATTACTTCCTTTTTCATCCACTTTTCGTTGGCTTGATTTTCTCTTTTAATATGATTTTATTTGCACTTTTCCTTATTACATCTCTAATAGTGCACCATTTATTTTCTACACTATTTATTACTTAAGTGATATGTTTTTAAGCTATCTATAAATATCTAAAGAAATTTTACTAGAAAAAATTCCACGCGAACCAGGCAACAGACGGGACTCGTACCCGTATCCTTTGCTATCCGGATGAATTCACTGACCATTATGCAACGGCGGCCCTGATGGCCATGTCGAGTTTTCTCTAGCCTTTCTTAATCTGCAAGGCAGCGCCATTTCTTAGCTTTGTAGGTAACCCACAATGTGAAATGAATACCTTTACAAGTATTAAATATTTGAAAGAAGAAATAGCAATAACAGTTATATGTTCTTTATTTCTTCAGCATGTAACTGCTATATATTTAAATCTAAAGAAAATTTTACTAGATAATAATCCACACGAACCGGGCAGCAGACGGGACTCGAACCCGCACCCTTCGCTATCCGGGCGAATGCACTGACCATTATGCTACCGCCGGCCTGATGGCCAATTTTCTCTAGCCTTTCTTAAGCTGCAAGACAGCGCCATCTCTTCGCATTGTAGGCAGCCCACAATGTCAAATGAATATTTTTACAAGTATTGAAATTAAAGTATAAACATTTGAAAGAAGAAATAGCAATTATAATTATACTAGCTGACCCAGCGAACTTCGTACCGCCCTAAAAAAAATAGGGGTTGTCCAGCGGACAAAATTGTGAATCTAAACCATTCTCAGATCCCCTTGAACACACACAAAAAATTTCATCAAAATCGGTCCAGTCGTTTAAGAGAAGTTCAGTGACATACACACTCACAGAAGAATTATATATATAAAGATATTTTGTATTTGTAAGCCTGTAACTGCTAGATGTATAAATCTAAAGATTTTTTTATTAGAAAAAAATCCCCGCGGCCCAGGCAGCAGACTGCAGGCAGAATGCACTGACCATTATGTTATCGCGGCCCTGACGGCCTTGTCAAATTTTCTCTAGCCTTTCTTAAGCTGCGAGGCAATAGACCGAAAATAACCGATTTTTTCTTAAGATATTTAGTTCCGTAGGAAAATGACAGTTAATAATTTATCAAACAAGTTTTTTGTCTCATATAATTCATCAGACTAAAGAAGTAACTTATCTTTGATTTGTCCAATTTTATTGTTCAATGTGATGATCGTAAGCCTTGAACAGCCTTAATTTTTTTTTAACTATTTCTGACAGAAAATTTTGTTGACATTTTGACATTCCAAATTTCATTTTTACCCAAAGGAACTTCCATACAACTTTAACTCCCTTGGTCTTTATTTCAAAATAGCTTATTTTCAAATAAGAATACTTAACATAAAATAATGAGATGCAGGTGGTGCATAAATGTAATTATATCATACATACCTTTATATTTCGTTTTGCAAAGATTGTCGGGTATTGCATCACAATAATCGTCACTAAAATGTAGCTTAATGATTTCATTTTGTAAAAAGGTCAGTAAATTATTTAAATTAGATTATTTTTATGTCGTTTTATGCGACACATAGTATTGTGCTCTACGGTTTAGTAACTCCCAATGAATGTCATTTCATATATATGAATAAATTACATTTTAATAGTACATCAAGAATTCTGTTTATCAAATCGATGTACCTACTATCAAAGAAATTGATTGCTTACCCATTTTCCCGATAATTCGCTAAAAATGTCAAAACACACAGGTTCTCCTTTGTAGAGAATTGAACTTAGGATCTTCTAATAACAAGGAAGCTGTGTTAATATGGACCAGAGATCTTTGAAACTTTGGAGATTATTGAGGGAGAGGATACTATGACGCTGAGATTGGGTCAAATTCTGTACTTCAGAGAGGGAAATAAACTTTCCCAGAGTGGCGTCGGTTTTCTGGTCCATCGAACACTTGCTGAAAGTACTATAAAAATGTTCAGTGTGTCGAAAAGGCTTGCGTATCTTATATTAAAACTAACCAAGAGGTATACTCTCAAGGTCATAGAAGCTTACGCACACTCAGATAATGAAGTAGAAAGAACAATTCTTCAAGGATATCAAAGGCTCTTCATAATACCTCCAGGGCCCACTACAACGTTGTTAAGGGAGGCCATAGTGGGAGTACAAACTTGCAGTTAATCTTCAGTTGGACCGCTCGGCTATGACAGCAGGAACGATAGGGAAGAGATGCTAGTCAACTTTCTCGAGAGAGAGGGGCTTTCCATGATGAACTTATTCTTCAAGAAACAGCCCCAAAGCAAGTGGACTTGGTAGAGCCCTGACGGTCGAACAAAAAACGAGATCGATGTTATCATGGCATATATTCAAAGAAGTCTCGGTTATCACTAGTTTTAAAACATGTAGTGATCACTGACTTGTTCGGGGAACTCTGAATATTAACCATATGAGAGGGCCCGCCTGATGGAGTCTGTCTTCGGTCCAAACATGCTCCAAGATGTAGTGGATACTGAAAAGTTTCAGCTTAAACTAGAAAATCGATTCTCTGCCCTGGAAACTACAAAAAGCGTTGACCAGAGGCTCAACCAAGTGGAACATATTCTTAGAGAGGAAAGTAAAAAACTTTGTGGCATACGACGCACGGGCAGGAACTCAAAGCTTTCTAGGAAGACTCTGAAACTTATGAGTGAGCTATGGGAAAGTCCTCCATCAACTTTATTAGCACAGAGAGACATTTTTTAATAATTAGAGACAAATTTATATATAAAAAATAAAGTCATTCGGCAGAAAACTAAAGTTACAGACATATCTCAATGGGTAAGCAAGCTGAAGAGGCAATGGGCTGGCCATATATGCCGTTAATTGGATGGCCGCTGGGGTAGGCGAATCCTGTAGTGGAGACCGTGAATCGGCAAACGTAGTGCGGGGTATCCTGCGACTAGATGGAGCATCGACATCAGCTTGCAGCAGACAAAGCAGCAGGTAATGATTGGATGAGGAGAGCTCAAGGCCGAGCTGAATGGCGTACCATGAGAGAGGCCTATGTCCAGCAGTGGACTGATGCGGGCTGATGATGATGATGAAATCATCTTATAGATACAATTGGAATAGTAGTTTGAATTTCGATATCACTTTTTAAACCGTAAATGTAACAGAAACTATTTCGATTTCTTAATATTATAAAAAACATTGGTAAACTAATAAGGAACTCCCTAACGTTTATGGACAAAACTCCAAATAATTTAATGTCAAAATTATTTTTTATTTATTTATTTACATATTTTGTACACAAAAATATATAAAACAGAAGCAAACTTAATTAAAGATAACATGCACAAGGGCACAACTTATTTCAATCTGATTTTTTTTCCAGCAGGCCTGTAGTAGGAAAGAATATAAGAAAAGGTAGTTCGCTGAATATAAAAAACATTTTTTTATTTATTTATTTACTAATTTAGTACACACACAATAAAACAGATAAATAGAACAAGAACAAGAAATTTGTACAAGGGCACTGCTTATTTCATATTGAAATTTCTTCCAGCAGGCCCGCGAAAGGAAAGAACATAAAAAAAAAGCCGTCAGTGTGTGCCTCTAAATAAATAAAAAAATACAAAACAACAAAACAAAACATGTTTAATACTTATAAATATGGGAACTACATATACGGGTATATGTATACAAGTACATATATAATGAATAAATACATACACATACGAATATGATATTGATGACAATACATAAATAAATACATACATACATAAAATATGGACGACGAGAAGAGAAACAATGAGAAGAACAAGGGCAAAATTAAGGGCAAGAAGATAAATAGTGTTCCTTCAGATGTTTTTTGAACACTGAGACAGAACTAGAGTCTCTAATTTCTGCAGGTAGCGAATTCCACAGACGGACGGTATATACTGAGAAGGCATAGGATGCGAAATTATGTCACAGGAAGGCGGCAAAATCTGTCACATTTAATATGATTGTTGAAAAAATTACTAATTTGTTTCCAGGTATACGTATATTTAAGCAAAAATCTATCCCATTTTTAGGGTTCCGTATGTCAAAAGGAAAAAACGGAACCTTTATAGAATCACTTTGTTGTCAGTCCGTCCGTCCGTCTGTTAAGACCGTTTTTCTCAGGAATGCGTGGAGGTATCAAACAGAAATTCATATCTAATACTCAGGTCTACTGTCCCTTGGAGCTGTGAAAAAATCAAACTTCTAAGCCATATCAATCAAAATTTACAGCCGTTTATGCCGCGAATTTTCGAAACTCTCACGGGAATCAAAACCTATAGGGTACTTCCCGTGAATTAAGAATCTTGAATTTTGGTACTAAGTAACGTCTTATAGTACAGATAAAGAAAAAAATGCGAAAACTGTAAATTTTTAGTTACATCATATAATAAAAAAAAAATTGAAAATTCAGGTTTGTACGGAACCCTCGGTGCGCGAGTCGGTTTTTTAAAAAAGGTTCTCAGAAAATAAGCTTATTGTGGGTCAGGAATCAAATTGACTGATGATACCTACTTTGCAAAGTGTGTGTCTAATATGATGACCTGTGAATCTTTTCCAATGTCTGATTATGAAGGTTTGTTGCAAATTATGATGATAAGTTTTAAAGTTATTTTGTTTTTTTTTGTATCGTATTTACAGAATTCAAAAACCAACCAAAGTCATCTTGGTACAAATAAATTTTAAGGATTTTCAGCATTTCGTAAAGCCAATATTCAAGCAGATTTTACACCAAGATCACACTTAGAGAGTGTTATCGATATCGTTGTATTTAATACACTAGAAACGGCTAGTGGGATAAGTTAATTCCTACTAGTTTACCGCTGAACAGGCGGTAGCAATAATTGATGTAATTAATCTCGCTCAATATTGCTTTTGTCTATACATTCTTTTAATGACAAATAGGGCCATTAAAAATATTATCATATTTTTACCCGGCTGCGCAATATGCAAGAGCGCGAAGCGCGACGCGCAGACAGGGTTATGTGTTTAACAGTCTATATATGTATGTTTGTTCCTTTGTGGCACACTAGACACCAAACGCCTGGACCGATTTTGATGATTCATACATCAATCGATTCGTCTCAATCATGGGAGTGCTACTAAAGATATGATAGTAATCAAAATTCAATATGGCCAATATTAGGCGCCATATTGTGACGAAGTAAAAAAAATAAGTTGACAAAATATGTCGAGTGGGGTATCACTGTCTAGATAATCAAAAATCATATTAAGGTTCCTAACACCATTTTTCATTTAATATGATTGTATAGGATCTACAACGCTTTAAAGTTGTATATTAACCACTTAGCTTTTAACTTCAATCTTACATTTGTATGGATCTTTGTTACTCTTTCACCTAAAAAATACTGAATGGACTTTAATGAAACTTAACAGTAATATAGCTCATATATGATAATTACATATATATAATAATTTATGTAGTTATTGAGTGAATTGGCCAATATATAACAATAAGTGTCACATAAGACGGAACAAAATCTCCCATCTGCGAGCCATTTTGGCCTGCACTGCGAAAACAATAAAAGTTACATGAATGTAATGTAGAGTGAAAATGTATCTCTTAAATAGTTCTAAAAAAAAGTCCATGACACCATATATCTATTTTTAACGTGTAAGTCATTACCGCTAAAATACTGAATCAAAACTAAAATATTATTTGATATCTATTTCCAAACTGCACATTTTGTATTAACAAATCATTTTTTATCAAAACAAATACTTTTATCGCTTTTGATATTTAAAGACGATAAACTTTGCTTTTTATACTATGTCATTTCGACAAATATTTAAAAAGTTACAACGATGACAAAGTGATAGCGCGGTGTACTATGTAAAAGAAAAAAAAAGGGCTATTCGCAGTATCTGATCCTATACGAAGCACTAACAATAAAACTGTGATACAGTTCCTTCTTATTAAATGATGAAAAATATATTATCATAACAGGTATTTATGATTATTGAATTTTAATGAAAAACTCTGAATTTTACTGTTTTTCATTTTTTTAACGATATTACTTAATGTTACAAAAAAGGTTTACTTAATATAATGACAAATAACCCATTTCTCGCTAGTAAGTACATACTTATTGGAATCCCTATATTATTAATCAGCTCGCGATAATATTGGTTTTGTAATAATTCTACAAAATTCAAAGTAAATAATGTAGATTTTTATAGGTAAATCACCCCTTTCATCACCCTACGCCAATAAGTATTGCGATGTTGTAGCTAAGAACCAAGTTCCCATCTACTTCTATATGGGAATTCATTATATTCGATTTAGCTATTAGGGCACGGAAGCGCAACAAACAAACTCACTTTCACATCTATAATATTATATTATACTTACTAGTGATCCACCCGGGCATTGTACGGGCGAAATTTATTTATCGGGATGAAATATAGCCTATGTCACTCGGACAAAATGTATTTAAATAAAGAAAAATGTAATAATAAATAATGTAGCTACCTTATGATGAATTAATATTTGAAACCGGTTCAGTAGTTTGACAGATTATTTGTTATAAACATACAAATCTTGCCTCTTTATAATATTAGTATAGATAGTTAGGATATGATAAGTATTTAATTGAAGAAAAAGATTTAAAAACAAAGTAAGTAATAGGTTTATTTGATTATATTTGTAAAAGTTACTTAGCATTTGTGCTTAACAGTGATACGTTATTCGGTTTTTTTTAAACAAAAAAAAATTTTGAAAATAATTGCCATGATTGCCCTACTGGGAGTACTCTTCATTCAAGCTTTACACTACCAATAAAAAAGGGTCGATCACAAAGTCTTTGACCTGTTATATGTGAACACTTTAAAAGAAAACTACAAAGAGAACTATAAATTGATAATAAATGAGATTGCTATGGTGCTCTACCTAACGTTATGAAAATTTTATTATGCGCCTTTAGTTTAATCAAATATTATAAACTTTGCTTTGGTGATTGCATAATTATTAAATTTAGTGATCTAAGGCAGTTGCCACCATTGTCCAAAACAACAAACGGGAATTACTGCTTTCTTCAACCTGCGACATAAACGTCATTGATTGGTATTGTATATAGGGTGATTAAAAACATTTGAAGTTAACTTCTGGCATCTTCATATTGGGTTTCTGTGAATTATGTAGGTATATCAAATTATGAGACTAGGGACTGACACTGCATTTGTGTATATCACAATCTTAGACGTCCGGCATTGACATGACAATGCAGCCACTGCCAATTTTAAATAGTCGACGAATAAAAGTAAATGGATTTTATATTTACTGCTAAACTATTAAAAAAAACATAAACAAAAGATGACTTTTTGAGTAAGTGCTAGTTTACTGTAAAATTTACATACATTAGAGATATTTATGTAACGACTTGATTTAACTTCACATATTTTTGCGAAAATTGAGGCCAATCTGTAGCCTTGACCCCGCTGGTAAAGTCTCTATATGTCTTAATAAATCAATCTTTTAGACCGACGTACTTAATAATTCCCGCGATATTAATTCCCTTACTGAAGTAACAAGACTACGGTATATACCGTCTTAAAATACTAACTAACTAAAAAGTGTGCAATAAAAAAGGTAAATTTAAAAAATCAAAAAACCCGACTGCTTAATTATACTTCAAATAAAAACTGAAAAGAAAAAAACAAGTCCAGTAGTCTATAATTCTGTTAATAAGGAACAAAGCTACTTTAACAGTCGGGACCCACTATTGAAAAATATTATGTATTCTTGAATATCTAATGGGTCCCGACTGTTAAAGTAGCTTTGTTCCTTATTAACAGAATTATAGACTACTGGACTTGTTTTTTTCTTTTCAGTTTTTATTTGAAGTATAATTAAGCAGTCGGGTTTTTTGATTTTTTAAATTTACCTTTTTTTAATGGCCCTATTTGTCATATTAAAGAAGAAAACTACTTATTAATTCAATAAGTTAATTTTTTTTTTTTAGTTTTTAAACAGTTAAATTACCTGAATTCTAAGTAACTATTTTACTTGGTTTGAGTGGTTATGGGTAGTCATGCTCTCTTAAAAATCTCTTCGGCGGTGTCGTGTGAGGCGGGTCGTTGCGTTCCCTACAATATGGTTGAGCGAAACGATGGCTGGTTCATGCGTCATGCTCGTGAACGGGTGCTGCCAGCGGAGATGAGTCTGCTCTATACTACTTTATTATTATTATAATGATAATTAATTATTTAAGTTAAATTTTATATGTAATTGTATTTATACTGTATGGCACAGCAATCAGAAACAAAAAATTTAGGTGAACATTTATTATTTCTGAGATAAAGATTTAATGGTGGTGTGGATTCTGGCATGGTTCTCTAGACCTGAACTTTGGTTTTGCAGCGGTGTATCCTTGTCATTCTCTATACAGAGTGAAGGGGGGGCACTGATGTTGGGTTTGGTTTTGGGTTTGGAGGGTAGTGGCAGAGTCGACACTAGTGTTTAGGTAACCACATGCATGTGTCCTACAGTTGTGTTTATAGTTTTTTATAGTAATGTACACTGGTACTTAATTTTTTTTTCCCTATTTTGCTATCTAGTATCCATATGTGGTTATTGGTAGTCATACTCTCTTAAAAATCTCTTCGGCGGTGTCGTGTGAGGCGGGTCGTTACGTTCCCTAAAAAATGGTTGAGCGAAGCGATGGCTGGTTCATGCGTCATGCTCGTGAACGGGTGCTGCCAGCGGAGATGAGTCTGCTCTTGCTACATTGGGTACTATTAATCGTTGTATTTAACTTTAATGGTACATTTGTTTTTATGCCTAAACAGTAGGACACGGCATTCCTAAACTTTTTTTCATTTTCAAATCTGTTTTTTATATTTTTTATTTTATAGTCATAATTGTTTTATCATTTACATTTGTAATGGAAAGTGACTTCATGGGTTATCTCATATTGAACTCATTGAAAATTGACGACTCTGTATATAATACAGGGAGAAAAAAACAGCCCTTGCTGAGTTTCTTGCCGGTTCTTCTCAGTACAAGGTCTCCCGCCGTAGATTTGCGAACCGATGGCGTAGCTTTTCGACATTCACAAGTGCTTGTAACAGCCTAGACTGAATAAATGATATTGAATTTTGAATTTTTTTTTTTGAATAACTTTCTTTGTAATCACGATAGGCTGTCTATGTTTATCAAAGTCTCAACCAAGGAGCTTATATTCTATATGGAATGCTTACGAAACAATATTAGATTTCAAAAAATGTACTCTAACCCGTGTAACATAAAGTACGTTTTTGTTTCTAACTTCATAAGAGGGAAAAATGTTCCGAGCAGGAAAACGACGAAAGTGGAGTTTCTCCCTTTCTTGGAATTGCCAGTGTTAATAAAAATAATCAAATAGTAGTTTTCACATTATCCCGATCACCATTAATAAGAACTAGAACATACAGTTTGAAAGTTAAATTAGAATTTATGTTTGATTGCAGTTAATTTATTGATATCAATGCAACCAAAAATGAGTTTATTTTTATTTTAACGAATAACATATCTTATAAAATTGTTTACAATGGTAGTCATTAGTAGTAACTTGCATTTATGCATGAAAACACTTGCAATGCTTCCAATAAACAATATGGCTCATATTCTTCCGGATTGAAGTCCTATTAATGTTGACTACAAATTATTTTGATCAAATTCTTGTGATTTGCTGGTGCAAAATGATATTTTTTTATGCACAATGGTGTAAAAGTGAGGCGTATGCTGGGTGTGGAATTTCAATAATAGGTACGTTTTTGACTTCTGTTTACAAATTACATGAGTAGGGTGACAAAACATTTTCGATTCTCTTACGGAAAGTATATGTCATCGTCATCATCAGCGTATTAATGTCCACTCGTGGGGCACGGCCCTTCCATTTTATTGCATTCAGTCGAGCACGCTCTCTCACCGCAGCTACACTTCGCTACAACGTGTAAATATGTTACATTATTTCGACAAAAAGCCCTATGTGTGTTTTTAAGATAGTACACAAAATACACGGGAACTATTAGAGACAAGAAACACGTTTAATTTTATTCATAAGTACATTTTTAAAGAAATTAAAAATATTTAGTTATTACTTATTTTGACAGTTGCTGTGCCGTTGACATGAACAGCGAGATATAATCTGCTTTATGAATGAGAGTGAAAGAGACTACTTCAGTGCACTCTATTGGCGGCTGTTGTCAAGGGAAGTTGGGGCGGGGATTACTTGTGGCATTTTGAAATACAATAATGTTGGCGTGTAACCTGTCATTGCTTTTAACGAATTTTGCAGTATATATGAACCTGCCTCACAGTCATCTTTTTCTATGTTATTGTTAATCTCATGAATCTTTAAACTCAAAATTTGCCGTGCACGTAAGCCCGATGACATAGTGATATTTTATCTGCCCAACCAACAGTCACCAGCCGTAAAACAAACAAAAAAATCTAAGAGCTCGTTCCCACTTGTTGGGTGTTGGGTCCAGATTTTAATTGGATCTTCCAGTGGCAGAACATTTTATATGAAGCTATTCACTCACTTGGCGAAAATGCTCTGCCACTGGAGCATCCAATAAAATCCATAAATTAATACTTATAGGTAACCCACAATGTCAAATGAATACTTTTACAAGTATTAAACATTTGAAAGAAGAAATAGCAATTATAGTTATATTTTTTATTATTTTAAAGCATGTAACTGCTTGATGTTTAAATCTAAAGAAAATATAACTAGAAAAAATTCCACGCGGACCAGGCAGCAGACGGGACTCGAACCCGAACCTTTGTTTATTTTTTTATAACCTAAAATAGTGTTATTCTTGCGAAGATGCAAAAAACATATCGTTTGATATCACCTAATATTATTCCAAACGTATTAGTGTAAATGATTTTTCAAAAATGTATGTGTTCATATCTACCACATTTGCAATCCAGAAATTTGAATCAAAATTTCCGTGTTTTGAGCTCATCTAATCGATTTATCATCACTTGAAACCTATGTTCATGGAAAGGTAGATTTTTGCAGTTTTGTCAGATAACCTTTGTCCACTCACCCCTTCAATTCTGAAAACATCACCTGATCACTTACGAAGTGAATACGAGCTACGATGCATCCAATGTTGTTATAGTGACTACCACACTTTAAAAATGTTAGTCGTGATTTATCGATTAGAGTTTGTTTGCACAAATTTTGAGACTGTCATAAAACTTTCATTATGTACGTGTTTCTTTATCCAAAACGGCTAAGCTTAAGGAATTTAAGGTAGTATTTACGTATAATAACCAGAGAAATCTAATTCGGGGAACCAATATAATCTATGTTTGAGTCTAACGAAAATTAAAAAAAAAGTTTGAAACTTAGTTTGATGTTTGTTTCTTTCTGTTTGTTTATGTTTCTTCTCATTTATCGTGAAGTAAGTATATATTTATGGCTATAAAAGTAATATGCTATATTTATTTAAGTACGCAATTAAATATCTTGTTTTCTAATCCAAAATAATGTTACAGTCAAAAAGCATTACGTACCGCCCACCCATCGTCAGCGCAAATTAGAACTTTGGTGGAGTTCATGGAAAGAAACCCTGGCTTGGCGAAGGGTTTCTTACGGACTCCAAATGCCAGAGAGCGACGTCGTAGGCAATGGGAGGGAGACTAGCAGTGCGCCTAAATATTTTAGGTGGCAATATTAAAAATTATAAACAGTGGATGAAGGTTAGTATCGCTATTATTATTACCAACGTTGGTACCACTGAATGTCTAAATTGCAAATTTATTAATGTCACACAATACAATATAACTACAAAAAATGTTACTTCGTCAATTAAATAGAAATATAATATTTTACCTTTATAATTAAGCAAAAACTTGAAACTAAAGAACCTTCATTCATGAAAACTTTCATTTCTAGCATCACATCATGCGACTCTTAACACAGAGTCAACGCCAGTAGCTTCCCTTTCCCGCCACACCAGAGCCCATAATGCAGCGCGCGCTAGTCGCGTTTCCGTATGTAAGTAATTAATATACATTACTAAATACTTACCATAACTTATTCTTTTACAATAAGGCTTTCATGTCAAAACTGATTTTTCTTATTCTAAACTTGCAATTTTTTTAAGTGAACCTTTTTTAAATTTATGGTTTGTGTAATTGTTTCTGCATCATATCGCACAGCTTCAGTTGTTGCTCCTCCACCATATCAACGTCGAACGGATTTCTCGACGTTTACTGAGAGATTCCTAAGCGTAGAAGAGCAGCAGTTGGAGATTTAGAGATCATACGCAGGCATCCTGCAATCCTTCTTGGAGCGTGATGCCGAAAGACAAAGGACCTTGGCTGCAGCTGGGACATCAATGGGGAAAGGATTGGAAGCTTTTGCAGAAAGTAATAAAAGAGACCAGAGATAGATTGCGTTTTATTTATTTACTACAATTACTATAAACTATTTCTTATTGTAAATATAAAAAAATCTGTAAGGGTTAATTAAACACCTACTTAAACAACTACACCTATAAGAAATTATGTGTGATGAGAACGCCATAGCATATTTACTATGTAGGTTTCGCCGGCGTAATTGGCCAATAGCTTTACAAGAGATTTGTGTGAGACAGTACTATTTGCTGATGACACCTCTTTAGTGTTTAAAGCTAGGAGAGGAAATGATTGTTATGACGAAGTAAATTGTGCTCTCTCTGAAGTCCTTCACTGGTTTACGGTAAATAATTTAAAACTAAACTCTAGCAAAACAAAATGTGTTAAGTTTACTTTACCTAATGTGAGGCAGGTTAATACTAGTTTAAAAATAAATGACCAGCCTGTAGAGTTAGTGGATTCTACAAAGTTTCTGGGTATTACTTTAGACTCGCATCTGCAATGGGATCCTCATATTGATGCCTTATCAAGTAGACTGAGCTCTGCGGCCTTCGCTGTTAAAAAAATAAGACTCCTAACTGATGTGGAAACGGCAAGAATGGTTTACTTTGGTTACTTTCATAGCGTTATGTCATATGGCCTTTTGTTGTGGGGCTCAGCTGCTAATATAGAAAGTATTTTCGTACTGCAAAAGAGAGCTGTTCGCGCCATATATAATTTAAAGGCAAGAGAATCTCTTAGAGAAAAATTTAAAGAAATTAATATTTTAACACTGGCATCGCAATACATCTATGAAAATATAATATATGTAAGAAGAAACTATGACGCATTTGCAAATAAAAGTCAAACCCATAACTTAAACACGAGATTTAAGAACCAGCTTGCCGTTCCATGTTTCAGACTCCAAAAATCAAGAGGTTCATTTCTGGGATGTAGTATTGCATTGTTTAACAAAGTACCCCAAGATCTGATTGAGCTTCCACTAACCAAATTTAAATCTCAGATTAAAAATACTCTTATGAATAAGGGCTATTATAAAGTTAATGATTATCTAAATGATCGTAATGCATGGACATAGTGTTTCTTGTAATTTCTTATTTGATGGGTATGAGTCAGTTTTGTAACAGTAGTATGGTACCTATCTAATGCCGCTTCCGATATATACTAAATATAAAATTTGTTGTAACTATATATCTATACCCTAAATAATGTAATGGAAGGTGACTTCAGAAGTATGTGTGAAGTCATTTTTCAACTTGACGACTCTGTATATATCAATACAGGGAGAAAAAAGCAGCCCTTGCTGAGTTTCTTGCCGGTTCTTCTCAGTACAAGGTCTCCCGCCGTAGTTTAGCGAACCGATGGCGTAGCTTCTTGACTTTCACAAGTGCTTGTAACAGCCTAGACTGAATAAATGACTTTTCATTTCATTTCATTTCATTTCAGCTAAATCGGCGTTAAATGGTAATAAATCACTAGTTTGTCGCCTTTGATTTGTGCCGCTTTTAGCCTCTCTTCTTCTGATAAATTGAATACTGGCATTCCTGCACGATTGCAAATGTTATGCAAAACAAAACATGCAATGAGAATTTTCGCAACCATATCTGGGTGGTAATCCACTACTCGGTGTACCAACAAGCACCTGAATCGCTCTTTTAGAAGGCCAATTGCTCTTTTCACCGAACTGCGAGCAGTTGAATGAAGGCTACTGTACAAAGCCTCTGGGGAACTATCTTCGACGTGACCAATTGGCGTCATGAGGTATGCGCGCTGAGCATAGCCTGAAAGCCTGAATCACCTGAAAAAATAATTGTTAGGTAAGCATAAATTATGTATGTATGTAGTTGATGATAAATAATAAAATTTTCATTCTACATTAGAGCCTTACCGAGTAAAATTCTTCGCCAGCGTTTGTTAATGCCTGTAAATGGTCTTTACTGATACTATGATTAAATATAAAACTCTCATGTGCAGCTCCACTTTAAGTTGGGTCCACATGTATTATGTTAAGATCTGCATCTGTTATCTAAAACATAATAAAAAAATGGTTGCCTGTAAAGTCGGTTTTACGGGCGAAGATTTTACGTGACAACGTCTTTTTCTCGGTAGAATATTTATTGATATGAATATAATTAAATTGCACAATAGGAACAAGGAATTGAATGAAAATAAGAATTGCACAAATTTTAACTATAGAAATATATTTTGTTTACTAAAACATTGTACATGTAAACTTAACACGAGAGACTCATCGTAACGTTACCGAGCGTTACACTTTTTCATAAGTGACTCCCAGCCGCAACCTAATTTAAGACGTTGTCACGTCAAAATAAATGATAAGAACAGAAAACTATTCAAATAAACTCAAGCCCCCTTATCAATACACGAATAATAAGCTTTGATTAGTTAAAAACAAATGTCTCTGTTCATTGAAATGGAAATGGTATTTGAATGATATGAACACAAAATACTACGTAATTAGGCCAAGCTTATTCCTTGTTTATTATTAATAGGAAAGGAGAATAGTTAGCAATTTGTATCCTAAGCAAAAATTAAAATCGATTTTACCAATTGCACCTTTGCACTGTAAAATCGTTCTTCATTTTCTGCCGGTTTTTTAATTGCTACCAGAGTGCCATCAATGCATCCAATTACTCCTGGAATGCCAAAATTTTCGGTAGAATCTGTAATTCACAGTAGAAAAGTACTATTAAATATCCATGATTATGGTCTGAAACTAACCATAGTTTACAATTCTTTTAAATCGACTAGGACACTTTAAATTGAACAAACCTTTCCTTTGCATTTGTTTTTGTTTTATATTCTGAGTAGAAATTATAAAAAAATATATTAGTATAATATATTTTTTTATAATTTCTGAATTATTCAGGACTTCTACCACTTCATCTTGTATATAGCTCCGAGATGCTGATGATTGCGATACATACAGTGGTGGTCACATAATTAAAGACACTCCCTATTGACCACAAAAAACTTACTTATGGTACTAACATTAGCTAAAATTGGTATTTAATTTTAGCTAATGTTAGTCAATCTCATATTTTCTTGAAATTTTTTTTGATAGCTGCCAAGAAAGACAAAGAACATATCTGCGAAAAAAAATATATAGCAATAAATAAATAAAACATTTCATAAATTAAAAAAATCATAATTCTTTCGACCAGACAAAATGTGGTTCTTTACATGAAAGTTATATACAGCTATAAATATAGGCCTCAAACTTTAATGGAAAAAAAATCTTTAGAGTAAATCAGTGGAGTGTTTTAATAAAACTTGAAAATGCACTGACCTTTACATGAGTCCTTTGCCTCGATGTTTTCTTCTCCTTCTTCTTTAATAGAGGCAGTAACTCTTGTTCCAGTTGGTCGATAAGGTCTTTGGATAATTTATATGCTTTAACATAATCGATATCACGGGTTAATAGAGATAAACTCCGAATTTGATAAGCTCGCCGACGCATATCTTGTTTAACCAAAGCATGAGCTCACAGAGTATCTTATTATAACCGGATAAGCCTCTTCTAAAAGAAACTTCAATAAAATCATTCTGGCCAACGTGAACAGTGAACACACATAATTAACGTTTCACAAACGTCTTAAAATAGTTTTTTAACAGTTACGTAGCATATAAATATTATTTGAACACTATTTATGAAGGAATTCGTCTGTTTCCACGCAGAAAACACAAACTCTTTAATTGACTTGAACTTCTTCCGTCATCTCATACAAATCTCGCGGACAATTTAGTTACAACTCGCTGACACGCCCGAAAGCGTGGCGCTACTGTACCTTCGTATTGTGAACGGAGTTTTTAAAATTCCAATCAAGCAACTCACGGCGGATTCAGATTAGATGTTTGAACTATGTTCTCACAGAATTGCACTGCAGCTCTTTAGGGCCGGAGTCACTCTGAACAGTGACTTTTATACTTACGTTTAGTAAAATTCTAAATAATAATTAAAGAAATGAATAAGACAAGACAAACTTAACTCTGCACTTACTTATTTACACTTGCATTGTTTTTTTGTTCGAGTCGTCAGCAACTCAAACCGTTAAATAACATGAAAATGTGAAAAACAAATAGGTATTAAGACCAGATACAATCTAGGGAATGAGGGAATGTTCTATATTATATTCATTTTACAGTCTGAAAGTTTTTGCTGGGTAAATGCCAAGGAGGTTGGTAGCCGAGTCGTATTTTAATAATGAATAGGTCATGCATTAAAGTCGAGACATTTAAGTTGGTCGGCTGCGGCGGCGGCGGTGGTGGCGGTGGCGTGCGGCGCGCTCCTTCACTCGAAGCGAGACGCCTGATTATAACATAATTGAGAGCTTCCGCTGCTATAAGGAGACTCCATTAAGCCATCGTTCCAAGACTGGAACATTATAAAGTAAAATAAAAGCACCTCTCAGGTAATCGTGACTCACTCGGAAATCTTTATGCCCGTTTAACGTGACGTACTTACCTACCAAGATATCGTAGGTTCATAATTTCCCATTACAGAGACAAGATTAATGTGTAGCTGGGGTCGCTGTATTTACTGTTAATGATCATACTATCTCATGAGGTTAGATCTCTTATCCATTCAGCTTTATATTCAAATAATTGCTTTAGTGTATACTTAGAAATTAGTAGGTACTACATATTTCATTCAAAAGGACATGGCTAAGAAAGTACCCTTAACGTGTATAAATATTTCGCACTAGCCCGTAACTTTACATTTTTTTTTATTAATTATTACGTGCTTATTATTCTCATACAACTTTCGTGAAATATTCAAATATTTAGAAGTATAAAAATTTACTTCATGTTTGTTTCAAAAGCAAAATGTTCCGTTTTACAAAATAAATCATAATCATAATCAAAATCATTTATTCAGTTTAGGCTGTTACAAGCACATATGAATGTCTAGAAGCTACGCCATCGGTTCGTAAATCTACGGCGGGAGACCTTGTACTGAGAAGAACCGGCAAGAAACTCAGCAAGGGTTGTTTTTTTCTCCCTGTTTTATTATTTACAGAGTCGTCAAATTGAAAAATGACTTCAGAGGTGATTCATGAAGTCACTTTTCATTACATAATTATTAAATATACATTAATTGTTTACCTGCATTTTGATTGCTGTGTCATACAGTATAAATACAAATAGTGTTATTTATATTCAGTGTGACTAAACATTAACTTCAATATTAAGGAAGTTAGGGCAGACTCATCTCCGCTGGCAGCACCCGTTCACGATCATGACGCATGAACCAGCCATCGCTTCGCTCAACCATATTTTAGGGAACGTAACGACCCGCCTCACACGACACCGCCGAAGAGACTTTTATGAGAGCATGACTACCCATAACTACCCATACTAACTACAACATATTTACTTAAATTAAGGTCATTTACCTGTAAGACACAACTAACAATTACAAAACAAAGCAAAGGAGAAATCACGACCACGCCGTTTTGTCAATCAAATATTCTTAAACAGTCTGATAATCTTACTTAAGTTATTAACTTTATATACAGCTTTCAGTTTAATTATAGTATTGTCAACACATAAATAGTATTGTCAACACATAAATCATATAGAAATACCCGTCGGAATGGTTGGAACAGTTCATACCCAAGCATTTTTGTCTGTAATATAATCAGACACTTTATAATATGCTTTCTTAACTAGTGATTTTTTAATGGTCGATTTAAATTTAGTCATGCTTAACTCTTGAATATTGCTTGGAACTTTATTGTAAAAGCGAACACTAAGACCTCTAAACGAATTATTGATTTTGTGGAGCCTAGTAGCAGGTAAAGTTAAGTTATTTTTATTTCTAGTATTATATGTATGTATTTCACTATTTTTAGTAAACAAATTAATATTTTTTTTTACAAATACTAAGTTGTCATATATGTATTGTGATGCAACTGTCAATATACCTATTTCTTTAAACTTATCTCTTAATGAATCCTTAACTTTAAGATTATAAATTGATCGAATAGCCCTCTTCTGCAGCACAAATATAGTTTGAATGTCGGCGGCATTTCCCCACAGTAAAATACCGTAAGACATTACACTATGAAAATAACTAAAGTAGAGTAATCTGGCAGTTTCTATATCCGTTAACTGCCGTATTTTCATTACAGCATATGCTGCAGAACTAAGTCTCTTCGACAATCCATCAATATGTGGGCCCCACTGCAGCTTAGAATCTAGTGTGATTCCTAAGAACACTGTGGTATCTACAGAGCTCATATGTCGATCCTTTATATTTACATTAGTTTTTACCTGTTTCACATTAGGTAATACAAATTTCAAACACTTAGTTTTTCCTTCATTTAGCATCAAATTATTAACATTGAACCAGTGGACTACCTTCGAAATAGACCTGTTCACGTCATCAATTTGTGACTCCCTACGTTTAATTTTAAACAAAAGTGAAGTGTCATCCGCAAACAATACTATTTCGTGGTTATCCTTTACAAAATAGGGCAAGTCATTGATATAAATTAAAAATAAGAAAGGACCAAGGATTGAGCCCTGCGGAACTCCCATCTTAACCGACGAACCAGGAGATTTTACTCCATTGATGTCAACCCTCTGAACCCTATCACTCAAATAAGATACAATAAGATCCAGAGTGGTATCTCTAAATCCATAGTGGTGAAGTTTCCTGATCAATGTTTCATGAAAAACGCAATCAAAAGCCTTTGATAAGTCACAAAATACACCTAATGCATCTTGCGAGTTCTCCCAGGCATCAAAAATTTGCTGTACAAGCTCAACACCGGCATCGGTTGTTGAGCGACCCCTTGTGAAACCAAATTGTTTACTATGAAGAATGTTATTACTATAAAAATATGATTGCATTTGATCTAGCATAATTTTTTCAAAAATCTTACTAAAGGTGGGTAACACGGATAAAGGTCTAAAGTTTGTGGGGTCAGATGTGCTACCCGATTTATGTAATGGAGTTATTTTACTGAGTTTCATTAGATCAGGAAAAACACCACAGTCAACACATTGATTAAAAATGCTAGCCAAAATAGGAGCTATTGTCTCAATTACTGATCCAGAAACATCCACGGAGTTACCCCACAGATCCGCAGTTTTCTTTTTATTTAATTGGTTGAAATATTTTATTACATCTTTACAGTTAACATACTTAAATTTAAATTGACTAGTATATTGTTTTGTGTGTTCTTTTAATATTGATTCAGCAGCAATGGGGGACGAGTTCAAAGATTTTGTGGTTGAAACTGGAATATCAGTGAAAAAGTTCTCAAATGCTGTAGCAACTTCAACATCTGATGTAACATTTCTATGTTCAATGTTTAAATTAAAACTAGTATTTCGAGTTTTAGATTTTCCAGTTTCATTGTTTATAATGTTCCAAGTCATTTTGATTTTGTCATTACTATTCTTAATCTTACTACTTAAATAATTTGATTTTGCTGTACGACATACTTTTTTAAATAACTTTGAATAATTACGTACGTACTCTTTGAAACTTTCACTAGTAATGTAAATGAAGAATATATGTACACAAAAAATATTTATATAAGTATATCGAAATAAACAATATTATTTCTAAACTCCTTCAAACTAGAAGGCTTACTTGGCCCTATTTTTTATTATAACGAATCACTGAAGGCCTAAAATAATAGATTTTATTATTCAAATCAGGCTTGAGACAAGGCTGTATGATAATTAACCTTTAATTTTTGCAAATGGACAAAATAAAACTTCACAGATTTCCTGTCAGACCGACGATAACAAATTATTTGTATTTACTTTTGCTTTCGGGTAAAAAGTAAGTGCATTTGTTTTTTACGAAAAATATAAGCCCAAATTACTGTTTCATTCATATACGACTAAAAGCACGATGAAGTAAGACATATTTTCTGATGTGTAACATCTTTCCTCTCGCTTTCCTGCAATTTGTAGGAGTGATTTCGTGGAATGGGACGGAAGTGTGTAACAGGAAGTCGCGAAAGCGCGCGCTATTTGATTTGATTCAAGAACATAATGTTCAAATGGCTTATTCCTTTTGTAGTAGGTTTTATTTGTTTCTTAGGTTTTCACGCACACACTCTCATTAAATTAAATTCACACTCGCACGCACTCATTAAATAAAATTAATTTTAACGGGTTAATGGGCACGAAACTTTATTTATTTATTGACGTTTCGCAGCCTTTTCAGGTCTGCATTGTCAGAATACTGATTTTTTATTTAATTTTGTCGAGCTACCTTCGAAAGACTTGTCTTGCTTTAGTGTCGAAAGATTTGTGACAAAATTAAATAAAAAATCAGTATTCTGACGATGCAGACCTGGAAAGACCGCGAAACGTCAATAAATAAATAAAATTTCGTGCATTAACCCGTTAAAATTAGTTTTATTTGGTAGGATTTATTTCTTTTTTTACTAATATAAGGTGAGGTTTCAAATGTTACACATCATATGCGACTACTGTAAGGCTCGCTCGTTTTTTACATTATTAAAAATCATCCGTTTAATATAGTACTTACTTACTTTTCCTTATCACAGACACAAGTTTTCAGATAAATGTATTTAAATTCTACTTTTACCTCTTGCTGTTAAATGTAACAAAGCAATAGCTTTTTTTGTTTGAGTACTGCTTCGACAACTATAATTTATTACTAGTTCCTATCTAATTTAGAAAAACCCAATCCCAAAAACCAAAGTACCTACTTTTTAAAGGCGAATAAAATGAGCAAAAACTCGATGGGTTGCGCCGTTGTGTTATCGAATTCCCACAGACGCTTTTCTGGGTTCCTGGCTACTACCTTTCACATCATCGGGGCCTGGAGTCTTTAATAAGACAAATCTATAGACACCCAATTTGATGTGTTTAGGTACATTGTTTTCTTACACAGTTTTATAGATTGCAAATTTTTATACTTACTTTAATAGTTTAATATTTATAATTTGTATAGATACGATTTTACAATTTATATTCAAGCTAGTCGTAATAAAAGTTGTTATGAAATTTCATGTGAATGTATAGAATATAAGTATTAGATTTTCAAGTGCTTAGTATGAAACAAGCAGAAGCAACAAGGCAACTACCACCGCGTTTCTCCATACGCGGATAGCTAGTGTGATCAAAATAGATTGTGGCCAAATACATTTTAAACAAACTTAAAGGCATACCGTGATTCTCATTTCATTGTCTATCTAGGCTCTTTCCAGATTTTAATTTTAAAGATTATGTGCATACCCAAAATTAATTTAAACATTTTAAGTTTGGAAAGTTAATTTGGTATTTCATAACATGTTTAAATGAGTAGGTACTTCATTATATTTTTATTTTATACCTTAAACTGCTTGATTGTGTAATATTTGTAAGAGTCCCACCCACTGCGACATCACCTTATTAAGCAATACATCAAGAGATGTCATTTAATGAACAGATTTAAAAAAAAAGATGTTCTCAGTTTGACAGGTATGTATGTTTGTACGCGATTATTTCTAAAACAACTAATCTGATTTGGATGGGGTTTTCGGTATCATCATCATCATCATCGTGATCAGCCTATTAATGTCCCGACTGCTGGGGCACAGGCCTTCCATATGGATGGAATAGGGAGATTGGGCCATGACCCACCACGCGGGCCCAGTGTGGATTGGCGGATGCTAACGACTGCAGATGCAGCTGGGACCACCGGCTTAACGTGCCTTCCGAAGCACGGAGGAACTCGAGATAAAAGATTTTTGCTCACCCATCCAATGCCCGACCACTGCGAAAGTTGCTTAACTTCAACGATCGCAAGCCGAACGCGCTAACCACCTGCACCATCGAGCTTCTCAATGTATTCGGTATATAAATGCGTATTTTTATCAGGAAAAGGTTTAGTATTTAATATACTACTACTAGCCAGTGTACCACGGTTTCACCCGCGTAGGTCGATTGAATGAGCGCGCGTATGTGCGATCTTCATATCGACCAACGCGTGTAAATTCCCAATCAATAGCGTTTCCCGTATTACACTAAAATTTGTTTTTTTTTTTTAATTTTAAAATAAAATGGAACAGACTTAAAAAATCTGAAAATGTTAAAATAAGATTTACCGTCTGATATAATTGAAATCGATACCAAGCCATGTTTTTATTATAATAATGGTATCGACTACAAATATATCAGTCGGTAAATCTTATTTTTTTATTTTCAGTTATTTTTAAGACGTTTATATTTTATTTTTAGTTCTCCTGCAAATTCACTTATTCTTAATCCTATTAAACAGGGCTTGAAACATCGATCCGTTCTAAGCGATGTACACACACCGACCATTTATATCTTATATAATTAAAAAGTTCCGTACCATTAATTTAAGAAAGAAGCTATGCAGTTATCACAGTATCTAAAATGGAGAAGTTAAGTTGCCACGCTTGGAGCCAAAAAGTCCCAAAACTCTTTCGCTCGATCATATTTTTGCGTGGCAAAATTTGCGGCAATGAATCTTCCCCAAGTTTTGATTGTACACATTTGTTACCTTCTACCATTCGTCAACGTTAAATACTCCCATCTAACTTTTCAATTCTAAGGGGCACTTTCTCCAAAATTCTAAATTCAAATTAAGGCTTTATCCTGTTTAGCACATCATTCCATCTTTGTCAATTGTTTAAAGTCAAAAAGAAGATATAGTGAGGCTAAAACATTATTAGCCTTCAAATTTGATTTAAGAACTTTGGTGCAAGTGGGTCTGGGGCTTCAGATTGGCAGAATTTAAATTTGTTGCAGAGAACATTTTATTTGAATAATACCTAAGATAACGACAACTGTTTTGTTATACGAAGACAACTGTCTCCTTTTGCGTACTCGGGTTTTTTGGAGCCACAATACAACACTAAAAGATAGCCTTAATTGGCTGTAGTGCAATCGTCTGTAAGACAAAGGGTCGACTCCTTTATATAATCTATATATATAAAAATTAAACCCGTTTTCCGTTGTCACGACATAACATGAAAACGTCTTGACCGATTTGGCTGATTTTTTTTTGTAGTTTTCTAATACTCTGTACAAGGTTCTTACGGAAAAAAATATAAAGAAAAATAAAAAAAAATAATAGGTACTCATACATAAGATAGGTCAGCTATACAAAATAAAGTAGTGCATCAAAGCTACGCTAATGCGATACGAAGTTCGCCGGGTCAGCTAGTAATATATAAAGAGTAAATAAGCACTCGAAAAGATCGGCGGTTATACGCCCCCCCCGACACCGAGAGGTCCGATGCTGCTCAGTACCCTCCCGTTTCGAGTGCACAATTTAGTACACCCGTCCTTTAGCGCATTATGCATTATTTTAAACTATGCATTAGTTTAAACTAACGCAACGCTGCATCATCCCCCTCTCAGAGGATGATCACTTCAGATGAAGCTTGTAAGGCCCTTCCGGCCTTAAGTATGAAGTACGGGTGTGTTTAAGCCAGTAGAAGTCAGACATAACCTTGCAGCCGGCTGTAGGGTATCCATGAGGATCTCACACTTACTCCCCCGCCTGGGAGGAATAAAAAAAATTGAAATCGGCGATTATCGTTCTTCCCCCACGACAACGGCTAACAGGAGCCGAGTCTCAGAGACGCCCTCTAGTTGAGCCGTCCCCCTCAGGTTCGAGTGGTCTAGAGGCTCCCGACGGTGAGGGACTCCCCCCGTGAGGAGATGCCATCCGCCTGGAATACCTCTAGAGGCACTCGTCAATTCTCGGCTTGAGGTCCCCTTAGGATCTCGCCGTCCCCAAACCCGGTGACGCTCTAAAGGTCATCTGCGAACAACAGCATACATACTCAAAAAAAAAGAAGATTATTGTAATATCATTCGTATCTAAAAAAATATTAATATCAAGTTGATTTTGACTTTGAGACGCAATTTGACTTTAATTTTGGTATTTTAGTTCAGTTGAGATACATAGGTAGTTTGATTGTACCTTTTTGTTTTTTTTTATTTCCTATACAAAATATAACCGTGAACTTCTTATCGCCTTTCTTGAAAAACAACACCACCACGCTCCTGGTCCACGCCTCTGGAACAATACGATCTTCTACGGAGAACCGTAGAAGGACCGGTGTGTACGACATAGCCCGAAGAGTTAGCACGCTGAAATGGCAATGGGCAGGCCACATCGCTCGAGGATCTGACAACCGTTGGGTAAGAAAGGTTTTCGAGTGGCGACCACGTACCGGACGACGCAGCGTGGGGCGGCCCCCAACAAGGTGGACTGACGACATCGTCAAATGTGCTGGGAGCCGCTGGATGCGGATAGCGCAGGACCGCGCATTGTGGCGTTCTATGGGGGAGGCCACATAGGCCAGCAGTGGACGGAGAAAGGCTGATGGATACAAAATATAAAGAAAAGAGAATCCTGTTCAGGTATAATGTGGTAACGACAGGCTAGCTTATTTAACTTTTCATTAATTACCCCTTTCCGATGTGATTCATATTGATACTACTATCAGACAGTAGATGCAGCGGCTGCAAGTAACCCGGCTGCGGATGCACGACTGGTCTATATGCATTTGTATGAAATACATTCCGAACCCGGCTGCAGCTGTTCATACTGCCTGCATTTGCAGCCTACAGCTGCTATCAGAATGTATTTCAAATCAATTCATATAAAACAGGCGTACATCGGAGCCGGGCTACTTGCAGCCGCAACAAGTGCAGATTGCAGCTGAGATCGGAATAGCACCTTAAACGTTACTTAAAGAAGATTGATCGCAAAATTACATGTCACAGCGGATAAAATGTCTTTTAACTACATGAGAATTAAACTTAAATGTGAAGTACCTACCTAAATTAAAAGTATGCGTGAGTAACAATAAAAAGTACGTTTAAAAATGTGCAATCAATTACGTATTGGGAATTTCCTACCCGGCGGAGGTAATCTACCTCAAACAATTATTGCACTCGCAGGTAGACGTAATAATGTGTTGATTCAATACACAATAACTAATACGCACCTGGTAAAAAGGTTCAAGATCACACCGCGAAAAATGTAAAAAAGCGATGCTCGAAATTTACCTAGGCGATAGAATCAGGAATACGTAAATCTGTAGGGGAGCTAAAGTAACCTCAAGGATTGCACTGCTGAATTGGCAATAGGCGAAGCACGTCACGTAGCGAGGAGAACCTATGCCCCTGGCCTTTGAGGTGGAAGCGTTCGCGAATGGCGACCACACACCGGACGCCGCTCCGTGGCTAAGCCCCGGACAAGGTGGACCAACGATCCAAAGTAGTTCACCGGACGTCGTTGGATGCAAATGGCGCTGGAAAATCGGTGTAAATATTAATGAGCGAGATCAATGCTCAGCAGTGGGCGTCGTACGGCTGAAATGATGATGATCACACAATGCTGAAATAAAAACATAGTACAAATCAATAATATTATATACTTACCTTCACATAACAACACGACCGTCTCAGGTTAGGGGGTTTTCAATACCCAGAGATCAAAATTATTTTGGGATAAATCAGAACTTATAGTATATAATTTATGGCATTCTTTACACAATCTTATAAATATGAATCTTCAATCAATCTTAGTAAAATATGAATAAATATTTGTAAGTTAAGTACATTGTAACACAAAAGATTTATAAAAGACGTCCTCTTCTCTTTAAATTGCGATACCCTACAGGGTTCAAACAGAATTTATTTCAGTGGGGTCATAATGTATTTATTTATAAAAATTATCATCTTTGTATTTTCCATTAAGCTCTACGATTTGAATTTAGAAAGACTAATCAAAGGTTCTCATCAAAATCCACTAAAAACAAAATTCTTTTAGCACTTTATCAGTTAAATTCCGTGTTTTCCTTGGGAAATCATGTTAAAAGTGTTTATAAAGCACAAATTAAAAATTTATGATGCTTACTTTAATTGAACTGACCTTTTATTTAAAATGAGGTGTTTTTTTTTTGCTAGCTTATATTTTCTGAAAAAGATTTTAGTGGATTTTGAAAGTAGACTCCTCATATAATAAACTAATATAATAATGAATAATTCTTAAGGGTTCTTACATCAAATAATAAAACATGGGTATAAGAATGGGTTTAAAGGGCGATTTATTTACCTTTTTCATTATACACTGTTTTCATTATTATTCTTGACATTCCGGATTCTCAACAATAAAATGTACAGGCTCCGAGGTTGCACTATGACCACCACCTCTGCCTACTTCACCAGTACACGGCGTAATCAGATTTCAATAAATAAAACTAGTTTTTACGGGTTAATGCACGATACTTTATTTATTTATGACATTTCGTAGCCTTTACAGGCTTCGTCGTCAGAATAAAACTTTTATTTAATTTGTCGAGCTACCTTCGAAAGACTTTTATTGAGCGTTCGGTTATTTCATTGTTCGATTTTTAAAGTTTTATTGTCTATGTATGAATTTATTATTTAATTTACTTAATAAAGTATTTTATTTAAAATTCTTTTTTGTAATTTTGAGTTCATTTATTTGACCCTAACTACCGTAAACTACCAACGGTTCCAAAATTGGGAGACCTTTCTGAGAAGAACCGGCGAAACAAACTCAAGAGAGGCTTTCTGTCTCCTTCTTATGTTTAATTATTCAAACAAAAAGAACTAATAGTATCTGATGGTCTTGCAGTGTGTGCTCGGGGTTGGGATTTTATCTCCTGTATAATAGGTTCCCAAGCTGGTGGTATATACCAACCATCTTCCCTATTGAAATTTGGATATTTTTTAATCTCAATAGCCTCGCGCATCATTCGAGGAACGAACCGCCGCTCAGCTGCAAGGATCTGTGGTTTATCAAATCTAATGTAATGGTTTGGTCCCCCTAATGCATGTTCACACACTGCAGACTTATTTTCGCGCCTATGTTTCATATCTGCGATATGTTCTTTTACCCGAGTCCCTATACTCCTCTTTGTTTGCCCGATGTAGGAGAGCCCACAGTCGCATTCAAGTTTGTAGACATCAGCAACTTGAAGGGGTATATTGCACTTGACCGGTCGTAGAAACTGGTTGATCTTCTTTGGCGGCTTGAAGTATGTATTGATTGAAGCACGCTTCAGAATCCTCCCAATCTTGTCAGTTACTCCTTTCATGTAAGGTAGTATAGCAGGTTGTCGGTCGACTGTGCTAGGTTTGGCGCGACTGTGACGGCGACGTGGTACATTCAGGTTATTATCCTTCAGTACTTGCTCGATATGCTGAAGTTCAGCTGCCAGTTGTTGTTTGTCACAGACACCCCGTGCTCTCTGAAACAAAGAGTTTCCTACGGCAGTTAATTGTTTCGGGTGATGGTGTGAGTCACCATTGAGGTACCTATCAGTATGAGTCACTTTACGATACACAGTATGGCTTAAACTTTGGTCAGGATTCCTGATTAATAAAATATCTAGAAAAGCTAGTTTATTATCTGCATCTAACTCCGTAGTGAATAGGATGTTGGGGTGTATAGAGTTAAGGTGATTTAAAAAGGCAGAAATTTGATCTGTTGGGAGGATTGTGAAAGTATCATCTACGTACCGCTTATATAGCCTGGGTGTGACAGGTGCTACGCTGAGAGCCTTCTTCTCGAAATCTTCCATGAAAATATCGGCGACAACAGGTGAGACAGGGGAACCCATTGCAACGCCCTCCATTTGTACATATAAGTCATCGAAGGCTACGAAACGTCATAAATAAATAAAGTTTCGTGCATTAACCCGTAAAAACTAGTTTTATTTAATGAGTGATGTGCGTGAAAACCTAAGAAACAAATACAGATTTCAATATTTCTCTCTATATATGTTCTACTCTCTATATGACTACCTCCGTGGCCGAGTGGTTTGTACGCCGGGTTTCATGGTGTCATCGACTCGAGAGGTCCCGGGTTCGAATCCCGGTGGGGGCAGATATTTGTGTGATGTATATGAGCATTTTTACTCCAGTCATGGATGTTTAATATGTATTTCTATATAAATATACTTATATATGTACAGTATATGTATTCTATCCGTTACCCTAGCATCCCATAACACAAGCCTTACAGTGCTTACTTTGGGGCTAGGCTAATTGGTGTGAGTGTTGGAAATATTTATTTATTTATTTATTTATTCATATCATCTGATACAATTTATAAAGCGATAATATCAGGTAAAGTTATAGCGCTACTTAAAGAAGATTGATCGCTTAACTTACATGTTACAGCCAAACAGTTTTTAATATCGTTGGTCACAACGGCTAAATGTGAGTCCTTAAACTGTCCAGAGAACTAAGCTGTGGTACCTATGAAGATCAAAAGATGTCCAGGTACGGCTAGTAGGTTGATACACAGAGACACTGGATGACTTCGTTTTATGAGTTCTACGTGGCAAAATTGTGAGGCGATAAGATCAGACCTAAAAAGAAGAGCCTTAAAAAAGTAACATGAGTAGATGTTAGCTCGTGGAAAATTGAGGTTAGGCTTTCATTCGATATTCCATATCCCAGTGATATCACAGATATAGGATCGTTAATTTGATAATCCTGATAGTTTATTATATTTTTGTTTAACTGTTGTTTAAGAGACACGCACAATGAACTAATAATTAGGACTAAGTGCAGCGGCGTAGCATGGGGCGGGGGGCGGGGGGTGCGGTCCGCACCGGGCGGCACTTTGCCGGGGGCGGCGCTGCGGAGGTGGCAGATAGAGAAAAAAAAATAAAATATAAAAAAGGGATATTGTGATAGTCTACCTTCTACTCTATGTCAAAAAATGATAATTTCACTCTTAGGTTAGTGTTATTCAATAAAAGTACTCTTTTTACCATGCCTCAATTTTTTTATAATGGATTGCAAAAATAAGAGGGCGGCAAATTTGGAATCCGCACCGGGTGCTAGTGACCTATGCTACGCCACTGACTAAGTGCAGAAACCGCCCAGAAAAACTGAACTAAACTAAACTAAGGTGTTTTAATCTAAATAATGATCGAGGCCCGTCAACTTCCTGGATGGTGTGGGATATTTTTTTGTAAATTTTTCTTCTGATTTAAATTGTGATAGTTCGTATATTTAAGATACGGAACACTGAGCATAAAACCAATATCAGCTTTCTTGAGACAAAACTTATTATAATATCTTTGATCTGAAAAACATGAAATAAAACATTCTAACAGCTTATTTACATTAATCACTTAGGATATTAGATGATTTACATAATCCAGATTTAGAAGGGGCTGACGTTTGTATGAAGAACACGGGTGAATTTGGCAAGCGTGCACAAACTCTATTTTTATTGTGAATGAACGCATGAAAACTTTTTTATCGGGCCGTCTCGAGCGTTAGCAGCGGCCCGCTGTCGGCGAGTAAGTATTGTGGAATGATTAATTGTTCTGTAAATTGAATTCACCGTGATAAATGAAATATCCGCACAATAGGTAATAAATTACGCTGACCCGCCAGGGTGCAAGATGAAACGGTTGAAAAGTAGGTACGGGCGGACGGATGTTGCCGGATAATAGCCGTGAAACATAGCACACGTGAAACACCTGCCTCCGCCTCCTTTTAATTCAGACAAAAACATGTTGTACCCCATATCGCGAAGGTCTTTTATGATGTGTGAAAGCAAAGATGAAACATACTCCACATAATGATGATATACTATTAAATCCAGAATGAGAAATGTCATTTAAGATTAGTGGCATTTCTTATATTACAATTGCAGCGCCCGGTTTAGCAAGGATTCCCCAATCGGTAAGCTTAATACAATAAGGTGAGGCGATGTGGTCAGGAATTCAGCATTCGACGATATGCTCTGTTATTATTGGGTTTATGTGCTCAAAGATGATAACTGAAGCATATTTTAACTGAAGCCTTCGCTGTTTGTCAATCCGTTTTTCTTCGACCGACTCCTGGCACTTTTCCAGAAAAAGTAACTTATTTTATTATTTTCAATCGACCTAATATCACGTCTTAATAGCATTTCATTGAATCAAAATTCAATGATCGATTGGACGAGTGATGCAGTGATATGTACACCAGTTTTTAAAGCGTTGCCTATTCAGTGGGAATAGAAAACTGGTCCTGGATTCGAATCACGGTAGGGCAAATGTTTGTATGATTAATACGAGCATTTGTACCTAAGTCATGGATGTTTACATAAGTAGAAATACATATAAATGTAATTCTCTAATAAATATACTTTATTAAGTATCAGTATATTGTATTTTATCCGTTCCCTAGTATCCCATAACACAAGCCTTTACAGTACTTAATTTGGTGTTAGAAATATTTATTTATTTATTATGTACTATCCGTTACCTTACTGTCCCATAATACAAGTCCTAGAGTCTTTACTTTGGGGCTAAACTAATTGATGCGAGTGTTAAAAATATTTATTATTATCCATGGACTTGTGGTCGTTGTACAAGCTTTTATTTAGTTTCATCTGTTCTGGTGTTGTCTGTGACTGGACCTTAGTATCTGTTATGAAACCAAAAAGTGACTCTTGTAATAAAATGAAAGATCTTCATTGGTTTTGAGCTCGTTTGGTGTGTAATGACAAGAATTCTTTCTTAGCTTACATGATTAATCTAGGGATAGATAATGTAGCCAGAAAGTGGCCATGGGAATTCTAATCAAACGACGCTGTTATAGGCACAGCCTTCTCGCGTTTGTGATCGTTGGTTATTTCTTGGCAATAATATTACGGTTTCATTATAGGATAGTGAAATAATTATTTTCACCTAGTCATTTCGTATATTTGTCTGATAATTTGAAACCTCGGAAATGATTGGTCTCGCTACGCTCGACTAGATACCGCGCTTTCAAATAATAATAGCACCGTAAATGCGGCAACTCATTATTGTAGTGTGTTTATGACAATTTTTACTGTGTGTGAAGAATTTTGTTGCTAAGTTATTGGGGAAAATATTTGTATATTGTGGTCTAATCCATACTAATAATACTAATTACTAAATCCATGTTTAGTTTTTTTACCCTCAAACAATTTTCCAAGCAAGCAAGTTTTATCGCGCTTGTATTATACATAGCTAGTTTTTTGAGAATCCCACAGGAAGCTAAAATTTTTCCGGGGTAAAAAGTATCCTATGTTCTACCCCGGGACTCAAACTATCTCTATACTAAATTTCACTTAATTCGGTTCAGTGGTTTTTAACGTGAAGAAGTAACAAACATATAGATAGACACACTTTCGCATTTATTAAATTAAGTATGGATAAGGTGTTACCAAAATAGTCTTATTTATATTCTACCCGTCAATGGTTTGGTTGCAAACTACCCAACTAGCAAAACTATATCGTAAATAAATCAGCAGGACGTTTCTATTTCAGCTATTCGTGGTATATGTCGAGTGAGCGATCTGTGCATGTTCTCTCGACGCAATTTGGGCGCACATCTCTCAGCTTTGAATGCTATGAATATTGTAAAATTATCATTTAAACAACCAAACAGTCGAAAAAAAATGCGTAATCGCAAACTCAACTGTAATTAGTGCTATGAATTGATGTCAGTATTCCGTCATACCACACATTAGCTGTTTACAAGTCCGTAGAACCCCTTTATTCGACTTATTGGTAGTAAAATAGCAGTTTGATTGCTATCACTCTGTTTAATCGCGTAAAAGCTATCTATCAGGCAACGCTCATAGAACGTTTTATTTATCGTCAATGTTGTGCAAATAAATGAAAAGAATAAAGTGAATATAAATATAAGTACGGATTCTGCCACTTATATATTATGCCACAATTTTACAGTTATACATGTAATTCAGTTATCCTAAGCTATTACTTTTAAATTCATATGCGGATTTATTTTTTCGTCTGGAAGTCTCATATGTTATGTAATATTTTAATGGGCAGCAAGATTACTTACTAAATAGTAAACGACAATAATATTAATTTATTTGTTAAAATTAACACGCCATTAATAGTAACTTATTTTCTCATCACGAAGCATTCACTGCTTTTAGCCGAGAGATAACATAGAGGGTTCCAATTAACGACTTCTAAGAGCACCATTGCAGCTTGTTTAGGGTTCCTTAGTGCAAATGTTAAATCACTGTTATACTTTCTCTCGCCGAACCTCATGGTACTAGCAATGCACTAGTAGTTCTTTTAACTTTTTTCACTGATTATAGTCAATTTTTGCAAAACAAAAACAAATACGATTGTTGTCTACTTCGATTCTGTAATTGATCATTTGGAAGCGTTTTCTCAACTTTGAGATTTAGGTGGAATGATAGCCTTCTAGAAAGCTATCATATAACATTGAGTGCTGAGATAGCAACTGCAGTGCTATTTTGTTGAATATATTGCCTTTTCTCTACAATATTGTTCTGAGAAAAAGTTGTCAAAAGATAGTGCTGTAAAAGCAGTTTTGACGACAATTTGGTAATTTAATTGCTTTCAAAGAGCTGTCGTAAGACTAATGGTAGTATGAAGATGGTCGGAAGATGTCTTTATATAATTATAGAGTTAATGTAAAATAAACACGTCGAGTACAAGATTACTCGACATGTTTTTACAGCCTAAAAGCGTTCAATGCAATAAAATCCCGAAAGGTGCATTTATACGGCTTTCTTAAATAATAGGATTTTAGAATTATGATACGAGTGTTTTTCGATCTTTAGTCGAGAGAGTAATTGATTATATTATGTTTTTGCTACGTGGGTGGTTATCTCAATGAAATGGACAATCGCACCCGCCAAATACTTGAGCAAATTATTAAGTACCGTGAAATGTTCCTACTTTGGTCTTACCACTACTAGTACTACTACTTTTGGGTAATTATGCTCCAATTCTCTAAAATGTTTTATCGCTTAATATGTCCAAATCGGTGCAAAATTTCATTTACCTGTAAATGCACCCGAAACATCTTACTTATAAGTGGCAACACTGAAGGGTAAAATTTTTCCTTCGCAATTTTTTACATTAGTCTAGTGCAAGGAGTGCTAGACCTTAAAAGTTTTTTTTTGTATCCGAAAAAGTCACTTCTATCATGAAATCTGCATAATGCATTAGGGTAATTATGTTTCAATGTTATTAATTATATTATCATGTAAACGATTACGTAAATATTTCATTGGATTGCTGAGGTGGTCATAGTCTAACCTCACATTTTTGGCGTGTTTTTATTTTCTTTGGTAAGATGGGGTAACTTTGCGCCTGGAGCAAACTAAACTCTAACATAAGCCGTTCAAAAGTTAAGTTAAGTTTAAGTTGTTTAAGAATAAAAAACAACCAATGAAACATTTGTAACACACAGGTGATTTTGTAACCAAATTTAAGAATATAACATTATTTCTTTCAAAAAACACGGTTTGATTTTAATTTTTACCCATTTTTCGACCATTGATACTATCAAAAAAGGTAAAGCGTAATATAACTGGAGTATAGTTTAAATAAGGAAAGCATAACTTTTCCCAAAAAGCTTTTACAATGGCGATTTTTTGTGGAATATACCTAGTATATAAGTAGCAAAGTCATCCATGGTCATGGGTAACTTTGCTCCGTATTCATAGTTTTATATATATATATATATATATATATATATATATATATATATATATATATATATATATATATATATTATGAAATACTTCATTACGTTGATTTAACTTTAAAAATATGTAAGATAACATATTATTCTTTAAATTAATACATCTGAATATATTTCATAATAAATGGTGTAAACAATATTCATAATTCCCTTTTTTTGGAGCAAATATTGGAGCAAAGTAGGACCATTTTACCGGTACCCTATATGTCCTGTCCGCAGTATCATTCGTTTTCAGTTTTTCCAAAAAAAAAACTAATGTATTCTTTATCCCCTCGATAATTTTTTCGCAAATATTTTCGATGCACTGACATGAAAAATATTGATTTCATGAAAAAATCAATGAAATGAGTTAAATAACAATATACACATATTACATACTCGTCAACACTGAATGAAATATAATTTTCGTGTTTATTTTGGAAAAAATACGATACTTAATGGTGGTATGTGATCCCAGTGTCCTTCTTATTTGTTGTCGTATAATTTTAACACATTTTCATTACGCAATCTGGTATTTTACTGCGGATTGTGCCCAAAATTTAATAAAATATTCGGTACTAATGCCTTGATCGCACGTACCGAGAAAACGAGCGAGACAGTGCTCTCAGCCGAGTACTTGGTAAGTTTAAACATAGCCCCGAGTACTTAGCTGAGCGCTCTTACACGAGTTTTATTTTCCATCACTGTCTGAGCCGAGAAACATTTATTGTCTAGCCTGTTTATTCGGTACGTGTGTGGCATAACACCGCAAACACAGCTGTCAATGTGACTGACTCGGTGAAGGCTCGGGTACACTGACTTTGGTATCGTATTTATTGCCACATGTCACAAGTACGCCAGCGGTATTGTATATATATACGTAATTCGTAAATCAAAATTTAGAAAACTACTAATGTAATCGAAACGCACAAAGAATTGATAATATCAAAACGCACTCTAAATCTAGTATGCTATTCATACGCGTGCGAAAATGTGCAAAATTGAAATTGAAAACGGACACCCGCCTTTTTTTATTGGAATGCACTACTGCCTAATCTCTTATCTATTAGACAAGTCCGTCCGTCTGTCTGTCTGTGGTGCTGTTTCAGCGGCCAAACCGTAATAGATAGATAAAGAGAATATTTAAGTTATAAGTTAAGAATAGTCTGATAAGACTACAAACCGGATTTGAGTAACGTAGTACTTCCGGTTTTCGAGAAATCAGGTTTTGGTAAACATTTGGTTCACTGGTTTGCTAGTTACATTTAATTTTTCTAGGAATATGATAATAAAAATGTTGTAATTTGTTTCTTTATTTAATGTTAATGCTTTACAATCAACCCTGACTGCCTCACATTGATAGATATGCAGTGATAAGATATGGCACGGTACGCCTTGCTTAGTACTTACAGGAGTACATTGATACGGTGAGGACCGAACACCGTCCTCACAGCGTTCCGTACGAAACTTCCAGGGACCACCTACCAGCTGGAAAATCATCATCATCAGATCTACTTACCTTTTTACGGCTTATCTTTCCCTATATTTGCTGTCCTGCTACCACCGTACTAACTTCCATTACCTGCTCATCAGAACCTGTCCCTGCACTGCTGTCCCGCACTTCTGCTCCCGCACCTACTACGGAACCTCCATGGACGCTATCGTTGCTACACTACTCCCTGTTCTGTTATAGATGACGACATAGGATTAAGAACCCTACTTCGATCCTGAGTTCTTTCGACTCAGCTTTCCATTAGCTGTGGTTGAATAGCGAGCTGAAATTTTTGTCACGCAAAATATTAATTATTAGAAACACGTACGCGAAATCTTTTTTGGCGGAAACGAATAGAAATCGAGAGAAAAATAATTAAACACTAATAATTTTGTGGTGAAAAGTCAATTTTGACTGTCATTTTCATCAGTGCTGCCATTGTTTCATGCAAAAATAACATATTGCTCGTTGTCTGTGGTAAAAATATGTTTATTATGTTGGAACTATTGTGAAAATGACAAATACACCGCAATTTTGTGTTTGTTTTGAGATCCGTCAGGCAGTCTGTGTTAGTCGCAGTTGTAGTAGTACGCAAACGTTCTCGTTTGCGTACACCTGTTGATAGTTACATCGTCCGATTACCATGGCGTCCTAATTAGCGGTGATACCTTCCCACTAGGTTAGGTTAGTGTTGTGATCATAACGCGCGAGCCGAGCGAGCGAAGCAAGCGTGCCGCGGCAGCGGCCGGCGAAGCGCCAGAAAGAAATCAAGTATCACCTCTTGGGCCCTGGAAGTACAGTTTTACCATTAAAACCCCCCTCATCATTTATAATTATCAAATCTGTAAAAAACGTACCCGTGAGGGAGAGGGGGGCTGGAGGGGGATTATCCCTCCCTCTGAGGGGTCCTCCCTAACACTTATCCCCTTGAAATTCCAGTAAATTTAACAGATTTAATGAATAGTTATAATTTAATTTTTTTAAGCATGTAACTGCTTGCTTTTAGTTTGACATTGTGAGTTACCTACAATGCGAAGAAATGACGCTGCCTTGCAGCTTAAGAATGGCTAGAAGAATTTCGACGCGGTCCGTGAGGCCCGTGGGCCGCGGTAGCATAATTGGTCAGTGCATTCGCCCAGATTGCGAAGGGTGCGGGTTCGAGTCTCGTCTGCTGCGTGGAATTTTTCTAGTTATAATTTCTTAAGATTTAATGAATTTTTAAGTTAGTTTTTTTAAAAAAAAAACGCATTTCCGCCAAAAAATCTTTAATATCGGGGTTAGCCCCCCCCCCCCCCCCAAACTACCCCGAAATTCAACCACAGCTAATGGATTTAAGTACCTCTTTTTTACGTTTCTGAACTGTTTACTTTTAAGATATTTTTATTATTTTATATCTGTACTGTTTACACAAAAAAGACAGTTTTAGTTAATTAAATTGTATTTGCACTATCTTGTGAACCGCAGGGTGACCAATCATTTATCTATGTTTGCAACTTGACAAGTGAAGTCGTTTAAATTTTAAATTTCCCTAAATTAAATTCTGAAGGTAGCTTAAAAATGTATTTCATCAAAATTTAAATGGTACAGAATATTTTCTTTTAGACGTCAACAATCAATTTATTTTGAAGCACGTTTCTTACTGATAATAGATTATTGTGCCTTTGGCACAGATAAAAAGTTATATCTTTTCGCAGCAACTTTGTAGATCTCTCATAATGATAAATGTATTAGTACTGATTATTTATATTCTGGGATTATTTTGTTACTATTAATAAATCGTTGAAGATTTGCGATTTTACAGTTTAAGTGAATAGAAGCACATAAATGTAGTTCAATCTACTAAGCAAGGAAATGTTCTTTTACTTCATCGTGTTTCAAAACTGCCAGTTGAGCGTTTTATAAAAAATCTCGACATCGCCTACGATGCTTCGGTTAAGTTCGGTTGCAACACATCTGGGGCTAAAATAACGAGGTAACACTACGAGAAGGGCACTCGGGGAGAACATTTATCGAAGAAAGCGGCAGGAAAAACGACGGCTACAGACGGCACCGGCTGGTGCGAATTGCCAGCACTCTTGCTCATTCCACTTCATTATTTGTTCCGAGACATCAATCTCGGAACTGTTAATAGCGCCATTCCACCTTCATATAACATATATTTCTTCTGTTATAAGAAGCTTGAATCCTGTTTAACGAAGAGTCGAAATGAATTGAGTGCCTAAAAAATACAATAATTTGACATCGCTGATTCCAAATCTGTAACACAGGTTTTTGGCGATTTCTAAAAGGAGGAGATTCTCCATTCTTCAGTATATTATTGTTATATTTTTATTGCTGTTCGTTCGTACTGTAAGGCGGCCGGCGCTGATCGTCTTTTTAAAAAAACCCAAAATTCCCGGATATGAATTTAATGATTTTTGATATACACAATTACACACGCGAACTCGAGTACCAAGTCCTGAGCTACCCGGTTGGACCGTTCTTTCCCGTTGCCAAAGTCTAACTGCACTGTGGGAATTGATGGAATAATGTGAGGGCTGCGTTAATGCAACTCTGCAGTTTAATTCTATGGAAAATTACAGTTATACACGTTTTGTTGAATTAGCATTCTATGGTTACTAAGTCGGGTTATAACAACTCCCCCCTTTTAACGGAGCTTTATCGAAAATTAGGATGAAGCGGAGTTATAAAAATAATCAATGTTAAGAGACAGCTTCAGGATTTGGTAAACAGTTGTACATTATAAAACATATAAAAATACAATAAAATGATTCCCAATAATATTACTCTAAGTAACAAAGTCATAATAATCAAGATTAGAACTAAGATCTCATCTCGTAAGATGAACAAGGTTTAGTAAGATAATTATAAAATGTAAAAATATTAAAAATTCAAATTTCTAGAACTAGAACTAATAAACTTATCTTTATGTCTACTACTATAAGGTTTACAATCGGTTCGACAAGCAGGTAAGGATTTAACTGACTGCTTATCTTCATCAGAGTTAGAGACATCTGTTAATTCTATGGAGTTAGCAAATTTTGTTTGACGCTTTACATTTTTATTATTGTTACACTGATTAAATATCTGTATGCAACAAGATGAATGAATTCCTTTCCGAGAAAAACATCTGTATGCCTTATAAATTAAAAATAAAATTATAGCTACAATTAGAAAATAAGTAAAAGCGGAATAGTATGTTCCATACTTAATAAAATGCGATTCCTGTTGAAATTGGTTTATATTCTTTTCAAGATCATCTAAATGTCGAGAAGCATGGGTCAATGTATCTAAATCGATATTGTTAAGAGATAACGGAGAAAGTAAAGGAATCGTTTTATTAATTATGTCCTTTTTACAACAGTCGTCTTGAGTGATATCAAAGTCTATGAAGAGTTGATTATTATTATTGAACGACATAGTGGTAGATGGGAAGAACTGTAAAGTTTTTGAATAACCGACACAATCAGGATGCAATTCTAATATCCCGGTACCTTGAATGGGATAGTCTTTGATATCCTCGTTACATTTTATCGTCAATTTATTTAATTGCGACTGCACAAATATCCATCTGTCATCATGGAGTTTTTGACAAATATTTATTTGACCATATAATAATTTGGAAGTACATTCTTTTGGTAAAGATAAAACAACATCTGTTAATAGTTTAGATTCACAAGAAGGATTCGTATTCGACGATAAAAGTGTTATTGATTGCGATTGACAAATACTGTAATCGTTATTTATTTTATAACAATCCCTGATATCATCTAAAAGTGCATAACTTTGCCTATCGTCGGAAATAGCAAGATAAGGCTTACTAGGATGAATAAGAGCAAAAACGTTTAAGTTGTCGTTATCTGAGGGTGTAGGCAAAGGAATTAATTTATAAATAGAATATTTGACGGGAGAGGTTAGAGGAATTTGTAATACAAATACAATTTTCTTATTATAATAATATGACGTTAATTTAGAAACGTCTATAATAGTATGTATAGTTTCAATATTTAGAGAAACAGGAAAACCTAATCTTTTACTCATTACGTTACTGTTTTTTATGAGTTCTGTCATGTATGTGTGTGTGTCGTAGGCAGCAAACAGTCTCGCAATAAACCATTGCACCGAGCGCACGTCTTTTATTTAACAGTGGCGAACGAGGAATAAAATCAGTGATTTAATTATTGAATTATCAAAATGTCGGTTGGTCAAGTGCGTGAATTCGATACGAAATCGGGAAATTGGACGAATTATGTAGAAAGAATGGAAATGTTTTTCATAGTGAATAAAGTGTCGGACGAACACAAGCTACCTACATTAATTGCGGTAATGGGGGAAGACGCTTACGAACTGTTATCCTCTTTAGCAAGCCCGTTAAAACCATCAAATTTATCATATAACAGAGCGGTAGAATTACTTTCCTCCCATCTACAACCTAAACCTTCGGTATTAGCGGAGAGATATAAGTTTCGTCAACGTCGACAACTGCACAACGAAACTATAGCAGACTACGTAACGGAGTTGAAAAAGCTATCAAAAAATTGTGAATTTACTTCAAATCTAGACGAAAATTTGCGGGATCAACTAGTATGTGGCTTAAAAAGCGAGATAATAAGACAGAGACTATTTGCCGAAGAAAATTTACTTTACAATCGGGCCGTAACCTTAGCCTTGTCTTTGGAAGCTGCTGAGCGGGATGCGAGTGCGGTGGATCGAAATGGTACCGAAGGCGTTAATAGGTTCGGGCTCGGCGAGTGTGATAAGTGCGGAGACTTTAGACACCAAGCAGCTGATTGTCCATATAAAGATTTCGTGTGCAGTTGGTGTCGGGAGATCGGTCACCTAAGGAGAATGTGTCAAAAAATATTACCAAGAGGATGGAAAACAATCAAAGGAATCGATCGAGATGGTCAGAATATGGCGGTAGTCATGACCGTGAGGCGAAATCATCGTCACGTGGCGGGCGCGTGACCAGTCGCGGTGCGGGCAGCAGAGGGCGAAGCGCGGGGCGCGGACGGCGCGGTGCGAGACGCTGGGACGATCGGACACGGATGCACATGTGGAGCGAGCGGGACGGTATAGTCGATAACGGAAGTGCGAACGAGACAGAAGAAGACATCAGCGAGTCTATACATCAATTGTCGCTAAACAATTATAAGCCGGTGTGTATTACCATTATGGTTCAAAATCATTTGTTAAATATGGAAGTCGATACAGGGTCGGCCTTATCTTGCATTAGTAAGAATGTTTATAATAAATTATATAGCGATTTAGAGTTGAAACCTTGTTGTTTACAATTAAAATTTTACGATGGATCAGCTGTCCGGCCACTAGGGTTCATAGAAACGTTAGTTAGTTACAATAATGTAATAAAAAGATTAGATTTGTATGTTTTAAATAAGGGAACCACTAACTTACTGGGACGACAGTGGTTAGCAGAATTAAAAATACCTGTTAAAATACCTAAGCCTAACTTATCAAACCATTTCCTAGCCGAAAAGGAGCTGGACGGTAAACATATAATAAATGACATTATTTCTAGGCATAAGTCCCTGTTTGACGACACCTTGGGAAGATACGCGGGGGGCACAGCAGAGCTGTGCGTGCGTGAGGGTGCCGAGCCCATATTCTGCCGGGCGCGGCCGCTGCCGTATGCGCTGCGCGAGCGCGTCGACGCCGAGCTGGATGCCATGCTGCGCGCCGGCGTCATCGAACCGGTCGACCACTCGGACTGGGCCACACCACTGGTCGTAGTACGCAAAAGCGATGGTAACTTGAGATTGTGTGCAGATTACAAGGTAACAATTAATCAAGTTTTAGATGTTGATCGATTTCCGGTTCCAAAAATGGAAGATCTATTCAGTAATCTCAGTGGAAACTTATTTTTTACCAAACTTGATCTTTCCCAAGCTTACAATCAGATCGTTTTATCTGAGCATTCTAGGAAATATACGGTCATAAACACACACAGAGGGTTATTCAAATATTGTCGCTTAGTGTATGGACTCTCGTCGAGTCCGGGAATTTTTCAAAAAATTATGGTTAATCTATTTAAAAACGTGAATAACGTATTAGTATTCTATGATGATATTTTGATAAAAAATAAGGATTTAGGTAGCCATTTAAAAACAATTAAAGAGGTGTTTGATATTTTAGAGAAAAATGGCTTAAAAATAAAAAAAAAACAAATGCGAATTTTTAGCAGAAGAAGTTCGATATCTAGGATTTATTATCAATAAAAATGGAGTGCGTGTAGACCCGGAAAAAGTGAAAGCAATCACCAATATGCCTCACCCCAATAACGTAACTGAGTTAAAATCTTTTATAGGGATGGTCAATTTTTACGGGAAATTTATAAAAAATTTGAGTATGTACTTATCGCCCCTTTACGATCTTTTAAAAAAGGGCAGACATTGGAAATGGGGAACAGAACAAAATACAGCCTTTACACGTATTAAAGGGTTTCTTTGTAGCACCAGTGCGTTAGCACATTTCGACATGAAGTGCGAAACGGTGTTGACAGTGGACGCGAGCGCGCGCGGCATTGGCGCGGTGCTGGCGCAGCGGGAGCCAGCTGCGCTGGGGAGCGCGCCCGAGGAGCGGGTTATCGCCTACGCCTCGCGCGCGCTCACCTCTCACGAGTTACACTACAGCCAGATACATAAAGAGGCACTGGCGATTGTCTTCGCTGTCGATAAATTTCATAAATACTTATATGGTAGAAAATTTGTCCTTCGGACGGATCACAAACCCCTTGTAAGCATTTTCGGACCTAACATTGGGATACCTACGGCGGCAGCTAGTCGGTTGCAACGCTGGGCTATTAAGCTGGCGGCATACGATTTTACTATCGAATATATACGAACGGACAAAAATACGGCCGATGTCCTTTCACGTTTAATTGAGTCCCAAAAAAATGAGTTCGTTTCAGCAGAAGCTGACTTACCAGAACAAACCTATTTACATTTTTCCTCAGAAGCATTGTTGTTAGATTATAATGTTCTTAGGAAGGGAACCCAGGGCGATCCGATATTAAGTCGCGTTTTAAGTTATATAGTCGATGGTTGGCCTTCAGATATCGATATCAAGGAACTAAAACCTTATTTTAGCAGGAAAAACGAATTATACTGTGAATTAGGATGTATTTTATGGGGTCATCGCGTAGTAATACCCTTTTCATACAGAAAAAAAGTAATTGCGGAACTTCATGATCCACATATGGGTATAGTAAAAACAAAGGCTTTAGCCCGTAGTTACGTGTGGTGGCCGGGTATTGATGAAGCGGTTGAGGCGGAATGCCGTGCGTGTGCTGTGTGTGCAGCCGTCGCCGACGCACCACCTGCACAAGCACCACACTCGTGGCCCTGGCCGTCAAGGCCTTGGTCTCGACTTCATATGGATTTTTTAGGGCCAATAGGTGGGTTAACGTATTTAGTGATAATAGATTCGTGTTCTAAATGGATCGAAGCGATACAAATGAAAAAGACAACAGCACAGGCAGTAATCTCAGTACTACGGAATTTGTGGTCTAAATTCGGACTTCCTAAACAAACGGTCAGTGACAACGGTCCACCATTTTCGAGTTCAGAATTTAAAAATTTCCTTACCCATAATGGTATAGAACATATTTTTTCTGCCCCTTATCACCCGGCTTCGAACGGAGCCGCAGAAAACGCTGTTAAAATTATTAAGCGTGTGATTAAAAAGGCTTTTATACAAAACCAAGATGTAGAAGTAGCATTGAATAGGTTTCTGTTAGCCTATAGGAACACAGAGCATCCTACTACGGGAGACAGTCCAGCTCGTATATTACAGGGTCGAAGTTTACGTATGAGGTTAGACAACATAAAACCGGATAGGGAGCGTCGAGTGGGGGTACGGCAAGCGCGAAGCGAGCAGAACGCGGGCGGTGCACAGCGGCAATTCGTGCAGGGGGCGCAGGTCTGGTATCGTGACTATAGAGGCTCAGATAAGTGGTTAGAGGGTACAGTCATAAGACAAATAGGGAATAGCGATTACTGTATTGGATCTAGTTTTGGAACCGAAATCCACAGACACATCGACCAATTGAAACAAAGATTTACAAGTAAAGTAGGTAGTAGTATGAATGGTAGAAGTGTCAACCTTGATATAGTTAAGTCCAAGTTAGAACTTAATAAACAATCTCGGAAATCAATGGCAATCCCTATGACCAGTGGTGAGGAACCAGAACTGAGTGCAGATAATATCAATAATAAGTCTATTGCGGAGACGTTAAGTCCAATAGCAACATCGGGGGCAGCGGCAGTGGTAGCGCCAGGTGATGATGCTTTCGTGAGCAGCCCCTCGTATCAACCAAGTGTGTCGGTAGTCAAAGCCATAGATAATGTGAGTGGAGAGAACCAGGGTAGCCCTGATCGTAGTAGACCTTTAAGAATCCGTAAGCCACCGGGTCGCTATGGTTTTGAAGAAATAGATTAAGTTCTTAATATTACTTTTGGTTTAATTAGTAACATGTGTATAGGTATATACTTAAACTTGTATGTATTATTGTCGTAACATGTCGTGGTACTTATAGTAAGGATATACAATGTACTTTAGTAAGTAAGATCTTCTTTAGTTATTAAGTTATTAGTAAAATAAGGGTGGAGGTGTCATGTATGTGTGTGTGTCGTAGGCAGCAAACAGTCTCGCAATAAACCATTGCACCGAGCGCACGTCTTTTATTTAACATTTTATCTTTAGCAAATTAGTAGGCGTTATCACCACAGGGTGAAGAATATTTGCCTTGGCAAACAAAATAGCATTTAAAATAGAATCTAAGAAATTAGATATAGTCAATGATGAACTTTCTAAGATATTAACTAAATTGTTAACTTTAGATATATATACAAGTTGATTATTATTCTTGGTAGCTTGAGATAAAATCTCGTTAAGGTTATTTATTTGTGAATTTAAACGAAACTCATTTTTATTTAATCTAGATACTGTCGAATAGAATGCATTTATAGTAGATTTTACAACGTGTATATTTTCTTTTATAAGATGAAATAAATCTGTTTCACTGTTTTGAGATGCTTTAATAGCAGCATCATATTTTCGAGCATCGTCGGCATCTAATGTACCGAAAAAGAATTTTAAAATTTCTCCACCGAACTCTAGAGACCTCTTAGAGCGGTTGGGTGAGTCTGTACCAATAATATGAGATAAGGAATTTAATTTTAAATAGTTAGATTGTAACAATACTTCGATTGGGCTGATAACATCTTTACATTGTATATATTCTGTCAATCTCGACTGGATGCAGATATCTAGAATTTTTCTTAGAGAATTTTCAATATTGTCGAGATGAGGCTCTACAGATACTACATCGATAAAAGAAACAATTTTCCAATAGTCATTATAAAAATATACGTTTGTTATGGGATCATAATAAATCCCTGGACTATGAGCTATGGGCGTGATGAAGGACGTGGCATAACTCAGGTGCCATAACGTTCTGAAAAGAAATAGAATAAAAATATAATAAGTACGTAATTATAATTGAGCTGGCTTTATCTCGTTTGTATGATACTTTACATGTTTTCTATTTATAGATAAGGTAACGTTATGTTTACCATTTGTTTTAACGATTTTATAAGGCCCTTTCCAAATGGGCGATAAGGCTTTCTTTAGCCGATGGTGACATTTTAAATAAACCATGTCACCTGTCTTATAAGTGACGTCACGCGAGTTCGAATCATAATATTGCTTAGATTTTATTTTACTATTTACAATATTCTGTATAGCTTTCTCTCGGCTAAATCGCATCCTATATTGCAAGGCGCGAATATATTCATTATATGTATTGTTATTTGTCTCGTATAAGGAACTAGGAATAGAAGGTTTATAACCATATAATAACTCATAAGGAGTAAAATTAGTAGTACAATGCGGAATAGTATTATAGGCTAGAATTGCAGTAAATAAATAACAATGCCAATCGTTCTGATTATCGTTTACGAATGATTTTAAATATTCTTTCATAGTGGCATGTGACCTCTCGAGGGCACCATTTGTTTGGGGGTGATAAGGAGTAGTAAAAAGAGATTTGATCTTAAGAATTTCTGTTAATTGTTTAAATAATTCAGATGTGAAACACGTACCTAAATCTGTTAAAATAGTCTTAGGGAAGCCGAAAAGAGACATAAAATGAACAAGATTTCGTGCTATCTCCTCACTGGTGGCGGACACCATAGGATAAGCACTTGAGAACTTAGTTAGATCGTCCTGAAGAGTCAGTATGTATTTGAACTTTTGAAATCCAGCTTCCGGCAATGGACCAACGATATCTAGAGCTAATCTCTCAAAGGGCTTGGTAGAAGTGGATGTAATCTCCATAGGAGCTCTATTTGATTTTCTTAAAGATTTATTTATCTGACACAACTTACAACTTTTTACGAAACGTTCAATGTCAGCGCGCATTCCTTTCCAATAATAAGCAGCTTTAATTCGATTATACATGCGCTTTGACCCTGGATGACCCGCGATTGTTGAATCATGATTTTCTTTTAATATTTTTGGGACTTCAGCGGGAGTCGGGTATATCAATTGATTTTTATAAATATAAATTTTTAAATTAGTATTATGAAAAATGTAGGATATCATATTATATATTTTAGTATATATTATCTTTGAGAAAGGATCAGAAAAATCCGATAATGCAATCTCATTGCAATTAGAATTTTCGGCTAAGATTTTATCTCTAAGTTTAATTAGTAAATTGTAAATATCTTTATATTTTGTTTCTTCGTAATGATGTACTTTTGTAAATAAGAAATAATATGTTCTATTTTTATTCACTACAGATCGTATAGTAAACGGCTCGCGCTCGGAGTTTAACAAGTCAGCGGAATTCTCGAGCCGCGATAATATTTCCTCGCAATGGGGCATAGAGTAATCAAAGTCTAAAGAGACTGGACATGCGATTGAATTCGACTTAGACAAATGCAATGCTTGACTGCATTCTTCGATTATAGTATTAGATGTAATAGATTTATTTATGAATTGATCTTTGAAATATTTCTCATATGATGCATTATTTAAACTTTTTATATCAATGGCATTGACGGGATAGCGTGATAACGCGTCCGCATTTGAATTTAAACGTCCTTGTTTATAAACGATTTCATAATCATATTCCTCTAACTTGAGGCGCCACCTGATAAGTCTACTACCAGGATCTGAAATACTAAATAACCATACTAAGGGTTTGTGGTCAGTTACGATCTTGAACTTACGTCCATAGATATAAGGACGAAATGTTTTGACGGCAAAAATAATAGCGAGAAGTTCTTTCTCCGTGGTGGAGTAGTTTCCTTCTGCTTTGTTGAGCGTTCTCGACGCATAAGCTATAGGTTTATCTTTACCTATATCGCCTTGGGAAAGAACTGCACCTACGGCATAATTAGAGGCATCCGTCGTAACTATGAACGGAGCGGAGAAATCAGGATATTGGAGTAAAGGAGCAGTAGTGAGTTTATCTTTAAGGATGTTGAAAGCAGTTTCTTGTTCAGAGGTCCAATTAAAAGGAGTATCCTTTTTTAATAAGGAAGTGAGAGGCTTAGTAACCTTGGAAAAGTTTTCTATGAAGCGTCGGTAGTACCCGACAAGACCCAGGAAAGATTTTATTTGTTTTTGATTTTTGGGACTTGGAAATTCGGCAACAGCCTTGACCTTTTCGGGATTCGGTGAGACGCCTTTATCGGTTATAATATGTCCTAAATATGCGACTTCTCGACGTAGAAATTCGCATTTGTCTGGTTGTAGTTTTAAGTTGAATTTACGAAGTCTGTCAAATACAAGTTTTAGTTTCGAGATATGAGTCATCAAATTTTCGGAGTAGACAATACAGTCATCGAGATACACATAGGCGTGGAGGCCTTGAAGACCAGAAAGAGCCGTATTCATGAGTCTCTGAAAAGTCGTTGGGGCATTTTTTAACCCAAAAGGCATTCTGGTGAATTCGTAGTGACCAGAAGTGCTAGAATTTGTGTTTACAGTGAATCCAGTTTTTGGCGCATCTTCAGGGCTCATTACAATTTGGTGAAATCCGCTAGATAAGTCTAGGGTAGTAAAATACTTAGAATGACCTAATTGGTCCAGAATATCAGTGATAAGAGGGAGCGGATAGCTCTCCGAAACAGTGACATCATTTAAGCGACGATAGTCTACGACGATTCGCCACTTTTTCTTACCAGATGCATCCATCTTTTTTGGGACTACCCAAACAGGGGCACTCCAAGGTGAAATAGAGGGTCGAATTATATTTTGACTTAGCATCTTACGAATTTGAGAGTCGACCTCATCTTTGTGGCATTCAGGGAAGCGATATGATTTTACATGAATAGGAGGTGCATCTCCTGTATTAATTGAATGTCGAATTGCATTAGTATGAGATAGAGGCTCGCCTTCCATATGAAAGATATCTGTATATTGAGAGCAACATTCCAAAAGAGATTTTTTCTCCTCATTATTGAGATGAGAGCAGCGAATAAGATTTAAAACTTTTTGTACTCTATCTGATTTATAATAAGAAATAGAATTAACATTTTCGTATAAGTTAGAATTCAAGTCGACAGGTTCAAGAGGTGTCGCTTCTACGAAATAATCTTTGACTTCTAAGTCCGAATCAGTCGTATTTAAAATAGTAATATTTATTCTTTTATTTGGCTTGATAGAGACTATGCAAATCGCGATGTAAACACCTTCACTTAAGGTTTGATCTAATACGAGTGCTTCATTGTTCTGATAACACTCGGGCTCGTAATTAGATATCGCGCATTCGATTACGGCTTCGGAGCGCGCGGGAACAATGTATGTAGGCTGAACAAAGTTTAAACTTAGAATATCTCCGCCTAAATATAATATTTTAGAATTATAATTAATAACAACATTATGATAGCTTAGAAAATCACTGCCTATGATGCCGTCATAATCTAAGTTGACGTCATCGTTGACGAGATGTAATTGATAAGACAATATATTATCAGATAATATAAAATACATTTCGAATGTGCCTAGAGTTACAGAACAAGATTCTGTGTTATTAATCCCTTTTATTTTAATTATTTTATGAGATAAATCAGGCGTCTTATTTATACTTGATTTCTTTATTAAACTTATGCTTGCACCAGTATCTACGAGAAAAGATAAGGGTTCCGTAGAGTAACTCGAATTTAAAATTATATGAGGCAACGATATTTTCTTAATATTTATAGTAGTTTCATAAATAGATAATGAGTTATTATCATCACAAGAATCAGTGTTATTTACGTTATTGGTTAACTTTTTACGATTATAAGATATAGTAGGACTCAGCTTGTTAGAATTAGTAAAAGATTTAGGAGATTGAAGCTGAGATGTGACATCACTCGAGCTCATGTCTCGGGATGTAGATAGACTCTGAGGCTGTCCCTGCAGAGATGTATAAGATTTAGGATTACAAGGTTTAGTAGATTTAGAAGATATAGAATTATTTTTCGTGTCATTCAATAGAAATTTCGATTTCGGCAGACACGGCACCGAAATCTTATTTAGTTTAAATTATTGTCGCGGGAATCGAACCCGGACTCTTGCGTAATATGCAACCTCGCGTCACTATTGGTAGTTGCACGCGGCGAATGATAGTCACGTTGCGCTGGGTTAGCGTTTTCGCGACGCTGCATGTTATACTGCCGCTTACGGCATTGTTCTAGCGTGTGACCTATATTCTTACAATAATTACATTTTACAATATTAGAATTATAAGGAATGTGATAAGATCTGTGGAACTGAGATGTATTTTTGGGAGACTTTTTATGCTTATGATAACATTCAGATGAACTGTGCCCTGTTTTATTGCATATGGAGCACTGTTTATAAGATTTGGTGAAACTAGATTTCGATAAATTAAATAATTTCTCCTCCTCAATAGCATGTTGTACCGCCTCATTTAACGTTGAGGGATTTCTACATCTGACTATATTCGATATTGAACTACATAACCCTAACATGAAAGTATTAAGAGCAAGGTCCTCCATGGCGGCAATCCTGCCAGGAAGCTCATTCCGATCCTTGCAACTATAATGTATATCAGATAAAATTCTAGTTAAAATAGTTTCTATCCTTAATGAATATTTAGTAACATCTTCACTATGTAATTGCTTACAATTTTGCAGATCGACAAGTAAATGTGTAGAGTGCTTTTTCTCGCCAAATGTACTCCTTAGAAATATTTTAATTTCGTTCCACGTAACAAAAGTTTTAAGGCTACACGCAACTTGGGCTTTGCCTTCTAGTTGCGAAATTATGAATTTACAAAGAACATTTTGCTGTTCTGGGGTAGCTAAAGACATAGCATTATCGCAGTTTGTAAGGAAAGCGGGAAGTGATTCCCTATCACCATTGTAAGGTTTTATAAATTTGGTAAGGACTGAGAGGGTGATTTTTTCTGCCTTCTCGGTCGACCCAGATTCAGAGCTCTTAGTCATCTTAGCAAGTTCTGATTTTAAATCTGCCTCCATTAAAATAAGATATTATAAATGTTATAGAATTAAGTTACGATATGAATCTAATATAAGTTTATGTGTAAAATATTGTATAGGAAATAGAAATAGCACAAAAATAGTAAATAAAACTTTAGACACTCACAGAAACACTACGCTCACTTGCATTTTTCACAAAACACGTGGCTGGAGACTAGGGAAGGTCGCGCTACTTAGCGCGGGAGCTGGCGCGGCGAACAACGGCGCGGCGCGGTGGTGATCACGTGGCGACACGTGGTTGGTAACCACGTTGTTGGAGTTACGGAGTGATGATGGATGTGGATGGTGTGGTGAGTTAGACCGGCTGGGCAGGTGCGGGCTCACGCTGCAGAGCGGAGACTGATCGTCGACCTTGCTGGAGAGGTACTCGGAGTTGGTGTGGTGGTGCGGGCTCACGCTACAGAGCGGAGGCTGACCGTCGACCTTGTGTTCTGCTGTTAGTGGCTGATGCAGGCTCAGAAACGCGCTGAGGCTTACTGTCGATCAGTCCACTGTGACGATGACGCGATAGTAGCCTAGGGTTTGGATTCCAGGACTTCAACGGAAGCCACTTACGGAATCCCACTTCTGACACCAATTTGTTAGGCGGCCGGCGCTGATCGTCTTTTTAAAAAAAACCCAAAATTCCCGGATATGAATTTAATGATTTTTGATATACACAATTACACACGTGAACTCGAGTACCAAGTCCTGAGCTACCCGGATGGACCGTTCTTTCCCGTTGCCAAAGTCTAACTGCACTGTGGGAATTGATGGAATAATGTGAGGGCTGCGTTAATGCAACTCTGCAGTTTAATTCTATGGAAAATTACAGTTATATACGTTTTGTTGAATTAGCATTCTATGGTTACTAAGTCGGGTTATAACAGTACACACTTCTAAGATTTGTAAATCGGACAGATTAAGATGGTTCATTTTCGTTTCAATGAAACACACTTACAATATACTTTTCTATCCTAGTAATATTATAATATATTCGGTTACTATATAAAGTTTATCATTTGTTACTCGTTGACGCAAAAAGGCTAAACTGAATTAGATATAATTTGGTACAGGTATTTCATTATCTGGATAAGTGATACGATACTTTAACTCGGACCGAATTTTTATATACCTGTCATAAAATAAAGATTATTTACATAAAAAAAAACAATCTAGTAACGGTAATACGGTAATATATAACTATTGTATGTGGTCGGCTTGATCCGTTGTTTTCATTATAGGTACTATAACTACTGAATTATAGAGTATCATTAGAAGTAAGAAATTAAAATATACTTTATACAAATTGATTTCTTGAAAGCTCTTTTGAATCGTCCAATTTTTTTTATTTCCACACGCTGACGAGAAGAATTTGCTCAAGAAACTTATCGGGGACTTTTTTGTCCGTGAAATTATTGTCCTCCAAAATAGATCGCTTACAACTGCATCGAGTAACGCACACGAGGAATTAAAAGTCCCACTTACGAAAAGTCCTTCGAACAACCGAGGACTCTGAGAGAAAAAACAGGACCAAAGTACGCGGGAGTCCCTGAAATAATAGAACTCATGTGACTAGGAGCAGCAACGCACACAGCGTACTTTAGTGAGCGTCGCGCGCTCGATCCAATTTAAAGAGATGGACCTCTTTTGAAATGTGTTTTTCACATATACCCAAGATTGTCTTTCTGTTATATTTTTATTTTTTAAGCATATAACTGCTAGATGTTCATATCTAAAGAAAAGTTTACTAGAAAAAAATCCACGCGGACCGACAGACGGGACTCGAACCCTTCGCTATCCGGGCGAATGCACTGACCATTATGCTACCACGGGGCTGATGGCCGCGTCGAAATTTCTCTAGCCTTAGGCTGCAAGGCAGCGCCATCTCTTCGCATTGTGGGTAACCCACAATTCGTCTTGTTGTGTTTGTATGTTAATAAATAAACGTACTTTTCTTAAATAATCGTACTAAGTTGCATTTACTTAATTTCTCATAGAGGGTGATAAGAAACGCTCTCGACTTTAAAATAGATCTTTGGTCCCTTAGTAAACTTTCAACAATTAATGAATGTACTGTCCAATCAAAGTTAAATTGTTCATAATATTTAAACTTATCCCTTAATGAATCCCTGGGTCTTGAATTATATATGGACTGAATTTATCTTTTCTGTAGTATTAATAAACTATATTATCCGTTGAACCGTAATAAAGCCAGCTATTATTTAAAAAAAAAACATTCTTGAATTTCTTATGAGTCCCTATTGTTACCGTAGTTTGTTCCTTACTTCACAGAATTATAGACTACTGGACTTATTATTTTCAATTTTGTTTTTATTTGAAGTAAAATTACCTTTTTTATTTCACACTTTTTAGTCAGGTTTATAAGACGGTATATACCGCAGCCTTGTCACTTCAGCAAAGCCTATTCTAGACGTGTGTAATCCAGCGTACCGACCAAGGTGACCTAGGTGGGAAGTTGGTTTCCATCCGCGTTATGATTTTCGGCTACACGGATGTAATCTACGCGCCAACACGCAATCGCGAGCCGTCCTCTGGCGTGAAAACACGCATGTACTTGTATCTAGTGTTGTGCAGGACTTACAAGAGGCGGTACATTCGTCCCGGACATGACATGAAAATGTATGAGCGGCTCGAAATTTTAAAATGTACTACTTCATATTTTATGTAGCGACAGTTGCGTCTTGTTACTCACTCTATCTGCCTCTCTCCCTCTCTACTCTCTCAGCCTGTATGTTAACTACAGGCTAAGGGAGAGCGAGGCAATACATTTCATATTGTTGCTTAATTTATTCGGTTCGTTTATGTTTAAACGTGATTTTTTTTACTCAAATACGCACGGCACTATCTAAATATCTTTAATATCCGTAAATGAAATTAATGAATTTACTGATATGATTATTTAAAATAAAAATAGTTCAAATAATAAATAGTTTTTATCTAGTAATGGCATTTATTATATTTTCAAGAATGATTTCGTTTTTATACAAATTGTATCCAAACGTGTCTTCTGCTGCTATAAAACTAATTTTTAAATTTTATGGTAATAATAACAATGTTTTTTAAAGATTTCGGGTTTTTTGCGACGCGAAACATTATTTATGTCATAAAGCAGAGTTGTCTTTAATAGTTATTTGTTCAACTAGAGAGGAAAGTTGGTTAATTTTGAATCCCGAGTAAGCGAAGGATTTTAATAATTGAATCACGAGCGTTAGGGAGTGATTCTACATTAGAATCCTGAGCATCGCGAGGGACTCTAAGGTACGAGATGGAACTAACTTTTGTCTCGCGTGACACATACAGCTTTTCACCTTAGCTGCGAGAACATTATTAGAGATAAAAAGATACAATATGAATAAAAATGAAACCACATTTTTTCACCACATATTTGCAAACAATAAGTATCTACTAAAATTTAAAATTGCAGTTATTAAAAGTTACATTTTGAAAATTTATAGTTTTATTAGGAAGTGATACCGTGGAGTTTGCGATTTGAGTTTGACTCCAGTTCGTTTCTATTTCTTTATTGGACTGTGACGAGACAATACTATTAGTAAACGTTGGCGACTCGGTGCGGCTTCTTACCGAATTTTCAATGATATTTATGTTTTCGGAAGTAGAGGGGCGCGGGTGTGCATAAGGATCAGGTTTAAAGTTTATGCTTTGTATTATGCGTTTACAGGTTTTAGACTTATTTTCGATCGAATCTTCAATATATCCTTCCGCGACGGTGTTTGACTTCCAGCCGCCATGACGTTTTAATGTTGTAAGGTTGGCTCCTGAATCAGCCAAAAGCGTGGCCAAAGTTCGCTTAAAGCAATGTCCAGTGTAAAGGTGAGGCTCTTGTAATTTTAAAAAAGTGACTATTTGTTGAGGTGTCCCCCCTATTTTATTGATTCCCATAGGCTGTCTTGAACACTTGTCATTACGATACTGCAAGAAAAATCGATCTGTTTTCGTATTATCAGGTCGTAATGCCTTATATTTCTCGACAATTTTCACATATTCGTCGCGAATAACAAAGGACCTGTCAATGTTTGTCTTTGTGTTGGGTAGGTTGACTAATAGCAGTTCGTCAGAATGTTTTTTGATGGCATTAACAGTCAGATTTAACAGTTCGTTCGAGCGGCATGCACCATTTATTCCAATAATGAGGATAACCTGTAATAAAAATATTATATAAGTAAAATGTTAGTAATTAATATGTATGACAAACAAAACGTAGTATTTACCCACTTTCTTTGTATAAGTAACTCGTATTTTAGTAAATATTAGCGAAAACGGTTAGCATACGTGCACATATATTACTAATTAAGTATAGACATATAGGTAGTAACTTACTTTTGCAGCGAGAAAATTGCAGTCCGGAGTTTCATAAAGAAATTTTTCAATATTAGAGATTGAAAAAATTTTGAACTTTTTAGATTTGTGTCCTACTGACTTTCTTTTCAAAAATGCAATAAGTTTGGGATAAGTTTCAATATGAACATTATGTTTTGTCTTTATTGTAGCTTCCAACATCGAATAAATACTCCACATTGTAGGTGATTGCTTCGTTTGTGATAATTCTATGAAGTACGACAATAATACATTCTCCGAGAAAGTGTTCGCGCCCTTTTCAAGTCTCCATTTATTGAAAACATCATAGGTTTTCAGATAGCTATCACATGATTTCTGAGGAAGAAAACTGAATTCAGCATTCAACACTTGTTGTTTTAATTCTTCAGGTGTTAAATTTCTATTTTCATCACTAGACTCACTCATATTTTATGAATTTGTGATATGCAACACTAATTGTAAGTAGTTACTTACCGAAAAACAAAAGAAGAAGAAATAATATTGATTTTTTTCCCCGCTATTTTTAAAGTTACGTTCTGAAACTTCACCCGTAGTATACTGTTGTACCAATAAAGATTTTTAAAACTATAAATTATTTGTGCGTAACTACTTCGTATTTTTTCTAAAAACATTTTCTTTATTTCAGTATATTCATTATATTTTATTATTTAATTAGATATTTAATTACAACGTTACCAAATAATTTTCATTTTAAAAGTTTATTAGTTTCCGAACGTTTTATTGTTTGGGTGTTCTAAAATTTGATAAATCGAACTTCGAATGACGTGTTTCGTACATAATGATAATTCGCAGCATTCTAAATTCAAATCACTTTCCCTCACTCTCGCAGGGAAAACGCGTTTCCCTCACTCTTAATAAGCAGGGAACCCAGTATATTTGAGCTGCTAAGGTGAAAATGTCATTTTTGTACTCGTCACTTCAAATCTAATGCCGAACTTCAGTACGCCTCGCCTCATTTAAAGTGGGACATTGTACTGGCTCAGTACAAAAAAGAGGCTACTCTTACAAACTCTTTTCCAATTCGTTTCCTACCCAACACTACTTGTATCATGCGCGGACTGTATTAGTAACCATGTTGTAGAAATGGCTTCAAATTAGCCTTAGAAGTTTTCTGTGCAATAGACGACGAAAAACAACACAAAAAGAAAAAGTGGAAAAAGCGTTGGTTAATTGAGCGAATGATTCTCAGTCATTCAAACTTATGTCCAACTCCCTATACTTTTTGAGTAATATCTCCCACGCATTTCTTTTTTGACGAGCATCTTTATATGATTCCGACGTAATGTCCCAAAAGCATGGGAGATCTCTATAGAGATCAATCAGTTCGCTAGTAATATCGCGTTCGCGACTTTGGTATTTGGATGTCATTTTTTACATGCATACGTGCGCACCCGCTGACTGCCATAGCGCAACTGTCTTTGGTTGAATGTAATCCGCCGGCCAAACAGTTGTAATCCACGCGCTCCAACCGCAGATATAAACACGCGCCCGTAATACAAGGATGTTGAAGGTCAAATCATTTTCTTTTATGTTATATGATACGAGCAGACGGTTCACCTCATGGAAAGTGATCACCGTCGCCCATGGACACTTGCAACACCAGGAGTATCACAAATGCGATGCCGGCCTTTAAGGAAGGAGTACGCTCTTTTTTTGAATGTTTTTGGGTCGTATTGGTCCGGAAACACTGCTGGCGACAATATATTCCACAGTTTTGTCGTACGTGGTAAAAAAAATCGAACTATCCACAACGCACAGTTGTGGATAGCCACGCATCAAGATGATGGGGATGAAATTTTTGTCGCGATGTACGATGGCGAACTGCAGCAGCTGGAATTAATCCGAACAATTCCTCAGAACACTCCCCGTGATAAATGCGATAAATTTGGATTACAACCACGGGGGATAATCTTCATACAACGGAATGCAATCATAGTCGGCCGCCATTATTGGAAATAAGTGACATTTCTTTTTTTTAATTTTGATGAAATTGCTTCTTTGACAAGCATGACACATGACATGTATGATACGCCGGCCGGCCTTATTTGTTCATTGCGATTTGCCTGTGGATTTGCGTTTAACGTGTTGATCGAGTCAAGTACTTGTGCTTATTACTCTCCACTTTAAATGCAATTAGGCCTTCATTGTTATTCGTATTTTACGTCTTTTACGATGTAATACGAGTGCTGTGTGTGCAAAAGATCGCGACAGGACGCTTTATTATATCATTTTTCTGGCAACTGGAAAAGACTAAAGATCAGCTTTCGAATCTTTTCGTGTGTCAAAAGCACTTCGAGACTCGTTTTATTACGTCGGAATCACGGCTCAAAAAAATTGCTTATCCATCATTGTTCACTGAAGTCAAAATATTGAGTGGAATTATTGTCACCTCCACCTATTACAAAACAGTGTCTTATGCAATAAGTCAGCAAAAAAGTTTATCAACATTATATATATAAATTGTATTTAATAAAATTTATTTTTCAGATGGCACTGTGAAAATCAGAGGGGTGAATTTAAATATTATTTATGACCCCTGTCATTTGATTAAGGGGTTGCGGAAGAACTTTATAACTAAAAATATATTAATGGATGGGAGAACTTCCAAATGGAGTGATATTGTTGATGTCTACAAAACAGACTGTAGTCATGCTGAGGTCAGGCTATTACATAAATTGAATGACGAACATGTTATTCCAGAAAAGATAAAGAAAATGAAGGTGGGTTCTCCTTCATTACTACAAAGAAATAATCTTGCAAAGCTAGTACAGTCAGCATCAAAAGTACAATCATCTGATGCTGACCATATCATATGTCTTACATAATATCTGGGTGGTGGTCTTACTTATTTTGTCTTGTCAACATTTTATTGAAATTTGTATTTTGTTATAGGTAAAGAATTGTGTAAAAGTATTAAGCAGTACCATGTCTGCTGCATTATCGTACACTGCAAAATTTTGTAAGTATATTTTATAATACTGAATAAACATTTAGTTCTGTTGTACTGAAGTAAAAGGTGTGTCATGCTCATCTTAGATAGAAATAAAATAAATTTAATGTTATTTCACTAACAGACAAAGTAATGGTCATAATATTACATGGTACAACAGGACTCGTAAAACAATCTATAGATGCAACAGGACTCATAAAACCATCTGTAGATAGTATAGTACAAAATTGCTCTTTCTATATGTACCCCTAAAACTTTTAATCTAGGCATCGGATTCCATGCAGTTTTTAGCAATAAAGAAGAATGATCGAAGAGGAACATTTACATATATATTATAGTATACATTGCATTCGTACGAAGCTGGGGGCGGCGTTTTAGTATAAGTTATAAATATTTGTAAAAAGACATTATTTTTATAGGATGTTTAAAATATTGTTTCAGCGCACTATGCCGATGGTAGACCCGTCAGTGAAACCCTGGACAACACCGCAAAGACCGTCTTACTCTTAGACCAATTATTTGATAGCATAAACGGAGCCTCCATGTTAGGGAAAAAATCTAAAGGGAAGTGTCAACGAACGGCGGTCACAAATAATTCACCGCATCATGTATTCTGGAATGAATCTATAAATAAATTACAAAAATGAAATATGTCGATAATACAGGAACAGAAAAGTCAGTGCCCTCATTGGCAAATTTTATAACTACATTAAAAAGTTATCAGAGGCTGTGGCAGCTTTTTAAAAAAGAAAATATGAAGATAATGCGTCCGAGATATTTTAATTCTGACACTATTGAAAATTTCTTTGGGCAAGTGCGAGCCTATAATTTTAGGAACAATGACCCAGACTGCCACAGCTGCAGCTGCACATATAAATCCTTACTAATAACTAGAATACTAAAATTTCATAATGAAACGTTTAATTGTGAGGATGACCCCGCTGATCAAGTACTTAATTTGCAAACACTGTTTGATGACAGAGATATCATGCCGGGTCATCCCAGTATTGATATGATTTTAGAACAGGCACGAAGAGAAAAAATAAATGTACACTCACGGGCCTATACTGCTGGATGGGTAGTGCGAAAGGTATTGCAAAATTTAAAAAGTGGTTGCACAACATGCAAAAATTCCCTAACCACCAGGGACTTAATTAATATACATGTTTGGATAAGTCACAGAGAATATACAAAAGCTAAAAACCGGTTGCACTACCCATCAGAAGGTGCAGTAAGGTGCTTTGGTACAATAATTAACGAATCAAATGAATACTTAGAAATAAAAGGACATGAAACAAATATAGCCAAGAAGATAAGAGAAGTAGTTATTTTTAAGTATTAATTTGATTTTATTGTATGTACCGAGCACAAGTTATTGGTAATAGATAATTTTGTAAATTTAGTTATTAAATTTGCCATAATCAATTGGTGCAGAACAATAAACAAAATACTAAAGGGCACTGACATTTTCCAATTAAGTAATTGTTCTTTGCCTATGACGCAAAAAATGGCGTTGGAAAAATATAATAAAAAACTAAAAAATAAATCTTTTAATAAATAATTCATGTGTTTTATTGTAGTTCCTTTAATTATGAATAAAAATTCCGATTAAGTGGGATACCTAGGTACCTAAAATTTTATGGATGAATAAAGTTGAGCCTTAGCCACTCTGACAAAATTTTAAAAAGTAAGTAAATGTCATACAAGACTAGAAGTACTTGTGTAGACGCTAACTTTTTTTTGTACTAGAGTCGGTCGTCTGATACGTAGTATCTCTAACTAGTCTGTGATTACAACCTTCGTCTAGATGGATGGCAACGGGCAAGGTCACCTTGGTTGGTACGCTGGATTACATCCGTCTAGAATAGGTCTTAGACCTATGCCAGACAGACAATTGCGCTGTGGGAGTCAGCGGGTGCGCACGTATGTATGCATGTAAAAAATTTCGTCCGTACTAATTGATCTCTATATAGATCTCCCATGCTTATGGGACATTACGTCGGAATCATAAAAAGATGCTCGTCAAAAAAATGCGTGGGAGACACTATTACTCGAAAAGTATAGGGAGTTGGACATAAGTTTGAATGGCTGAGAACCATTCGCTCTTCTAGTCGTCTATTGCACACAAAACTCCTAAGGCAATGCCCACTTTTTGAAATTTAGACAAAGGACAAGGCTAAGTAACTGCCCTTAACGTGTATAAATATTTCACAGTAGCCCGTAACTTTACAATATTTTTTTATTAATTATTACGTGTTTATTATTCTCATACAACTTTCGTGAAATAATCAAATATTTAAAAATCAACATTGTCTGCATTATTAATTACAGTGACAAGTGGTTTATGGTAACTAAAATAAGATACATGGACGTTCGTAGATACGCGGTTCACGGATCTTGAAAATACCGCATTAATGGTTGTACCATACCTCGTTGTCCCCATTGCTCTATCAGAAACAATACCTAAATTCAGTTCAGATTTTAAAAATTTTATTAATGTCAATCCGTCATCTTTGTTTGTCAAAGTTGCGCGACATAGGATGCGCACCAAAAACGTAACGAGGTCATTCATCGATAGATTTTACACCTCACATTTTTCTCATACCGGGCCCCTTATATATGCAAATCGATTCTTAAGGAGTAAACTCCAAAAACTATGTTATCTGTCATCTGTCACCATCTGTAAAGTCATTAGTTTTTTGTGACGGATACCTTCAACACGTTATTTATAAGTTTTCAGGTAAAAATTATATTAGTTTACATAAAACGATTTAATTTACGTAAAAATAGAAGTATACAAACGATTAATCATGTGATTAGTGGTGTCGCAGTTTGTGCAACGAGATGATAAAAAGAAAATCAAGGAGATACTTAAGAGTGAACCACTCGATAAAACTGTACTTCCTGAGCCCAAGAGGTGGACAAGGATTGTGTTCATAAGGAGATTGTCCTAGAACATTTTTTTGTATAAGTTCTTAAAGAAATGTACGATTCCGAATGTCCCAAACTTACTACTATCCTTTACTTAGCTAGCTGTTTCTTGATGTGGCAGTACTTGATGCTGTCCTGAAACAGAGTACCTAATGTTTCTTGATGTGGCAGTAGGTGATGCTGTCTTGAAACAGAATACCTAATGTTTCTTGATGTGGCAATACGTGATGCTGTCCTGAAACATAATTACTTTCTTCCTTAATATGATACATCTGATTGATATTATCCTGAAAGAAAGCACCTACTTGAATATACCCTGATCTTTAATAAATAGATCAATATATCATGGTTGTTTAAATTAAACCACAAGAATGTCGTTGTTGCCAAAATATCAGACAAACAACTATGACCAGGGCCCGTTGTGAGAACAGAATATTTGAATCTATACCAGTGGATAAAACATAGAGGTAATACTAATCTCTGCTTTTCATAAATATTATTAAAATTCTCAAAGCAGTGGTATAACAAAAACTCAAACAGTATAGAGAAATGATGTAGTCTCTAAACTTGGGGAAATCTATATCCAGGTAGTACCTGACTATTAATCTTATTAAAAGATTAATATTAATTTAATGATTGACATTCTCTTATGATTATTTGAAAATACCTATATATGCAACAAAGCGACTACTAAGTTAGCAGATTACTAACTTGGGTTAGTAAATATGGAAACACCATGAGACAGATTTTATAAATAACAATACTAATATTTATGGGACAACAAAAATTTATGGTATACTGATACCGGAACCTCTAAAAGTGCTTTGAAACAGATAAATGTATATTATAAAAGAAATATCATTTTATTGAGACACCATTATTAAACTACAAAGGAATGTATTTCTTATGATTTTATTTATATACAGGGTGAAATTGAATGTTTTAATGAAACTTCGTGGGAATGTTGGGTTAAGTATATAGAGTATCTCTGAATTTTTTCGGATTTTTTAAAAAATGATTTAAAATAAAGTTTTGTTTTTTTTTTGTTATATTTTAAGTCCTTTCCTCCTTTTGGGTACTAAATAATTATTCTTTTAAAACATGCATACAGAGTAAGTAAAAAACAAGTAATAAGCACTACTAAAAAAGACGTAAAAACAGGAGACGGGCGGCCGGGAGCAATGACCGCTCCCGCCGTTGAATACCTTCCTGCCTACCTATCTAGGTATGCGCGGTGCACAGCGCAGTGAGCGAGCGAGTTTCAAGCGCGCGTGCGTATCTTTTAAATTTGTGACAAGACAAGATTTGCAAATAATGACTTGATTAGTTCTTGTTCTGTGCCCTCAATATAAGAATTTGGATATGGTGTGTTGTTATTGCGAGTGTCACGGAATACTCAGCAGAGCCACAAGGCTTTACGAAAGTAGGTTTGGTGATTTATTGGGAAGTTATAGAGAAAAAAATGAATAGGTACATCGGTCTCGTAAGTACTTTTGAATACCTGGTAATAAATTTCATTCTGACCCAAGTATTGAACTGCAATAAGTATTTCTTTTTGTTTAACTTTTGCCTATTTCCAATCGTGACAAAATTATTATTAACTTTTTAAGTTTTTCTCTGCTTAAGAGAAGATGACATTTGTGCTTATTATTTTAATTTCAATAAAGGCATCTAAGACGATTTTATTGTATTGTGTGGAATCAAACGAGTCAGCTGAGCTCTGTGTACGTACCTACTCACTCAACGGCTGGCGGGCGCGGTCGGTCGTTGACACGCGGTGTAATTTTACTGTTTTTCTGTTTTTTAGAAATGTTTATTTATTATTTGTTTTTTACTGGATATGTAAGCATGTTTGTTTAATATGAATAACTACTCAAAAGGAGAAAAGGACAAAAAAATACACAAATTATAAATAAATACATGAAAAAAAATACTTCAAAAAAATCCGAAAAAAATCAGGCATACTCTATACTCGTAACCCAACAATCTCACGAAGCTTCATTAAAACATTCAATTTCACCCTATATATATATATTTTTTTTAAGCATTTAACTGCTAGATGTTTAAATCTAAAGAAATGTTTACTAGAATAAAAAATGTATTTCTTGTTGAAAGGCTAAGCTAAAATATTAGAAACTGCATTTTTGTTTTGCATGGATTAATAATAAGGAAAATGACTACATGCTTAGCAAATGCTGAACTGCATTTTGCAAATAATCAGAACTATGTTCAAAAGCTAAAAATGAATTCCCAGTCTGCCGCTTCCACAATCACTATCAATAATGATATAGTAAGTATAAAATATGTTTAGAGGTAAAACCTTCAACTTGCAAACACAATTGCTTCAAGTGAGTGTTAAAACAGTCTTATATGATGGAATTCATTAATGTCAAAAGTAATAAAATTAACAATTAGCAAAACTATATTAGTTCACAAACAAATGTGAACCTGGTTAGACCCTTTTTTTTGTGACGAGGGGAAATGCTGTTACGCACCATACCGTGACACTGACTAGACGCACGGCGTGTGTGGGCCTCGCCGGCACGGGAAACAGTGCCGACCCTACTCAAGCAGGACCAGTGAGGAAGGCCACACTGATCCTACTCCACTAAAACCCCCCGGTACCCTCCTACGCCCATATGGGGGCTTCTCAGGATCGACGCACCTTAGTGTGCGCCACTTCACTGGGACGCCCCCGGGCAGGCCCGGCCCAACGAGTGGACCGGGCGACGCGCCTCAGGGGGACTGCGCTAGGGTACTAGGCAGTCCCCAGACGTGGTGGCCTATGCCGGAGCAGCACCTAGGACGCGGGGCTGGTCAGGCCGCGCCCAGACCACCTTAGGGCCGTCGAAGACCGGCAGTCACCGCTGCCTGCCTTCTTCGGCCCACCCGTCTACGCCGGAGAGGGGCGGCTAGAGCGTCCTCCTGCCGCTCCCTCTCCGCTGCTTCCTTCTGTGCCATCACAGACTCGCAGAAGGAGGCGGCAGCCCTCCAGGCTCTCTCACTACCAAGCATGGCTCTTACCATACTTGGAAGCGTGAGGCCTCCTCCGCCGAGCGCCGCGATCAGATCGCGGGAACCTGATTAGACCCACCAAAACAGTCTGTTTCTGTTTTGTGATATATTAAATTTAAATGATGGGTGCTTTCAATAATAGCCAATTACTTAAAGGTATAACTAGTGGTTAATTCATATATTGACTTTCACAATACATAAAAGTGGTATGTACACCACTTACACCTAACAAAACAATATTTATATTTTTTTCTCTATAATACTTAGATGACAACACATTTTTTTAAGTATTTATCATATTGAGATCATACTTTTCAAACAAGGACATATAAAGAGCATGTTCATGTGTTTTTTGGTATCAAATCCAAAGAAGGCGATTCATGTGAATTTCGGTCAAATGCTATTTAACAAAACTTCGTAACTAGGTTATTTATATTAAAACGTACTAATATTTCAGGATTAACATTATAGTATCTCCTTAAGAATATATTTTTATACAACATAACAACATCAACTATTATGTTGTCATGCACCTTAACTGATAAAAGAATAACATTAATGTTAGGTAATTTTAAAGGATATTATGCTGTGATAAGTATAATTACTTCTGTAATAACAATAATTAAAATATAACCATTTTCACTGAAATCATGCACCACCAAGTTTGCTAATTCTCGGAACTCGAAGCAAGAGGGCGCTACTGTATTAATATTTTGATCATATACACAAAGAAATAATAAAGGTTCTCTCTGAAAGTAAAACTATAAACGCTTCCATTCCTCAGGGGAGCGTCATCGGATGTCTCCTTTTTCTAATTTATATCAATGACCTCCCTAAAATAATAGAGGAACCGTGTGTCCTCTTTGCGGACGATATTTCTCTTCTCACATCTTGTAAAAACAACAAAACTTACAAACCAAATTAAATTTAATAATGACCCAGACTTTTAACTGGTTAAACAAACATAACCTTAGAATAAACTTTGATAAAACTAAATTAATAACCTTTCAACCGCGTCAAAAATTACCGCTAAAATTCTGTTATAGTTTTCAAAACAAAAATATCGAATGTGTGAATGATTTTCCATTACTGGGTATAACTATAGACACTAACTTAAATTGGAAATCTCACATCCAGATGTTAAAAAATAAATTATCTAGCTTTACATATGCACTTCGAGAGGTCAAAAAAACAACAGATCTAAAGACTGCTTTTTTTTTTTGAATACAATTACTCCATAAGCTTATGCCCATGCCATTATTTAGTTTGACTTTTTTTAAGTTTTGTTATATACATTTGTTTGTGCACTCAGTGCGGCCTTTTATATTTAATCATGCAAACATGCGGCATGCTCACTTATGTCTACTTAACTAATATAAATTTGGACATATTGTCTGACTCAAAGACAAACTGAAACAAAGACTGCTCTTATCACATATTATGCTTATGCCAATGCCTGGTTTGGATCATCTTGTGGGGGAACAGTACGGACGTATCCTCTTTATTTACACTACAAAAGAAACTTATTCGTATTATTGTTAATATTAACCAAACTGAAAGTTGTAAACCTTACTTCCAAAAATATGAAATTCTTTCTTTACCAAGCATTTATATATTTGAGATTTGTAAATTTGTAAAAAAATACTCAATTTTTTTTAACTAGAAGAGAAAACATTCCTTCAAAATATACATCGAGACACAAGAAAAACCTAATGATTCCAACTTACAGCCTTAAATTATGCTCATCGAGCACTTATAATATGTCTATAACAATCTATAATAAATTACCTGAAAATTTAAAAAAAGAAGAAAATTACAATGTTTTTATTAAAAAAATTAAGTTAATGTTATTGAATAAATGCTATTATAGCGTCCAGGAATACCTAAATGATAAAACTACTATGGAATAAATATAACAAATACTATATTATTTTTATTATAAAAAGATATAATACAATACTTACATAATTAATAATCGTACATAAATCATAAATCTAATTATACAATATCTTATTGGAGTAGTATGAATAAATAATTTTTATGGGTTTTTATTCATTGGATATAACAAATTATATCACAATAAGGAATTATGAATAAGACGTCCTCTCATCTTGCCGGCCCCATAATGCACTTTTTGTCTATATGTTACCACCTTTGTATCTACATTATGGTCTGCAATAAATGAATTGAATTGAATTGAATAATTTTATTATCTTTATGTAATCTGATAAGTATATTGGTCGTGCTGTCATTAAAATAATTGATAATAAAAAAAATGATTCATAATTTAAATAAAGCTAGTAATATATTAACATAATAACTATTACCAAACAAACTCTTCAATGCTTGATAATCCTTATAATGTAGGAAAAATTTAACTTAAAAGATCACAAAACCATATAAAAATCCCTACATAGAAACAAGTAGCATTTTATGTTGTAAAATATTCATATAGCAATAAAGAAATATATATATATATATATATATATATATATGTCGCAACGCGTAACCCACAACAAGACGTTATCTACACTGATAGTTAGATGTCGCTCGTGACAGCATTCAGCCTGTCACTTGTCAAACTCCCGAAACGTCAATGTCAATATCGCTCGTGAGAACATTCAGCCTGTCAGTTGTCAAACTTACAATACGTCAATGTCATTGTTACGTCGGGGCGGGGGTACGTCGATTAGTCAGTTTGGTTAGCGCGGGCAAGCTAGAGTGTTCTCACGAAAGACATCCGTTCCCATCCAATCAATCTGCGAATATTTGTGATAAGTAAAGTTATTAAATCATTAAAGAAGATATTGGTTAGCTGTCTGTGGTGTTATTTCGTGTCCCAACAAAATGAAAGAAGAGAATGGTGTATCTGGTGATCGCAACCTTATGGGTTCGCCGTCATCAGAAGTGGGATGTGATCCACGTTCCCCGGCGCAGCCCACGATGGAAAATAATGACGACAAGTGGAAATTGTTATAGGAACAACAAAATCAAAACTTCCTTGCTCTTATTCAAGCCATGAAAGGTTCGACGCCGAGCGGTAATGTACACCTACTCACATTTGATCCCGAAAAAAACAAGTGTTGATGCACGTGCTTGGCTATCGACGGCAGATATGTGTATGGCAGATGAGCCTCTAACTGGAGCGCCCTTGATGATAGCGTTGAGCAAGGCATTGAAGGGACAGGCCTCGGCCTGGCTATCTCAAGTTTCTTTCCCAGGCATGACGTGGAAGGATTTTGAAGAAGCTTTCACCGCTCGCTATGACATTTCGGAAACAGCTGCCTCGACACTTATCAATCTCCAATATAGCAAGCCTAAGGAAGGTGAGTGCCTTGCTACTTATGCTGCCAGTCAACTAAATATTTTAATGTCTCGTTGGAAGAAGTTGAGTACGGAACAAATCGCTATCTGGCCCATACTTTACGGTGATGGCCCATATAGCCCAAATAGAACCTCGCGTTAACTGCGTCGCCTTCACTACCGAGATTGAGAACAGAACTAAAATGCAACAAGAGCTTAGAGCACTGTCTTACATGAAGAGAAAGGTTCCAACCAGTGATTACAATAGTGACCAGCCTGACATAAAGCAACGCAAGCTTATGACGTCCCCCATTGTTAAATGTACACACTGTAGAAGATCAGGACATCATGTTTCTGTGTGCCGCCTCAAAAAAGATAATCGCTTTTCTGGAATGTCTCGCGGTGAAATGAGCAAGCCTGCAACTGGTTCGAAGCAGGCTGCTCCAGATGTAACCTGCTACAATTGTAAAGATGTTGGCCACTACGCCTCAAGGTGTCCTCGAGCTACTAACGCCGATATGAAGACCGCTGCTCCCCCGTCACCAACAAGCCTACAGAACGGCGCATAGACGCCGTCACTGTCAGCGCTCCTGTCCCTAGAACACTCCGGTGAGTTCTTTTCATTTCGTTTCGACTCAGGAGCAGAGTGCTCGTTAATTAAAGAATCAGTTTCAGTTAAGTTTAAAGGTACCCGTGTTACTGGTTTGGTTAAAATGACTGGTGTCGGACAAACTAGCGTTTACAGTACTTGTCAAGTAATGGCTGAAGTTATTATTAACAATATTAATCTCAACATTTTATTTCATGTTTTACCAGATGAATTTTTGTTGCATGATATTATGATTGGACAGGAAGTACATGGGTTAGAAGTTTGTGTTACCCTCGATAAAGTGACTTTTATTAAAAAATTGATTATTAACTCGTGTACAACTGCTCCTAGTGATATTAATTTTGAAAATATCGATACAGATATTCCTTTGGAGTACAAATCTAAATTGTTAGATATCTTGACCGAGTTTAAGGACCACTTTGTTTACGGTACCCCATCAGGTCCTGCAAATACTGACCCTGCGGAAATTCGACTGATCAACCCGTGTAAGACTGTTTATCGACGTCCTTACCGGCTCAGTCCTCAAGAGCGTAGTGTGGTTCGTGAAAAGGTAGATGAATTACTTGCCTGTGGTGTCATACGTCCGAGTTCATCTCCGTTTGCTAGCCCCATACTCCTGGTGAAGAAGAAGGATGGCACAGATCGTATGTGTGTCGATTACCGTGAACTAAACGGCAACACCATACCTGACCGATTTCCCTTACCACTTATTTCAGATTAGATAGATCGTCTTCATGGTTGCTACTATTTTACCACTTTAGGTTTTAACCGAAAAGGGGTTTTCTTTCAATTTAAAGAAGTGTTCTTTCATGAACAAAAGGGTAGAGTACCTTGGCTACGTAGTTAGTTGCGGTGAGATTCGTCCGAACCCTAAAAAGATTGAGGCCTTAGTTGCCCTGCCTCCCCCTAAAACCATTACGCAATTGCAGCAGTTCATAGGTCTATCGTCCTATTTCAGGAAGTTCATACCGGGTTTCGCACAAAAAATGGCTCCACTTAACACTCTCACTAGCCCCGGCAAGGATAACATCGAGTGGAAGCCCGAATATGAGATCATTAGGCAGGAAATTATTGAGATACTGAATAAAGAACCGGTAATAATGATTTTTGACCCTGATTGCCCAATCGAACTTCACACTGACGCTAGTGCCATTGGTTATGGCGCTATATTGTTGCAGACTAAGGACAGCAGACAGTTTGTGGTTGCCTATTTCAGTAAGCGCACTACAGCTGCGGAGTCTAAGTACCACTCGTATGAGTTAGAGACACTCGCGGTTGTGAATGCTATCAAGCACTTCCGGCATTACTTACACGGAAATAGGTTCACCGTAGTAACGGACTGTAGCTCCCTAAAGTCTTCTCGCAATAAAGTTGATCTTACCCCACGTGTGCATAGATGGTGGGCTTTCTTACAAGCCTTTGATTTTGAGAAAGTGTATAGAGATGGAAAACGCATGTGTCATGCCGATTTCTTGTCCAGAAACCCCCTCCCAATTGAACCTTTCGATAAAATCGAGCACAAACGCGTAGATCTTACAAGTTTGCCTGATAACTGGTTCCATGCCGAGCAGCAGCGTGATCCTGAGATCACAAAGCTGATTGAAAGTCTCAACGATCATAGCATTGACGAAGAAGTTGCTAAGACTTATCAGATTAGATCTGGGGTACTTTACCGAAAGGTTCAGCGCAATAATCGGTCTCGATGGCTTCCAATCGTTCCCCGAGCTCTACGCTGGTCAGTTATAAACTCCGCCCATGAATCTCTCTCTCTCTCTCTCTCATGCATGTAGGTTGGGAAAAAACATTGGAAAAGGTTTATGACATGTACTGGTTTGATCATATGTCGAAGTTTGTTCGTAAATTTGTTGACAACTGTGTGACGTGCAAAATATCCAAATCACACTCTGGCAAAACTCAAACTGAGATGCATCCGATTCCCAAGACCCCTATACCATGGCATACTTTACATGTCGATGCAACCGGTAAACTGAGCGGCAAGAACGATAGAAAAGAATATGTGTTCGTTTTGATAGACGCTTTTACAAAATTTGTTTTGTTACAACACACTTTACGCATTGACTCTGTAAACAGTATTAGGGCTCTTAAGCATAGCATTTCCTTGTTTGGTGCTCCTAAGCGTCTCATAGCTGATCAGGGCCGCTGTTTTGCTAGCAATGAATTTAAAGATTTCTGCCAGTCTCATTGTATCGACCTACACTTAATTGCAACAGGTAGTTCGCGTGCTAACGGGCAGGTCGAGAGAGTTATGAGCACACTCAAAAACATGCTCACCGTGGTCGAAATTAGCAGAGAAAAGTCGTGGCAGGATGCGTTGCCAGAGGTCCAGCTAGCTCTTAATTGTACGATTAACAGAGTCACTAGATCAAGTCCTCTTGAGCTATTAATCGGGAAGATATCTAGGCCCTTAGAGCTCTTGTTTTCAAATGATAACGAACCTGAGATTGATATTGATGCCGTACGTGAGCGAGCTATTTCTCTTATGCACAAAAATTCCGAATATGATAAAACTAGATTTGACAGCACAAAAGCTGCAGTCCGAAAATTTTCAATAGGCGATTTTGTTCTTCTACAAAACGAAGAACGCAACCAGTGCAAACTCGATCCGAAGTATAAAGGTCCCTTTCGTATCATTGAGGTTCTAGAGGGCGATAGGTATGTGCTTAGGGCGCTGAATAACAACCGGACTTACAAATACGCTCACGACAGGCTTCGTAAGATGCCCCTAGGTGAAATCCTAGAGTCTGACAAAGATGATGTTGAAAACGACACTGACTTAACTAGTTCTTTGACCGATACTTGTGATTTGACTTTAAACCAGACTGATTAAACTTTGATGTTGATAGAATAGGTTCGTATTCGCAGTTTTTGTTACTCCTATAAGACGCTGGTTAAGTGATGCCCCTGGTTAAGGGATGCCCCTGGTTAAGGGAAGCCCTTGGTTAAGGGATGCCGCTGGCTAAGTGATGCCCCTGGTTAAGGGATGCCACTGGTTAAGTGAAGCCGCTGTCTCAGCGATGTCTGACTATTATGTTACCTGACCTCGATTCGCGTGGCATGGCCGAGCAAAAAAATGTACCCAGATATAATTTCTGTTTCAGAACACTTACACGAGGACGTGTAAGAAGATATTGATTAGCTGTCTGTGGTGTTATTTCGTGTCCCAACAAAATGAACGAAGAGAATGGTGTATCTGGTGATCGCAACCTTATGGGTTCGCCGTCATATATATAAATTAACAATTTTATAAAACTATTCTACATAGAATATGCAAATGTGTGTTTTGGTACTGATCTAATTAAATTGCCAACCTTTGTTGCTGTGTGATCTCATTAAGGAATTATGATAAGTCAATAAAACTTACACCTTTACTACATTTTATGGTCGAGTCTTAAAATGTTTCATCCCTTAAACAATGTGTACAAATATAATAACAGGTTTTTTTATCATACTAATAATTTTAAATTTATTATTATTTTTATTATAGACAGTAATATGCAGATACTCTTATCAAATTGACACGAATTTCTGTGGACACCAAGTCAGTTGAAACCAGCCATGCTTGCTTATATTTGGAGGACATTAAAGTACATTTTCTTACCCTAATAAGTATTTTATCTCCTACTTAGGTACTTTATTTACTAGTAGTAAATAACATAGCATATATAACTCATGCTGTAATATTGAAAACAAATTTGTTTACAAGGAATAGTTTACCTTAACATTTCACCAATGCAAGAATCTCTTATAGATGGAATAAAAGCATTCACATTGTATAAATAGTAATTCATCAATGTATCCCTTTGCAGATTAACTGGATTAATTAATTTTGTGAAATTAAATAGTAGGTAATAAAGAATTAAATCAATGAAACAGGATTCATAAGAAAAAGGATAATAGTCTCAAATTCTTATTTTAAAATATCTTCTATCCATATAAAGTAGAACTCATTTAAAGCAGTTGGATCAAATTTGAGATAAATTTAAAAAATCAAAAAAACCCGACTGCTTAATTATACTTAAAATAAAAACTGAAAAGATAAAAACAAGTCTAATGAAGTATAATTAAGCAGTCGGGTTTTTTTGATTTTTTAAATTTACCTTTTTTATTTCACACTTTTTAGTTAGTATTATAAGACGGTATATACCGTAGTCTTGTTACTTCAATAAGGGAATTAATTTCGCGGGAATTATTAAGTACCTTGCGGTGGTCTAAATGATTAATATATTAAAACATATAGAGACTTTACCAGCGGGGTTAAGGCTACAGATGGGCTTAAATTTTCGCAAAAATGTGTGAAGTTAAATCAAGTCGTTACCTATATATCTAATGTATGTAAATTTTATAGTAAACTAGCACTTATTCAATCGTCTTTTGTTTATGTTCTTTTTAGTAGTTTAACAGTAAATATAAAATTCATTTACTTTTATTCATCATCCGGCTCTAAGATTGTGATATACACAAATGCAGTGTTATATCCCAGTCACGTAAGATGGAAATTAAAAGCGCAAGTGGTTAATATACAATTTTAAAGCGATGTAGATCCTAAACAATCAAATAAAATGAAAAATGGTGTGAGGAACCTAAACATGATTTTCGATTATCTAGACATTGATACCCCACTCGATATATTTTGTCAACTTATTTTTTTTACTTCGTCACAATATGGCGCCTCATTTTCCCCATATTGAATTTTGATTACTATCATGTCTTTAGTAGCATTCCCATGATTGAGACGAATCGATTGATGTATGAATCATTTAAATCGGTCCAGGCGTTTGGTATCTAGTGTGCCACAAAGGAACAAACATACATAAATAGACTGTTAAACACTATACCCTGTCTGCGCGTCGCGCTTCGCGCTCTTGCATTGCGCAGTCGGGTAAAAAGTATATGTGTGCACATAAGTGAGTACGGGGATGGTTTAGATTCACAATTTGTCCCGAAAGATGGTACTGTAATTGGACGGGATAACGTACTGTTAGACGGAGCACTTAGTTTAATTTAAAAAAAAAACTTTATTTGCTCACAATCACTTTATTTATATATTTATGTTTGTTATAACACTGCTATCACTTTATTGTTCACTACTACTTCCTTTTAGTTTTAAGGATAACGACTCGCGACGGGCTAGTTTACTAGGCCGTTGAATAGTTCTTCAGAGTTTCCTTGCTGAAGGCCAACCGGCAGGCAGAAACCAGGTCCGTTGTTGGGCAGCAATTCCACAAATCAGAACAAGACTAACTGTAATATTGAAATCGCGGGTTTTTATACAAAAAATATTGCTGATCACAAATTTAATATTGGAAATAATTATTCATTATAGTTTTCCAAAGTCAGCAACATTTCTGTAGTAGGCATTAGGTAGGCAGGTTATAACACCTCCCCCCATTAAAACGCAGCATCCGAGAGAGGGATGCGAGTAGTAGAGAAAAAGTAAGATAGAGAAAAAAGAAAAAAGTAGTAGAACATCAATACCGTATAAACAGTTATTTAATTACTTAAGACATTCTTAGAATCGAAGTAGCATAAAAATTAGAGGAAACATAAAATTGAAAAATTATGCAGTTTAAGAGAAAAAACAATACTTATAATCTAAGATATAATTATTACACATTTATTGGAAGTCTAAATTACGTTTAGGTGAATTAATAGAAGAGTTAGAATCAGAATTAACGCTAGACATTTCAAAGTTGGATACAGTTCTATCAAGTATATTATTAGAACTTGAATGAGTTACTGAAGTATTGTTATTGGGTTTAGTATAACATGAATTAAATATTTTTATACAACAACTAGTACTTGTAGAGTTACTACGATTACGCCTATGTCTATTTCTACAACAAATACATTTATATAACTTATAAAATATGAAACTAAACATACATACAGAGGCTATTGTGGTAATTATACTAAAGTAGTTTCCATATTTGATATGATATGGCTGAGTTTGTATTCGGTCAAGCTCTTCTGTGGCTTGATTAAGTTTATGAGAAGCGTATTGCAACGAATCTAGATTTATATGAGATAGCCTTACAGGTGTCAGATATGGAATACTGCTATTTATTGTCTTTTTGGAACAGCAATCATCCTCTATGATATTGAAATGAGTAGATGGCAAATGTATACTAGAATGGTATTCATTTGCAGCAATAAACTGTAGCAATTTATGATAAGCTTTGCAGCCTTTCTGCAACTGAAGGATTCCTGTTCCAACTACATCATAGTCTGTTAACATATTATTACAATTAACCGATAGCTTAGAAATATCACTTAGTACATAAATCCACCTATTACTAGTTAGTTTTTGCCAAACATCTATATTACCTACAAGCACCTTATAATCACACGTCGCGGGTATTTGGTTCACGTATTCCGATAAGATAGTCACTTCACAGATTGGATTTGACACTGAGGAATGGACACTATTAAGTTTACACAGATTGTAATTGTCTTTTACCACTTTGCATTCACTTAGGTTGTCTAATAAAGAGTATGTCAACTTATCCTCTGTTAAGGCTAAATATTTAGTTGTAGGATTAATCATGGCGAATGAATTAGGGTTGTGTATATGATGGGGTGTAGGCAGAGCATAAACGTGATAGAGCTTATAGTCAGTTAATAAAGTCAAAGGTATTCTTATATTAAAAATTAACTTGTTATCGCTAAGAAATGAAGAAATGTCGGCTAAATCTAAGAGAATGTGAGCATTATCTAAACTTATAGGAAGCGGAAAGTTACGAGCTACTAAATCGTTATTTGAACTTAGTTCTTTATATAGTAGAATGGGGTTTAGAACAGAAGGATGAACTACATTCTGTTTCCCAAAAAGAATAGCATCTATCAGGTCTTTTAAACTAAAATTAAGGATCATCAAGGAACTTTCTATTGCACTGAAAGTCATGGCAAGATGAGTATTAACTTCTATCTTATTAGTATTTTTTGAAACAGTATCTAATATTTTATGCAACTTTTCCACATTGTTATTCAACGTAATTTCGTTAGCGTTAAGTTTTTGTATAGTATTATTAAAAGTAGATATAGTAGAAGAAATAATATGAATATTATCTTTCATTAGGGATGCTAAATGCCTTTGGTCATCTTGAACGGCGTTTATAGCATCGGTGAATGTTTTTGCATCATCGTCGTCTAGGGAACCAAAGAGCTGTTTTAGGATAGGACCTCCGACACCAAACCATGCTGATCTTTTCTGTTTACGATGGGACTCCAAGGAAGTTAAATGAGATAATGAGATAAAGTTGTTATTTACGTTGACATACAAACTTTCTAGAGGACTTAATACATTAGCACAATCAATATGCATTTCGAAAGAAGGATATTTGTTACAAATGTCTTTAAAAGTATCTATTGCTTGTTTAACATTATCTATATGTGGTTTAATATAGGAAAAATCAGAATAGGTAAGAATGTTCCAATGATCATTATAGAATTTTAATATTCCTAGGGAGTCGAAGTATATACCGGGACTGTTCACGATCGGCGTTGTTATGTTTGCCGAGATGAGTCCTGGCACGATGGCCCTGGAAGAGAATTATCATGAGCCAATTTTATTTCGTCAAAGTGATATCTAATTTGTTTGCGGTTCATAAGAATCGTGACGTTATTATTATTATGAACTTGAGTGATTTGAAAGGGACCTTTCCAGATTGGCGTTAGTGCTTTACGTAATCTGTGGTGATATTTTACATACACCATGTCTCCAACGTTATAGTTTACGGCTTTGGTTCTTTTATCATAATATTGTTTAGCCTTTTCTTTACTACGAAGAATGTTTTCTCGTGCTATATTACGTGAAGTATTTAGTTTAAGTTTCAATGTTTTGATGAGGTCATTATAGGTTGCATTAGGGTGAATGTCGTAAATGGAGCTGGGTATATGTGGCTTACAGCCGAATAAAAGTTCGTGTGGGGAAAAATTAGTAGATGAGTGAATGCTAGTGTTGTATGATATTAATGCCGTAGGGAGATATTTGTGCCAATCGTTTTGGTTTTCGTTAACGTAAGATTTTAAGTATTCTTTAAGAGTACCATGGCTACGTTCAAGAGCTCCATTTGTTTGTGGATGATAAGGAGATGAAAACAGATGTTTTATTTTAAATAGAGAGGTTACTTGTTTGTAAACATCGGCTATGAAATGGACACCTTGATCTGAAAGAATAATTTTAGGAATGCCAAAATGGCTCATAAAAGTTATAAGTGCTTCTGCTGTTTCTTGGGCAGTAGCTTGTGTAATAGGGTATGCCATGGAGTATTTTGTAAGGTCGTCCTGGAAGGTGACAATATATCTATATTCTGTTGGGCCAGAATTCGGAAGTGGACCAACTATGTCGGTGGATATCCTTTCTAAAGGTTCACGAGATGTGGAAGTAATCTCCATTGGAGCTTTGTTTGTTGCTCTCAGTGCCTTATTTTGTTGACACTGGCGGCAAGTTTTAGTATAGTTTTCGATATCTGATTTCATTCCTTTCCAATAATACAATTCTTTTAATTTGTTGTACAAACGAGTAGCACCAATATGACCACCAATAGGGGAATCATGATTGTCCTTCAGGATGGTTGGGATATCTACAGGGGTAGGATAAATTATGTTATTGTGATATATATTAACCTTGATTTTTGTTTTATGAAAAAGGAAAGCAATAATTTCGTATATAAGCATAAATTGAAGTCTGTCTGTCTGTAAGGGTTATTAAAATCTGATATAGAAATTTCTTGTTTATCATTAAAGAAAATTACAAGGTTATTTCGAAGTCTTTTGATTGATTCAAATATATCCTTATACGAGGCGGATTCATAGTGATGAATCTTGAAAAACAAGAGGAAATAAGTTTTATTATTTTTTATAACTGAACTTGATTCATAAAGTTCTCGTTCAGTAGATTCAAATAACTGTCTATCTTCTAGGAGGTTAAGGATGGTATCACAGTAAGGATTTGAAGGATCTAGATCAATAGACGTTGGACAAATTATGAGTTGACATGGGCTATCTAAAAGGCTTTTGTTATGTTCTACTATTTGGGTATCGAAGTTAGTTGGTGAAGATCGAGTTTTTAGGAAAGAGTCATAAGTCACTTATCAGTCGTGTCAATGTTATGAATATTGTGTATTGAGGGACGGGATAGAGCGTCGGCGTTAGAGTTCATTCTGCCTGATTTATAGACTATTTCATAGTCGAATTCTTCTAACTTGAGGCGCCAACGAACTAGTTTGGAACTTGGATCGGTGCATTTGAATAGCCAACATAGAGGGCGATGGTCAGTCACAATTTTGAATTTGCGACCATAGAGATAAGGTCTAAAAGTTTTGGTACCGAAAATAATGCCTAACAATTCCTTTTCGATTGTGCTATAGTTACCTTCAGCTTTATTCAAGGTTCTGGAGGCGTAAGCGATTGGAAGGTCTTTACCTATCTCGCCTTGAGATAAAACGGCACCAAGCGCATAATTGGATGCATCTGTAGTTAGAATAAATTCTTTCGAAAAATCGGGATATTGTAGAATTGGGGCATTGGTAAGCATATGTTTCAAATTGTTAAATGCTAAATTTTGTTCTTCGGTCCAGATAAATTCAGTATCTTTACGTAACAGGGATGTTAAAGGTTTAGTTATCTTTGAGAAGTCTTTAATGAATTTCCTATAGTACCCTATTAAACCTAGGAAGGATTTAATGTCTTTGGGATTTCTAGGCATAGGATAAGAAGACACGGCTTTGACTTTATCAGGATTGGGGGATACACCTTTATTAGTGATAATATGTCCAAGATAAGCAACTTCATTTCTCAAGAACTCACATTTATCCGGTTGTAACTTAAGGGTATGTTTTCTGAGAGCATCAAAGACGAGTTTGAGTTTCTGAATATGGGATGTTAGATCATGGGAATAGATGATTACGTCATCAAGATAAATAAAGCAGTGAAGGCCTTGAAGACCAGATAGCACCGTATTCATTAACCTCTGAAATGTAGCTGGCGCATTTTTCAAGCCAAACGGCATTCGAGTGTACTCGTAGTGACCGTTGGGAACAGAGAAAGCAGTTTTAGATGCATCACCTTCGTGCATTTTAATCTGGTGGAAACCAGAGGCAAGATCTAGAGTACTTAAATATTTACTATGCCCTAATTGGTCTAATATTTCTGTAATATTAGGTATTGGATACGCGTCTCCGATAGTAACATCATTCAATTTTCTGTAGTCGACAACTATACGCCATTTCTTTTGACCGGAGGCATCCTGTTTTTTAGGGACAACCCAGATAGGAGAAGACCACGGGGAATTTGAAGGTTTGATAATGTTTTCTTTTAACATCTTTTGAATCTGTCTATTGACTTCCTCTTTGTGACACTCAGGGTACCTGTAAGTTTTGGCATGAATCGGTTGGGAATTAGTAGTTTTAATCTCATGAGTCAAAGTATCGGTACATGTTAGTTGGTCTCCTTCTAGATAGAAAAGGTCTGAGTATTCTGAACATAGTTCCAGGAGTACCTTGGATTCTTCGACATTAAGATGGGAAGTTCTAATTTGCTCTTTTACTTTGTATATCCTATTTGGTGGAATAATAGTGTTAATCTGTGAATTTGATACTGGATTTGGAAATGATTCGTTTAAGATATGGCAAGGGTTTAATTCTACATTGAGGGAGTGTATAGTAATATTATCATCTGTGGTATTGAGTATAGAGACGTTAATATGTTTATTTCTTTTAACAGATACGAGACAATTAGATAAGTATACACCTTGTCGTATTTCCTTTTTATCTACATAACCTAATAAAACTTCGGGATTAGACGCTTCACATTCTATTATCATTTCAGAACGAGCTGGTATTACATAATGAGGTTTGGTAAAATGTAGTTTTACTTTACTATTATTTATCAATAAGCAATCATTTTTGTAATCAATGCTGGAGGTATATAATCTAAGGAAATCGTTTCCTACTATACCATCAAAATTAATCTCAACGGAGTCTGGAATTAGATGGAAAGTTCCATATATGGTTTCGGAATTTGACAGAATAATATCTAATTGGAAATGACCTAAACTAATAGAATGATCGGCATCTTTATCTATACCTTTGAATTTGATAATTTCTTTTACTAAGGTAGGTTGCTTTTCTAGTGAAGATTTCTTAAGTAAGGATACAGTGGAACCAGAATCGACCAGAAGTATTAGGGGTTTAGAAGAGTACTGAGAGTTTATATATATATGAGGCAAATGTGTATTGGAATTGTAATTTATTTCGTGTATGTATAATGGTTGCGAGTTAGTATTGGATTGTTCTTCGGTTTCTGTGTGTCTTTTAGGTTTCTGGGTTTTCTTTGGCTTAGGACAAGAAGCTTTGACAGATTCAGTAGTTGAGTTCGATTTTATATGTCGGGGTATAGGATTTTTACGGGATTTAGCAGGATTAGTTTGTTTACTAGAAATGCGGGGTAGGCTAGAGTTAGAAGATGCAGTGGGTTTAGAGATTTTAGTTGAATTAGGGGGTTCGGTAGATTTACAAGGAATATTGGAATTAGTAAATGTATCTAAGTTGCTAGCAGTAGTGTTAAGTTGAAAGGGTTTAATAAGTTCGGAAGAAATGGTAGTATGCACAGTGGAATTGGTAGATACACTAGGAGTGATAGATACAGTGGAGCTAGTAGATACAGCGGGATTGGTTGATTCAGTGGAGAAAGTGGATACAGTGGAGGTACTAGGTTCAGCGGAAATGGTAGATACAGTGGAGTACATATGTTTACTGGAATTAGCAGATACAGCGGAGTTAGTAGATACAGCGGAGTTAGTAGATACAGCGGATTTAGTAGATACAGTGGAGTTAGAAGATACAGTGGAATTAGTAGATTCAGTGGAAATAGTAGGTAAAATAGAGATAGTAGGTTCATTGGGAATAGTAGATACAGCGGAGTTAGCGGATACAGTGGACTTAGTAAAATTGATAAATTTATTATAGTTATTGGATATAGGAGGACTTATGATAGATTGATCATTGACATGGTAAATGGCGTCGTTATAGTTCAATGGTTCCGTATGACGACGCTCAGGCGGAACTCTTTTTAGTTTAAAGACTCGGAATAGTAAGAATTATTATTAAAAGGTTGTGAAAAGTTGTCGTTATAATTAGTATTGTTAATATATTCCCCTGATATATTATGTATTTGTCTATTCTGATTCTGCCGTGAGTTGTTGTATTGTCTTTTACGGCAGTCTTTTATATCATGGCCAGGGTGTTTGCAATAGCGACAAATATTAGTTGGTGGTTGTTGCGAAGTGGAAGGTCTATCGAAAGAAACGTTGTGAATTGGGCGCTGCCTTTTTAACAGACAGTTTCTGTCAATGTGACCTATGCGGCCACAGGTTCGACACCTAGGTCTTATATCAAGGGTTTTTGTAGATTGGACAAGGTTATAAAGTTTTTCTTCTTGAATGGCTAAATTTATTGCCTCACCCAAGGTAGACGGGTTCCTACATCTTAATATGTTGGAGATATGACTAGGTACTCCTAATAAAAATGTATGTAAGGCTAGGTCTTCAGTATTTGCTATTCGCCCTTTCAGTTCACTCTGGTCCACGGTAGAATGCGTGATATCTGTTTGTAATCTAGTTAAATATGTCTCTAACCGTAAGCTATACTGTGATATGGATTCGTTAGGTTTTTGTTTGCAGCTCTGTAAATCTAATAATAAGTGATCTTTATGTTTAGTTTCCCCGAATGTAGTCTTAAGGAATGATTTTAGTTCAACCCAACTGTCAAAAATTTTCAGAGAGCAAGCCGTTTCGGCTTTCCCCTCTAACTGCGATAAAATATATTTAAAGAGAATATCGCATTGTGCGCTGGACGCGAGGTTTAATGCATTGTCACAGTTACGTAAAAATGACGATAATTTATTTCTATCCCCATCGAAGGGCTTTATAAATTTTGTAAGAAAACTTACAGATGTGTTTTCTTTTTCACCCGGTACAGTTACGCTAGACAACCCAGATAGTTCTAATTTTACTTTTTCGTTAGCCATGATCACTTTTTATTAAGATTAGAACAAAAAATTAATCCAATTAAGAGAGAATAAGTTGATTAAAATATAACGTTATTATTATGCACTCACAGAAATAGTATCGCGGTCATTTGTTGATACAGCGTTTTTCACGGTGCGGCGATAAGTAGGTCAGACGGCTTAGCGCCGGCTATCCGGAGTTATGCAGTTAATGCTCGATGCGTAAACGAAGTCGTGCTATGTGTTAGCACGGTTGAAGCGGAGTCTTCTTCTGAGTGGTGCGGAGCCTTCTTCTGTGTGATGCGCTGGGCAAAGAACCCTCGGCACATCAACGCGAAGTCAGTCAGTAGTGATGATGATCGTCGATGGTTGTAGCTGGAGTGGTTGACACACCTCTATGTCAGAGAGACGGTCGGGCGGCAGGCTGGCAGCTCAAGCAAACCCACGGGATGGGCTTATGTCGACGGCAGTGATTCTGGTCGTCGTCAGGAGTAGGCGACCATCAGGGAGTAAATCCCTGCTTTCTTCTGACACCAAATGTTAGACGGAGCACTTAGTTTAATTTAAAAAAAAAAAACTTTATTTGCTCACAATCACTTTATTTATATATTTATGTTTGTTATAACACTGCTATCACTTTATTGTTCACTACTACTTCCTTTTAGTTTTAAGGATAACGACTCGCGACGGGCTAGTTTACTAGGCCGTTGAATAGTTCTTCAGAGTTTCCTTGCTGAAGGCCAACCGGCAGGCAGAAACCAGGTCCGTTGTTGGGCAGCAATTCCACAAATCAGAACAAGACTAACTGTAATATTGAAATCGCGGGTTTTTATACAAAAAATATTGCTGATCACAAATTTAATATTGGAAATAATTATTCATTATAGTTTTCCAAAGTCAGCAACATTTCTGTAGTAGGCATTAGGTAGGCAGGTTATAACAGTACGTAGACTCTGCTAGTAGTTTTGCAAAATAGTTTTCTAATTTCAACCAACTGGAGCTGAGTTGGCATCTTAACTTAACATTAGCTCTTTAGGTTCTTACCACAAAGGTTTTAGGCATAGATAAATGATTGGTCTCGCTTCACTCCACTTATCTATGGTTCTAGGTATCCTATCTACTCAAAAATAATACAATCATTATCACTTTCATTTAATATTGATGTAGGAGCGGGTATGCAATAAGATCAAATACAACACTAATTATCTAAGGTTTTAACACAATTGCCGTTAAATAAATAGTTTAGGTACCTTACTTATCTTACTATCTTAAAGGTACTTGTGGTTGAGTATTTTTCACAACTTCCTAGCTGTTTGTTTTTTTACAATAATCGATGCTAGGTATAGTAAGTGACGTTAATAGTGGAATTAACAACACTTTAATATTGCATGTTGGCGCGTGGATTACATCCGTGTAGCCGAAAACCATAACGCGGATGGAAACCAACTTCCAACCAAGGTCACCTTGGTTTTTTTGGTACGCTGGATTACATCCGTCTAGAATAGGCTTAAGGGAGTTAGTATCGCGGGGATTATGAAGTACCTTGTGGTGGTCTAACTGACTGATTTATTAAGACATATTATAGAGACCTTACCACCAGAATCAAGGCTAAAGATGGGCCTCAATTTTCGTAAAAATCTATAAAGTTAAATCAAGGCGTGCGTGACCTATTTATCTGCTGCATGAAAATTTTATTGTTAATTAGTACCTATTCAAAAAGTCATCTTTTGCTTATGTTCGAACATAAGCAAAAGATGACTTCATGTTCTTTTTAGTATTCAGAAGTTAATATTCGTCGTCTATCAAAAATTGGCAGTGGCTGCGTTATCAACGTCCGGCTCTAAGATTGTGATATACACAAATGCAGTGTCATATCCTAGTCTCATAATTTGTTTTGCCTACATAATTCATAGATACCAAATATGTAGATGCCAAAGGTTAACTTCAAAGTATGTTAAATATTGAAGATCCTATACTTTACTGAAAGAAAACATCATTTTATTTTTAATAATAACTAGAACTGCATTCACAGATTTTTTAAAATCGCCTGTTACAACTGGGAACCAAACTCGTGAAACTGAAAAAAAAACACATGACGTATTTTATGATAAACGGAACCGCGAAAGTTTTAGAGATCGAATGTGCCAGAGCGGGTCGCGATAGAGGTCGAGTGTCGCATTACTCATTCTAAAATGAGCCTTATGCAGTGTGGCGTAAGGGAGAAAGTGCAACGACATCTGCACTTGTTTACAAGTTACGCGCGTTACCTGCGTAGGTACAAGTAGGTACTGCGTACTCGAGAGTGCTAGCTAACTCTCAATTTAACAGGAACTTTCTAGAATTCATCGATCGGCGTATATAAGCGCGATTGGCGATTAATTCGATAATCTTCAATTCCGGAAACTTAAGCTATACTACCGGGAGGGCGATCAAAAGGCCCTAGGCGGTGTCGGATTTATCGTTCACAAGTCGCTTGTTCACAATGTGATCACCATCGGAAGTGTGTTGACCAGGGTATCATACCTAATACTCAGAATATCAAAACGATATTCGTTGAATGTCATACAGGTTTATCCTCCGACTTCGACTTACCCAGACGACGAAGTGTCAGCTATGTATGAGGAGATCACAAAAAGCATGCATAGCTACAAAACACTACACGGTTGTGATGGGGGATTTCAACGCAAGTTTGAGGAAGCGTTGCGGTGATGAGTCGAGAGTGGGGCAATTTGGAATTGAGTAACGGAACGCCAGCGGACAGATGAACCTCCGTCAAAACGAAAACTGATCAACGGTTTGTACGAAGTATATTGAATATCAACATTAAGCTCAAAAGATTTCGAATGATTAAGTCTACGCTCCCACTAATGCCTACACAACTCCAAAACCCTACTCGAACTTCAAAACCGCTTCAAATCCCTTGAAAACAGCTTAGGTGTGGATGATATGAACAACACGGTGATGGATACTGTACAATATTTTAAAGCCCACAATATCAAAATAAAGAAACTTTCTGACAAAACTCTTCTACTCATGGAACAGCTGAACGAAAAGTGACTACAGAATTCAGACGATGCAAGCCACTAACGGCAGCTAAATAGACAGATACCACAGTCTCTAACGAGCGATCTTCTCCAATTTAATACAGATCGTATCAAAGAGGCTATCGAGTGCAACAAAGGCTCCAAAGTGTTCGCGCGAGAAATCTGTCTATTGGGCAAAGTAAATTGAAGAAGCTGAAGACTAACAGCGGCAGCATCATTTCGTCGAACGCTGAAATCCTGAGGGAGATTAAGAGCTATTTTTCACGCAAGCACCTGTTGAAAGCAAGGCTAGAGACCTCAGAGCCAAGCTTACTCAACACTATACCGAAGTTGTCCCGGACGTCAGCCTGTTAGAGATTAGTATACCTCTCAAACAACTTAAAAACAACAAGCCGGCGGGCGATGATGGAATCACAGCAGAACTTCTGAGAACGGGTGGTAAGCCGATACTTAAAGTCCTCCAGAAACTTTTCAATTCCATCATCCTTGAAGGCTAAACACAAAAAGCATGGGGCAGAGATGTAGTTGTCCTGTTCTTTAAGAAAGGTGACAAAGCAACTTTTAAAAACTAACGACCTCTCTCTTAGCCACGTGTGTAAGTTGTTTTCAAGAGTCATTATGAATCGTCTCGCACGCAGGTTTGACGATTTCCAACCTCCCGTTTTTGAAAAGGATTCTGAAAAGGAATCAAAGATTCTTGTGGACTGTAGTAATATAATTTATTGATAAGAAAAGAAATGTAGAAAATAGAAGTGGGGTACATACAATTATACGACGATTCACGGCACAGAAGAATGTTTAATCACGTACACAACAGTATATACATACAGCACAGCACACAGAAGGAGTAAAAGCAGAAGAAACAGTCACAGAAAAAATAGGAAGCACAAACTAAATAACATACAATTTATAACGAATATTATAAGCAAAAAGAGCAAGCGTTAGGTGTCGTCGTAATCTTTCGACTGCCGGCCGGGCGGCCGCGAGGCGCAAGGAATGCGCAGGAGCGGGGCCGGCCGACCGGTTATTGCTTGAACAATAGCGCGCCGGGCGCAGCCGGCGAGCTTGTTCGCTATATATAAAATTATTGCGCGTCACAGTGTCCGCTCATTTTTATTCATTAGCAAATTACGTTAACAAATTATATTTATCTAATTACATAATTTTACTACACAAATATATATTATTATTAAATATTATAAATTATTGCATATTATTGAATATTATAAATTTTAATTATCAATATTGTATAAAATAACAGTCGTTGCCACATCACCCCCTTCCAGAGACCGTCACTACGGGCGATAATAATCCGGAAAGCGAACCGAACGCCCTGACCGGGTAACTTTTTTATTACTGCTTTCTTCGGTTTCAGATGATTTTGCGGTGGTTGTGTTATTTGGTGTTGTGTGTGTAAGTGTAGTGTTTGTATGAGTGTGTGTGGTATTTGAGTCGTGCAGTATGTAGGCCGGTTTTGTTCTGTCTACCGATACTGTGACTCGATTGCCATTTATGAGAAGTTTGAAAACTTTATCTCCTCGTTCTAAAACCTCGTAAGGACCTGTGTATGCGGGTTTTAACGAACCCTTAATGCTATCGTCCCTAAGAAAAAAGCGATCACAACTTTTCAAGTCTTTGTAGACGAAAATGCGCCGTGGGCCGATATGTTGTGATGCTGGAGAAGATTGAAGCTTTTTAGCAACGTACCGCAGGCGGGCTAAATACCTAGCTGCATCTGTGGTATCATCGACATCAGGCTGAAAAATTTCTCCAGGTAACCTTAGTGCCTCACTATATACTAACTCGGCCGATGTTGTCTGCAAGTCTTCTTTGTAAGCAGTGCGAATGCCAAGTAATACTAATGGAAGAGATTCCGTCCAATTTTCTTTGGCATGGCAGGTGATGGCTGCCTTAAGCTGTCGGTGGAACCTCTCCACGAGTCCATTACACTGCGGGTGGTATGCAGTAGTGCGCCTGTGGTTAAAACCTATCATCTCGGACAGATGTTTAAACACCGCTGATTCAAAATGTTTACCACGGTCTGTCACAATGATTGATGGGCAGCCAAATCTAGATATCCAGCCGCTAACCAAAGCCTTCGCCACTGTCTCCGCAGTAATATCAGGTATAGGTATCACCTCAGGCCAACGTGTGAACCTGTCGACGGCGGTGAGGCAATACCGAAATCCTTGCGATAATGGCATTGGGCCAATCAGGTCTATATGCACATGAACAAATCGCGCTTTCGGAAGTTGAAAAGTTCCTAAGGAAGTAGTAACGTGGCGAGAAACTTTGGAGCGCTGACATGGCAAGCATGAGCGGGCCCACTTCCGGCAGTCCTTTTTTACACCTGGCCAAACGTAGCGATCGGCTACCAACTTGGCGGAAGCATTCGCCCCAGGATGGCTCATACAGTGTAAGCTGGTAAAAACCTGGTGGCGAAATTCCTTCGTGACGTATGGTCGCAGGTTGTTATCATCCATATGACAATACACCTCGACGTTGGCACCAGGCAGTAAAGTTTTCTTAAGTTTTAGGGATGTATTGTTACTTTCCACTAATTCTCGCAGCTCACGGTCCTTTTCTTGAGACAGGGCTAACTGGGTAAGGTCTATGGGCTGAGTTATCTCCTCAATACGAGATAAGCTGTCGGCCACAACATTATCCTTACCCGATATGTGCCTTAGTCAGATGTGAACTGCGAGATGAAATCCAAATGCCTGAATTGCCTCGGAGAACAACAATCTTTGCGAGGGTGAAATGCAAAGCACAGAGGTTTATGGTCCGTATAAACTACGAAGTTCCGAGCCTCGACCATATGGCGAAAGTGCTTTATGGCTTCGTAGATGGCCAGCAGTTCTCTGTCATATGGAGAATATTTTCGCCGCGAAGGACTTAATTTACGGGAAAAGAATGCTAATGGCTGCCATGGTTCCCCATCTCTGCATTGTTGCAGTGCTGCCCCTATTGCAGAATCTGAGGCGTCTGTGACTAGCGCCAGGGTTGCTTCGCAGTCTGGGTGTGCCAGCATTGTAGCCTGACACAGACTACTCTTGCAGGCGTTGAATGCTTCCACCTGTTCAGGCGTAAAGTGGACAGGGTGCGAGCCTTTAACTGATCCCTGTAAAAGGTCATTCAGTGGAGTTTGGTGTTGGGCTGCACCAGGTATAAAGTGCCTGTAAAAATTAATCATGCCTAGAAACCTTCGAAGCGCACGGACGGTTTTTGGCACGGGGTAGTTACTAATAGCTTCCACCTTGCTTGGAAGTGGTGTAGTTCCCTCTCCTGAGATTCTGTAACCCAGAAAAGTCACTTCGGAGACCCCAAAAATACACTTAGCTGCATTGATGACCATGCCATATTTTTGCAGTCTAGTAAAGAGTTGTCGTAGCTGGTTTTCATGGGTAGTGGCATCCCTCGAGAAGATCAAAAATTCGTCTAAATACGCATATACAAAATCAAGGCCCCGGAGCATTTCGTCGACAAATCTTTGAAAGGTTTGATCGGCATTACGAAGTCCGAACGTCATGAACGGAAATTCGTAAAGTCCAAACGGTGATGTGATGGCGGTTTTCGAAATATCATCTGGGTTAACTGGTATCTGATTGTAAGCTTTCACAAGGTCAATTAAACTAAATATTTTACAACCGGATAGCGTGTGTGAAAAATCATGTGTGTGCCGGATAGGATATTTATCAGGCACTGTCCTAGCATTAAGTCTTCGATAATCCCCACAAGGTCGCCATCCGTTACCTTTTTTAGGAGCTAAATGTAAAGGAGATGACCAGGCTGATTCCGAGGGTCTGGCTATACCACTACGGAGCATAGCTTCAAACTCCTCTTTGGCAATTTTTAATTTATCGGGAGCAAGCCGTCGTGGATTAGAAGAAATTGGCGGACCGGGTGTAGTTCTGATGTGATGTACTGTATTGTGTGCAGGTGTGCGGTGTATACCTGATGGGCGTGTAATGTCAGGGTATTCGCGTAGTATGTTATGATATTTTGACTCACCAAAAATCACCTTAACCGAAGAAATTACCTCCGATGAACGGGCAGACAAAGCCGGGGTGGTGAGGGTAGTACTGCTATCAATTAGGCGTTTGTTCCTGCAATCGACAATTAAGTTATAATAAGATAAAAAATCTACTCCTATTATCGCTCTAGTTACATCAGCGACAATAAATTGCCAAGTAAAGTCACGACGCAAGCCTAGGTTTAGTACAAGATTTGTATAGCCATACGTTTTAATAGCGGTTCCGTTAGCCGCACACAATTCAAAATTAGTGATTTGACGCTGTTCACGCACTAAATGTCTAGGAAAAACACATAAATCACTACCTGTGTCAACCAGATACTGCACTTTCGAACATTGATCCGTTACGAACAAGCGACCCGGAGATGGACAATCGTCGGCCGCCATTACCGATTGCCCCTTTCGTTTCCCGCCATTTTATAATCACAGGGGGTTATGCATCTCGTTGCTTTTTCTCCAAATTTTGAATGATACCAGCATAGGGGGTATTTTCTATAGTTGGACTGCGAACGCTTTGAACTGGAACGGTTGCGGCTGTGGTGGCTTGGCGATCGTCCGCGGGGTCGTGACAGTCTCTCAACCTTGGCTGTTAGGGCTGCTACCTGCCTCGTCAATGCTGCGATCTGACTAGACATCGGATCCATGGTCCGCTCGTTCTGGTGTGACGCGGTGGCGACGGCAGACGTTGACGCTACTTGTGGACCGACGACGTCGTGGATGCGATCAGCTAGATCAGCGAGTTCATCGAGGGCAGCTTTTGGTTGGGAAGCGATGATAGTTTGCGTACTGTTCGGTAAGCGACTCGTCCAGATTGTACGCAAGAACTCTTCCGGCACTCCTGGTCCAGCCAAATTTAGAAGGTGTCGGTAAAATTGCGATGGCTTCTTGTCTCCCAACTCTTCATGCATCAGCAGCTGTTTGACCTTCTTCTCCCGGGATGCAGATAACCGTTTCGTCAACTCCGATTTCAATTTTTCATATTTGTTATTTGCGGGTGGGTTGCAAATAATATCCTCAACTTCGCTTGCGAATTGTGGCTTTAAATGGCTTATCGTATGATAAAACTTCGTTGTATCGCTTGTAATATTGGATAATACGAATTGCGCTTCTAACTGCGAAAACCATAGCGACGGTTTTTCAAGGTAAAAAGGTGGCACTCTCACGCCTACCCTATACGATTCGGCGGCGGCAGTTACGCCGCTCTTCCCTGCCTCAGTATTTCCTGCTTCGTTCATCTTTGTGTTCAGTCGGGGTCACCAATGTAGTAAATAGAAGTGGGGTACATACAATTATACGACGATTCACGGCACAGAAGAATGTTTAATCACGTACACAACAGTATATACATACAGCACAGCACACAGAAGGAGTAAAAGCAGAAGAAACAGTCACAGAAAAAATAGGAAGCACAAACTAAATAACATACAATTTATAACGAATATTATAAGCAAAAATAGCAAGCGTTAGGTGTCGTCGTAATCTTTCGACTGCCGGCCGGGCGGCCGCGAGGCGCAAGGAATGCGCAGGAGCGGGGCCGGCCGACCGGTTATTGCTTGAACAATAGCGCGCCGGGCGCAGCCGGCGAGCTTGTTCGCTATATATAAAATTATTGCGCGTCACAGTGTCCGCTCATTTTTATTCATTAGCAAATTACGTTAACAAATTATATTTATCTAATTACATAATTTTACTACACAAATATATATTATTATTAAATATTATAAATTATTATACATAACACATTATTGCATATTATTGAATATTATAAATTTTAATTATCAATATTGTATAAAATAACAGTCGTTGCCACAGAAACAAAAGAAAAACAATATCAAAAAGAATATAAAATACACTATGGAGCATGAAACCTACATGGTTCTGCAACATCCCCCCCTTCAGTGGTAGAACCACTACTGCTGGCTATCTTCACCAGCTTGGTGAAAGGACGTCGTAGTAGGCCTCCTTTAGTTTGAATGTCACAAACTCTTGCTATCCCGTCTCTGCCGGGAAATAGTCTCACCACTCTCCCGCGGGGCCAGGTGCCTCGAGGCAGGTTGTTGTCACAGATAACGACGACATCCCCTAAAGAAACTGACTCAGAGGTCCTTCCCTGCCTCCTTGGTAGAAGCGAGGGCAGATATTCACGTACCCATCTTGACCAAAATAGGTCAGCCAACCGTTGGGTTTTCCTAAAGTCGCTCCGTCTCATGAGAGTTCTGTCATCCAACTCCAGAGGAATACGATGGTAGGCTGATGAGCTTCCTAATATAAAATGGAGAGGAGTAAGGGCTTCTGGTGCATCAGGGTCGCAAGACACATAGGTGAGTGGGCGGCTGTTAACGAGCGCTTCAGCTTCCAGTAGAACGGTGTGCAGTAGCTCCTCTCTTGGACTTCTTTTTTTTTATAGATAGGTCCGACAAATGACTCCACCCCACCTGATGTTAAGTGAAGGTGAAGTCCAGACGTGACGATAGCTGATACAGCAGTTTTACCTGCCACACCAGCCATCCTCACCCTGCCGGCCTGCATGTTGCTTCTTCACGCCTCTTTTAAAGGATCCCAGGTTGTAAGAGGGAGGGAACACGTGAGCGGGCAGAGCATTCCATTTACGGATAGTGCGACAAAGAAATGAGTCACCAAATTTCTTTGTACGCGTTGGAATTGTGGCCACAGTTAGACGATGACAACGTAGGCCAGCGCGCGTGGTCCTCTGAAGGAAAGGAGAAGGTGGGATAAGAGAGAATAACTCCTCAGAACACTCGCCGTGGTACAGACGATAGAACGCGCTTAGTGACGCCACGTCACGGCGTAATTGAAGAGGCTCAAGGTGTTTAGTCACCTCCTCATCGCCTATGATGCGGATCGCGCGTCGCTGTAACCTATCCAAAGCATCGAGCAAGTACTTGGCGGAGCCATCCCAGAGGTGCGAGCAATATTCCACGCAGGACCGCACTTGCGTTTTGTACAACAAGCACAGTTGATCGGGCGTGAAAAAACGCCGCACCTTGTTCAGGACTCCGAGTTTGCGTGAAGCTGTTTTGATCACGGTTTCGATGTAGTTCTTTGGATTCAGGTCTGAGCGAACTTCCATACCGAGCATGGAAATGTTGCTCTGCAGCGGTAGTGTTGTGCCCTGAAGAGATGGAAGGGGAAGGAATGACGATGTTTTTGCCGTGAAGGCGCAAGCCTGAGTTTTTTTGGCATTGAACTCAACCAAGTTCCTGGTACCCCATTCGGAAATGTGGTCCAAAGCCTGATTGAGTTCAATGACAAGATTCTCGCGTTTCTCCTTGGTTACCGCCAGCCCAGCCGCTGCTTGTCCAAGATACCCCGCATGCACTGTACTATCGTCTGCATAGCAATGAATATTCCCAAGAGGAATTAAGTCATTGATATGCAGCAGAAAGAGAGTGGGGGATAGGACGGAGCCCTGGGGAACGCCGGCATTCACTGACATGAACCGCGAACTGCTACCATCCGTAAGGACACGAATTCTACGCTCATGCAGGAAGTCAGCTACCCAAGAACAGAACTGGGCTGGCAGACCGTATGCCGGAAGCTTGGAGAGAAGGCTTTTGTGCCAGACTCTGTCAAAAGCCTTGGCAATGTCAAGGCTGATAGCCAACGACTCGCCACGCTTGTCGATAGCCTCACCCCAGATATGAGTTAAGTACGCTAGAAGATCACCCGTCGATCGTTTCGGTCTAAAACCATATTGACGATCATTAATCAAGGAGTGATCCTCTAGGTAGCGGGTCAGATGGTTATTAAGGACCTTTTCTAAAACTTTACATAAAACTGAGGTGACTGCTATTGGCCGGTAGTTTGCCGGGTCTGAGCGATCCCCTTTTTTGGGCACCGGTTGCACATTGGCATCTCTCCAAGTCTCCGGCACACGCCCCAAAGAATACGAGCATTGGTACAAGCGCGTGAGCACGGGAGACAACTCCGCTGCACATTTTTTGAGTACTACTGCTGGGATGCCATCAGGTCCACTAGCTTTCCGGACGTCGAGTGATTGCAATTCGGCACGAACCTCGCGCTGCCTGATTTTAATATCAGGCATCGTTGTGCCACAGTGAGGTAATGATGGTGGCAGTGCATTGCAATCATCGATTCGGGAGTTAGCCGCAAAGAGTTTTGCCAGGAAATCGGCTTTCTCCTGCGGCTTATGGGCTAGTGTTCCGTCTGGGCATCTCAGAGGTGGCAGCGAGGGCTCGCAGAAGTTTTTTTGCACGGCCTTGGCCAGACGCCAGTAGCTACGGGAACCCGTAGGATGCGTCATAAGTTCCTGGCCAACACGTGCAACGCGCTGGGCATCCGCTCTAATGTAAGCCTTCTTACAGGCCTTGGAAGCAAAATTGTAGGCTGCTTTGAGTGAATCGACCTCGGGATCCTTGAGAGCGCGACCTCTGATCCAAGCACGATATGCCGCTTGCTTACGCGAAGCAGCTTCAGCACAGTCGTGATTGAACCAGAGGTTACGCGTGCCCTTACTGATGAGATCAGAATGAGGAATATAGTATTCCATACCCATTATAATCTCCTCAGTAATGGCAACGGCACTGGCCGATAGGTCCCTGTCACTGAAGCAGCGCTGCTTCCAAGGGACGGACGCAAAGTAGTCACGTATACCGTCCCAATCTGCCGACCCATAATGCCAGATACGGCGCTTGACCACTGCTGGACGCGGAGGCTTGGCCTGTGGTGCTTTGGCAGATATCAGGCAGTGGTCTGACGAGCCCAGGGGGGCTCTTACCACAACCTGATAGCCCTGTGGATGGGTCGTGAGCAGAAGGTCCAGTAAAGAAGGCGCTTGACTTGGAATATCTGGGATCCTGGTGGGCTGATCAACCAGTTGCTTCAAGTCATGCGTGAGAGCGAATGCGTGAGCAGAGATCCCTGCATGGTCAGTTTTGGAGGAACTTAACCACAAATTGTGGTGAGCATTAAAGTCCCCCAAAAACACCAATTCTGCATTGGGAAATTGTTCCTGCGCGTCATCTGCTGCCCGACTAAGGTGTTCAAAAAGTCGAGTTGTCTCAACATCGCCGGTGTGGGATCTGTAGAGACACACGTAAACTCTGGCCAGGGGGCCAGAGTCGACGTGTACCCCCAGCATGGAGAAGGAGGGATCTTCCAAGCAGCGGAGACGGCGACAACAAACATCCGCCCGAACATACAGGCATACACCGGCTTTCGCTTTGAAGGACTCTTCAAGCACGTAGCCGGGATAATTAAGGTAGCCTGTGTCAGCAGGCGGAAGTATTTGTGTCTCCGTCAGGAACAACAATGCTGGCCGTGCTGTCTCAAGATGGTGGTGGACAGCGTTGAGGTTAGAGTGGAGTCCGCGTATGTTGCAGAACTCGACCTCAAACAGCGTTGAAGGCGTGGGGGTGTGCACCGCTGAACGTCCAAACTTTGTTTTAGGAGCTGCCATTATGGAAGTGAAAAAGAGACGTGAAACGAGTGGACGTTGTCGCGACAAGACCGGGCAAATTAGGGAGGCATGTTTCCCCGAATGATTGCCTGCAGAGGATATACGCCGACCCGCCGGACGGAAGGGCCCCCGCACCCCCCCGGAAGTGGTCGCCGGGACCCCACGCCCCGGTCACCAACCGGCACGACGGTCCACCCCGAGATTATGCGTGACATGATGGGGCAGCCTCGCGAACTGGTTAGGAACGCTCGGGCCCCTGTACTGTGCCACGGGCGGCCAGCGGGACAGCCGTTTCTACGGGTCTCCCTGGCCGGCGGGTCGATGCAGTCCTCCCGGCATCGGTTCCACGGATGCCTAGCCCTGGACCGAATCCGTCGCGACAACCTCCACTCGAGCCCTGGTTGTACGCTGGCTGACCCCGAAACGCGCGACAAGCACTTCACGGGTTTTTCACCATGCGCACGGTGGTAACAAACCAGGCGGGTGTTAGGCACCCTACCACCAGCAGAGCGGATGGAAGCTCCGATATCCCTTAGTCGCCTCTTACGACACCCACGGGAAGAGAAGGGGCGGTGAGTTGTATTCTTTCTCCGTCACCGCACGGATAAAACTTCGTTCTAACAGGGTCGCTTTCAGAGCAACCTTCACGCTGCGCACAAGACCCTCCCAGGCTCCTCCCATATGTGGCGCTGCTGGTGGAATGAAGTCCCACGACATCCCACGATTTGCGCAGTCTTCCTTTGCCTCTCGATAGATTTTCTGAAGCTCGTTTTTGGCACCAGCGAACGTCGTCCCATTATCAGATATAAATTTTGTTGGGGTACCTCTCCGCGCAATGAACCTTCGGATACACATCAGGGCAGCTTCCGTCGGATGATGCGGATCGCGCGTCGCTGTAACCTATCCAAAACATCGAGCAAGTACTTGGCGGAGCCATCCCAGAGGTGCGAGCAATATTCCACGCAGGACCGCACTTGCGTTTTGTACAACAAGCACAGTTGATCGAACGTGAAATAACGCCGCACCTTGTTCAGGACTCCGAGTTTGCGTGAAGCTGTTTTGATCACGGTTTCGATGTAGTTCTTTGGATTCAGGTCTGAGCGAACTTCCATACCGAGCATGGAAATGTTGCTCTGCAGCGGTAGTGTTGTGCCTTGAAGAGATGGAAGGGGAAGGAATGACGATGTTTTTGCCGTGAAAGCGCAAGCCTGAGTTTTCTTGGCATTGAAGCCAACGACTGGCCACGCTTGTCGATAGCCTCACCCCAGATATGAGTTAAGTACGCTAGAAGATCACCCGTCGATCGTTTCGGTCTAAAACCATATTGACGATCATTAATCAAGGAGTGATCCTCTAGGTAGCGGGTCAGATGGTTATTAAGGACCTTTTCTAAAACTTTACATCAAACTGAGGTGACTGCTATTGGCCGGTAGTTTGCCGGGTCTGAGCGATCCCCTTTTTGGGCACCGGTTGCACATTAGCATCTCTCCAAGTCTCCGGCACACGCCCCAAAGAATACGAGCATTGGTACAAGCGCGTGAGCACGGGAGACAACTCCGCTGCACATTTTTTAAGTACTACTGCTGGGATGCCATCAGGTCCACTAGCTTTCCGGACGTCGAGTGATTGCAATTCGGCACGAACCTCGCGCTGCCTGATTTTAATATCAGGTATCGTTGTGCCACAGTGAGGTAATGATGGTGGCAGTGCATTGCAATCATCGATTCGGGAGTTAGCCGCAAAGAGTTTTGCCAGTAAATCGGCTTTCTCCTGCGGCTTATGGGCTAGTGTTCCGTCTGGGCATCTCAGAGGTGGCAGCGAGGGCTCGCAGAAGTTTTTTTGCACGGCCTTGGCCAGACGCCAGTAGCTACGGGAGCCCGTAGGATGCGTCATAAGTTCCTGGCCAACAGGTGCAACGCGCTGGGCATCCGCTCTAATGTAAGCCTTCTTACAGGTCTTGGAAGCAAAATTGTAGGCTGCTTTGAGTAAATCGACCTCGGGATCCTTGAGAGCGCGACCTCTGATCCAAGCACAATATGCCTCTTGCTTACGCGAAGCAGCTTCAGCACAGTCGTGATTGAACCAGTGGTTACGCGCGCCCTTACTGATGAGATCAGAATGAGGAATATAGTATTCCATACCCATTATAATCTCCTCAGTAATGACAACGGCACTGGCCGATAGGTCCCTGTCATTGAAGCAGCGCTGCTTCCAAGGGACGGACGCAAAGTAGTCACGCATACCGTCCCAATCTGCCGACCCATAATGCCAGATACGGCGCTTGACCACTGCTGGACGCGGAGGCTTGGCCTGTGGTGCTTTGGCAGATATCAGGCAGTGGTCTGACGAGCCCAGGGGGGCTCTTACCACAACCTGATAGCCCTGTGGATGGGTCGTGAGCAGAAGGTCCAGTAATCCGGGACGTTGGAGATCCAGCCCCTCATCTCGAAGTCAGCTAAGCCATGGAGAGTTACAATGTCAGCTGCTAATTGAGAGGCTTGATCTACATCATCCAGACTTCCTACGTAGTCGTCCATGTACGTACTGGTTAGGGTGGCCTTTGCAGCATCGGGATATTTAGTGGAGTTTTCGGTAGCGTTTTTATTCAAAACGTAAATTGCGCTACATGGACTAGAAGTGGCGCCGAAGATCATAGAGCTCATTCGGTATTCCTTGATGGGAGCGTTAGGGTTACCACCCTCCCGCCAAAGAAATCGTTGCATGTCCCTATCTTGCAACCTGATTTTTATTTGTGGGAACATTTCTTTTATGTCCGCCATCATGGCCACCCTACCTTCCCGCCAGCGAAACAAAATTCCTAATAGTAACTGTAATAAGTCTGGGCCAGAAAGCAATAAAGAATTAAGACTGACCCCATCTGTGGCAGCAGCCGCATCATGAACGAGACGCAACTTTTTCTTTTGAGGATGTATAGCTGCAAAATGCGGTAAATACAAAAATTTACTTTTGCTATGTTTTACAATATAGTCATGGTTGGTGTCACAAGGTTCAGCGTAACCCTTTGACAGCAACGCGTCGACTTGCTGTTTGTAAGCGACGGCGAAATCATTGTTTGAAAGCATTTTTTTCTCTAAACTTCTCAACCGAGTGATAGCTTGATAATAAGTGTCAGGAACATAAAATTCATCGGCGCGCCAGATTAGACCAGTTTCAAATCTACCACTAGGTAATCTACGAGTGGTTGAGTCTAAAATTTGTAAGGCACGCTTGTGTTGGGAACCATAGGATCTAGAATATTTAGAAACACCTAAGGCGTCGATTTCAAACTGTTTTTTAATTAAGGATTCTAGATTCTCATGGTTGCTTTCTAAAGTGTGATTCACAAAGGCTACTGGTTTCGATCTACTGTCCGACACACCGTGGAGCACCCAGCCAAGAAAAGTCAGACAAGCTACTGGTTGCGAAGGCCGTCCAGTCTTCAGTTCTCGCGAGATAGTGAGAGGCCAGTCAGCGGCGCCTACCTGAACCATAGGCTGAGCTTCTTCGTAGGTCAACTGCTCCGCAACGCTCGAAAGATGATCACAACCAGTAAGGTCCTGAGTGGATATTGACTGTGAACAGAGAGCGAGGTTAGGCATCGAACGCGCGTTTGTGATTTCGTAACTTTCGGCTTGGAATTGCCTCGAATGTGAAATGAAACAAAATTTACTTTTTCTTCTCTAAACATTCCGCCTACGCCCTCTACGCGTATGTCACCAGCGGGCCCGGTTGCGCCGATACGATTGGCTAAGACCTGATCTATGAGAGTGGCAGTAGACCCCTCATCCAGAAGTGCGTAAGTCTCTACAGCACACTTAGGTCCGGAAACAACCACTGGGACAATTTTGAGAAACACGTGACGTTTTGCGGATTTCGTGTTCACTTTGCGAGACAAAAGTGGTTCATGAGTATTGTTTACCTCAGTTATGACCGGTGTTGATGCCGGTTTGGCCGACGGTGGTTCATGGGCAGTGCTATAACAGGCATTGGTACCTGTGGGGGCGACGTCTTGATAGTTGACGAAGCGCAGTGTAATAAGGCGTGATGAGAAGCGCGGCAACCACAGACACCGCACACCTCCTTGCATAATTTCCACCGGTGATTCTTTTTCTTTAGGCACCGAAAGCACCGACGCAGCTTCATTACGAAGGCCAATCTGTCATCAGGGATAAGAGATTTAAATTTGGAACAATCTACTAAAGGATGACTAGATTGACAAAAGTCTCACGTCGTGTCGGATACTTTTGTCGCATGGATAGTATCGTTACGACGAATTCTATCCAGATAAGGTGGATTATCATAGGTTTGGGAAACTAGGCCAAAATGTATGTGATTTCTAGCTTCTTCGCTTAGAAATTTTGATAAAAGTTCGAGTTTAGTATGACTGCTCGAATGTTTCGAAGCATAATGCGCGAAAATGTACGTAATAAGGGTGTTAATTTCAAAAGTAAGCAATTAAACAGTTCCGGTGAATATAAGTAAGGAACCTGATCTAAATACTTAATAGTGGCAACCAAATTTTGCACTCTACAAGAAAACATGTTGAGATCCTTCATGTCTGTTTGAAGTTTTGGTAGAGCGCGGATTGACGCCAGTTCGTCCAGCACTACCATCTCGGGGCGTGCGAAGCGATCCTCCAGGGCATGCATCACGTCTCTCGGATCCGACGCAGTGTAGAGCAAAGCAGACACGGCCCTGGCCGCATCACCACGCAGCGCACGGCGCAGACGAGCTAGATTATCTGTGTCGGGAAATTGCATACATGTGTCAAAAAAACTTCTATTGAAAGCTATCCAGCTTGATGGCTTGCCATCGAATACCATAAGCTCGATGTGACTATGAAATGAGGGCTTATTGTTGGATAGAGACATTAGCACGTTGGCGAGTCTGTTTATGTCCGAGTCTTGAGGTACAGTTGCCGTTCGCGGCGTTGGTAAGGTAGCACTGGTTACGGCAGGGAGGTCGAACCCCGTTAGTTGATTCGCTACTGGTGGGTCAGTGGGTTCAGGTGCCATACCAGTCTTGATGAACGGTTGGTGTTCATGCACCCAAGATTTCGTTCGTTTCTCTGAGCCGCTGCGTAAGCTACTTCTCGAACTAGACTCGATTGCGGCGATCTCCGCTCGCAACGAAAGATCGGCGACATGCTTGCGCATGCGTAAAATTTCTTCATCGCGCTACCGTCTCTGAAGCTCTAGAATGAGCACTGCCTCAGCGTGTTTTGCTTCTACCGCGAAGCGTTCAGCGCGTACCGTGCGCTTTGAAGAAGATACAATAGAACCACTTACCTTGGTTGATAAGGTGGACGCCAGTGACGGACGCACCGGGTCCACGACCAAAGCAGGATCAGGGAGTGCGGTGCATGTAGTTACCGCTGGGGCGGCACTGCGGACGGAACTGTTACAGGTCCCTTCCAAAAAGGCAGCATCGCCGGCTGGGGCGGCACCGCGGGCGGGAGCGTTTTGGGCTCCTTCCACAAAGGCGGCGTCGCCGGGTAACGCACTAAGGCACTCGTTTTTACACTGCATTCTGGTTTTAACCATTTCAAGGACCAAAAATATGAAAAGGAATCAAAGATTCTTGTGGACTGTAGTAATATAATTTATTGACAAGAAAAGAAACAAAAGTAAAACAATATCAAAAAGAATATAAAATACACTATGGAGCATGAAACCTACATGGTTCTGCAACAGATTCAGTATCATAGACCACATTTATACGCTGCGGCAGGTTATACAGAAGATCAAAGATTTTGCTTTGCGTTCGTGGACTATGAGAAAGCTTTCGATTCGATTGAGATCTTGGCGGTGTTATAGTCTCTCCTAAGGAGCCAAGTAGACTATACCTGTACTCTACTTTGCGAGATATTATGGTATCATTACGAAGACGCTACTATGTCAGTCCGATTACAGAACCAGAACTCTAATCCTATCCAACTGCGGCGAGGGGTGAGACAGGGAGATGTGATATCTCCGAAACTGTTCACAGCTGCATTGGAGGATATTTTCAAGCTTGTGGATTGGAAAGGACGAAAACATACAACATTTATCATGACTATTTATTACATATTGTATGTAAGTTATTTCTCATTGTCAAATGTTCGTTTTAAGTCCAGAGGTTAGCCAGTGAACGTAACTTTTTAAAATTCCAAACCAACTCAGCAAAGTAATTAGAATTTTTCCAACGGCCCCATTGTGCCGCGAACTCGATTCACGAAAACTTTTAATGCGCCTTAAATTCAAATGCCATTTAACGATTTCTCTTTGTGAAGTTGATTTTAATGAATTATCGACACTGGACTTGTACGCATTGTGTTCTTTGTTTTACTGTGAAATAGTAAAGAAATAACAATATTAAAATTAAGTACTAATTAACTACGATTTGATTGTAATTTTCGCGTAGCAAATTGTTACAAAGGCTGTGTTTTACAATTGCTTAAAATTAGCAATTGAAATTAGACACTAAGATCGCTGCCCTCGCAACTTAAGCAGAACAAGACCTAAACTAGATATTACATTTCTTCTTCCTGGCCTTTTCCCGACTATGTTTGGGGAGCGTTGACAGTTTTAGAAACTCAGATTTCGAATGTGGTCTCATAACGGGAATGCAATTATAATTAATATCCTCAATCACATAGCACTTTTGTATACGTTATTGATAACTTTGACAGATTTACAAATAGCACTTACAAAACGTAAAATGATATTTTCTACTACATAAATCTCTAGCCAAAAAAATGTGGCTAAATGTGTGTCGCGCCAAGTGCAATATAGGATTTCGTAGTTACTCGACATAAAGCGCTAATCGCTAGCTTATAGGTAGTTTTAGGGCAAGTTCTCTGTGTCTAGGGCTACTTGTCCAAAATAACGTTATTCAGTTGATCGCTCTGGTGCTTTTTTTGTTTATAAATAGAATAAGGTTTTAGTTATTATTGAAAATAAGTAATCGTATGAGAATGTATTTTTTCTTATTGGTCCCTTATTTTCTTCCAACGGTTTATGAGATATACATTTAATTTTATTTTCATAAAAACATAAAGTTCATTTACTATGAGAATACTTACTAACTATTATATGAGTAGCGCAGCACAAACACGAACTAAAAATATTTTACAGGTGTAGGTAACGCCATAATTGCAATTTGAAAACTGTAATTGCACATGCACTAATTAAACTTTTTTCAAATGCAAAAATCACACACTATTTATTAGATGACTTATCAATTTAATTATCATATCATTCTGTTCAGTGAGCGAACATATTAGCGCGTCCGTGGGTAGGAAGTGAAAAAAAATGTTTGAAATGATCGTTGCCAGGGCGATCAATAATGATGCCAGCAATCAAACAATACTATAAATTATAGAAAAACATTTTTTTTTAATAATATTATAATGAAAAATATACGTCTAAATGAACTAATAAAAAAATAATATAGGTACCCATATTAGAAAAAATAAATTACATCCATGCAGTCACGGAGAAAGAATACTATTCACTGCTCCTTTCATTTTCCCGTGCGGGTGTCGTAAGAAGCGACTAAGGGAACTCGGAGCTTCCATCTGCTGTACTAGTGGTAGGCCCGTCTGGTAAGTTACGAGTGGGCTTTGCCGCGGCAGACTGGAGGCATCCGTCGCACCAATGCTGAGAGGATTGCATCGACTCGCCAGTCAGGGAGACCCGTAGAAACGGCTGACCCGCGAGACTGCCCCATCATTCTACGAATAAGAGGAATAAGAGTAGGTTGCGACAACGTCCATTCCTTTTACCCTCCCCTGCGATAGGACCTGCGGAGCAACGCCGTAAGAGGGGATGACGGGATCCTGGTGTTTAAGTGGAACGCTGCGGCACCTGGAAGCAACACGGCACTTTGGCCCGGATTTCAAGCGGTACGGCAACCTCATTGTATGCCGAAAAACGACATGATTCCCAGACAGTAAGTATTTGCCAAAAAATATAGAATACAAATACTACTCTTTGTAAAAAGTATCGGGAATATGTCAATTAAAAGACCCGCGTAAAAGAGGTCGTTTTAATTTTTTACTGCATGTTGGTAGCACTATACTGTTTTATCGCGCAAAATTTGCCGCGCATTTGTCCGGTTTTTTGTTTACTGTGTTGTTGTTTATTAAACGATAAATAAGGTTTAAAACACAAAGTTTTTATCACAAAGATTGTAAAATGAAAAAAATTATAATGCCACTTGATTTTTCGGACCATTAATTTTGAATTAGAATTTAATCTAATTTTACATTCCAATCTTATAAAGATAAAATACAAGCTGTAACAGAACTTTTTATAAAATGATAGTTGTAAAGGACCTTTTCTAGGACTTTACATAATACTGAGCTGCTTTTGGCCAACAAACTAAAGGTGGTGACGCGGTTTCTCCCGCGTTAAAAGATGGGCCTATGCTGTTGCGGACTTTTTTTATAGAAATTTTAAAGGAGAACAATTCCGTTGTACATGATTTTTGTGAAACTTTAACCATATACTCAGCGCACGCAACGGAAGCTCTCAAATGGAATATTTTTTCCCCGTTTTCGCAACATTCTTCATTGATGCTCCATTCCTATTACTCATATCTTTATATATATAATTCTTCTGTGAGTGTGTATGTCACTGAACTTCTCTTAAACGACTGGACCGATTTTGATGAAATTTTTTGTGTGTGTTCAAGGGGATCTGAGAATGGTTTAGATTCACAATTTTGTCCGCTGGACAACCCCTATTTTTTAGGGCTGGGCTGGGCTGGGAAGTTCGCTGGGCCAGCTAGTATTCTATATATAACATCACACTACGAGCCTTACTCGATAAATGCACTATCCAACACGAATAGAATTTAAATCTAAAGAAAAGTTTACTAGAAAAAAATCCACTCAGACCAGGCAGCGGACGGGACTCGAACCCGCATTCAAGTATTAAACATTTGAAAGAAGAAATAGCAATTATAGTTATGATTTTATATATTTTTAAGCATTTAACTGCTAGATGTTTAAATCTAAAGAAATGAAGATAAGAATGCGAAGAGATGGCGCTGCCTTGCAGCCTAAGGCTAGGAAAATTTCAACGCGGGTAAGAGGGCCGTGGTAGCATAATGGTCAGTGCATTCGCCCGGATTGCGAAGGATGCGGGTTCGAGTCCCGTCCGCTGCCTGGTCCGCGTGGATTTTTTCTAGTAAACTTTTCTTTAGATTTAAACATCTAGCAGTTAAATGCTTAAAAATAAATAAAATCATAACTATAATTGCTATTTCTTCTTTCAAATGTTTAATACTTGAAAAAGTATTCGTTTGACATTGTGGGTTGCCTACAATGCGAAGAGATGGCGCTGCCTTGCAGCCTAAGGCTAGCAAAATTTCGACGCGGCTAAGAGGGCCGTGGTAGCATAATGGTCAGTGCATTCGCCCGGATTGCGAAGGATGCGGGTTCGAGTCCCGTCCACTGCCTGGTCCGCGTGGATTTTTTTCTAGTAAACTTTTCTTTAGATTTAAACATTTAGCAGTTAAATGCTTAAAAATAAATAAAATCATAACGAATAGAATTTTTCAAATCGGACCAGTAGTTCCTGAAATTAGCGCGTTCACCCAAACGATCAAACAAACTCTTCAGCTTTACATATAGCATACATAAAATTCTAGTGTCACGGTGTGTTTAATTAAAATACTCCGAAACAAGTAGGCTTGCTGAAAATATATCGATGTATCGATATATCGATATTTTTTGTTCGATATATCGATATTTTTAGCCGATATATTTTGATTCGATATATCGATACATCGATACAAAATAACCAATATCGAAATTCGTATCAAAAACGATATTTTTTTTTAATTATTAGCGGCATTCCACGATCTAACTAAATTCATATCTGGAAAAGTCGTAACTGAAGCTCAGATTAATGATATTCAACATATCTATGATTTGTGCTGTATTTAGTATTTTCTATGATTTGTAAATCTGTTTCGCTGGTGAATTGGTTGTGCTGAATTGGTTGTGCTGAATTCCAGTATATTCTGTGGAAGTCTGTGACTGTCTAGTGTTGTTTACGAAAGATGCCACGTAAGGAGGCCCTGCAATAATTTTCATCATTCGAATATAGGGTCTGTTTTTAGGGAGATAATTTTCGTTCCATTATTATTCCGCGTGTCATCTTTTGTGAGATATTGTACTGTCATTTAGTGTAGCGGCAATTTGGTACTTTGATAATTCTTTCTTTAATTATAATTTGTATTGTTATTATTGCTGACCTAAATATATTTTTGGGAAAATTGGTCCGATATATCGATATATCGATGTTCTTTTCGCGATATATCGAAGCCGATATTGATATTTTTTTAAATATCGATGTATCGATATATCGATATTTTTTTCAACTTTCGACATCCCTAGAAACAAGATTTTTGTGAAATTTTATAAGCATATTCAGTAGGTCTGAGAATCCGACAACATCATCTATTTTTCGTCCCCCTAAATGTTATGTAAAGGGTCCACCCTTTAAATTTTTTTTTGGACAAAATTTTATGTTTTTATTTTTTTATGATACATCATACAAAAATACATACAATCCTAAATTTTCACCCTTCTACCATTAACCCCTATTTTTTATGGCGGTACAAAGTTTGCTGGGACAGCTAGTAATATCTAATATATAAAATTCTCGTGTCGCGGTGTTTGTGGTTAAACTCCTCCGAAACGGCTTTCCCGATTCTCATGAAATTTTGTGTGCATATTGGGTAGGTCTGATAATCGGACAACATCTATTTTTCATCCCCCTAAATGTTAAGGGTAATCCACCCCTAATATATTTTTTTTTTTAATTTTTGGTATTTTTGTTTTATTTTTTTATGATACATCATACAAAAATACATACATCCCTAAATTTTCAACTTTCTACCACCAACCCCTTTTTTTTTCATGGCGGTACGAAGTTTGCTGGGTCAGCTAGTTATAATATAGATTTATACAATATTTTGGCATTATATCCTTCTGTGACCCTAACAATGAAAACAATAGAGGAACCTTATATTCTAAGAGACATAAATCTAAGCAAGTATAACTATTTTATATTCAAATCAGTATAACGGTGAAGGCAAACTGGAAAATTATCGGAGAGCAGCGTTCCATCTCGTCGCAAATAGGAGTCATCAATCGGGCAGGCTTTCGATCAAAGACAAGGGACAATGGGACAGCGCACAGCCGAGATATACAGAAGAATTATTACACGGGGAAATGTTTGGGAAGGACGTATTTATTTGGCTACCAAAGGTAGGGCTACTAAGATCTCGAGTAGCTTTTATCGACATGATTTTGAAAATATTTCAATTTTACTGTCTTATACGTCCCCTAATTCCACATCCAGGTTGCGAATGTTTTTGTTATTCTTTTTACTAACTTAGAAATGTATTAAGTTTAAAAATTTTTTTTTTCTTATGTGTTACGATGCCGATTTAATATTGGCTCTGCTAACAAATTAGGATTTAATTTTAAACAAAATTCATTACAAGGATACATTGACAAGTGGTGTCGACCATTAACTCGTTCAACTGAATGGTAAAGTAATTTGTCGTAGATTTTAATCAAGTCTATAAACTATTACGATATGGAGCGGCAGAAATTTCCTTTGCAATCATCAGGGTAGCACTAGAGGGATTTATCCAAAATGACATTTTGGCAAGCGCAAAGTTCTTAATGAAATAAGTTGGTAATCCTGTGGTAATTCGTTAAACGTTAGCGCCATAGATAACTTTCCAGAGGGGTAGCTGTTTTACCCAGCTATTGTGGCTCAGTGAAATAGCAAGCATAATGCATTTAACTGGAACTACTTTATTGAATCATAAAATGACACTACCTGTCGTTGAAAGATAAAGTTTTTATAAATATACTAGCTGTCCCAGCGAACTTCGTATAGCCATAAAAAAATAAGGGTTGGTGTTAGAAGGGTGAAAATTTAGGGTGGTATGTATGTTTGATATATCATAAAAAAATAGTTTTTTTTTCCAAAAAATGAATTTAAGCGTTGACCACCCTTAACATTTAGGGGGATGAAAAAAAGATGATATCCCATTCTCAGACCTACTGAATATGCATATGAAATTTCATGAAAATCGGTCGAGCCGTTTCGGAGTAGTTAAATTACGCACACCGTGACACGAGAATTTTGTATATTAGAGAAACAAACATCCATGACTAAGGTGCAAATGCTCGTATTCATCAAACTAACATTTTGCTCCCGGGACTCGAACCTCACGAGGAGGCGACACCTTGAAACCCGGCGTTTATACCACTCGGTCACGGAGGTCGTATTTGATCCATATTAACACAGTTTCCTTATTATTAGAAGGTTCTAAGTGCAATTACGTATTATCTACAAAGAAAAACTTGTCTTTTTTACACTTTGTCTTTTTTATAGTTTGAATTCCAAAATAACTGTTAAAATCTTAAATGTAACAGAAAATCTTTCGATATCTTGACATTATAAAAAACGTTGGTAAACTAATAGGATCCTCAGACTATGGGAAAAACTCCAATTTAATGAAAAAATATGTCACAGGAAGGCTGAAAAATCTGTCACGTCGCAAAATTATTGTTCAGAAAATAACAAGTTTGTTTAAATCTAAAGTTTTTTTTTACTGGAAGAAATCCACGCGGCCAGGAGCAAACGGGACTCGAACCTGCACCATCCACTATCCGGGCGGATACACTGACCAATTATGCTACCGCGGCCTCAATGGCCGCGTCGAATTTTTTCTTGATGGAATGGTTGTAGAAAATAAGCTTATGGTGGGTAAGGAATCAAATTGGCTGATAGTAATATGTTGTAAGTCCTTCTCATTACGGGAGTGCAAATTTGACGGCGCAATAAAAAAAATCTTATAAATCTTACTCTATCCTCACACCCGACGCAGGTACACACCCTCACCGCGCAGACTTCGAAACACTCACTTCACTAGGTACATCAGTCATAATGTTCGGTGATTTTAACTCCAAACACACCGACTGGACATGCGAGACCACCACCACCTCTGGCCGCAGATTACTACACATCACCGAGGAGCTTGGCTATGATGTCATCTGTCCCTACGCGCCCACCCACTACCCGGACAATGTACAAAACCGACCCGACGTCCTGGACTTCGCGATCCTTAAAAACGTGTCGCTACGCCTCAGCTCGATCGAAACGCTCGACGACCTGGGGTCCGATCACAGACCGGTGTCCCTAGTTCTAGGTCCCCAAGACCCACTAGACGCCCCCACCCCTCCTAAGAGGCTATTCACCAACTGGGACGGATACCGCTCCGCTCTTGAGACCGCTTTAGACTCCCCCGAGTCCCCGTTCCCTAACTCACCGGACAGTCTCGACAGAACAAAGGAAAACAAAAAAAAAAAAACATCCGACGCAAGAACGCCCCAGAACTCAGAGATGAAAAATTTTAAAAAGAAAACCGGCCGGTCCTTAATTTTCCGTCGTTACCACAAAACTTGAGGAGTATGCATGCTTCAATTCCCTGTTTCCTATACTCTTTTTAAAAACGTAACGATAACGCGCAATACATAATGGAAATAGTCGAAAAATATTTAAAAAAAAGTTGTTGCTGTAAGCTTAAAATTTTTATACATTTTAGTTTATTCATGTTAAAATTCATGATGTTAAATAGCATCTTCTTTGAGTAGTGAGAATGAAAGTGCTAAAAATGAGAAACAAAGTCTTACAAAACCTACAAATACCGCGAACAATATAAATATAAAAGCATGTGAAAATATCATCCTTTGAAAAAATGCAAGAAAGGTGAAATCTTTTTCGGAAAATATGTTTTTGACCTATTTCCAAGATTATCTTGTAGTTCTTGTATGTTAATATATAAACGTACTTTTCTTACATATCTGTAGTTACATTTACTTATTTTCTTATAGAGGATGATAAAAAGTAGAATGTCCACCTCTGGAGCAACATTATCTTAAAGCTCGGGCGACATACTTTAAAACGCTCTCGCCTTTAAAATAGTTCTTTGCTCCATTAGTAAACAATCAACTATTTTCTATCGCAACAGTTTTTACTTCTACTTCTTCTTCTGCAAAAACTTAGGTAATTAAAAGATAGTAATAAGAAGAGGACGAAAATAATTTCTAACATAGTATAATAATGTATTTTGCGTGATTTATGATAAAAGATCATAATTTAATTCACATCTCGGAGTAAATGAAATATTGGAAAAAACATTACGGGTGACCTTTAAAAAATTTAGAAATAAAATTATCTTCGAATGATGTTTGAGGATATTTCTATACCTAGCTTATCCTTTATGTCACGTAATTTAACCGGAGTGGACAAAGGCGCGTGGTAAGTAATCTTATTATATTGTTTATGAACCTGAACTGATTTCTATTTTCAATAATTATTTTAAAATGTATTTTTATAAAGTGTAAGTATATAAAAATTGATAAAACATGTACTATACTTATAAATTACCAATTTATTCCATGTTTTTTTTATGAGTGCATTTTCATCTATTTCATATATTCACAAAATATTAATAAAATGGAAAATGTAAGGTTGTATACAAAGATAAACATTGAATAATATAAAACTAGGTTAAGTTAAATATTAAGTTTAAATTACATGGGTTAAATAATAAAATACACTAACAATAAATTTACATTAAAAAAGTCTCAACCATATAGCGACTTGATTCTTGTATACGCGGCAACACCTGTATACCGTTTAGGGTCCTATTATTTTATAATGAAATTTTGAAATTTTATGACATTGTTTGCTGGTATGTTAATCCAATTTTCTTCTTATTTATGATGGTATTATTTCACTGTGTAAACTGGTATTTTTCTTTCGATTCTGACCATATTTTAATAAAACATTTGGTATATACACCTCATACACAACTCTGAGTGTGATTGGCTCGGTGTAGATTCAGGTACGCCGACTTTGGTGTAGTATTTGTTGCCGCATTTGACAAGTTCGCCGGCGCCGCCGGCGGTATCTAATCAGCCGCAGGGAGACCAATCATTCATTTATGGAAGCAGTGTTTTATTTACATTTAGGATAGATACGGAACCTTTAATACTAATAATCAACTTATTGATAGTCTTCCAATTATAATACTCAATATTAAAAACAAATTATATCAAGAAATACTACGGAATAAATAGTAACTGGCAAAGTTAAATTTATGTATCTTTTCCAAAATAATTTCATGAAAAAGCGGTTTAATTGCGTAATCAATCAGGGGCAAATCGTAAGTCAAAACTTGAATAAATCGAAGTCGTTTTGAAATTTACGTTGTCAGGATTTCAAATCCCCCTCGGTTTTGCCTTCGACAAATCCAATTTTATTCAATTATTGTTTAATCTATTATTCTTAGAATAATGGCACGGTTATACTTGGTCATTAACCCGAATACGAGTGCCAATAGATTTCTGGTAAACGAAGTGTAAATGAACGGAGTCGATTAAGTATATAAAAAAATCAATGCGCATAGTTTTCGTTTTGATTACCCGACACCGTCTTCCAGCCTGTATGTATTGCAGTGAAAATATTACTTCGGGTGCCCGAATTTGAGTGATTTATTTCGTGAACCCGAATACGGGCTAACGACCAAATGTAATTAAGCCATTACTTTCCAAATATTGTGGTTGAGATATTACTAAGTATTATATGATTCACCGCGTGAAACTTATTTAAGGGGTGTTTAACAACACACTACACAAAAGTTAGTTTTCACTTAGAAATTTATAAGTTTCGTACACGTAATAGTCTATGAAAGTATGACAAATAATGTGCCAATTGTAATAATAATGATTTCCCTATTCTTAGAGAAGAAAATAAGTAAAAGCTTTTCTAAAAAATAATTAAATATAAATGACTGTTTTGTTCTCTGGTCACTTGACTGAAAACGATTTGAATTGGCGAGGACTAAAATAACGTCATACGCTAGCAATCTTCCGGTAAAAGTGACATCTCATTGTACCGTTTGACGTTTTAATGGTTTCAAGGACAGTCGTGTGACGTTACGTACCAGTGAGGCGCCATAATGTGCAGGAAAACGTTTTTGCGGCAACTGAAAAATGGAATTTTGATTTTTGCTATTGTAATTTTAACGCATTATACAAATAGAAAAAACGAGTGTGCTTATGACCACACGATTGAAGTGAAACTTCTTTAGCTCTATCTGTATGTATATATATGTGTGGGTACAATATATACATGCATGTACATATACATATTTAATTTTGCTAGCTATGAGAGAGAAAGAGAAAAAGAAAATGTGCGCGCGCACTGCTTTCATTGCTTATACCCCCCACTCAAATCCCGTTCGCCTCGCCCGAACACACTTTTCATAACGCGTAATGCATTCGTCAGTTTACCCCCAAGTCAAGCGTGCGTAAAGAAGGATCACTTCAAAAATAAAATAAATAAATAAGAAGTGGAACATCCAACAAAATGATCAATATAATAGACACTTTTTATGGACTCCATAAATAAATAACGTGAGATCGTTTCCTAAAACTTGTCAATTACCCTATTAATTTTGCAACGAGAAGTGTACATCGTTGGCCCTTTTGCAACAAAATTGCTTTTGTTATAAGACCATCAATTTAGCTTCCGCCGAGGGCGTGCAAACGATGTAGTCATTAATTCACTGATTTTTTATTTACTTATCTCGATAAAGATAACAAATGTTGATCCACCTTTCTGGACTTAGCTAAAGCCATTGACACCGTCTATATCTCAATCCTCGAAAATAATTAATTACCATAATTCCTAAAACATACATATGCGTCTCCTCGCTTCGATTCGGTGTAGAGCTGAAGTGTAGACTACAGTTTTTGTGCTCAGGCTTGTATTATACACAATGACATTCATTTATGATTCTTCTTATACCTGTATGCAAAGTCTCAGCCCGATCGGTTTAAAATTGACAAAGTTTCATACAAACTTTCATTCCCTATTTAATCCCCTTGGGGGTAGAATTGATCAAAATCCTTTCTTAGCGGAAGCCTACGTCATAACATCTACCTGCATGCCAAATTTCAGCCCGATCCGTCAAGTGGTTTGGGCTGTGCGTTGATAGATCACTATGTCAGTCAGTCAGTCACCTTTGAGTTTATATATATATAGAAGAAGATAACACGCTATGCCAGACCTTGATCACCTATACTGTATATCCTCTTAGGGAGGTTCACATAAGATTACGTTTAAAAAGGTAGAGATTGCACAAAGTTTACCTTTATCTTCCCCTACGAATCTACTCTATGAATAAAGTGAAATGCTCACTGAGCCTCAACTGTTTCTTCTAAATACACCATCATAAATCAACACCGCAATCGAGTATTTAACACAGACGTACTCAAAAAGAAATTATTATAGAGTTTGGGTTTGAACTATCCCACTATTTGGTATTGGATTAGATTCTGCGCAACACAGAACGCAAAGGCCACCACCAACTCAAGGTTCGATACGATCATCAATCCTTGATTTAAGTATATTACTCGATATTAAAAATCGACGCTGCTAAATATGTAAAATCGCCATCGCTATTGGTCGGAAAATATTGTACACAGCTCCACTTCCTCTAATAATGTAACTACTATTTTATTAAATCATTATTACGCCTTCTGAATTTCAAAGGTATCCCATCTTTTATTAAAACTTTCCAAAATCGCAGCTAAGCGACGACTATATAAAAACTAAGTACCGATTAAGTATTATTATGATATTTTTTAAGATTTATATAAGGGCTTATAACTAGATGCTACATATCATATCTTTAGTAATTTGCATGATAACACTATGATATTTGTCCACCGAGGATAGAGGCGCCGGAATCCTGAATTCAGGCTTACATCTAGACCGGTAGAGAATGCTACTCTATTCGATCTCGCTACTATTGCAGGACTTTCAAACTGTAATAAAATGTATGTAATAATCTAGTATTAAATTAATCTGTAACCTGTAACCCTACCTTATTATGGAAATAAATTATTGTTATTATACTAAGGACTAAAACTTGTGTTAACGTAGGTGTTCAACAGTTATTTAGGATATTAGTTTATTAATATTATTATTATTAGTTAGGATATTTATTCACCCATTGCAACCTATTATTTTTTTAACAAAAGGAAGTTTTACTAAAAAATATTTAACTTGACCTGTATCAGGCCGCAATAGAACCAGCCTCCTTAACCATCCGGGCATGCCTTGCAGCTCAAGATATGGTGGAATAAATTCTACAGGTGCCATATAGAGTCTCGGTAGCACAGCGGTCAGTGCAATCACACTGACAACAAAAGACGCTGGTTCGATTCCAGACTGAAACCTAGACGGCCTTAATTTAATTCTAATAACATTTTCTTCAAATATAAATAGTATGTGATCGGTCTAGACCTGTCCCCATCCAGTGACTTCCCGCGTCCGCTCAATAGATTTTAAGGAAAACTTGTGGGGGACCTGGCCACTAAGCATTTACCGGTGGGTGGTCCCAATCGAGAAGTTTTCCGCCCCAACGACCAGCAGTTCTCCTCGCTATGTGCTTTATTATTATTATACGAGGCACAATAAATTACCGCACCTCACTTGATGTTAAATGTAAGTGGAGTCCAGTCGCGAAGATAGATGATGCGGCAGAAGGTGTACCGCTCCAGACATCCTCTGGCCATCCTGAACCCAATTCCTTACTCCGCGGCGCCCGGAACCCTACTCACCAGCAGACACATAAAAACAATTTAAAAGGTAGTGGTATTTTTTGTGGTCTAATGTAAGGTGAAGGTTGCTTCCCAAGACAGGCACTCAAATTCACGAAAAAATCCGCTATGCCATACCTCTCCCTTCGAGTGTCCCGTTCATTGCCACTTCAGTTCAGCAATCCTTCGAACGATGTCAGTTAATTTATTTGTTATTTATATATCACACAGACAAATACTGAGCCTTACTCTCTCTATTTCCCGCTGTGCGACCTTTAGTCTTCTTATGAGACCTATTTCAAACGACCACGTTTCGATTCTGTAGGTCGTCTACATGCAAGTGTAGGTATTGTAGGAACTATATGCACTTACATTATCTTAGTTATATAGGTACCTATTAATTTTCTCAATAAACTTACACTCAAAAGCAATAAAGTACTTATAAAACAATATAATAAATTGCTGCTGCTGCCTGCCTATTGGGCACCATTCCTGAAGGCGGCACTGGGGGTGACAAATTTTTTACTTTGTTTTTTTTTATTTATTTAGGTAGGTCCTTTTAAGAAAATTCTATTTTTAAGTTTTTAGACATTAAGTAGTTTGTAATTTAATTATTTGTATGTAAAAAAACAAATAAATGTTAAAAATTCATATAATAAATTCTACAAAAGTTAACATTATTTGTAAAAAGCCACATCTTAACAATAAACAAAAGATAACTTTAGAATTCCGAAATAATAACAAAAGTCGAACTTTCAAGGCCTCTATGAACTATCAAACAAAAAGGATCCCTGAAGTTTGAACTAACCAATCGGTCTTGTGCCGGTTATATAAATCGTGTCAGATAATGTTCCTGGGCTGAAAGTTGAGTCATATTTTTTATTTGACAAATTGCCCCGGTAACGGGACTTGCCAAAGTTTTACCTCCATTTAAGCTCCCATTAATACCTGCCCGACCACAACGCTCTTCGCATTTTATGAAATATCGAAGTGTGTAACTTGCCTACTTAAAAGAGCCCGCCGATAGCTAATTGATTACACCATTATACTAGTTTTTTTTTGGATCCGTACCCAAAGAGTAATAACGATGGGAGCGCTATTACCTTAGGTATTATACTATGTATATGGCCGTCTACCGGAGAGGTCTAAGACAGTTTTACAATGCACACATTTGACAAACGCCTTTAATTTCTAATGATCTTTGATCACAACTGTTTAGCAATGGTTGACCATTTTTAACATGTAAAATAATGGTATCAAGTGTAATTTACTTAATTCTGCAAAACTGTTTTATCAAGTCACTATCTTCTGCGTTGCGCCTTCGTACGCGTGGAATTAGTGATGTGAATAGCTTATTTTTAACCATTATGCTTTTTCGTCAGTTTGCTTACTATTTAAATAATAAAAGGTAAGTGATTTTTATTTAAAAATATAAATAATTTTTGCAACCATATTAAAACAGTCTCGCCACGCCACTTGTGAAAGGTAACCGTGCGACGGAGAAGGACAGTGAAAAGTTGTATTTGTTTCTTTTCACGCACATCACTCATTAAATAAAACTAGTTTTTACGGGTTAATGCACGAAGTCGTCAGAATTAAACTTAAAACTTAAGTTTAATTCTGATGACGTAGCCTGTAAAGGCTACGAAACGTCAATAAATAAATGAAGTTTCGTGCATTAACCCGTAAAAACTAGTTTTATTTAGTGAAAAGTTGTTTAAGTCTAACAAACCGGTTCTATTTTTACGTGAGTGGCAAAAGGTCCTTTTATATAGCTTATACGACATACCTATTGATAAATAAATCGTGTTGAAGATAGCGAGAAGAAATGAAAAAGCGTAATTACGAATGATGAAGATTGATTAAGTGACCAAGAAAATTTTCTATAATGCAAAACGTAAAACGAAGAAGAATCTATATACGATAATATAAATAAAATAAATAAATAAATATTTCCAACAGTCACACCAATTAGCCTAGCCCCAAAGTAAGTACTATAAGACTTGTGTTATGGGATACTAGGGTAACGGATAGAATACATATACCGTACATATATAAGTATATTTTATATAAATACATATTAAACATCCATGACTGGAGTACAAATGCTCGTATTCATCACACAAACACCTGCCCCCACCGGGATTCGAACCCGGGACCTCTCGAGTCGGCGACACCATGAAACCCGGCGTACAAACCACTCGACTACGGAGGTCGTCAAATATATACATAAAGTATATTTAGATTAATAAAGCGAGTAAGAGAAGAAGACGAAAATGAGTGGACACTCATTAAAAAAAATTAAAGAGATTAAATAAAAGATTAAACAATTCAAATATACATTTCGAGTAAAGAAAAAATGCCAAAAAAAATGCATTAGCAAAATTATTTAAATCTTTTGAATTTATTGAAATAACGGAACGGGTTAAGTATGTGACAATTCAAAGTCAGAATAGACTTTGCAGCGAAAGTAGTGCCAAAAACAAGAAATAAAAGTACTGTACCAGACTGTCAGGCATCGCAGTCCCTCTCATATATGGGGTTTCCGTATTAATCTTGAATGACCCACGCTTTAGGATTAAATTCGCTACAGAGAATGCTTACTTTCTTGAGAAGGCCATGCGTTTTGTACTTGAATGAGTGTTCCTTGATGTCTTTCATATTATAAAGCTATTTTTGTCCAAGTCAGTCAAGAAATCTTATCGTCGGGACAAGATTCATGATTCATCAGTAGAAAAAATTGCCGTATTTCAAACTTTCAGATTTGCCTTGCTCATGAGCCCTGGAACATTTTACCAAAAAAACATAACACCACAAAAAGTATCATTTAGCCTACTTTTGTATGTTTGGGCTATTTCCCCAGATAGGTGCTCCAATTCCAGCTGAATATCCTGAATATTATCCCTACCTCTTTAAAAATTAGTATGTACATTGCATGTTAGTTCGTCAATATAAGTAAATCCTTAATTGATAGATAGTAAGTAAATATTTGTTTATCTACGCAACGACACAATACATACAAAAATCTTTACTAAAACGCAAAGTCCCTAGTGTATAAAATCTCAAAATATTCTACAATATGCACCTCGTAATATAAATCTCACAACGCAGCAGCTACAGCGCCTATGGGAATGCAAAGAAAATTAAAATCCCAATGAAACTGAATTCAGAAAGAAACGTCAAAGGGAAACGGTAAGATATTTTAGCGTTCGTTGGCGGCTACAATGAGATGATAACAAGGCGTTTAGTATTCTAGTCACGGAAAGCCGATCCACCTGCTTTTCATATCACGACAATTGCCGACCCCGAGGATTCGCCTCTCTGCCGGAATGACAATTCTTGTCTATGAAAATCAATTGGGGAGAACGAGGCGCTCAGGGACCAACGACAATTCCAATTTCATTAATGGGTTCCGGCAGCTCCCGGTACCCGCCCAATTGCGTCTGGAATTTCTTGAGGTTTTCATTGTTCGTCGATAGTAAATTAATACGCATATGGCACATTTCTACATGTCCGTATAGACAAATCTATTTCTAGTATTACACACAAGTTTACATCAATCTCTCTGAAGTACAGGCGTGACTTTATACATTTTTTCCTGCTTAAATAATTGTATTTAACAAAATAACATAACCAACGAACATAGATAAATGATTGGTCTCGCTAGCGAGACCTATCATTCATATATGCAAACGAATAACAATTCGTTTGTTATGTTATTTCGTTAAACACGGCTTATGTTAAGCAGTCAGAGGTTGAACAAACTGCAAAACCACACGTCACAATTTATTGAAGACCTTGTTGAAGATGTGAATAAAACAGAATTATATGGAACTATTTTTGTGATTTTTTGTCCTTATATAATATGTATGAAACACCGTGGCATAAAGTACAATATTGTTCACGTTTCCCTTTTTTAGTCACCGTCCAGATTATATTTTTCACTACATCGCATAACATATAGAGCTGAACACGGATTGTCAATTTACTAAATGAGTATTTATATCGACTTTGAACTGTTATTTATTTAAACGTTTCCCCTCACATACAGCCGCAAAGACTATTGAGATATGCTTTCTCTCACATGATTTGATTGCATAAATTACTCTGTGATTAAATTTCAGCAGTGTGATGCAATTAATTGAATAGACAAAGCTTCGCCGTAATAGCGGACGTGCCGACTTCTCTCTCGCGTATTTATACACACTACATGTAAGTTAAGCTGTATAAGGAGAGATACACTTATAATGTAAATGAATTATGCACTTTAAAAGTAGGTTAGAGTAGCGTTAGAAAAAAAATAACTGAGACTAAACTTTTATGCTTGTATTTATGTTTCATAATTTTCTTTATTCTGTTCAAGTACATAAGTATATTCACAACACTTTTTAAGGTTCCGTAGTATTGACAAGGAACCCTTATGGTTCCTGACCGGACATGGGTGTTTCGCTCACTATCTGCACAGGGTCGCCCGTCGGGAGGAGACGCCGCGCTGCCATCATTGCGACGCTCCCAAAGATACGTCCCAGCACACTTTGTTCGAGTGCCCGGCTTGGCGACGACAGCGCCGCGAGCTCATCGCAGTGCTAAGATGAGGAACCCTCTCGCTGCCGAGCATGGTCGAGTCCATGCTCAGCGGCAAGACGGCTTGGGAGGCAGGCGCCTCCTTCTGCGAGGACAACATCTCGTAGAAGGAGGCGGCCGAGAGGGAACGGGAGGATAATCCTCTGGCGCAGAAGGACAGGTACGCGAAAGCGAAGGCGCGCCGTGCCCGCCCAGTGACTCCCCTACCTGAGAGAATCCCTAGCTGCCCGGCATGGCGTTAGCTATGCTACGGGATCTCCTGAAATACCCCGGGTGATCCCTGCCATGGAGCCTCGGCTAGGCCGGAAAGCTGTTGGGTGCAGAGACGCGGTGAAGTCCTTCAACGGGGATTCGCGGTTCCGCACTTAACAATGTAGAGGGTATTCGCAGAGTTTTTTAGGGAATATTATACCGAAAGCGGTCGTAAGCTGCGCAGACTACTTAACGGCTTAACCGTTTCGCACCCGTGAGTCTTACGAGAGACTAGGTGTGAGGTCCGTTCGTTGGTGTACCCCTTAACGGTGCAAACGTCTGTACATAGAGGTTTTGTCTGCGTAATAAAAAAGGAACCCTTGTAGTTTCGTTATGTCGGTCTGTTCGTTCCCGGATTTGCTTAGAGACTTATTACCGCACCCAACAGCAAGAGAGCTGTAATTTTGTGAAGATATGTATATAACATATGTATTGAGGAGCTCGATGGCGCAGGTGGTTAGCGCGTTCGGCTGCGATCGTTGAAGTTAAGCAACTGTCGCTGTGGTCTGTCATTGGATGGGTGACCTCAAATTTACTATCTCGAGCTCCTCCGTGCTGCGGAAGGCACGTTAAGCCGTTGGTCCCGGCTGCATCTGCAGCCGTTAGCACCCACCAATCCGCACAAATTATTGAGAAATTTAATGAAGATCGCACTGAAATTGATATCACTTGTGGTTCGTGCGCTGTAAAATAAATTACAGGCATTCTGGTTATTCATATAACAAATTATAATCCATTGTTACAGGTTTACTGAGCATTAAACAATCCCATTTAAAACACTTTTGAAACACGTACAATGTTTTAATTTTTTACTGTCATTAACGTATTAATATTTTCTACCTTTTTAAATTACTTATATATAAATATTCTATATCACCGTTCTAGTGTTTCTAAAAGTGTACCAATACGTTGCCACTCTTAGACGAAACTAACTGTATTTTAGAATGAGTGTCAAATTTGTTCGATCGTGCGTGTTCGACCGTAACCGATTACGCAAAAAACGATCACAAGAAATGTATTTAAAAAAAGGCAAAAAAATCGGGGCGACACCTTCGCAACAGCACCTTGACACCGGTCAACCTTGACTGGGTGAAAATTTCGGCGACCCCAATCTCATCCGACGTTTCACATGGGATGGCTGTATAACTTGGTGACCGCTCATTTCGTCTAACTTTAATACTACTTCAATTATCATACCAGATCGACTTTCCATCACAAATAACTAATGTTCCGATCAAATCTACTAAATGATACCTAAGTCCAATTTGTCAAGTTTGTTGAATGGAAAGCGTGTAACTTAAAACCTTTACTTTTCCTGACTCATATAAAATACTTCCATGTTACAGAATATTACATCATGTTTGTGGTTATGATGACGTTTATGCGTTAGTTTTGTTAAATGATAACTGATATATGTGTGTAAAGTGATGTTATTAATCAGTAATATAATAACAAGCTTGACGTGAACAACGAGACAGCCATTCATAATTATTCAATAATTCAGCCACTCATCTAATCAATCGCGTAAACTGTTAGAATTCCCTAATTATTATTAGCTTTCCCTCGATTTATTGCACCTAAAGGTTCATATATTTTGTTTCATGATATAAAAAGGAATAATGTGATACGTAAAATAATAAGTCAGTAGGTAATGAGTAATTGAAATACAATGACCCATACGTTCTAATCGATAAAATGGTATACTTTTTACTAGCAACAGATTGAATTTAATTTACCTATTCTGTAGTTAGATGTTTCAGAGAATAAAAGAAAGTTTTATATATAATAATGAGTAAGTTCCTTTTTTACAGTCACACTAGTTGGTAGTTTTAGTTTATATCTGATTCCTACTATACCTAATTAGATCAAATATTGTCGTTCTGCTTTACTTTATCTTTTGCATTACATTTTATATTGTTACGAAATTTGAAATTGCCTCTTTAAACATTTCTTTTTTAATTGATTTAAACTAAAATTTACTTTAGCATTATTACAAGAATTATTTCTTGTATGTGTCTACTGCACCAAGCCATATTATCAACTTATGTTGCATTTAGGTTTAAGGGTATATGTAAATTACCATAGAACATGCCGCAAGCAACTGATCCCATAATAAAAAAACTAGGCATTTGGAATGCGACAAACGGTTTAGCTGAAATTGACCATGAAATTGTTCGCCATAACTTGTGTAACGGAAGGACAATACAAAGTTCAATGTCTTTGATCGTTGACAGACAAAAAACGGTCATATTTAAAATAATACTTATTACGGTTAAACGAGGTATTTTATATTATTTATATATTTCTCTTGTCAAATAGTCATATTGTATTTTGTTTTTTTAACACGACTGTATATTTTTCCATCAAATTTCCATATTAAATTTATTTTTCTCTGTAGTCCCAAAAGGTTATGGCCCAGCTTTCCACAAAAAGAATGTTTTCTGTTATTAATAAGCTAAACAGTCAAGAAGACTATAATTCATGGAAATTTTCGATGAAAATGTTACTGATGAAGAAAAAGCTATTCAAGTATACATCCAAAGAACCAACAAATGATCCTCGGGATATTGAGAATGACGAAGAAGCGCATGCGACAATTTGCTTACACTTGGAATCTCATATTTTTCCTTATGTAAGAGAAGCAACTAATGCCAAACAAGCTTGGGACAATCTTGCTGCTGTTTTTCAGAACAAAAGCAAGCAATAGAAGAATCGCTTTATCAGATGCTCTAGTGGACGAACGTCTCGATAAGCATACTTCGATGTAAGCATACATTGCAGCTATCATGAGTTACGCACAGAAGCTCAGAAACATTGACAACGGCATTGATGATGATTTGATCGCAATTGTTTACTTCGAGGGCTTCCAGAACGGTATATCTCAATGAGGATGGGTTTACAAGACTCTGGTGTTAAGCTGACGTCGGAGTTTGTTCAGAGCGAGCTTATTCAGGAGGACTCGCGTGGTACTATTCCAAAGGAAGTGGTTGGAGTACTAACTACTAAGAGTAACAACAAAAACAAGAAAATCAATATTTCTAAGATACGTTGTTTACGATGCAGTAAGAATGCCCTTAATTAAAGAGCGATGTTGGCGAGAATTCGAAATATACTTCGATGGTTACCTTCCTTGGTGTTGATACGTTTGACTCTAGTAAGTGGTATATCGATAGTGGTGCGTCTAACCATATGTGTTTCAATAAGAGGTGGTTTAAAGACATAAAGGCTTGTTGTCGCCGATCAGTCTTACGCACGGGAGGAGACGTGCGGGAGGAGCGACCACTACCAAGGGGATGAGCGGCCAGCGGCTAGCGGCGGCGGACACTTGCTTACACGCCTCGCACAGCATCGCACGGGCCCAACCGCGTTCATAATACAACACCACGTCGATGTCAAATAATCTGTTTTGTATAAATATACCAGTTTACCTATAATAACAGACTACGTCATTTAAAGTCCCCATAGGACCCTTCTCACTTGGGATTCTTCTCATGTTACTAGTGCAAATAATAGTTCTATTTCTGTGACTGGTATGGGTGATATTTAAGTAAGTGTGAATGATAGTCCCTTTTGCTTGAGTGAGGTGAAGTATGTACCAGATCTGAGAGCGAATTTGCTGTCTGTATAGAAGATGCTTGAGAATGGTTTGTGTGTTTGATTTGGATCATAAAGTTGTCGTATATAAATATGAAAACAAATGTCAAATTTCAAGTAACCCTTATAGCTACTGGTAGCAAAGTATCAGGCATCTATAAGTTGGACAAATGTAGACCAGTCATAGATGGAGCTTTGGCGACGGTTCAGGTTGAAAGTTCGACATTGTTGTTATGGCATCGTTGCCTTGGACATGTCAATATGTCCAAGGCAACGATGCCATAACAACAATGTCGGATGAGTGGTGTTAATAATGTTGAGTCGGAACCGTGTACCGCATGTCTGAAATATGCTGGTTTGTCTGATAAATTTTGGACAGAAGCTTGTAATACTGCTGCTTATATTAAGAACAGACTTCCACATAGTGCAATAAACGGTAGTACACCTGAACAGTTATGGTCAGGAAGGGAGGTCGGTGTCACTAATTTTAAAGTGTTTGGTTCACGTGCAGTATGTAAGTAGTGGGTGAGTATGTTTTTTTTTTTCCAACACACACCAATTAGCCTAGCCCCAAAGTAAGCACTATAAGGCTTGTGTTATGGGATACTAGGGTAACGGACAGAATACATATAATTTACATATATAAGTATATTTATATAGAAATACATATTAAACATCCATGACTAGAGTACAAATGCTCGTGTTCATCACACAAACATCTGCCCCCACCGGGATTCGAACCCGGGACCTCTCGAGTCGGCGACGCCATGAAACCCGACGTACAAACCACTCGGCCACGGAGGTCGTCGATGTATAAAACTCCAAAATATTTCGTAAGAAATGGGATGTTAAAGGCAAAGAATATATATTCGTGGGATACTCTAATCAGATAAATGGATGTTGTTTCGTTGATCCCAACTATCTTCGTCGAAAAATAGCAGCAAGAGATGTTGTTTTTATGGAAACGAAACAGTAATCGGTACAGCCTTCAAGTATCAAAAAGAACAAAGTCATTCCCTGAAAGATTAATGATAGTCAAAATTCTCAGGAAACTGCTGGTGCTGGAGTTGGTGGTAGTACAGTCTATTTGAGCTAAACTTTGCGAACTCTTGGCGGCAAGGTTAAGGACTATATCATCGGCAAAATATATTATTTGAACATGATTTGATGCAATTTGAGTTAAATCATTGAAAATGTTAAAAATTATGTAGGGCCATTTATACTGCCCTGCGGAATTCTGCAAGTTACTGGGAGATTATCACTGAGGAAAATACTAACTGTAACCTTCTTGGTCTTTCCTGTAAGATAACTCTTTAAAAGGTGAAGCTTCATTCCGCTGCACTCAAACCCTCTAGCTTGGACAGTAATTTCGCGGTGGGAAATAACCAATTAATAATATATAATAATAATAACACGTCGCAAGCCAATTTAAAGAATAAAATCGTGTGTGATAAGAAACGAGTGGATTTTTATTCTAGTATAAAAAATCTATATGAGGAGCTCGATGGAGCCAGTGGTTTGCTCGTTCGGCCTGTGATCGTGGAAGTTACACAACTTCCACAATGGTCGGTCATTGGATGGGTGACCAAAAACTTATTAAATGCAGCTCCTCTGCGCTTCGGAAGGTGCCAAGCCACACTGGACCCGCTTGGTGGGTGCCATTCTCCCTATGCCATTGTATTCCATTCATAGGAATTCCATACCCCAGCAGTGGGGACATTAATAAGCTGATGATGATACTACTTGCGGCCCGTCCTGGATTCTCACATATGGGCATTTATTTATGCTAAACAGTTTATAATGAAAAAATTGTGAAACTTTTCTCTGTGCTAAGTTCCACATAATTTCCAACAGACTCTCAGTAACTTCCACCATTTAGTGACCACAGACCACACGGGTCTGCTTCTGAGGTTCGATGAGGTTGTGCGGCACCCACCGGGAAACTATCCTCCTTATGCAAAAGTGCCCTGCAAAATATTGTGAAGACTTCCTGAATCAATCTGCAGAGTATGCTGAATCTCTTCGTACGTAATTCGTCTGTTTTCTTGACTTATTTTTTTAAATGCCAGCACACTTTCTATCGTAGGACGACCACTCCTTTGTTCATCCCCCAAAGTAAGACAACCGCATTTGAACTCGCTACACCAGCGGTACATGGTTGCTTTTGAAGGTCCTTCATCCATAAAAGCAGTTCGGAATCGATCAAATGACTCATCAGGTTTTAAGCCACACTTAAAATCGTTAAAAATCATAGCACGAGAATGTTCTCGATGCAGATCCATTTTTTAATGGGGCAAGAAATATTTAATTAGCTCTCGAAAAATGCGGAGGGAAGTTTGAAAACCGAACAATCGATGTTTTCAAAATAATTACAAGTGGCCAGTGTCTTATACATAAAAACTTTTTTTCGCAAAACTTTCTGAGTGGCTTGTTTCACCTTTGATGTCCCAGACTTTTTAATAGGACTTTTAAAGGGATAATCCCTTTCCCTCATGCACGATTTTTGCCAAACTATAATTGTTGGCAACCAACACCACTGCTCTTTCGGCCAGTATTATATCCAAATTCCAGTTAGAAATTAGAATAACCTTCAACGTCACCACTTTATAAAAAATGTAAATTGATAGCACCAGATAAAACGTTGACCGGAAAGCGTTTTTACCCCAACATTGTGGTGTCAGAAGAAATTTACAAAATCCGACCATGCCCATGATAACTAGATCGCCCTATCTGAAAAAAGTGGTTTCAAAACTTCAAATATCGTTTTGCCTTATGATAGTGCTTCACAATAGGTTGTTTCCGGTGCCCTAGCACCAGCGCAGCCTACAGGGCTGCTCTGGCTTCACACCGAAGGTAACGCTGTTCCTTTCGAAGTAACCGTTACGTATGCGTCATATCCCGTTGAGAAATTTTCACTACTAAGAAAAGCTCCCACCTACTGCGAAGAAGGCTGTGCCAGCGAAACCTTGTCGTATCTGTACCAAAAATAAAAAACGAAAGGAGACATCTTTCGTATGTGCCACTTGCCTGGAAAGGCCTGCCTAGTGTGTTTTTACACTTATTGATCTCATTATATAACTGCACTTTTTTGCCTCAAAGTGCCTAAGAAATCTTGTGATTTGTAAAATTTTTAAATAATAAAGTTACTTTATTTCCATGTTATGTCTTATTTGAGATGCCAACGAACCTAAAAACTCCCTTTCCAGGAGGCCTAATAACACAAACACCCATAAAAACCGTAAGAAAGTGCTACGTTGTGTTACGTAGCTAGCTTCTAGCATCATTAGTCCTTATGCAATATTGCGTAGTTGTCATTCAATGTGTTAAACTTAATGCCATAGGTATTCTCTACCAGTCAACCTGAACGAGTGTTGGTGACAAATGGTATGGCCATCGGGCAAAATGCTTTATAATAAAACATTTGGAAAATAACGACGATTAAAATAAATTAATATTATGTGTTCTTTTATAAAGGGACTATCAAAGACAACTTTTTTTTAAATAAACTAATATTGTAAAAAATATTTAATAATATTATATAATTTAAAAAAGAGTAAATATGGAGGATAGGAGTTTTTGAAACTACCGCGAGCATACATATAGAAATAGACACAGCGAGGCACTGTTTTATAAAATAGTAAATACTGCACTCCTGCAGTGAAAGGAGACATTTTCCATTAAAATGTTTTCCTCGCTTAATTATTTTCGAAGTTCTCATTTCCACCTCATCGACAACGTAAATAAAGGCTTCAGCTCATTCCAGATAAGATCAGTACCACAAAGTACTTTGTGATCAAAATAGCTAACAAGTCCCGTAAATATAGTATCCGTCAAGGCTCAGCCCGAGTTCTTATTTCCGGAAAGAAACACGTTTATGCCGGCGACAACTTGCGCTTGCTTTAGAAAGTTTACGTATTTTTAACCTAAATCTCCAATTAAAACATCATTATTTTGTTAAGAATGAAAACGTAAATGGTATTCGCTCTTGGTCCATGTCTTGAGTAAATTATGTAGTTTCTATCAAAGGCATAGGCAATTGGTTTTTACCTATGAAATTGCTGTTTTTTATTTATTTATTGACGTTTCGTAGCCTTGACAGGCTTCGTCGTCAGAATAAAACTTTTATTTAATTTGTCGAGCTACCTTCGAAAGACTTTTATTGAGCGTTTGGTTATTTCCTTGTTCGATTTTTAAGTTTTATTGTCTATGTATGAATTTATTATTTAATTTACTTAATAAAGTATTTTATTTAAAATTCTTGTTTGTAATTTTGAGTTTATTTATTTGACCCTAACTACCGTAAACTACCACCGGTTCCAAAATTGGGAGACCTTCCTGAGAAGAACCGGCGAAACAAACTCAAGAGAGGCTTCTATCTCCTTCTTATGTTAAATTATGCAAACAAAAAGAACTAATAGTATGATATATGATGATGGTCTTGCAGTGTGTGCTCGGGGTTGGGATTTTATCTCCTGTATAATAGGTTCCCAAGCTGGTGGTATATACCAACCATCTTCCCTATTGAAATTTGGATAATTTTTTAATCTCAATAGCCTCGCGCATCATTCGAGGAACGAACCGCCGCTCAGCTGCAAGGATCTGTGGTCTATCAAATCTAATGTAGTGGTTTGGTCCCCCTAATGCACGTTCACACACTGCAGATTTATTTTCGCGCCTATGTTTCATATCTGCGATATGTTCTTTTACCCGAGTCCTTATACTCCTCTTTGTTTGCCCGATGTAGGAAAGCCCACAGTCGCATTCAAGTTTGTAGACACCAGCAACTTGAAAGGGTATATTGCACTTGACCGGTCGTAGAAACTGGTTGATCTTCTTTGGCGGCTTGAAGTATGTATTGATTGAAGCACGCTTCAGAATCCTCCCAATCTTGTCAGTAACTCCTTTCATGTAAGGTAGTATAGCAGGTTGTCGGTCGACTGTGCTAGGTTTGGCGCGACTGTGACGGCGACGTGGTACGTTCAGGGTATTATCCTTCAGTACTTGCTCGACATGCTGAAGTTCAGCTGCCAGGTGTTGTTCGTCACAGACACCCCGTGCTTTCTGAAACAAAGAGTTTCCTACGGCAGTTAATTGTTTCGGGTGATGGTGTGAGTCACCATTGAGGTACCTATCAGTATGAGTCACTTTACGATATACAGTATGGCTTAAACTTTGGTCAGGATTCCTGATTAATAAAATATCTAGTCAGTAATCCGTACGGTGACGGAGAAAGAATACAACTCACCGCCCCTTCTCTTCCCGTGGGTGTCGTAAGAGGCGACTAAGGGATATCGGAGCTTCCATCCGCTCTGCTGGTGGTAGGAAGTGGTGGCCCGTGAAGTGCTTCTCGCGCGTTTCGGGTCAGCCAGCGTACAACCAGGGCTCGAGTGTAGGTTGTCGCGACGGATTCGGTCCAGGGCGAGGCATCCGTCGAACCGATGCCGGGAGGACTGCATCGACCCGCCGGCCAGGGAGACCCGTAGAAACGGTTGTCCCGCTGGCCGCCCGTGGCACAGTACAGGGGCCCGAGCGTTCCTAACCAGTTCGCGAGGCTGCCCCATCATGTCACGCATAATCTCGGGGTGGACCGTCGTGCCGGTTGGTGACCGGGGCGTGGGGTCCCGGCGGCCACTTCCGGGGGGGTGCGGGGGCCCTTCCGTCCGGCGGGTCGGCGTATATCCTCTGCAGGCAATTATTCGGGGAAACATGCCTCCCTAATTTGCCCGGTCTTGTCGCGACAACGTCCACTCGTTTCACGTCTCTTTATCACTTCCATAATGGCAGCTCTCAAAACAAAGTTTGGACGTACAGCGGTGCACACCCCCACGCCTTCAACGCTGCTTGAGGTCGAGTTCTGCAACATACGCGGACTCCACTCTAACCTCAATGCTGTCCACCACCATCTTGAGACAGCACGGCCAGCATTGTTGTTCCTGACGGAGACACAAATACTTCCGCCTGCTGACACAGGCTACCTTAATTATCCCGGCTACGTGCTTGAAGAGTCCTTCAAAGCGAAAGCCGGTGTATGCCTGTATGTTCGGGCGGATGTTTGTTGTCGCCGTCTTCGCTGCTTGGAAGATCCCTCCTTCTCCATGTTGGGGGTACACGTCGATTCTGGACCCCAGGCCAGAGTCTACGTGTGCCTCTACAGATCCCACACTGGCGATGTTGAGACAACTCGACTTTTCGAACATCTTAGTCGGGCAGCAGATGACGCGCAGGTGCAATTTCCCAATGCAGAATTGGTGTTTTTGAGGGACTTTAATGCTCACCACAATTTGTGGTTAAGTTCCTCGAAAACTGACCATGCAGGGATCTCTGCTCACGCGTTTGCTCTCACGCAGGACTTGAAACAACTGGTCGATCAGCCCACCAGGATTCCAGATGTTTCAAGTCAAGCGCCTTCATTGCTGGACCTTCTGCTCACGACCCATCCACAGGGCTATCAGGTTGTGGTAGGAGCCCCCCTGGGCTCTTCAGATCACTGCCTGATATCTGCCAAAGCGCCACAGGCCAAGCCTCCACGTCCAACGGTGGTAAAACGCCGGATTTGGCATTATGGGTCGGCAGATTGGGACGGTATGCGTGACTACTTTGCGTCCGTCCCTTGGAAGCAGCGCTGCCTCAGTGACAAGGACCTATCAGCCAGCGCCGTTGCTATTACTGAGGAGATTGTAATGGGTATGGAATACTATATTCCTCATTCCAATCTCATCAGTAAGGGCACACGTAACCTCTGGTTCAATCACGACTGTGCTGAAGCTGCTTCGCGTAAGCAAGCGGCATATCGTGCTTGGATCAGAGGCCGCGCTATTAAGGATCCCGGGGTCGATTCACTGAAAGCAGCGTACAATATTGCTTCCAAGGCCTGTAAGAAGGCTTACATCAGAGCGGATGCCCAGCGCGTTGCATGTGTTGGTCACGAACTTATAACGCATCCTACGGGCTCCCGTAGCTATTGGCGTTTGGCCAAGGCCGTGCAAAAGAACTTCTGCCAGCCCTCGCTGCCACCTCTGAGACGCCCAGACGGAACACTAGCTCATAAGCCGCAGGAGAAAGCCGATTTACTGGCAAAACTCTTTGCGGCTAACTCCCGAATCGATGATTGCAATGCACCGCCACCATCATTACCTCATTGTGGCACAACGATGCCGGATATCAAAATCAGGCAGCGTGAGGTTCGTGCCGAATTGCAATCACTCGACGTCCGGAAAGCTAGTGGACCCGATGGCATCCCAGCAGTAGTACTGAAAAAATGTGCAGCGGAGTTGTCTCCCGTGCTCACGCGTTTGTACCAGTGCTCGTATTCTTTGGGGCGTGTGCCGGAAGCTTGAAGAGATGCTAACGTGCAACCGGTACCCAAAAAAGGGGATCGCTCAGACCCGGCTAAGTACCGGCCAATAGCAGTCACCTCAGTATTATGTAAAGTCCTAGAAAAGGTCCTTAACAACCATCTGACCCGCTACCTAGAGGATCACTCCCTGATCAATGATCGTCAATATGGTTTTAGACCGAAACGATCGACGGGTGATCTTCTAGCGTACTTGACTCATATCTGGGGTGAGGCTATCGACAAGCGAGGCGAGTCGTTGGCTATTAGCCTTGACATTGCCAAGGCATTCGACAGGGTCTGGCACAAAAGTCTTCTCTCCAGGCTTCCGGCATACGGTCTGCCGGCCCAGTTCTGTTCTTGGGTAGCTGACTTCCTGCATGAGCGTAGAATTCGTGTCCTTACGGATGGTAGCAGTTCGCGGTTCATGTCAGTGAATGCCGGCGTTCCCCAGGGCTCCGTCCTATCCCCCACTCTCTTTCTGCTGCATATCAATGTCTTAATTCCTCTTGGGAATATTCATTGCTATGCAGACGATAGTACAGTGCATGCGGGGTATCTCGGACAAGCAGCGGCTGGGCAGGCGGTAACCAAGGAGAAACGGGAGAATCTTGTCATTGAGCTCAATCAGGCTTTGGACCACATTTCTGTATGGGGTACCAAGAACTTGGTTGAGTTCAATGCTAAGAAAACCCAGGTCTGTGCTTTCACGGCAAAAACATCGCCATTCCTTTTATGTCCTTCTCTTCAGGGCACAACACTGGAGCTAGAGAGCAGTATCACCATGCTCGGTATGGAGATTCGCTGTGACTTAAATCCAAAGAATTACATCGAAAGTGTGATAAAAACAGCCTCACGCAAACTCGGAGTCCTGAACAAGGTGCGGCGTTTTTTCACGCCCGAGCAACTGTGCTTGTTGTATAAGACGCAGGTGCGGTCTGGCGTGGAATATTGCTCGCACCTCTGGGATGGCTCCGCTAAGTACTTGCTCGATGCTTTGGAGAGGTTACAGCGGCGCGCAATCCGCATCATAGGCGATGAGGAGATGACTAAACACCTTGAGCCTCTTCAATTACGCCGTGACGTGGCATCACTAAGCACGTTCTATCGCCTGTACCACTGCGAGTGTTCTGAGGAGTTATTCTCTCTTATTCCACCTTCCCCTTTCCTTCAGAGGACCACGCGCGCTGGCTTACGTTGTCACCGTCTAACTGTGGCTACAATTCCAACGCGTACAAAGAAATTTGGTGACTCATTTCTTTGTCGTACTATCCGTAAATGGAATGCTCTGCCCACTCACGTGTTCCCTCCCTCTTACAACCTGGGATCCTTTAAAAGAGGCGTGAAGAAGCAACTTGCAGGCCGGCAGGGTGAGGATGGCTGGTGTGGCAGTTAGAACTGCTGTATCAGCTATCTTCGCGTCTGGACTTCACCTTCACTTAACATCAGGTGGGGTGGAGTCATTTGTCGGATCTATCTATAAAAAAAAAAAGCTAGTTTACTATCTGCCTCTAACTCCATAGTGAATAGGATGTTGGGGTGTATAGAGTTAAGGTGATTTAAAAAGGCAGAAATTTGATCTGTTGGGAGGATTGTGAAAGTATCATCTACGTACCGCTTATATAGCCTGGGTGTGACAGGTGCTACGCTGAGAGCCCTCTTCTCGAAGTCTTCCATGAAAATATCGGCGACAACAGGTGAGACAGGGGAACCCATTGCAACACCCTCCATTTGTACATAGAAGTCATCCCCCCATAACAGGTAGCCAGATGTAAGGCAATGCTCCAGTAATACTGCATATTCTATAGGCATATTATTTTCAAGTAGCTTCTTCTTAGTGATTTCAATGCAGTCCTGTACTGGTAGGCATGTAAATAAGGATTGAACATCAAAACTGACCATGATTTCATTGTCCATGAGACGTTGATCTCTAATCTCATTGACAAATTGGTATGAATCTTTCACAAAGGCTGTTGTGTTACCTCTCAGTGGTGAAAGTAACTTTGCTACGTGTTTAGCCAAACGGTATGTTGGTGAATCAATCTGGCTTACAATCGGACGTAGCGGAGCATTCGGTTTGTGTATTTTCGGTAACCCATACAGTTTTGGTGGCTTGGGACATGCAGGAATTAGGTAGTTGATGTCAAGATCCAACGTTTCGGAAAGTGATTTGATGAGTTCACTTGTCTTTTTGAGAATCTTGGCGGTCGGATCATTCTTCACAAGTTTATATGTGTTCTCATCCGATAGAAGTTGTAATATCTTGTCGTTGTAATCTGACGTATCCATTACTACCGTGGCGTTTCCTTTATCTGCACGAAGTATAGTAAGTTCTAGCTTAGTCCGCAAGTTCTTAAGTGCAAGGTATTCATCACGAGGAAGGTTTGATTTCGGTGGCTTGCTCCGTCTTAACACTGATGAAATGTCTTGACGCAGCGCCTCCATGTCTTCCTTTCTCATGTTGTTTTTCACTAAGCAATCCTCTACGTTACAGATAATTTCTTCGTACGGTATCCTGCAGCAGATATGAAACATAGGCGCGAAAATAAATCTGCAGTGTGTGAACATGCATTAGGGGGACCAAACCACTACATTAGATTTGATAGACCACAGATCCTTGCAGCTGAGCGGCGGTTCGTTCCTCGAATGATGCGCGAGGCTATTGAGTTTAAAAAATATCCAAATTTCAATAGGGAAGATGGTTGGTATATACCACCAGCTTGGGAACCTATTATACAGAAGATAAAATCCCAACCCCGAGCACACACTGCAAGACTATCAGATACTATTAGTTTTTTTTGTTTGCATAATTTAATATAAGAAGGAGATAGAAAGCCTCTCTTGAATTTGTTTCGCCGGTTCTTCTCAGGAAGGTCTCCCAATTTTGGTACCGGTGGTAATTTACGGTAGTTAGGATCAAATAAATAAACTCAAAATTACAAACAAGAATTTTAAATAAAATACTTTATTAAGTAAATTAAATAATAAATTCATACATAGACAATAAAACTTAAAAATCGAACAATGAAATAACCAAACGCTCAATAAAAGTCTTTCGAAGGTAGCTCGACAAATTAAATAAAAGTTTTATTCTGACGACGAAGCCTGTAAAGGCTACGAAACGTCAATAAACAAATAAAGTTTCGTGCATTAACCCGTAAAAACTAGTTTTATTTAATGAGTGATGTGCGTGAAAACCTAAGAAACAAATATGTTTTTTATGAAATAAGTTAACGCCCTTTTTTCAATAGTTCATAATTTTAATAATCAAAGTACAACGTAGTGTTAGCTTATTGATGCCCTTTTTGGAAAAGTCAGCTGGACGGGAGGCAACAAATTCTTCAAAGGTATTTTGAACTGCCTCTCGGTTATAGATTTTTTTCCCCGCTAAGAAGTTATCCAAATTCTGGATAAGGTAGAAGCCTGTAGAGGCAAGGTCTAGTGAGTACGGTGGATGACGGAGAACTTCCAACCCAGAGCTCTGTCTAATTTGGAGATCGTCCGCTGTGTCGTTTGAGGTTATAATAATAAATATTTCCAACAATCACCAATTAAACCACCAATTAGCCTAGCCTCAAAGTATTCATCATACAAACATCTGACCCCACCAGGATTTGAACCCGGGACCTTCGTACATACCACTCGACCACGGAGGTTGGGGTCGCGCGTTGTCGTACAGGAGCAGCGGAGCCGAACGATTGACCAAATCTAGTTGGAGATTTTCCAGCTTCTCCATCATTGTGTTCAGTTTTTTACAGTACTGTAATCTGCAGTGATGATCATCCCGTTTGGTGAGAAGCTGTGATGAATGACACCGGCGTTAGACCACCAAAAAGTGAACATCACTTTTTAGGAGTCAGTTTTCGTTTAGGGCATTATTTAGGTGCTGAACCAGGATCTAACCTATTCACTGAGCACTTGTGATTGTCGAACAGAATCCATTTCTCGTCACAAGTAACAATGCGATTCATATACCTTCGTTTGTATGCCTGTTGAGCAGAGCAAGGCTCGACTTGACGCGTACTTCGCGTAGGCGATCACTCCATTGACTTGCCCGTTTGACGCAAATGGACCATTAATGTTTAGATGCTAACATCGGAAGACGCTGCTAATTCAGCTGTATATTGAGAATCATCAGCTTCCACAATTGCCTTTAATTCGTCATTGTCGACTAAAGTTTTCGGTTGACCACAAAGTTCATTTCTTAGGTCGAAATTTATCAACTTTCGCAATCACTAGTCATAAGACCAAAAATATACATACTATCATACTTCTCCGTGATGTAAAGAAGCCATCTTCCGACTGTATCTGCAGTCTACACTAGGCCAGCGTGGTGGGTTATAACCCGAACACTATTTCGTTCATCGAGGAGGACAAGGCCACAATAGTGTGAACATTATGGTATGGAAATAGAAGATTATAAGGTACTTTTTGTAGCAAAGACAGCTTAAAGTAAAGCAAGATTGAAGATGAAAGTTAAAGTGAGGCAAAAAACATACGGCCGCCAAGTTCTTGGTAGCGTAATTGGTTAGTGCGTCCGAAGGCGCAGGCTCTAATCCGCAGTCTGAAAACTAGACAGAGTGGATTTTTTCTAGAAAAAAAAATCTTTTATATTTTTATAGTTAAAATGAAAATAATGTCACGTTTTTGCAGTCGAGAGCACTCCATAATTTTACAATTATCATAAAATGGCCAGATACAGTTATACTTGTTTTAGCATTTTCCGAAAAAATCCATAGTGATGTCTGTTTTTTTGTATACCATCAGAAAGCAGCAGTCCTAACGAACTAAAACATAAAAGTTGTAGACCTTTTAATTTACTACAATTTGTCATTATAATAAAACAAACTATTTCCCCCTCTTAAAAGGTCTCCCGGGAAGGGTGAGGCCTTCCCGACCTTAATTTGCCCGTAAATTGTTTTTTCTCTTCTTTATTTATGAACCTTTGAAATGAGTTTCATCGCGTTATGATTTTTTCGGTCGCAAAAATTCGATAATAATTTTTGTGGCCCTGGCCTACAAAGGCTCATTTATCAATGTACCTGGGTACCTGGGTACCTTTATCCCGAAGTTATTCTTGCTTCAAAAGCTACCTTGCTGTTGGACCTGGCTACATCATATTTGGTGGCAGTAATTAGAATCGACCAATCCAATTAGTCCGTGTATGCGTGTGGAGGGCGGCTGCGGTTGTGACTCGCTATCTCTATGGGCGAAACAAAACACATGGGGTGGATAGCCCGTGCTTACAGCAGGGATTATAATACGTTTCAAGCAATTTACAGCAAATGGGCTAACAAATTAACTATTAGGAAACTAAAACTTAAGTGTGGGCCATGCCAAACCAGCCATGTTCATCATGTCGGCTTTAACCCAATCTACCAAACACACGTCACTGAAAGATTATCCCTCTGTCTGAATTCTAACCTCCATTACTTTCCCGGACGTACGCCTCAATCCTAGCGGGAAACCTGCTTTGCCTCACCCCTCTTGTCTGATGAGGACTATTAATACGTTATTCATATAGTCACGAACCGAAAACTATATTTGGCTCTGTCGTACTCGTAAAAAAGCCAAAGATATACGTACTGCACCAGCAAAAGAGAACCGTTTTTCCTATACGCACACAGTGTTAGCACAGCGGGAGGTCGATCACAGGTCGATTATGGGTGATGCAAAGTGAACGTGTTATGTTATCTGTTTCATGATTTTTTATAGAAACCAGGGAAAAATTACCTATTCACCATATTAGGTTTGTCTCCAGTTCATTCACTCTTGCCGCTATTCGGCTCTGGAAAGCACTTCCTCTAAACGTTCGAATCGCTACAAATCGTACTGTGTTTAAGACTTCGGTGGGGGAACATTATTTAAATCAATCGCATAGTGCTAAAGTTGAAACAGCATACTAAAATCGGACACTATATTATAGGTACATATGTATCTATGTATGTATATATGTGTGTGTGCATGTATATTTATAAGTCTGTATAATGTGTATGTATATGTATTAAACGATAATTAATTTTGTTTTTCTCATTGTTTGATGTTTGCTCTTTTCTATGAATGTCTGCCGTTTTAATGACTGCTGGTCTTTCCGGTTGACTAGTAGAGAATGCCATACCGGCATTAAGTCCGTCATAAGCAATGTAAAGGCATAAAAGATTAAATTAAATAAAAAAAATAACCGCAAAGGACCTACTCAACGAAGTATAACATTTTATTTTTAACTATCGACCCGTCCGTCCTCCCTTCCCTTCGGTGAAGATTTTTTTTTTATTCTTGGGTATGGTTCATCCTAATTTCCAAATTTTTTAGAAATGTGAAAGTTTGTATGTTCGTTACTTAATCACGCAAAAACTTTGTATGGATATGGATGAAATTTGGTACGCATAATATATAGTTTATAACATAAATTAAGACATAAGACACTTTGTATCCCGGATTTTTTTAAGCTCTTGAGGGATTCTCAAAAATCTTAAAGTAAAGCAGACGAAGTCGTAGGCGGCCGCGTTCCTAATTACTAAATCTATTGCTAAAATTTGCATCAAAATACGTTCTGTACCAACTTTAAGACATAAGCGTAATAACTCAAAGACAGCGGAAACAACTTTCCTTTATACTGTGTAAAGATATAACAAACACATCTTCCACAGTTTTTTGTTGTAATACCAAAATTAGTTTTCTAGTTATATTTTCTTTAGATTTAAACATCAAGCAGTTACATGCTTAAAAATAAAAATAAATATAACAAAATACTTAAAATATTAACGTTGTTCATTTTTGATATTTTGGAATGATTAGGGAATAATTTTGCAGTTTTTATCAGTATAAAAGTACTATCATTTATGTGGTTGAATACAATATTTATTTATTGCGCTATCGTACACAAACATGACATAAATTGTCATATTACATTTAAAAGTTTATCTCTCAGAAAAATCAACTTATATGAATCACATTTAAGCGCACCTAGCGACATCTATTGTAAAAAATGCATTTTCTTCGCAATAAAGCTGCCACATGGACATTCTAATTAGAGACTTATGTTTCTTCCAATATATTGAAAGTCAACAACCTTTCCAATTTATTGTTTTCGTCTTACGAATTTTCGATTAGGTCACGTGTCCGGACGCGATCAGGCCACGTGTCCTGGCGCGAGTTAAACAGTTTTTACCTTTTACAAAAAAAGTGTACAACGCCGTTACAGACGTTTTCACTTCAAAAACATTTTGATAACTTAAACTTTGACACGAGGAATGTTTGAAAATGTAAAGAAAAGTGGAAAATAAACGGAAGTAGATAAACACCTGAAATAATTATAGAATGTGTGTTGCTGTAGCCGCTATCGCAACAAATAAAATGAAGGTGGTTTTTAAACATTAAACATGATATTTTCGTCTTGTTCAGCTCAAATTGGGTTTTATTGTAGTATGATTCGGATGTCTTCGTTTACAAGCCCGATAGATAGGTCCGACACATTACTGCACTCCATCTGAAGTTAAGTGACGGTGAAGTCCAGACGTGAAGATAGCTGGTACAGCAGTTCTACCTGCCAGACCAGCCATCCTCACCTTGTCAGCTTACATGTTGCTTCTTCACGCCTCTTTTTAAAGATCCGAAGTTGTAAGAAGGAGGGAACACGTGAGCGGGCAGAGCATTCTATTTATGGATAGTGCGACAAAGAAATGAGTCAACAAATTTCTATGTACGCGTTGGAATTGTGGCCTCAGTTAGACGGTGACAACATAAGCCAGCGCGCGTAGTCCTCTGAAGGAAAGGGGGAGGTGGAATAAGGGAGAATAACTCCTCAGAACACTCGCCGCGGTACAGAAGATAGAACGCGCTTAGTGATGCCACGTCACGGCGTAATTGAAGAGGCTCGAGGTGTTTAGTCACCTCCTCATCGCCTATGATGCGGATCGCGCGCCGCTGTAATCTATCCAAAGTATCGAGCAAGTACTTGGCGGAGCCATCCCAGAGGTGCGAACAATATTCCACGAAGACCATACCTGCGTCTTATACAACAAGCACAGTTGCTCGGGCGTGAAAAAACGCCGCACCTTGTTCAAGACTCCGAGTTTGCGTGGGGCCGTTTTTACCACGCTTTCGATGTAATTCTTTGGATTTAAGCCACACAGAATTTCCATACCAAGCATGGTGATACTGCTCAAATTTAAGTTTGTGTACCTACTCATTACATAATTTTGTTAGAAACCAGCTTCATGGAAACACATTTTCTACCTACTTTTGGAATAATTTTAATATATCTGTATTGTATTCAAAGTATTTTATGAAATTTCGATATCAGTTTCTTAGTCTAGTATGTAAGAGTGTCTGCCTCTGCCTTCAAGTGATTATAATAACAATATCAAAGCTAATGAATATAACGCCAAGGACTTTATATATAAAAGGGATTTTTGTCATGGCCGATATATGCGAATTGTCGTGATGATTCACATAGACTGTGATACTATCTTATATACAACGACATATGAACATAATGTTATTGGAATAGGACTATGATTCTTGCGGTTAGGAAATAAATATGTAATGCTTGCTCACCGAGTACCGTCCACCCACATTCTATATATCTTGAGAGCCATATCCAAAATGGAGCGGGCTTTTACAGCCCGTTTACTCTCTGCGCGGGAGCCGGGAATCCCAGTGTGACGGGCAACCTGAGCCAGTTTCAGGGACCATTACGCCCGTCCCTCTCCGCTCGGGGGCCAGGAGAGCTGCTACATTACTTAACTCAAGGGACCTAGTCCCCAACAGACCTCCTACCTCCCCTTACAGTCTGCCCATGCCTCGCAACCGATCTCTCCCAAAGAACTCAGTGGGCCCAATACCACACACAAACTCAACAAGCGGTCTTATTGCCTTTGCAATCCAATACGTCTACGTTGACGTCCTTATAGCCTTACCAGGTCGTAGCGCGTCCGCTAGTCCGACCTGGGCTCCCCTTGTTGATGAGAGATCTATTAGCATACTCTCCGGCCACTGTTCATTACAAGAAATAGGGCGGACCATACTCCATGATCGAGCAGTAGGAACCTTAACTATGCCATCAAGGACTTACCATTATATTCCTTGAACTCACCAAACCATTCTGGAGCTTAGATGCATATGGGCGGATATGCAGGTCGGGCAAAATTTTTTTATTGAATAACAAAGAAAAGCGCTTCTTCCTCTTTCCATAGCACTAAGAGCTGTATTTCTATCTCTTTTCTGGGCTAAGATAATTCCGTGCATAATGTCGGTTCTTACAGATTTTCTAAAATCATTAGAACCTTAAGGTTTCATTTTCACTTCCTTCCCTCTGCGTCTATATTGCTGTATTTTTCTTTTGGTGGATTGAAAATTTGGCCCTTATGCTTAAAAAAAATATTCGCACCAAGGCTACGTAAAAGGAGTCACGCCTTTATGGTTCAAACAGTGATTTAAAATATTCATCGTAACTAAACCTCCGATATTATGCATCTAAGATTCCTTTAATAACTTTAAAACGGTTGTAGATATACGACTTTATGCCTTTTGTTTTAGAAACTTTGTAAATGCATTGGTGGGCCAATGTAAAAATAAATCGTTATGGATGTGAACTATTCAAAATATGGCGCCAAAAAATTAGCGACATGGGGCATTATCAGCCACGGCATGTCCAATGACTAACTCTGAATTAGTTTAAGTGTAATGAGATACGTTGTGATTGGTCGTTGCGCGATCGTATGTCTGGCCGTCTGTCACTTTGCTCCTTGCACGCATTGTTTGTTTACATTTCGGTGTTTTTGTTTTACCTTCGGTCTGTTGGTGTTTTGTGAAGTGAGAGACACTGAGAAACCTATATCTACTGCAAAGTACAATGATCTGATGACTCTTTTGAAATGAGTTCCTATGTAGTTTCATGTCTACTGTAGAAATCTTACTCATAACGGAAATATTCCCGACTTTCCAGCAAGTGACTAATTAATATACAAAATGCGTCAAAAAAATTGTACCTCTTAGAAAATCATTTTTAAATGTCATTAACTTTTAATATGCACATGTAGTCACAATAATAATGATTTATTTTAAAAATGTTTCTTAATTGACTTAATTAAAAACATTAATTTTCATTATCAAATAAAACCTAGTGCAAAAAATAATGTGACACAAAAATTCAATGCAAAGGACATTGTTCAGCGTCCATACATAGTTAGCCTAAGAACCAACAATCATGAAATATTATTTTCTAGGTTCAAAATCGTAAGTAAATAACTGTAAAAACAAAGATTATTGACGGACACTTCTGAGAACTTAAATTATTAGGAAAACTATTTTTTTTTTGAGGTTATGTTTAATATTCAATGAAACATAGTTCAACCCATGAATTTAGAATGAACTCAGTATGAAGTGAATTAATATTACAATTAATTCATTTTATTCGGTGCGATTTTAAAGAATAACTATTAGGAAAAACTTGGTTAAGTAGGAATCATGAATAAATAAAAACTGTAGTTTGCATCTTATTTATTGACTATTTTTCACATAATTGTATCATATTGTTTATTGTATTTATTTGTATATCACATGTTTTTTGTGTAAATATGCAGCGTGAATGTGTATCAGGTGTTCTTGAATAATTTGGCAGTATGATCCTCTCAGGATGTTATGGCACAGGTTCACTAGCACTTGGTAATAAGGGCTCTGCTCTTTGGTAACATCGATGGCATATCAGATAGCCGAAATAGTTAAATTAAAGGAAAAACAATCGCAAATAAACACACAACAGGTAATCCGAAACGAAAATGCACTTTCGGGTATATTATACTACTCTTTGGAATGCAGGAATGCCACAGATTACTACAAATGCAAACTGCATGCACCACAACCACAGAGTAACGATTTTTATGCCGGCCCTTCACTTGACAACAGTTTGTCCTTGTCATGCTTGATAAGGAATGAAAAGGACAGACTGATGTCATATTTTAAAATAGCAAATACGAATAGCTAATTAAAGTGCCGGCATTAGGAAGAAAGAGTATTTTGTTTGCAGCGCTGCCATAGATTATACACATAAAATGGTATTTATTGTCTCAGATTATTTTTCAACTTTTTAATTTAGCTTACTTAACTGGAAGTGTCCGTCACAATCTAAATACTGATAATTATCGCAAAAAATATACTAAGAATTATCATAAATGCCAAATTGGTGTTGGTTCTTAGGCCAATTTTAGCATTGTCCTTTGCTACCGTGAGAGTCGCTTGTTGCATTTCCTTGTGTGGGTATAAAACGGTCCACGCGGAGTCAACGCACAGATTATACTGAAGAAAAATCACCTCGAAGATGGATACCACAGCTGATGAAGCCGCTCAAGTATTTGCACTATGGCAATTAGGGATGCGGCAGTGTGATGTTGCCCGGCAACTGAACCTGAACCGTTTTTCCGTTCGAAGAGTATACCAGTGCTTCATAGAGACTGGTGGCTATATCCGGAGACATGGGTCCGGTAGACGTCGCTGCACTTCAGAAAGAGACGACCGTTGAACAGGTCGTCTCTGTCGAACTCTGAGAAATCGTCTCTCTAACGCTGTTGAGTTGCAACAGCAGAAGCTGCTGGCAGTTTGTAGACGCAGCGTGAGCGTCTCTACGGTTAGAAGAAGACTGAAGGAGAAAAGATAGCGGCCCACAGAGCTGCTACGGGTCCCAAATTGACAGCAGCGCATCGGCGAGCCCGCTTACAGTTTGCTCGTGACCACGTCCATTGGACCCTTGAGCAGTGGAGAGCTGCTCTTCACAGACGAGACGCGAGTGTGTCTTTTCTGCAACGATCGACGGAGAAGAGTATACCGGAGGCAGGGTGAACGTATTGCGGAAGCCTGCATCCAGGAGACGGTGGAATATGGGGGCGGGTCGGCCGTGTCTGCGTCTCTCGGACTAGAAGTACTCGCGGACAAGGGTCGCTGACTGCTCGCCGCTATGTCGCAGAGATCCTAGAAGTGCATGTGGTCCCCTTTGCTGAATCTTTTGGCGAGGGGTTCATATTAATGCACGACAACTCCCGCGCCCACACTGCAGCTATCGTGAATGACTTCTTACAGAGGTCCCAAATCTCCGCCAATTCACCCTCGCTGCCTTCCAGTTACCGCCTCGAAAGTCACTCGTCATCTGTGTCTTCCCTCCTAAAACCGAACTGTCAATATGACATTGGTTCAGGAAGGGGAAATGTCAATGTTTATGGTATTATCAAAGAGAATAATAAGGCTCTATGCACACTTACCATAGTTTGCGGAAGTTCGCGATTATTCGCGACACGAATATTTAATATTTTTACTGCTGGAAAAATGGGTATAGGCGTATATAGAGGGGGGGAGAGGAGTTAAGGGGTGAATTTGAATCATCAACCTCAAACTATCACTAGGTTCATTCGCTCATTCGAGTTTAGAAAGATTTCGGTGCGGTCATATCTAACGATTTAATTTTTTCAGGAATTTTCCTATAACAACTGCTGTTATTTAAAAATGTGAGATCTTAATGAAAGTTAGGTTTGACTTGGCCAGTATTCATTACATCAGTCATTTTATAAAGTTATTCAATTTAAGTATTTAAATATATTTGTTATTCTGATAAATAAATCCAATAAAGCAAAGAAATGACAATTGATTTTCGGCATTACTTTTTTCTGTGTATTTTCCTGTATTAAGTCTTGTCACCTTTCTTGAAGAACAATACGGCCAAGCTCCGGTGCCACGCCTTGGGAGTTCTCCCGGAGAAGAGAACAGAGTTAAATATACGCCGGCCGCTTCAGCACCGTGTTCCTACTTATTTATTTCTTAATATGTATAATGTTTATTATTTACGTTTACATTAGTGTATTATGATAAAAACTTATTCTTTCGTATTTCGTATACCAGGAGGGAAGAGGAGGGATACGATGTACGTCGTTGAGTAGGTCTTTTGCGGTTATTTTTTTTAGTATCCTGATTTTGAAAGAATTATTCTTAATAACCTGAATAAGTTTTTACAACCTATTCACTCTGTGTTCGGCATTGCCAAGTAAGAACTTTCCATATCGTCGTTACATGATAGGAAACAAAGTTCATCTATGGTCCACGTGGAACTGGATAGCAGATGCCTGAAGATATCAACCGCTGTCGTCGACCTTTAATAACTTCGCTTTGTTTCTGTTTTAGTAATAGTACTGTGTTTAAAATAAGATAACATTAAAACCTAGTATCTATGTTTATTTTTTTAGAGAGCAAAAGATTATTATTTCTCCATTACGATATGAGGATATCCATACCCGTATGTATTATAGACCAGGGTCGATAATTTTTGAGACCAAAAATAATTATAGTAGGATGAAACCCATTGGAAAAGGTAGAGAATATAACAAAAATGAAAGGAAAAATAAATTACGGGCGATCTGAGGTCGGGAAGGGGGAGGGGGTGAGTTTTTAAGAGTAAAAACCGGTTAATCTCGATTTCCGGTAAAACTGCAAGTCCTATGAAATAAAGCTAAATGGCAAAGTTGTAGGTAATAAAAAGATGTACAACTTTTGTATCGACACTTTTTTCACATAACCTCAAAATCTATGTGAAAAATTCGAATAACCGAGTTTTTAGTTTTTTATTTTTATTTTTTGCAAAAAAAAATTCTTTCACGAAACTAAGTGAAAACTTACCTTTGTATGTCCCAAACATACAGTAATTTTTTTGATTTAAAATATTCATTTTTTCACCTTATTTTGACTTAATATCGAAAAAGCACCCTAATTTTCAATCGAAAATTCTCACGTCAAAATATCTGCTTTTTTAAAAAAGTTGATGTGTTTTTTGTTTGTTGAAATTTCTTCTTTCTGATGGTATAAAAAAAATATACACTACTATGGTAAATGTTCTCAGAAACTGCAAATTAATAATGAAAAAAACTCCAATCCGAAAAATTGATTTGAATCATTATGTATAATTTTGAACTATTTATTAAAATTTACACTTTAATTACTCGAAAAACGTAAGATTTCTTGTTATATTAATAAACAGAAAAATTACAAATCCATAAAACATGCAAAAATAGTTGTTGTAAGTAGGTATTAAAAATAGGATTTTCGGATTCGAGTTATTATCATTATTAATTTGCAGTTTCTGAGAACATTTACCATAGTAGTGTATATTGTTTTTTATACCATCAAAGAGTAGAGATTTCAACAAACAAAAAACACACCACCTTTTTTAAAAAAGCAGATATTTTGACGTGTGAATTTTCGATTGAAAATAAGGGTCCTTTTTCGTTAAGTCAAAATAAGGTGAAAAAATTAATATTTTAAATAAAAAAAAATGCTGTATGTTTGGGACATACAAAGGTAAGTGTTCACTAATTTTTTTTTTTGCAAAAAATAAAAATCAAAAACCAAAAACTCGGTTATTCGCATTTTCACATAAATTTTGAGGTTATGTGAAAAAAGTGTCGATACAAAAGTTATAGATCTTTTTATTACCTACAACTTTGCCATTTAACTTTTTTTCATAGGACTTGCAGTTTTACCGGAAATCGAGATTAACCATTTTTTACCCTTAAAAACTCACCCCCTCCCCCTTCCCGATCTCAGATCGCCCGTAATTTATTTTTCCTTTCATTTTTGTTATATTCTCTACCTTTTCTAATGGATTTCATCCTACTATATTTTTTTTTCACTTTTCACCATTTTTAAAATTATCGACCCTGGTCTATTACGTCTGAGCGTAATAATAAGATTCTCCTTTATAACGTAACTATACTCAGCAATTGATTTCATTACGTTGATTAATAAATTTTCAGTAATAGTTAATTGGTGTCGTTTATAAAAAAATATTTATATAACGACAGAGTTATAATTATTTTGTGAAAATTTTGGATAAGGATTTTAGACAAGATAGTGAATGTTTTTTTTTAGATTGTCAATATGAATTCATTGTGCGACATTGACAGAATGTTAATATCAGAATAAAAGTATCATTTCAATGGAATGAGTCCCAAATTATAGCATCTGACTGTACATATTTTCGGGTTAACTTACATAGACTTGAACTAATTTAAAAGCCTGTGGAAGTGTCTAAAATATTTTTTATTTGTTTATTCATCGTGAAAAATAGGTCAATACATGGTGCGGTAAAAAGAAAAAGATGGTGCAATATGTTTGCAATCACAAAAAAAATATAAATACCACTAATACTTCACGAATATGACTGGTTTTGCAGTGTCAATAGCGTCTACAAAACTAATTCAACTCAAAGTACCAATGACCGCCAATGATTACCCTGACATCAATAAGAACTGTATTATTATCGCAATACTATATAAACTAAGAGAAAACTGTTACAAGCATCATTTGGTAATCATTGCCCAACAGTACAATTGGAATTAGAAAGATGCGTGCACTAGTTTTGGTAAGCCTGGCGGCGGTGCTGGCTGTGGTCTACGCAAGAGAGACTCGTTATAAGAGGGAAGCTGATTTGGTGGCGGCGGCTTCTAATCATTGGGAGAAAGGCGGTGGTGGCGAGCACCATGGAGACCATCACAGTGAACATGGCGGCCACGGAGAAAAGGGATACAAAGGTTTCCACGAACATGATCATGGACAAAAGGGACACTCACACCATGAGGGACACAAAGGTCACTATGGCGAACACGGCGGGCATAAGAAACACCATCATCATGATGATGGTTATTACGATGAGCATAACCATGGCGAGAAAGGTGAGAAAGGGCACGGCTTCGAAGAAAAGGGGCACTTCCATAAGGGGCATTCGGCTAAAGGTCACCACGGTGTGCACAAAATAGACGAGTTTAAAAAGGATAAACACTTCCACGACAAGCACGGTGAGTCTGGGTTTGAGGAAGGCTATGGTGGTCACCACCATGAAGGTGGATACAAGAAGGGCGGTGAATTCCACAAAGGCCACAAGCACGGTGGTTTCCATGAACATGAGCATGGCGAGAAAGGCCACCACGAGAAGGGCGGTCATCACCACGACCACAAGGGCTTCCACGACGAAGGGGGCCATCACGAGCACCACCACCACGGCGAAGGACATGGCAGCAAAGGAGGCCACGAAGACCACAAAGGATGGGGATGGGATAAGGGTCATAAATAAATTTACTTCTTAGCAGTGTGATATTTTGTTATTGTTAATATTTTGTGATAATGGAATTGTACCTACGGATGAAGCGCGTGTTAATTTTTATATTTTAAACGAATAAATAAAATTATTTTCCTGTAAGTAAATATGTTTTACTATTTTTTACTGTACCAATTTATGTACTGCATATGTTTTATTTGCAGCATTGCCTTCAATATTTTATTATTACCATAAATGATTAAAACATTAGAATAAAAAATTTGGATTTAATTTTATTATACCTGTAAGTGCGTAAAGTGGGCAACATTACAACTTTTTTGCGAAGCAAAAGGGGATAGTTGATCTACTTACTAAAATACACCCTATCTACCAAATCTTTTAAACAAAAAAAAATGTTAAATAGCTACTTTCTTATTTGATGCAAAGATAACTTCTCTAAAAGGGCGCTCTAGATCAGGAATGGGCAAACTGCTATCCGCGGGTCATCTCCGGCCCTCGAATGGTTGAAATCCCGATTTACTTCGCTTAAACCAAAAGTGTATTTACCCTGATGTTAAGCTGCAGCGGAATGGCATTTGCCACTATGCTATGTTTTGATTTGATTTACAAATTCTGGGAATGCAAATCGTATGTGGCCTATACAAAAAATTTGCCTGTCATGAATTCTAATAGTAAATATTCTGGACCCCGCCCGACTTCCAAATTATGAACCACATATAATTATTTCTTACTTTTTAGTTTTATTCAATTTTAAAGTCGGTTTTCTGTTTTTGTTTCAAACTATTTTTTATGAATTTTATTGAAAACAATAAATTTTCATATAATAATTTTACCACTTGATTTTAATTAAAATATATATATATATGCACAGACATGAAAAAAGACGGACGTAATATCAAACTAAAATGATGTGAACCATGCAAGGTCCTACAATTTTGCCTGTTGTACACTACCTCAACTCACCAGACCAAATGCACCAGGTCCAAAAACTCGCTGCCATTTGACCCCGCGTGACAGCGCCAGTGACACATTCAATTGATCCGACGAAATTTTAAAAAAATGCCGTCTTGAGTAATGATATCATGTAAAAACTACATGAGTAAATTTCAAAAGTCACAAGGAATCACCTACCATGCGCAAGTAAAGACGAATCGGGATAAGTATTCTAAATTATACTATATTCAATGTGATGAAAATTCCATACAAAAAAGTAAATTTAAAAAATCTAAAAGACTGATTTATATTACTGCAAATAAAAACTGAAAAGAAGAAAAACAAGTGCACTAGTCTATAATTCTGTTAAGTAAGGGACAAAGCTACTTTAACGGTCGGGACCCATTATTGAAAAATATGATCCATTCTTGAATATCTAATGGGACCCGATAGTTTAAGGGTTTTTTGAGTTTTTAAATTTACTTTTTTTATTTCAAACTTTTTAGTTAGGATTATAAGACGGTATCTACAACAGTCTTGTCACTTGTCACTCGTCAAGGGAGTTAATATCGCGGGGGTTATTAAGAACCTTGCGGTGCAGCGGTGGTCTAAACGATTGATTTATTAAGACATACAGAGACCTTACCAAGGGTCAATGCTACAATGTGGGCCTCAATTTCCGCAAAAATGTGTGAAGTTAACTCAAGTCGTACCTACCTACATATCCAATGCATGTTTATTTTATAGTTAACCAGTACTTATTCAAAAAATCATCTTTTGCTTATGTTCTTTTTAGCATTAATATAAAATGCATTTACTTTTATTCGTCTACTATCTAAAATTGACTGTGGCTGCATTGTCAATGTCCGGCTTTAAGATTGTGTTATACACAAATGCAGTTTTACCTATATACTTCACAGAAACCAAATATGTAGATGTCAAAGCTTAACTTCAAATGTTGTTAATCATCCTATATACAATACCAATCAATGACGTTAATGTCGCTGGTTGACGAAATCAATTATTCCCGTCTGTTGTTTAGGACACTGGTAGCAACTACCTTAGATCACTAAATTAAATATTTATACAATCACCAAAGCAAAGTTTATAATAATTGATAAAACTAAAGGCGCAGAATAAAATTTCCATAGAGTTAAGTACAGCACCATAGCAATCTCATTTATTATTTTATCACCCAATGTATAGATTTACATGTCGTTCTTTTTTAAAGCGTTCACAAGTTACAGGTTAAATCGTTCACCAGTTACAGCTTTCTGATCTACCATTTTTTATTGGTAGTGTAAAGCTCGAATAAAGAGTACTTCCACCTATCAATCGGCCTGCTACCAGCCTAGTAGGTATTGCAAATGGTGCAATCATAGCAATTGTTTTCCAAATATTTTTTTCTACCAATAAACAAAATAAGAATAAGTATTTATAAATTACCGAATAACATATAAATATTTAAAGAAAATATAACTAGAAAAAATTCCACGCGGACCAGGCAACCTACCTATAATGCGAAGAGATGGCGCTGCCTTGCAGCTTAAGAATAGCTAGAAGGAATTTCGACGCGGTCCGTGAGGGCCGCGGTAGCATAATTGGTCAGTGCATTCGCCCGGATTGCGAAGGGTGCGGGTTCGAGTCCCGTCTGCTGCCTGGTCCGCGTGGAATTTTTTCTAGTTATATTTTCTTTAGATTTAAACATCAAGCAGTTACATGCTTTAAAAATAATAAAAATTATAAATATAAATATTTACCAAAAATGCTTAGTAATTTTTAGATAAATAAGCAAAATCAAGATATATAATAAGCAAATGAACCAATTACTTAGTTTATTTTTAAATCTTTTTCGTCAATTAAATATTATTGTCCTAACTATCTATACTAATATTATAGAGGCAAGAATTACTCCTAGATTTTATCTACGTTTATAAAATATCGTTGTTGTAAACAGAAACACCAAAATTCTTCAAAATTTCTTCTTCTAACCATTCCGGAACTACTCCTGCTACTCCTGCATAGTACACCGCGCTCTCACTTTGTCATCGTTGTAACTTTTTAATTGTTTGTCGAAATGACATTGTGAAAGAGGCAAAGTTTACTGTCTTTAAATATCAAAAGCGATTTAAGTATTTGTTTAGATGAAAAATAATTTATTAGTACAAAATGTGCATTTTGGAAATGGATATCAACTATTATTTTATTTTTAATTCACTATTTTAGCGATAACGACTTACACATTAAAAATAAATATATGTTGTCGCGGACTTTTTTGTAGAACTATTTAGGAGATACATTTTCACTATACACATGTACTTATATTGATTTTGCAGTGTAGTTCAAAATGGCTCGCAGATGGGACATTTTTTCCGTCTTACGGGACAGTTATTGTTATATTTTGGCCAATTCACTGAATAACTGCATAAATTATTATCTATATGTTATTATTATGTAAGAGCTATATTATTGTCAAGTTTTATTAAAATCCATTTAGTATTTTTTGTGTGAAAGATTAACAAAGATTCACACAAACCTTAGGGCCGACGAAGACCGGCGGTCAAAGCCGCCTGCCTTCTTCGGCCCACCCGTCTCCGCCGGAGGGGAGCAGCCAGAGCGTCCTCCTCCCGCTCCCTCTCCGCTGCCTCCTTCTACCCCATCACAACCTCGCAGAAGGAGGCGGCAGCCTTTCATGCTCTCTAATTGCCAAGCATGGTTCGAACCATACTTGGCAATGAGAGCGCTCCACCGCCGAGCGCCGCCACCAACGTGCTGCGCTCGTTTCGCCAGGCTGGGCACACGATCAGTGTGTGCTCGGCCGTGTCGTCCGAGTCCGGCTGCGGCGGCGCACAGCCGGGGAGCGAGGAGCCTAAAATGCTGCTCGAACCTCCACAGGGGATCCAGGGTCAGGCCGAGATACTTCATGTGCATCTCGACATGAACCTGGATCCCCTCAACCCCGACACGGAGCCCCGGTGGAGTCCTGCGTCTTGGGGCATGGAACGCTATGGCCCCCGTTTTATCGAGGGCCACCTCCAGCCCCAAGAGGCGGATGCGTCGGACGACCATGGAGGGTTCGACCGACGCAAGGTGGAGCACCTCCTCCCACTCCTTCGCTTTCGCCGCGACAAGGGTGTCGTCCGCGAAGCAGACGATATCCATTCGCGGCAAGAGCGAGTCACGCAGGACCCAGTTGTACCCCAGGTTCCATAATAGAGGGCCTAAAACGGAAGCTTGGGGCATACCTGCCGCCACTGTCCACGACTGAACGCACCCCTCCGCGTCCTCGTAGAGGACTGACCTGTCCCGCAGGTAGTCCCGCACGAGGGCGCGGAGGTAGAGGGGCACTCGGTGGAATTCGAGCGCCGCCTCTATGCACTCGTGGGGGATGGTGTTGAACGCGTTTGCGATGTCCAGGGACACCGCAGTCACCACCTCCCCCCGTGCTGAGGCCACCTCAGTCTGCCAAGTCCGGTCCCGTGCCCTCTATGTGCTCGATGATGCGGGAGGCGATGATTTTCTCAAAGGCCTTCCCGGACTCATCAAGCAACACCACCGGCCGATAGCAAGCTACACCACCGGCCGATAGCCCGCTGGAAAGTCCGCCGGGCGGATCGGTAAATATACCTAATCATAAATTCTGTCACATGTTTAATATAAAATAATTGAAACAAGTTTATTCATTAATAAGGAGGGGATATATCTGTAAATAATTTTAGGCCTATATCCGTGCTTACTATTTTGTCCAAATTGCTGGAAAAAATTATAAATAAGAGACTCGTCACTTTTCTTAATGCACACAACATCTTGGCTGCAAATCAATTTGGTTTTAGGTCTGGTAGAAGCACTGAAGATGCGGTGCTCGAGTTGACTAACCACGTAGCGTTAAATTTGAATAAGAAATTAAAAACTGTAGCCATCTTTCTCGACATGTCAAAAGCATTTGACACCGTTTCTGTTCCAATCCTGCTAAATAAGTTAGAAAGAGCAGGGGTCAGGGGTCTGGCACTTGATATTTTTATCAGCTACCTAAGCGAGCGTTCCCAAGTTGTCAAGATTGACAACTTTATTAGTAAAGAGGTATCACTCACTTTCGGCGTTCCACAGAGAAGTGCCCTCGGGCCGACCCTGTTTTTGGTGTACATTAACGACCTATGTATGATGTCATTAAACAACTCCAAAATTATCACCTATGCAGATGATACTGCTATTATAGCTCATGGTACTAGCTGGATGGAATCTGCTCTGAACATAGTTCTGTAGTGGATAAATTCAAATTTGCTTACCCTTAACACCCAGAAAACTAAATATATTACTTTTGCTCCCAGAGTTGCATCCCAGCCGGATTCCTCCTTTGAAATGATTGACTGCCTAATATTACTAGAACACATAACATCAAATACCTTGGCGTGTTAATAGATAGCACTTTGTCTTGGAATAATCAGGTCGATTCCCTCGTCTCAAGGGTTAGAAAACAAATTTTTGTGTTCAGAAATTTACGAGCTCCCTCCGATTTCAGTATACTAAAGGTCGTCTATTTTGCCTTAGTACACTCTATCTCAACATACTGCATTACCGCTTGGGACAATGCTGGTAAGAGTTTCTTTCTTCGATTGGAAAGAGCTCAAAGAGCTGTACTAAAAGTTATGTCCCGTAAGCCCCTTTATTTCCAATTTATAGTAATTTACCGAGGGTTAGATACTCTTTTGTGTTAAATACTGTGCTACGTAAACATGCTACCCTGGTGTATGACCCTAACCTGACAAAACAAGTACGTCGGTGTGCAAGTTAGAGACCTGCAGCCTTGGTGTGGTGAGTCGACAGTATAGATTCCTGAGCCCAAAATTATATAACAAGGTAAATAGAGTTCTTGACATTTACAGGCTTTCTTCAAGAGTATGTAAAGCTTTGGTTGACAATTGGCTATATACGCTTACTTATGAACAGATAGAAGACTTTCTGAATAGATAGTAACGGAGGATAACCTCAGCTTATTCCATTAAGCTGCACACCCACAATCACACTCACACTCTCACACACACACACACACACACACATACACACACACACACACACATACACACATATACCCATGCGCACACGCATAAAATGCATTTAAATGATTTGTTAATTTAAGTACGTTAAATTAAATTTAAATCATTCATAATATTTATTGTTACTTTGTTATATGTAAGGAACTCCAATGTATTCTCAGAGGTGGGCGATAATAGTTGCGACACAGTTTTTATAACTAATGCAATTATTATCCTACACGTTTATTGTATCACTGTTTTTGTTCCAATAAAATATATTTCATTTCATTACATTATGTAACCATTTATATACCAAAATGAACTTAACAAAACATAGATTCCTATGACAATAAAGTTTATTCAAAATTACCTCCGTGATTTTGAATACAGGCCTTCAATCTGCGCGGCCAGTTGTCTATCGCAGCACGAACGAGGTCCTTGTCAATATCGGCGGCTGCCTTAATCAAGGATGTCTTCTGAATGATGAAATCTGGACTGGAGAAGGGTTAGTCTTTGTGTCGGATCAAGACGATTTCACGTGCCGCCAGCCAGTCTTGTGTGCTCTTCGCTCTATGAGCTGGCGCCAAATCTTGTTGGAATACCCAGTGCCTGTTATTGAACATGGTATGAGAAACAGGTTTCACAAGGTTCGTCAGGACTGTATTTTGATACACAACTGCATTCGTTTTTACACCTTTCTCACAAAAATGTACCTCTGTTAAGCCCCAATAAGAAACTCCCAACCATACCATGAGCGAGGAAGGAAAATGACCTCGTTGGACACGCGGAATACGGTTGCTCGCTTCTTCACAACTGTGTACGTACACCTTATCATTTTGTTTGTTTCTAGCTCTCTTCTATGGTAAACATTTTTTCATCCGAAAAAATAATTTCCCGATATTTTTTTTCCCGCGTACGGGTGCGGCCAGAGTGCACTCAGATTCAGAGTCAGATTCAGATTCTGAAAATAAGCGCGAGAAATAAACAGTGTAGTCTAAGCAGGTTGCCTGCTTTTTCTCGCGCTTTGTTTTCTGAGTCTGAATCTGAATCTGAATCAGGAGTGCAATCTGGCCGTACCCTTCGACTACACTGTTTATTTCTCGCGCTTGTTTTCGAAATCTGAATCTGAGTGCACTCTGGCCGCACCCTACCGCTTCAACAAAGCGCGGCATCTCTTCAGTCTCAGGTCCATTAGACGAGCATTCAAACGATGTCCTGTTTTTCTTCGATATGCCCGAAGCCCTAAGTCTTCATTTAACACCCTTTTCACCATGGTTCTGCTTAACCCCATCTGAAGGGCCAACAGTTTCTGCTTACGTTTGGGATTTCTTTGAATTCGCACCTTCACAGCTTTTATCACTGCTGGAGTCCTAACAGACCGAGGGCGACCACTTCTTGACCTGTCATCTACACTAGAGCCTTCATTGTACCGTTTGATGGTACGATAAACGAATCTTTTGGCTATATTAAAATTTTTCAGTATGTCAAAAATTTTAATTGGCGCGTAACCGCAATAAATAAATAAATAAATATTTCCGACACTCACACCAATTAGCCTAGCCCCAAAGTAAGCACTATAAGGCTTGTGTTATGGGATGCTAGGGTAACGGATAGAATACATATACTGTACATATATAAGTATATTTATATGAATACATATTAAACATCCATGACTGGAGTACAAATGCACGTATTCATCACACAAACATCTGCCCCCACCGGGATTCGAACCCGGGACCTCTCGAGTCGGCGACAGCCATGAAACCCGGCGTACAAACCACTCGGCCACGGAGGTCGTCAGTAATAGTACAATCAATCTGTAGGTTGAGTGGTGAAAAAAAAACCTAAAGGGTAAGTATTGTTTTTTCTGTTGCCAAATGACGTCAGTAAGCCACCTTGGCGATGGGCATGTTCAACTCGTAGGCGTTTTTTGAAAAACTCAAAAAAACCGTCAAAAATTTTTTGAAACGCATTTTTCTTGTTTTGTATGCATTTTAGAAACTTTTTTTTTACCATAATTGTAGAGGGCGTTGAGTACTACAATTTATGTCATTGTTGCAATCTCGTACAACAAAAAATGCGCATTGTAGGTGGCGCTAAAGTCTCAAAAAAGTGTTTTTTCACTTTTTCACCCTGAAAATATCATTTTAATGGAAAACTTTAAATGGCAAAGTTGTTTCGTCCATAATTACCAACAACTTTTGTATAAACAATTTTTTTGTATTACTTACCGTTTTCAAGTTATAAATTGCGCAGGTATGAAAAATCCAATAGAGCGGTTTTGGGCAGTTCAAGTACACATTTGCTGTGCACATTTAACTATTTATTTTTTATTTTTTTTCATTTTTTTTTCAATCATGAAAAAAAAATAAAAAATAGTAAAACGTACATTGAAATGTGCACAGCAAATGTGTACTTGAACTGCCCAAAACCGCTCTATTGGATTTTTCATACCTGCGCAATTTATAACTTGAAAACGGTAAGTAATACAAAAAAATTGTTTATACAAAAGTTGTTGGCAATTATAGACGAAACAACTTTGCCATTTAAAGTTTTCCATTAAAATGATATTTTCAGGTTGAAAAAGTGAAAAAACACTTTTTTGAGACTTTAGCGCCACCTACAATGCGCATTTTTTGTTGTACGAGATTGCAACAATGACATAAATTGTAGTACTCAACGCCCTCTACAATTATGGTCAAAAAAAAAAGTTTCTAAAATGCATACAAAACAAGAAAAATGCGTTTCAAAAAATTTTTGATGGTTTTTTTGAGTTTTTCAAAAAACGCCTACGAGTTGAACATGCCCATCGCCAAGGTGGCTTACTGACGTCATTTGGCAACAGAAAAAACAAGACTTACCCTTTAGGTTTTTTTTTCACTGAAACGATATTTTTTTCGACAGATTGACTGTACTAAACGATGCAACTCAATAACTGCAACACGGTCTTCTTGAAGCGTCCACTCCTTAATTTAAAAATGAGTAAAATTCTAAAAAGTATACATTTCTTTAGATTTAAACATCTAGCAGTTAAATGCTTAAAAATAAATAAAATCATAAGTATACATTTTTATTTTCATGAACAATTCGAAATTCGAATTCAATAAACTTTTTTGTGGCCAGCATTCTAAAAGAAAAGTTTTTACTGTGTGACAATACTTATGACCTGACTGTGTAGTATTCGACCAAGCAAAATCATCATGTTGTCACGCAAAGTTAAGCCCGGCTTAACTTTGCGTGGAGTGGAGCTGAAACCTCGCCACCCAACGGTGGTAAGGTTTCAGCTCCACTTTAATAGCATGGTGTCGGTAGTGTAGTCCAGCACTGTGCAAAGCTCGTCGGATCGTCCGAGCACTCACATCATATAAAGCAGCAAAATAACTAGTTGGTGTGAAACGGTTCTCTTCATAACGACGAATCATTTCTGTTATTTGCGTGGCGGCAAGAATTGGTCGTCGTCCCGAATTATTTCTATGATCTGTTAAGTGCCCTTCTTCGCCGTGACGCCGGATCCAAAACCTCACAGTGAATCGCGACATATTGAGTTCTCGTGATATATCACTAATACTTGTCAATCTTCGAAGAGAAATATTATTCCAGCCCTTTGCTCCAGGGTCAAGCTTGTCATTTTATTTCGTTATGAAATTATTATTCGTAAAATTTTGTTCTTGTCCAAACAATGTTCAACCCCAATGGTCTCGCTTCACTCGACTAGATACCGCGCTGTCAAAAAACAACAGCTCCGTAAATGCGGCAACTCATTGTTGTAGTGTATGTATGTCAATTTGCAAGGATGCTATCGAATCTCATAAATCGTGTAGCCAGCTGTTCAACTGCTACCCGAGTAATAGGGAAAATATTGTAGTTTGTAATTAATATGTACCAGGTTATTAATGTAACTCGTAAAATACTTAAAGAAGATGCACTTAATTAAATGCGAATATATCAATATATTTGTGTACTTATACGATTAGGCGTAGGTTTCTTCTTCAGAAAAATGATTAGGCCTCAATTTTTTTTATTTACATGTAATATTTACTTGTACATTATTACAGTGATTCAAGTGTGATAAGGTGGTCACTACATACGAGACATTATTGTAACTCAGTAAGGAAGCTGAGTGTGTAATGATCAATGCCCACGAGCTGAATATGACGTTTTTCAATACAATTGCGAGGACAAAACAAACTTGTATTGTTACTGTTATAAAGTTCAACTGACCTTTGTTGCCAAGTATTTTGACATTTAGAGCTACCTTCAAAAACTTTTCAAAAATGGTTGGTGACAATACTTTTGACTTTCGGCCAATATATCCATCAGAACGTCTCTTTAGAAATTTCGTCAAGTTACTATATGTTTATAAATCAACTGGCGGCAAACAGCCTATCACTCGCGTTTCATGCCTCGATAAGTATTTCTGGGTGGTAAATCTTATTTTTTAATTTTTTTAAGTCGGTTTTATTTTTATTAAAAAAATATTTCATTTTGCCATTTTTAGTGACATACAGAATATGCTACTAGTTGGAACTGTACATGCGTAGATCCACACGGGTGAAACCGTGGGACATTGCTAGTAAATTATATACTAAAACCTTCTCAGATAAATACGCATTTATATGCCGAAAAACCCATCCAATTCGGATCCTTAGCTTTGAGATTATCATGGACACACATACATCTATACAGGTCAAACTGAGAATATCCTTTTTTGAAGTCTGTTATAAGACCAACTGTGCAGCCGGAACAACAGCAATATAAAAAATAGAATAGCTATAAATAAATGTTTCTGAATACGTTAGTTCGTGTTTGTAAACATAAAATAAAATGTTTATTTGTCATCTTAACCCTTAATGGTTGCGTGTAGATGTCGATGACCATCTCCGCGTCTACGCCTGCCTCTACAGGTCCCATAGCGGAAATGTCGAAATTGACCGACTCTATGATCACGTCCAGGTGGCTACAGACTCCGTGCTTCAGCAGATCCCATCATCTAAAATTGTGATCCTTGGTGATTTCAATGCCCACCACTCAGAATGGCTTGGATCGCCCACTACCGATCATGCAGGCAGATCTGCTCACGACTTCGCCTTGGCCTATGGTCTGACACAACTGGTCACCTCGCCTCCGAATCCCAGATGTCGAAGACCATACACCTTCACTGTTGGACCTTCTGCTGACTTCACATCCGGATAATTACAAAGTGTCCATAGATGCCCCTCTTGGCTCCTCGGACCATTGTCTAATCCGGAGTATGGTGCCACTCACTTACTCACCGCGGCCGCAATTTGCTGGCTGTCGTCGTGTGTGGCACTATAAGTCAGCAGACTGGGATGGGATGCGAACTTTCTTTTCATCCTACCCTTGGGGCCAGGTTTGCTTCTCGCAGAATGATCCCAACGTCGCTGCCGATTCTGTCGCCGATGTTGTCCTTCAGGGTATGGAACTTTATGTTCCTTCCTCTGTGGTTCCCATTGGTGGCAAAACCCAGCCTTGGTTTGGTCACTACTGTAAACTGGCATCTCGCCAAAAACAGATGTGTTATCAGGCCTGGGCAAACGCAGCGGCGGTCAGGGATAACAACACTAGCGATCTCAAAAAGAAGTATAACTTGGCCTCCAGGTCTTGTAAAAGAGTAATTGCCAGAGCGAAGTCGGAGCACATTAGCAGCATTGGCGAGAGATTAATAAAACTTCCCTCTTGAACCCGCGCGTTTTGGTCTCTTGCTAAGACTGTTGAAGGAAAATTTTGTAAGCCATCAATCATAATCATAATCATAATCAAAATCATTTATTCAGTTTAGGCTGTTACAAGCACATATGAATGTCTAGAAGCTACGCCATCGGTTCGTAAATCTACGGCGGGAGACCTTGTACTGAGAAGAACTGGCAAGAAACTCAGCAAGGGCTGTTTTTTTCTCCCTGTTTTATTATTTACAGAGTCGTCAAATTGAAAAATGACTTCAGAGGTGATTCATGAAGTCACTTTTCATTACATAATTATTATATATACATTAATTGTTTACCTGCATTTTGATTGCTGTGTCATACAGTATAAATATAAATATCCACCCCTGCACAACGGCGACGAATCGATGGCCCATACTGCAAAAGAGAAAGCGGATCTTTTATGCTCACTCTTTGCGTCTAACTCGACTCTAAATGACAGGGGATACATACCGCCGACCATCCCGCGGTGTGAGACCTCTATGCCGGAGATCCGGTTCACACAAAGCTTAGTGCGTAAAGCACTCTTTTCCCTTGTCACCCACAAGTCGAGTGGGCCTGATGGAATCTCACCAATTGTGCTGAAGACATGTGCTCCTGAGTTGGCTCCGGTACTAACGCGTCTTTTCCGGCTCTCCTACTCTTAAGGTGTCGTTCCGAACTCATGGAAGACAGCTTTAGTGCACCCGATTCCTAAAAAAGGCGACCGCTCACTCCCTACTAATTATAGGCCTATAGCCATCACCTTGTTCTCTAAGATAATGGAGTCCATTATAAATTGCCAGCTCCTGCGGTACCTAGAGGACCACCAGCTGATTAGTGACCACCAGTACGGTTTCCGCCAGAGTCGCTCGGCTGGTGATCTACTAGTATACCTGACTCATCGTTGGGCAAAGGCGATGGAGACCAAGGGGGAAGCATTGGCGGTCGGTCTGGATATCGCGAAGGCCTTCGATCGGGTTTGGCACAAAGCGCTTCTTTCGAAGCTTCCTTCTTATCGGCTTCCTGAAAAACTGTGCGTTTGGATCACTAGCTTTCTTGCGGACAGGAGCATCATGGTCGCAGTCGACGGTGCATGCTCGGACTCCAAATCCGCAAGGCTGTGTGCTATCGCCTACGCTGTTTCTTCTTCATATCAATGATATGCTTCAAATTGATGGCATTCATTGTTATGCAGATGACAGCACGGGTGATGCCCTATATACCGCCCGCGCCAACATTTCCCGGAAAAACGTCATCGAGAGCCGGAACAAACTTGTGTCTGAAGTCGAAACTTTGTTAAACCAAGTAACGAATTGGGGCCGACTTAATCTAGTCTAATTTAATCCTACGAAGACACAAGTATGCGCGTTCACCGCAAAAAAAATACCATTTGTCGTATCTCCTCTCTTTGAGAACACTTCTCTAACTGCCTCAGCTAGTATTGGAATTCTTGGCGTTGACATATCCATCGACGTGCAGTTTCGGGATCATTTAGAGGGCAAGGAACTCGATGGCGCAAGTGGATAGCGCGTTCGGCTGCGATCGTTGAAGTTAAGCAACTTTCGCGGTGGTCGGTTATTGGATGGGTGACCAAAAATTTCCTATCTCGAGCTCCTCCGTGCTTCGGAAGGCACGTTAAGCCGTTGGTCCCGGCTGCATCTGCAGTCGTTAGCACCCACCAATCCGCACTGGGCCTGCGTGGTGGGTCATGGCCCAATCTCTCTATTCCATCCATAGGGAAGGCCTGTGCCCCAGCAGTGGAGACATTAATAGGTGATGATGAATGATGATTAGAGGGCAAGGCCAAATTGGCCTCTAAGAAGCTTGGTGTGCTCAATAGATCGAGAATGTACTTCACACCGGCCCACCGACTGCAACTTTATAAGGCACAGGTACGGCCTCACATGGAGTACTGCTCTCATCTTTGGGCGCGGTCACCCCAGTACCAGCTTCTCCCTTTAGATCGCATCCAGCGCCGAGCGGCTCGAATCGTCGACGACCAGGACCTTTCCGATCAGCTTGATCCTTTGGCTTTGCGTAGGGATGTAGCATCGCTCTGCATCTTCTATCGCATTTATCACGGAGAGTGTTCTGAGGAATTGTTCGGATTAATTCCAGCTGCTGCATTTCGCCATCGTACATCGCGACAAAAATTTCATCCCCATCATATTGATGCGTGGCTATCCACAACCGTGCGTTTTTGTCGAAATTTTTTACCCCGTACGACAAAACTGTGGAATATATTGTCGCCAGCAGTGTTTCCGGACCAATACGACCCAAAAACCTTCAAAAAAAAGAGCGTACTCCTTCCTTAAAGGCCGGCATCGTATTTGTGATACTTCTGGTGTTGCAAGTGTCCATGGGCGACGGTAATCACTTACCATCAGGTGAGCCGCCTGCTCGTATGCCACCTATAACATAAAAAAAATGTATTTTAGTTGAGATACTTATATTGATATTCATTGTTTTCTCTTATTTCCGATATAAAAATAAATACTCCTGCTCCAATCATATAGTGGTAACTGCAGCCAACTTCGGAACCCTACACTGCACGTGGCACGAAACGCACTTGGCCGGTTTTTACATGTATGTTGATTTAGACGTACACACTGAGTGTCTTTTCTTATAATTATTCTTTTCTACCACGCCTACGGCCTACTGAACTGTACTTAAATTTTCCAATCAGAAATTAAATCCAAATGCACTTTTACAATACATAATCAAATCAATCAAATACTCATACAAGCTTGAATCGATTTATCGTATGTATCTTATACCGCGTAGTATGGTTACATCGGGCCTATTTTTTTAAGACTGTATGTAGCACTATTTTATTAACCTAACTATAATATAACTTCGCAATAATTAAGACAATATTTGATGTAATTACAGGGAGGCGCAAAAGTAATCACTCTATAGGAAGATGTTATACTTACTGGAAATAGTCGTAGGTAATTGCGTCAGTCATATTCGATATTTGTAAACTAGATAGATGCAGAATACAAACAGACAAGCAATAGAGCACGATACTCCGTAAGAGCGAGAAAATGTGTAGTTTCAACGAAACAGTGCAACCGCACGGCACACAGCATGATCAGTTTGGCGATTTGGCATGGCCGGCAAGATAGCCTAATTTAACCCGCCCAAACTTCTTTATTTGGTGATACTTGAAGTCTCGGGTAATTATGCTAATAAGCCTCAGATAATCGCAGCCTTAAAAGATTTTTCGACAAGGAAAATTCGACAGGAATGTAAACAGTTATCACCAAAAATCTTGCGGAAATCATGGAAAGACAGAAAATAGGCGCGAATGTGTATGAACATTAACGGTAGCCAATTAACAATAAGAATCATCTTTTCCACTTCACAGAATTTCAGGTCCTCCAATATAGCTTACAATTACTCAAAATATTTATTTTATTTATTAAAAAAATATACAAAAGCAAAACTGGATAATTACCTTTGCGCCACCTAGTTATTATTATATATATAACATATATTGAGAACGCTGTTTGTTACCCAAATTAATAAAGTAGGTCGCAGAAAGTTTGCAGACGACCAAATATAGCAATACTTTATTATAGTTTCTTATTTGAAAGAAAATATAGCTACTAAACAAACTTCATATAAAACTTCTTCAGGAAAATTTATTAAAAATATCAAACTTATTATTATAGCACAATTATATAAATAAGTACTCAAAGAATAAATACTTGAAAAAGACATTATGTGACCGATACATACCCTGTATATTGGACATTAAATACTTATATAACGGCATCCAAACTTGTCGTATGTACATAAGATCCAAACTCCAAACTAATATGAAAGTAGTAGTTATTTAAAATGACAAAAAAGAGTTTCCGTTCCGGTTCCGAAACTCATTCCAAAACTCAAAAATCATTTGTTCAGTCTAGGGTGTTACAAGCACTTGTTAAGGTCAAGAAGCTACGCCATCGGTTCGCATAACCACGACGGGAGACCTTATATTATAATGAGAAAAATCGGCAAGAAACTCAGCAAGGGCTGTTTTCTTCTCCCTGTATTATTATGTACAGAGTCATCAAGTTCAAAAATGACTAGAAGTTATATCTGAAGTCACTTTCCATTACATCATTTAGAATATCTTGTACATAGATGAATGATTGGTCTCGCTTCACTCGACTAGATACCGCTGGCGTACTTGTCTAATGCGGCAACAAATACTATGCCGAAATCGGCATACCCGAGCTTTCACCGAGCCAGTCATCCTGACAGTTGTGAATGGGGTATACGTAGTGAATATTTTATTAAAATTTGGTGTTAATCAAAAGTAAAATGCCAGTTTATGTAGTGAAATAATACAACAATAAATTATAAGGACCCTGGGATCACATAACATCAATAAGTATAGTAAAATTTCGAAATTTCAACATAAAATAACATGAAACCTAAACGTCATTCAGGTGTTGCCGCGTATATAAGAATCAAGTCCTATGGTTGAGATTTTTATTTATAATGTGAATTTATTTTTAGTGTTATATATTATTGAAGCTATGTTATTTAAACTTAAACCTTTTTTATCTTTAGTCAAACTAATATTTAGAATCGGAGTTGATTTGACTTAAGATAAAAAAGGTTTATTATTTTTTACTTTTCGGCGATTTATTTTTTGTTAAAAAGTTTTTATTTTATAGTATTTTGTGACTACATTATTTGTAATATACAACTCGGCATCAAAATCTTTGAGTGAACATTCATCCTTATTTCCGCACCATGAGCTTAAGATTTTTGTTTCTAAATTCATATTGTTTAAATAAAACTAGTTTTTACGGGTTAATGCACGAAACTTTATTTATTTATTGACGTTTCGTAGCCTTTACAGGCTTCGTCGTCAGAATAAAACTTATAAATAAAGAAATAAAAGTTTTATTCTGACGACGAAGCCTGTAAAGGTGCGGCGACCTTTTTAGACATTATCTAAGTAGTTTTAAGCTTTTGTAATCTAAATATTTCTACATAAATACCCAAATCAATATATAACACCAGTGGCTCATGTTTCATATGTTCGATATATATTCTCGTTCGAACAATATGTATTTGACAACTACCCACTTATAGTTTTTGCATTAAACTGTGATTGAACTCTTATATTGTACGATGATTAGTCCAAACCTCAATTTATTCATGTTATTTAGCAAATTCTCAAATGAATGCAATTCTTATGAGAAATAAGGAATTCTTAAACCTCATGATTGATGAAACCTATTTCAAAGTCAATGTCAATCTAAGGTCAAATCCAAATAGAACAAACAAGTGTAGTCTCGAGTTATTATCGAAAAACTGATTAGATTTCCGGTTTAACGCTTAGTTTTTGAGATATATAGTGATTTTTCTTTTAACAAGTTTTGGTTAACTGCTTGTTGGAATCTTTTGACGCTATTTTAAAGCAGCATACATCTTCAATACATGATACACATTTAATTTCGATGACAATACATGCAATCTAATGTTGGTGGTGTGTCGTCATTGTAAAATTCCACATTGCTCTTCATTAATGCTCTTCTACTATAATATGGGTATCAAATAAAAGGGCCTGCTGAAAATAACCTGAAAAATTAAGGGTTCACTCTAAATCAAATATGGCGGACTGTTTTTATGTTTTCTTACAATAGAGGTATAAAATAAAACGACTATTTGTTAAAGCTTGTTTTAAATATAAACTTTTTTTTTTTTCAGTTTTCCATTAGTATACCTTTGTTAGTATTCATTCTCACACTAGATTGTTCGAGTTTCATACAATGGATCACGATCGTGTGAAAAGTCTAAGGCTATTGAAGACACCCGAACCCAGACGACAGTCAACTGCTGCTGAAAGACCGCTGGGCGAGCGAAGTCTATCCTGAAGTCACTTTCGCTGACGCAGCAAACATCGTACTTCAATTCAGCAACTAGACTGCCAGGCGGAAGTGGAGTGGGAAAGAAAACGCCTGTGACGGATCATCGGCAATAAAGGTCAGTACATACTATGGAAAACATTGTCCAGTAGGGCACGTATATAGATCACGCAGCCCGACGTTTCTTTTAATGACATTAGATTTTTTTTTATTTTAAAGGTTAGCCAGCCAAAACATGACTCAATAAGATGTCTAACTTTGTTAGAATAAGGATCTACATAATATGCTTTTCGAATAAAAAGTATGAACAATATTGACATAGTTCAAAACTAAAATAATACAAATAATAAATACAATACAATAGCGAATACACATATATGATTATGTAAAACTATTACTTCTTTTCATGCGGATAAATAAGTTGAAATTAGTGGAACATTGGTAATGTATAGTATAGTGAAGCAAATATATACTTAGCACGGGAGACAACTCCGCTGCACAATGTTTGAGTACAACTGCTGGGATGCCATCGGGTCCACTAGCTTTTCGGACGTCAAGTGATTGCATCTTCGCACGAACATCACGCTGCCTGATTTTAATGTCAGGCATCGTAGTGCCACAATGACACAATCAGGTAATGTAGGTGGCAGTGGATTGCAATCATTGATTTGGGAGTTAGCCGCAAAGAGCTTTGCCAATAAATTTTTCTTACGGCTTATGAGCTAGTGACCCATCTAAACATAGCAGAGGTGGCAGCTAGGGCTGGCAGAAGTTGTGCTGCACGGTCTAGCCTAACGCCAAAAACTACGGGAACCCGTAGGGTACGTTAACAATTCGTGGCCAGTACGTGTAACACGTTAGGCTTCCGCTCTAATTTAAGCCTTCTTATTACAAGACTTGGAAGCACTATTATAGGCAACTTTCAGTAAGTCAACCCCGGGATCCTTAAGAGCGTGGCATCTGATCCAAGCGCGATATGCCGCCTGCTTACGTGAAACAGCATCAGCACAGTCACGATTGAACCAGCGGTTACGTGTGCCCTCACTGATGAGATCAGAATGTGAAATGTAATACTCCAATCCCATTACGATCTTCTCAGTAATAGCAACAGTGCTGGCCGATAGGTTATTTTCACTGAAGCAGCGCTGCTTCCAAGGGACGGACGCAAAGTAGTCACGTATACCATTCCAATCTGCCAACCCATAGTGCCAGACCCTGCGTTTGATCACCAATGGTCGAGGGGTTTTGGCCTGTGGCACCTTGGCAGATATCAGGCAATGATCTAATGAACCCAGTGGGGCTCGAACCACAACCCGATACTCCTGTGGATGAGTCGTAAGTAAAAAGGTCTAGTAAAGAAGGCACTTGGCTTGCTTTATCTGGGATCCTGGTGGGCTGATCGACTAGTTGTGTCAAGTCATGGGTGAGAGCGAATGCATGGTCAGCTTTGAAGGAGCCCAACCACAAACCATGGTGGGCGTTAAAGTCCCCCAAAAACACCAGTTCTGCGTTGGGAAATTGCGCCTGGGCATCATCTGCTGCCCTACTAAGATGGTCAAACAGTCGAGTTGTCCCAGCGTCACCGGTGTGGGGTCTGTAGAGATAACCAGACCAGAGGACCAGAGTCTACATGTACCGCCAATTTGGAGAAGAAGGGGTCTTTCAGGCGGCTTAAAAGGCGACAGCAAACATCCACCCGACCAGCCATACGTCGGTTTAAAGGATTCTTCAAGTACGCAGCTGGGATAGTTAAGGTAGTCTGTGTCAGCGGGCGGAAGTATTTGTGTCTCCGTCAGAAACAATAATGCTAGCCGTGCTGTCTCAAGATGTTGGTGGACAGCATTGAGGTTTTATTTATTTATTTATTTATTTATCAGGCATGCCAACATTTTTACACCCAACATAATTAAAAAAAATATACGTTATACATAAAGTTGTGCAAAAACAGTTACAGGCATACACAACTCTTATTTCTGTCAAAATTAATGATATAAAACTAAACTAGGTATAAAAAAAAACATACATAAAACTAAACTATAATCAAGTGCCACAATCAATGCTCGATAGCAAAGCCCTCCTAAATGCAATCAATGACGCAGCGAACAAATCAACGCCTACCAAGGACCCAGTACAGATTTTATTATGTTCTTCACAAATCCTATTTAAAACACTCTGCGTACCCAGGTTGGTTTTATAAGTTTTTAAATTAAATAATTTATAGTTGGCTGGTCTGAAATTTGGTCGTGGTATATTAAAACTAATTTCACTAAGAAGTTGAGGACAATCAATGTTACCTCTCAGAATTCTATACAGTAAAATCTGATCAGCAACCCATCTGCGTTTCCGCAATGAAACCAACTCGAAATACTCCAATTTATCCTTATATGAGATGAGTTCATATCTTTTTCCCTGGTGTCTAGTTAGAAAAGACAAAAACTTTTTTGGATTCTTTCAATTCTGCTTTTATGACACTCATAAAGAGGATTCCAAATAGCAGAACAATACTCCAAGGAACTGCGTACCAAAGCAAAGTATAGAAGTTTCAATGCTTCAACATTTTTAAACCGCTTACAACTACGCCAAAGAAATCCCAGCATTTTTAAACTCTTAGATATAATATGGTCAAAATGATGAGTGAAAAGTAATTTTTTATCCAAAACAATACCGAGATCTTGAATGGACGATACCTCTTCAAGAACTTGGGAATTTATAGAATATATAGACTTAACCGGAAATCGTTTCTTAGTGAATTTTATATGCTTACATTTGTCAGGATTAAAAGGAAGCATATTTGCGTGTGACCAAGCCGCTATTTGGTCCAGATCTTTTTGTAAAAGCTCTGCATCATTGGAATTTTGGACAGTTTTGTATATTTTAAGATCGTCGGCAAACAATAAACAACTTGAGTACCTAATAACTCGAACCAGATCGTTTATAAATGCTAGAAAAAAGAGAGGTCCCAAATGTGATCCCTGAGGAACTCCTGAGTAAACCAGAATATAATCAGATTCATATCCACAAGTAACTACTTTTTGATATCTCTCAGAAAGATAAGAATGACACCAGTCTAACAAAGAGCCGTGAACACCTGCCAAGCATAATTTCTTCAGCATTATAGAGTGATTAACCTTATCGAATGCTTTACTTATATCGGTGTACACCGCATCCACCTGTCGACCCTGATCCAGTTCAAAACTTAATTCATTTACATAGCATGTCAGATTTGTAATTGTAGACATCTTTTGACGAAAACCGTGCTGCTGAGGAACAAGGATGGATCCAAGATGATTTGTAAAATATGGGTACACTAATTTTTCAAACAGTTTAGGAAAACTAGATAATAAGGAAATAGGTCTATAATTACGCACGTCGCTTGTATTTCCTGATTTAGGAATTGGTAAGACATTAGCCCATTTCCAAACTAACGGAAAAACACCAGTAGATAAAGAATTATTAAAAATAATATTTAGCGGATATGATAGAGAAGAAGCACAGTTTTTTAGGAATATGGCTGGCACTCCATCCGGACCTGGACCTTTCCTTGGATCAAGATTCTTCATCGCTTTTTCAATGCATTCTACCGACAGGTATATATTAGAAAGGGAATTATTATTGTCATAAGATGTACTGCCAACGTGTGGCATTAGAATAGCAGGATCATTAGCCACGTATACCGATGAGAAGTGTTGTGCAAAGGCATTACCAATTGACTGAGGAGTATCAAACTTCGTATTATCCAAATGCATTACAGAGGGCATCGTAACGGCTTTCTTGCGATTGCTTTTGACATAGCTCCAGAAGGCTTTAATGTTATTCTTGCTAATAGAGTTTTCAATATTATACAAATATCGACGGTAACATTTTTTTATTAGTAAATGGCATCTATATCTTGCCTCTTTGAACTCAAAATCATCTACAGGATTATTATAAAGCTTTAGTCTCTTCCGTAATTTTTCCTTTTCTCTAAGCATTTGAATAAGGTTTTTAGAGTACCATGCAGGATACTTATTACATTTTGCAGAAACTTTAGGTACGTACCTTTCTATAGTTTGATTGACTATAGAGTAGAATGAATTAACCATAGCATCGACTGAGTCTGTATTTCTGAGTTCTTGATCCCAATCAACACAATCAAATTTTTTATTAATTTGAGCATAATCTGCACGATAGAAATTAAATTTTAAAATTGTCTGCTTTTTCAAACATTTATGAACTGTAAAGTCAATATTAATATTAATCGATGGATGATGTGTATCAAGACTCACAAGAGGATCATCTACAAAATCAACATTAACAGATGAACCACTTGAGAAAACTAAATCTAGCAGTTTATTATTCCCATTCATAATATTATTAAATTGCGTTAGATTATTTAATGACATGAAATCAGACAAGGATTGATAGAGAATACAATTTCTGAATTTGGGAGACATAGCTGACGATGACATTGATTGACATGGGACCCATTCAATATTTCCCAGATTAAAGTCGCCTATGATTAACATTTTATCGTGAATGTCTAGTGAAGATAATCCACTAGAAATACTGCTGAGTAAATTATCGAGGTCTACTGAGGATACAGGTGGTGGGAGATATAAGGCACATATAACTAATTTACCTAAAACTCCCTTGGAGTCGGTGATCGAAACCCATAAATCCTCAGAACTGCTTTCCAAGTATGGAAGACGAGAAGACGTAAGATTATTAGAGACAGCTATAAGGACTCCACCTCCGTCCTTTTTGATAGAAGATGTAGTGGCGCGATCTCTACGATAAATCCGGTAGTTATTATTTAGAATTTCCGCATCAAATACACTGTCATTAAGCCATGTCTCCGTCAAAACAATTACATCGTAACTTTGGTTAAGACTAGATATATATAATTCATGTAATTTACCACGTATACTTCTAACATTTTGATAATAAATATTTAGTTGATCGAATTTTGTATTAATATGGATAATAATACTTACTATAAACTAAAAATAAAATAAATAAAAGGAATAAGAGAAAGTCAGTGCTTCAATGATTGAAGTACATCACCATTCCGGATCCAAAGAATAGGGGACTCGTCATCTTTTCTCATTAGAATACGACCGTTTCGAACCCATAGATATTTGTACTTTGCCTCCTTTCTAAATAAACGGGCTTGAGCATGCAAAGAGCGATTACTTGGAGACAGATGTTCACTCAAATAAATTTGTTCCTTGTCTCCCGCCAAACCCAGGAGACCACTGTTGAGTTTGTCGTCGGGGTGAGCTTTATTATACGCGAGACAGGCCGCGATCATGCTATCACGAACTCGAGGTGAGGACAGTTTTGCTATCACCGTCTTGGGTCTTTTTGATTTAGGGTTCAACTTGGCTACTCTCGTGCAAGATAGTATATTTTCCTGTTCCAGCGGACAACTCAACACCTTAGCGAGTTGTATTACAGTGTTGGGTAAATTCTCTTTGGAGAATTCAGGTAAGCATTGGATTTCCAAATTGCACTCACGTGCCTGCTGTTCTATGGTATTCACTTTGTCTGTAAGCTCATTAACGATCCCAGTTAACTTTAGGTTCTCCCGGCGCAAATCTATAGTTGATGTCTTAAGTTTTTCCAGTTCAGTGTTCACGTCATCATATCTGTTTGACAAAAATTCGATAGTTTGTTTCAAATCAGGTATAAGTTTAACGGCGTTCTGCAAAGCTTCGAGTTCCGAGCGAAAGATGGATTCCATTTTCTTAAGCAAAGAAGTTTCCAGCTGGGATAGCTTTTTATCCAGCACATCCTGGAATTGACTATGCTCCTCGGAGACTGCTGTGTCATCTTTAATTGGAGTGTTAGTGTTGTCGCCTCGTTTTCGTGGAACTTTACATTCTGGACATTTCCATGAGCCTTTAGCTTTAGCCGACAGTTTGACAAAATTTTCTTTAGTTATGTTGACACAGGTATAGTGATAGACATTAGAACAGGCCGTGCATGAGATCTTTTCAGAGTTGATTATGTTAAGGCGACATCCATCACATAGATTCATGACAATATATTTCCTGTATCCCCACTTAGTAAAAAAAAATAACACCTTTAGGCAAAAAAGTATTATACTAGCAACACTAGGATCTGCCAAAAAGAATCTTGTTAATGTCAGTTGAAGATGACAAGTGTCAAACTCAAATATGACACTGTCAATTGAACTTGACAAATAAAAAATCACTCACAAGGTGGGTAGTCAAATTTCAAACAAGCAGTGAGTACAAAATTATATCTTAACTTTTTTTGTTCTTCTGCTGCTTCTAGTGATCAAAACACAGAAAAAACGATATCACTGGTTGTAGATTATACGATAGCTTCAATGCTGACATCAATGTTTTGTTTACGTTTGAATAACACTTTTTCAGAAATTAAAAACACGGAAGCGAAATATTCACTTAGTGGCTGGGTTGCCAGGTTAAAGTGGAGTCCGCGTATATTACAAAACTCGACTTCAAACAGCGCGGAAGGCGTGTACACCGCTGTACAACCCAACTTTGTTTTACGGGCTGCCATCATGAGAAAAAATTGAGAGACGTGAATCGAGTGGAGATAGTTGCGATAAAGTCAGGCAAATATGTGGAGGCACGTTTTCCCGAGTAACTACCTAAGAAAGAGATACGCCGATCCACCGGACGGTAGGGCCCCCGCACCCCCCCAAAAGTGGCCGCCGGGACCACACGCCCCGGTCACCAACCGACACGATGGTCTACCCCGAGATTATGCGTAACATTATTATGTGCACAGCCCTATCGGGCAGCCTTGCGAACTGCAAGAACGTTCGGGCTCGTGTACTGTGCCACGGGCGGCCAGCGGGTCAGCCGTTTCTACGGGTCTCCCTGCATGCAGTGGGTCGATGCAGTCCTCCCGGCATCAATTCGACGGATGCCTCCATTGGGCCGAAACCGTCGCGGCAAACTCCACTCGAGCTCTGGTTGTACGCTGGTTTTTTTTTTAATGTTATATAAAAGGGGCATACGAGCAAACGGCTCACCTGATGGTAAGTGATCACCGTCGCCCATGGACACCTGCAACACCAGGAGTATCACAAATGCGATGCCGGCCTTTAAGGAAGAAGTACGCTCTTTTTTTGAAGGTTTTTGGGTCGTATCGGTCCGGAAACACTGCTGGCGACAACATTTTCCACAGTTTTGTCGTACGTGGTAAAAAATTTCGACAAAAACGCACGGTTGTGGATAGCCACGCATCAAGATGATGGGGATGAAATTTTTGTCGCGATGTACGATGGCGAAATGCAGCAGCTGGAATTAATCCGAACAATTCCTCAGAACACTCCCCGTGATAAATGCGATAGAAGTTGCAGAGCGAAGCTACATCCCTACGCAAAGCTAAAGGATCAAGCTGATCGGAAAGGTCCTGGTCGTCGACGATTCGAGCCGCTCGGCGCTGGCTACGATCCAAAGGGAGAAGCTGGTACTGGGGTGCCCCCGCTCAAAGATGAGAGCAGTACTCCATGTGAGGGCGAACCTGTGCCTTATAAAGCTGCAGTCGGTGGGCCGGTGTGAAGTACATACTCGATCTATTGAGCACACCAAGCTTCTTAGAGGCCAATTTGGCCTTGCCCTCTAAATGATCCCGAAACTGGACGTCGCTCGATATGTCAACGTCAAGAATTCCAATACTAGCTGAGGCAGTTAGAGGAGTGTTCTCAAAAAGAGGGGATACGACAAATGGTATTTTTTTGCGGTGAACGCGCATACTTGTGTCTTCGTAGGGTTAAATTGGACTAAATTAAGTTGACCCCAATTCGTTACTCGGTTTAACAAAGTTTCGACTTCAGACACAAGTTTGTTCGGGCACTCGATGACGTTTTCCCGTGAAATGTTGGCGCGGCCGGTATATAGGGCATCACCCGTGCTGTCATCTGCATAACAATGAATGCCATCAATTTGAAGCATATCATTGATATGAAGAAGAAACAGCGTATGCGATAACACACAGCCTTGTGGAACACCAGCGTTTACGGATTTGGAGTCCGAGCATGCACCGTCGACTGCGACCTTGATGCTCCTGTCCGCAAGAAAGCTAGTGATCCAACCGCACAGCTTTTCAGGAAGCCCATAAGAAGGAAGCTTCGAAAGAAGCGCTTTGTGCCAAACCCGATCGAAGGCCTTCGCGATATCCAGACCAACCGCCAATGCTTCCCCCTTGGTCTCGATCGCCTTTGCCCAACGATGAGTCAGGTATACTAGTAGATCACCAGCAGAGCGACTCTGACGGAAACCGTACTGGTGGTCACTGATCAGCTGGTGGTCCTCTAGGTACCGCAGGAGCTGGCAATTTATAATGGACTCCATTATCTTGGAGAACAAGGAGGTGATGGCTATAGGCTTATAATTAGTAGGGAGTGAGCGTCATCTTTTTTAGGAATCGGGTGCACTAAAGCTGTCTTCCATGAGTTCGGAACGACACCTAAAGAGTAAGAGAGCCGGAAAAGACGCGTTAGTACCGGAGCCAACTCAGGAGCACACGTCTTCAGCACAATTGGTGAGATTCCATCAGGCCCGCTTGACTTATGGATGACAAGGGAAAAGAGTGCTTTACGCACTAAGCTTTGTGTGAATCGGATCTCCGGCATAGAGCTCTCACACCGCGGGATGGTCGGCGGTATGTATCCCCTGTCATTAAAAGTCGAGTTAGACGCAAAGAGTGAGCATAAAAGATCCGCTTTCTCTTTTGCAGTATGGGCCATCGATTCGGCGCCATTGTGCAGGGGTGGAAGGGATGGTTTACAAAAATTTCCTTCAACAGCCTTGGCAAGAGACCAAAACGCGCGTGTTCCAGAGGGAAGTTTTATTAATCTCTCGCCAATGCTGCTAATGTTCTCTGACTTCGCTCTGGCAATTACTCTTTTACAGGACCTGGAGGCCAAGTTATACTTCTTTTTGAGATCGCTAGTGTTGTTATCCCCGACCGCCGCTGCGTTTGCCCAGGCCTGATAACACAACTGTTTTTGGCGAGATGCCAGTTTACAGTAGTGACCAAACTAAGGCTGGGATTTGCCACCAATGGGAACCACAGAGGAAGGAACAAAAAGTTCCATACCCTGAAGGACAACATCGGCGACAGAATCGGCAGCGACGTTGGGATCATTCTGCGAGAAGCAAACCTGGCTCCAAGGGTAGGATGAAAAGAAAGTGCGCATCCCATCCCAGTCTGCTGACTTATAGTGCCACACACGACGACAGCCAGCAAATTGCGGCCGCGGTGAGTAAGTGAGTGGTACCATACTCCGGATTAGACAATGGTCCGAGGAGCCAAGAGGGGCATCTATGGACACTTTGTAATTATCCGGATGTGAAGTCAGCAGAAGGTCCAACAGTGAAGGTGTATGGTCTACGACATCTGGGATTCGCGTAGGCGAGGTGACCAGTTGTGTCAGACCATAGGCCAAGGCGAAGTCATGAGCAGATCTGCCTGCATGATCGGTAGTGGGCGATCCAAGCCATTCTGAGTGGTGGGCATTGAAATCGCCAAGGATCACAATTTCAGATGATGGGATCTGCTGAAGCACGCAGTCTGTAGCCACCTGGACGTGATCAAAGAGTCGGTCAGTTTCGGCATTTCCGCTATGGGACCTGTAGAGGCAGGCGTAGACGCGGAGATGGTCATCGACGTCTACACGCAACCATAAGATCAAACCCTACCTTCAAAGAGGCGATGGAAACTGATACCCTCTTTAACGTACACACATACCCCAGCCCGTGGTACAAAGGAATGTTCAAAAGTATACCCAGGGTACTGGAGGTAGGAGGTGTCGGCTGGAGAGGATATCTGCGTCTCAGTCAAAAAAAGAGCAAGGCCGGCTGCACTGTCTGAAGGTGGTAGTGAACAGCATTAAGGTTGGAGTGGAAGCCCCTGATATTGCAGAAATCCACGTTAAACATGGCAGGGGGTGACGTATGACGCTTGCTCCGGCCTCGAGCAGCTTCAGCAATGAGCGCGGTTTCGCCCTTCCCAGAATACGAAGGACAGCCTCGACGTCCACGTCCAGAAGGAGACAGTTCTGGGCATGGACGTCCAGAGGGGGATTCTCCAGCATGAAAACAGCTGGTACCCCCCTGGGGTACCATCCTATTTAACTACGCCATCATGAGGAAAGGGGGGGGGGGGGCTCCGGTACCCTCACTCACTCGGCGAAACACAGTACAAAGTACTGCTTCACGCCGGTATTCTGTGAGGTCGTGGTATTCATCCGGTCGAGCCGGCCCATTCATGCTAAGCTACTGCGTGGCTCTCCCACGAATATGACCCCGAAACGCGCGTGAAGCACTTTTTAGGCCATGTTCCTTAAAACTGACCATAATTTTAAGTCTAAAGGGTTGAGGTCTGGGCTACATGAGTGCCGGTCTTCAGCTCTTATAAAGTCCGGAACGTTGGTTTCAAACCAGGCTTGGGTAGTTCGTGCCTTGTGACCAGGTACAGAATCCTGCTGGAAAGTCCACGGTATATTTTAAAAAAGTGTATTGTTGAGTGGTTTCACAACATGATCCAACACTGTATCTTGATACACTTTGGCTGAAGTTTTCACTCCTTTTCACAAAAATGTAGTTTTGTGACTCCTTGATAAGACACGCCCCACCAAATCATCACTGACGCAGGTTGATGACCACGTTGTACCTTTCCGACCACTTGAGCAACTCCTTTAGAACTGTGATCGTACACTCTATCATTTTGCTTATTGTAGTGTTCTTCAATCGTGAAATTTTTTTTATCGGTAAAAAGGATATTTCTGCGCTTTTCACCTGCGTATCGCGACAGAAGGTCTGTCAGTCGGTCTAAACCAACGTACGTTTGAAGTGAAATTTTAATAATAATAACAAAAAACATTCAACATGAAAAAAAATGAATAAACTTTATAAAACAAACAAATTCATAAATAGATTAATTATATTACTAAGATTGTTTTAAATTCATAACTAAGAGTACCCAATAATAATTTAAATATAACGTTCATGTTTTATTTTGTAATTAATTGGTTGAAATATAAATTTACAATTAAGAAAGTCATATAAATCTTCTTACTTATAATTAAAACACTCTTCCTTCATGAAACACCTGAAAAGCAACCTTGACAATACTGAACGCTGCATTACTTAATCGTAGCAACGAACTGTATATAAAATCTTTGTCTCTCTAAAAGTTATCATTCACAGGCTAAGGAAGTGAACCGAACATGCGAAGCCTCCTCGTATTTGCGGGTGTGATAGCCTTCGTGGCATTATGTAGCTGTAGGGAAATTCAGAAAAGGGAGGCGGATTTAGAAACTGCCGCGTCCCATCACGGCCATGGTCACGGAGGTGGCTGGGATAAGGGTGGCGGTCATGAACATCACGGACACCACCACCACGGCGGCGAGCACCACGACCACAAAGGGCACAAGGGACACCACGGCCACCATCACGGTCATCACGGCCATCACGATCACCACGGCCATAAGGGACACCACGACGAACACGGCGGTCACAAGAAACACCACCACCACGACGAGGGATATCACCATCATCACGATCACGGCGAGAAGGGCGATCACGGCCACGGCCACGAGGAGCATGGGCACTGGCACAAGGGACACGACACCAAAGGCCACCACGAAGTGGACAAACTCGACGAGTTCAAGAAAGACAAGCACTTCCATGACCACCACGGCGAGAAAGGATTCCATGAGCATCACGGTGGTCATCACCACGAAGGAGAGTACAAGAAGGGAGGCCATCACCACAAGGGACACAAACACGGCGGCCACCATCATCACGATCATGGTCATAAGGGACATCACGAGAAGGGAGGACACCATCACCACCACAAGGGACACCACGACGAGGGCGGCCACCACGAGCACCACCACCACCACCACGACCACGGACACAAGGGAGACCATGGAGACCATAAGCACTGGGGTTACAAAAAGGGACACTAAACTATTCTTGCCCACCCTTGACTTATTGTTGTTTGTTGACGTGTTTTATTATGTTTATATGACAAAGAAATATATTTTATAGAAAAATACCTGTGTTTCACAATTAATTATAATTATTTAGTTTGAACTATGGACTATAATTATTTCGTTTGAGCTTGCAATATTGTAGGGTACGATTTCGGTAGCTGCTATTTCAGACATTAGTTTGATATGCATTACGCTACTACACGGCAAAATGTCGCTATGTCTGTAGAAGCAGACAGTATTAGATATTTGACATCTGTCGGAAATACGAATAAATGATATCATAAGTGAGATTGAATATTACGGAAAACCTATACTGGTACTAATAAGTATTTAAGTTTAAGAAGTAAGTAAGATTCAAAACTTCAGGTCAGGAAAATATGATATTATATTTAATTAAGCATTCATATTACCGCTTATGGTATACATATTTATTGCATATTTGCGTACATTAATTACATAGTATTATTTTATCTGTGCTAACTGATTTTTTATTATTAATAATTAGATATATAGATAACTTAGGTATTGAAATATTGCACCAAACGTCCGAAAGTTTAGTAGGTACTACGTAATCGAGATTCTATTATTGCTTCCTTCCGATTTCTACATTAATTGTGGGGTCGGGGCCGCGCGCACCTACGAGACTACCAGACAATAACGAAACTGCTGTGCATTAACATCGACCATCGGTTTCACAAGGAAACTAAGAAGAATTTTAATGCATTTGCTGCCTCATTGCAATTAATCTTAACCTTTGCTAAAGTTTATAATTTGGTAATTAAATAGAATAGATTTCGAGAAAATTTTTTCTTTAAATTACATCCAGGAGATAAATGCTTAAAGTAAAAATATAATAAAGCAAGAAATAAAATGTTCATTTTAGTACCTACTTACTTTATTTTAAATCAAAATATCTATTCAACATTAATGTTAAATGATTAATGTTGAATAGATATTCTTATTACTATTATTTATTGTTATTGATAATCAGTTTAGAAGCAATGTATACGTGGGACACTCAGAAAGTTTTGAGAAACTAAAAAACTAACTTCTATGAAAAAAATATTTTTATTTAGGTATGTATATACTAGGAAGAGCAAAAACGTTAAATACATCACAATTTTTGTATGAAGGCACAGAAGAAAATGATCATATTTTAAAGTACACAACACCGTTACCCACACAAATTTAATATCTGTGTCTATCCACGACTCCTTTTAGGCACCTTGCACACTAGACACCCATGACCACGGCCAGTCGTGACTGTGGCCGCAACCTTGGTCGCAGAAGATACAGTTGTGTTGCAACCATGGACGTATAAAAAAAGGCGGACAGAGTCCCGGTAAACAACAAACTGTGTCGCTCAGAGTCGGCCAGGTCGCTATACGTACAAGCCGGCACACACACATTCACACCATAGACAGCCATTACGCGTGCAAACGTCAAAGCAGCCGACACGTTACGTGGAGATAAAAATAAGTTAAACAAGATGTCTTGCGTGGTAAAATGGTGTAAAAACCGTAGTGACCGAAAGAAAAAAAATCCAGGAATCACGTTTCATAGGCAAATGAATTATTTAATCACTTTTTTCCAGTTTTTAGAAATCGAATTCAATTTTCATTCTAAGGACAAAATGATTAGTCTAAAGCCCAGTGTTGCCAATGTTCATGTAACCATATTACCTAAAATATGGGAAATTGGGTTGACATTAACTTCAATCTATTATTTATTATTCTTTTTTATCAGATTTCCTAAAGAAAATGTAGTATGGAGAAATGACTGGAAAATGAATGATTTCCAAACAATTAAGTAGTAGTGTCATTTTTAGTCTTCATTTTGAAGCTCAAGACTTATATACAACTAAAGGAGGACTCCGGCGTGTTATTACGTATGCATTACCTCAAAAGGTTGATTAAAATTTTTAACCGATTTCGAAAAGAAAGAGGTTCGCAATGCGTCTTATTTTTTTTTTTTATTGTTGTTCGCGCAGATCTCCGAGATTCGTGGACCGTTCATGATGATTCTTTTTTTGTTTTAATCAGTTTACTAGCGAGATGGCTGCATACTAATTTACTGGAGATCTGAAGAGTACTTTCGGAGGAAAACAATGGAACTCCTCAATTACAAACAGTACTCAATGGGTGTTAGTTTATTTTAAGAAATATGAAAGAGAATGTAGGCCAGGACATCTATATTTAGTTGATTTACCCAATATTGAGAAAATTCGATACATTCTAGAATTTCTAATGAGTCCCGACTGTTAAAGTAACTTTTTTCCTTATTAAACAGAATTCTAGACTACTGGACTTGTTTTTTTCTTTTTAGTACATTATTTTTTATTTTCGACATTTTAATTTCATTATTTTTAATTACACGAGTTGTATATTTTCTAAATATTATTTTAAAACCCTTCACTTTGATACCTCGCTTGACGGGTTATAAAAATACTTATACTTTTTTTTTCAAAATGTTTAATTTTGGCGCATATAATCTGTTATTTTGATTTTTTGAAATTTTTATATACCGAGTGCCACTCACACAATCACGATAAATCAAATGACAAACACTTAGAAGTGTTAATTATTTTAAACTAAGTTTTATTCAGTACTGTAGGAAAAGGAGAAAATATTTAATTTACTTAGATAATGGTGTATTTTCACACATGATTCTCTAAATCTAAACCTAAATTTGATAACTGTGTATCCTTGTCATTATCTATACAGAATGAAAAGGAGAGACTGTTGTGAAATTTAGTTTTAAGTTTAGAGAATCATACCAAAATCGACACCTATTTATGTTTAAGATGTCTTATCCTTACACATGGAATACCAACATTATTAAAAATTTACAAGGAAACCTTAATAGGGATGATGACGGGGTACAGTAAACGAAATTCTATTTAGTCCGTCAGTTAGATGATCAAAAAACAATGCATACGTTTTTTTTCTTTGGACAATCAACCAAAAAATGATTAAGTTATAGCGCGTCAAAGTTTAGGAGTAGAGGCATGTGACGTCACTTTTAAGTGAAAATTGTACCAAAACGTAACGTCATGCGACTTTTCAAATCAATATATCTCTGCAATGTTTATATTATGTGAAAAAAGGAAAAATACCTGTCCAAAACTTTTAGATAATCTACCTGATAAACGAAGAAAAAAAAATAGTCATCATCCCTTTTGTCTACTTGATTCATGTACACATTTCCGTCACATAATTTTAAATGATAAACTCACTAAAAGTACTTAATGAAACGTTCGCAGGTAAAATGTCAAAGATGAAACTCAGCTCCGAAGCAGCTGCAATATTTTTTTTACATTTTCACCAGTTTGCGCTCTCTACCGTAACGTAGCTCTTAAAAATCTCATTTGCGGTTGCTCGGCAGAGTCTTTCCTAGGTAAGCCATATTTGATTAGCACTGGTTTTGCGAGCAAAACTTGTCTATTAAAGCTGCGGATATCTAACGTAGTTTAGGTACTTCGTGCATCGTAGGATTGTTAACTCTTCTTAAAATACTAGATTTAGAAAAAAATATTCTATTTATATCTTATGTTTTCACGCACACTAATTAACTAAATGAAACAATTCTCACCGGATTTAAAATGAGATTTTAATACTTTTATAAATCATGTTTTATTTCATTTTTACGTGTAATATTTTTCACTTTTTTCATTCCCATGTCCTTTGCAGGGCGCGAAACGTAGACATATTTATAAAAGTATTAAAAAAGCAATTTAAACCCATTGAAAAGTGTTTTATATGAAAAAGTATTGTAAGAAAAGTATAGGGCAAGTATTAGGGCATAACATTCTGACATTTTATTTTCGTTTTGATATTTTCATCTAGACATTTTATTTTAAATAAATTAGGTATTTAATTTTGACGTTTCAACAATATTTTTTTTGTTGTTTTTAATGTATTCAGTTTTATTAGTTTAATTGAATTTTAAGATGATAATTAATTTTTAGTTTTTATTAAATATTATCATTATTTTCATTACCTTGTACATGTTATACTTTGCTGGTAGAAATATATTTATTTGTATATTATTATTATTATTACTGACATACCTACACATATATAAAGCAGTGTCATTCTCACTATTGATATTCTCATTGATAGGTCAGAAAATTATAATACATTTATTTTTAGTTTTGTTATGGATAGGAAAAGTTTGGTTCTCAACTTAATAAGTTCGAATTTAAGAGCCTTCTTAGCCCTTAGGTGATCATGTGAACTTTATGGGCTATCTTGATGGTTTTAGGTTGATTTGGGGTACGTTTATCCAGTAACAAACAGCCAAGAAATGGTTGTCCAAAAAAACTAATAAATGCTTATCTGCTGTATATACAATACAACTAGATAAATATTTATGTACCTATCTATAAAATGTTTTAATTATTTTACATTATGTAATTCTAATTATATTTTATTGAGGTACAAAATTAACAAAGTTTAAGATGGTATTCGTGCGTACTAAGCAAACACCTGAGTTTTATTGACCTTGGATGTGAGTGCAAGCACCACTGGGCTGCAACGATTAGCCAACATGGACAGAGAGAAAACTGATGTCTGTATAAAAAGTCATTGTTCATTGCTAACACGAGTACACTGTAACAAGGTCTGCTGGCGTCAACAACAATGCGAGCGGTTCTCGTTTTGGGCGCATTAGCGCTCCTGATGGCGTTGGCCAGCGCAAGAGACCTGCGCGAGAAACGGGACGCAGACTTGGAACCGGCGGCCTCGCATCATCATGAGAAAGGTGGTGGCAAGGAACACCATCATCATCACCACCACGACCATGGTGGCAAAGGCCATAAAGGATACAAGGGGCATCATCACCATGAACATGGCAAAAAAGGACACCACCACCATGAAGGCCACAAGGGCCATCACGACGAGCACGGTGGACACAAGAAGCATCACCACCACGACGACGGCCACCACCATGAGCACCACCATGGAGAAAAGGGAGAGAAGGGGCACGGCTTCGAAGAAAAAGGCCATTACCACAAAGGTCACTCCACCAAGGGTCACCATGGTGTTCACAAAATAGATGAGTTCAAGAAGGACAAGCACTTCCACGACAAGCATGGAGATTCTGGCTACGAAGAAGGCCACGGTGGACACCATCACGAACATGGTCATAAGAAGGGAGGTCACTTCCACAAGGGACACCACCATCACGGCCACCACGAGCACCACCATGGCAAGAAGGGCCACCACGAGAAGGGCGGACACCACCATGACCACAAGGGACACCACGATGAGGAAGGCCACCACGAGCACCACCACCACCACCACGACCACGGCAAGAAGGGTGGACACGAAGACCACAAACACTGGGGCTTTAAGAAGGGACACTAAGTCAAATAATTCAATTTTATATTTTTGTTACTACTTTGTTGTTGTTTGTTATAACAATAGTGTAAATAAAAACATTATATGTTTTAATATAAGAATACATGAAAACAATTCATATTTATTTAATTTAAAATGTTTCTTTTATTTTATATATTTTGAATCAGTATACCGCAAATAGTACATATAATGTTCTGTTCGTACAAACAATTTTTTATTAGTACAACAACGATATAAGTACTACCTACTCTTTTTTTCTGTCAATCGCAACTCGAATTGACGATATTTGGGTATGTGCACTACTTACCTTGCCAAAGAAAATTTACAGATTTAGTTCATCCAGTGTGACATGTCGGTTCTCGGCTCCAACGAAAAGAAACGCTATTATAAAAATCCCACAATGATAAAGCCTAGCTAGAAAACAAGCCAGAACTACGCAAGTCACTTACTTCAGCGAATCGCTTGCAGTGTGACTACATTTGTTCAATAGGATTAGACACTAAAATTAGTACGAAAGTTTTATAGAGGATATCAATATCCACAAAAAAGTACGCAATACCATATGTCTAACTATTATAGTTATGTCACAACTAGAGATCCGAATAAAACGTCTGAGATAATAGATGAGCGGTTTTATTTGGCTTACGAATTGGCGCTATATAATAATATGTCAAAAGTGATGTGACATGACATTAGTGATGTATCTACTTTACATCTCCCTTTCTTTATAAATAAACCAAAACAATTCTATTACAAATTTAGGCTTTTACAATATGACTGACAATTTATAATTTATATTATTTTATAGAACAAGATATTATTAGGTAATAGTTATTACATGATTATAAATTAAGATACATGACACAACACTACAGTACTTATTAATTATTATCATTATAAATTTAAATAATATTAAAGATCAAGTTTATTTATGGGTTTAATTTATTCTACCGAATCTTGATGCTCTTGGTGCAATAGCTGATTGAGCCAAGTTTGACTTTAGCATATTATTGGAATTGCTTGGTGATGGATATGTTGATACTGGGGTGTCTCAGGAACAAGCGGCGACTTAGCTTGTGCTGGAATCTGTTGTACAACTGGTTCATCTGTGTATTTAGTTTCCGGTACTACTATTCTGTTGCTGGTTATTTCTACTTGTGTCTTGTGCAGATGACTAAAGTTTCTTCTTAAGATGTGGCCTTTATCTGTTTGAATTATTACAGATCTTGGTAGATTTTTAGGCTTTTCTATAACTCTTGCCCCTTCCCAGCGTTGGTGATCAACTTTGTGTCTGATTTTGTCATTGATTTCAAAATTTACTGGTCTTGTAGTGTGTTTATTACTGTAATAAGCTTGTTTCTCTCTTAATCTTTGTAGTTCAGCTGGGACTCCTTGTATTATTTTTGGTTTTAACTGATTATCACATGTAGGTATTGGAGATCTAGTAATTCTGCTGAAGAAACTTAGGTTCACCTAGAACCTAAGTTTTCATTTCGTGGAGTATTCCTCCAGTTCAATAAAGCAAGTTGAACATCTGACTTGTCAATGCTACATTTTCTCACATGTTTTTTGCTGTTTGTACTGTTCTTTCAGCAAGTCCATTGCCTTGGTGGGGATGTGGGCTAGACGTGACATGGTTGAATCTCCATTGTTTTTGAAAGATCTTGAATTCTCTAAACAAATACTGTGTTCTATTGTCAGTTTCTAACTCTTCTGGTACACCATGAGTAGAAAACCATCTTTTAAGTTGTTCAATGACTTCATATGATGACTGACCTTTTAGCTGTTGAAAGTCTAAGTATCCAGAGTAGCTGTCGCATATTACAAGGTAAGATTTTCCTTTTAATTAAAATAAATCTGATGCAAATATTTGCCATGGCAGTGTAGGAATCTTTTTAACTAGTACTATATCTTTGATATTGTCTCTTTGTGTTTGTTCACAGACAGAGCAACCTGTGACTAGCTTTTTTATATCATCATATTGTCCTTTCCAGTAAAAAAATTATCGGGCTCTTCTTAAGCAACTTTGTATACCTAGATGTCCTTGATGAATATTCTTTAACATTTTAGGGATTTGTGATGTAGGTACTACAATCTTATCACCTTTGAAGATAATTCCTTTCAGATAGGTTAGTTCTTCTTTGAAGTTAAAGTAATTCTGTAGTTCTGTAGGTAGTTCTTTTATGTTTTCTGGAAATCCTTGCATTATTGTCTTAAGAAGTAATTGAAAATGTTAATCTTCTTTAGTAGCATTAATTAATTATTCTTTAGCATCTAAAGACATAGGTAATAAAACTGCAATTTTTTAATTTTCTTCTGGTTTATATTTCAGGTTTGATGCATCACAGTCTCGACTTAGAAAGTCTGCTGAGGGTATTTCAGTGCCTTTTTTAAATATGACCTTAGGTGAATATGGTGCTAAGTTGAACATTATTCTTTGTAACCTCGCTGGAGCTGATTGTATGTCTTTCTTGAAGATTGTCTCAAGTGGTTTATGGTCAGATTCCACTGTCAGTTGTTTACTAAAACATATTCATGAAACTTCTTACATCTAAACTGTATGGCGAGCGCTTCTTTCTCTATCTGTGGATAATTTTGTTCAGATTTGGTCAACGCTCTTGCTCCATAGGCTATCGGTTGTCCTTCTTGAAGAAGTGCAACTCCGAGATTTTTAGATCTCAGTACTGGTGAGCACTGAAGTACCTGTTTTAATTTGTTAAGAGCTTCTTCATGATGAATTTCCCATGTAAAGCTTGTATTTTTATGTAACAAGTCTCTGAGCGGATTTGTTAGGTTTGACATGTTAGGTATAAATTTATTCAGGTATGTGATCATTCCTAGTAGTCTCTGTAACTCTGTTTTATTTGAAGGTGTTTTCATTGCTTTAATAGCTTCTACTTTGTTTGGGTCTGCTTCTAATCCATTGGCTGAGATGATGTGTCCCAGGGATTTAATTTTTATTGCTTCAAAAATGCACTCGCTTTTGTTTACTTTGAATCCAGATTTCTTTAGTACTTCAATAACTTCACTAACAGTTTTGTGTAATTCTTCTTTAGTTTTTGCATGTATAAAAATATCGTCGATTGCTACTCTCATATTTTTTAATTTACTGAGCAAAGGAGATTGCTCAGCTTCCATACATGTTTGGCCTAAAGACCAATAATCATGAAAAATTGTTTCCTAGATTCGAAATTATATATAAATTACTGTAGAAACGAATATTATTGACGGACACCCCTGAGAACTTCTATAAACCATATACACTGAATGATTTTGAGGTTATGTTTGCAAATAGATACATTGGTATTAAAATAATAAAAAACAAATAAGTTATATAGTAAACTAGGAAAATGAAGCCAAGTACCGAAATTACGCATTAGATTCAGGTATATAGAACAGGTAGATTAACAGACAGTTGCCTGTTTATAAAGTTAATGCACAAGAGTAACTTTTAAAATCAGGTATCATCTATGCATTTCCGGTTATAATAAGGTACTCTGTGACAGAAACTGTGTGATGATTGTGAATGAGCCACAGATTAGAGAGAATTTTTAAACTCTCGTTAATTTAGTTAGCTAAGCTTCATTATTTATGGACGTTATGTTATTGGATGTCATCATTTCTTTTTTTAAAATATCATTTTGTTTTATGGCTTTGGATTGGAGTAGGTTTTAAGTATTACGTGACGATACCTGATATCGTCATTTGATATTTTCACTTGATATTTTAAATTATGTAATACGTATTGCCCCTTATATTATATTATTTTTATAATTATTACTCCGTTTATAAATACACTCTGTCCTGTAGGTAGATATAAATCTAGTTGCTTTATTTTTTATAATTTTAGAATTATTTTAATATATTTAATTTATTTAATTATTATATCATATTATATTTTGGAGTATTCATAGTAATGTCTGATTCTTCTGATAGCAACGACTGTAGTTTTTTATCACTTTCCCCAAATAGCTCGTGTAGTAGTAATGTTAGCTATTCTAGCCTGCCTTCGCTCACAGATACTCTTCAGGGTCACTTTTCTGATTAACCTAAGAATTTTAACGTTATTCACATTAATGCGCAAAGTATTCCGGCCCATTATACGGATTTGTTGGCGTCTTTTTATAATAATAAAAACCTTCAGGCTGTATTAGTATCAGAATCCTGGCTGAAGCCGTGTTTACCTTCATGGTCAATGTCCAGCGGATGTCTTTTCTTATCACGACTTGGTGTTTTTATCATATAAAATCCGCCCTCCTAAAGCAAAACGTAAAGTTATTCTTCAGCGCAATTTTAGTGGTATGAACCAGGGAGCTTTTCTTGAAGATGCGCGCGGTATTGACTGGTCTCCAGTATACAAAGCTGTAACCATAGACGAACAGGTTGCAATTTTCAACAGTCTTATAATACAACTATACGACAAACATGCACCTTTTCGCTCTATGAAAATCCAACATCTTCCCGCGCCATGGCTTACCGAGCATATTAAAAAGTTAATACACCGCAAAGCTGCTGCAAAATGTAGATACAAGCAATATCCTAGTGACAAAAACAAAGCAAATTACAATAAGGCTAGAAATCGCTGCAATACAGTGTGTAGGGACGCCATGCGCCGTGATATTCATTCCTCTGTCGAAAATGAGGAGCCTGCGAAAGTTTGGAAGTTCCTCAGGTCACTTGGCATCGGTAAAGCTCGTAAAGAGACTGTTCCAAATAATATTAATATTGACTCCCTCAATCTTTACTTTTCTTCATCATCTGGAATTAGTAATTCTGACAAAACTAAGACCATTGACTACCTTTCTTCTTTACCATTGCCTGACGTTCCTCCATTTGTCTTTGCTCGATTATCGGATTGTGATGTTAAAAAGAGCATTTTGTCAATCACCTCTAATGCTGTCGGTAGTGACGGTATTAGTCGCAATATATTGATGCCGATTCTTGATTTCATCCTTCCAGTCATTTCCTTCATTTTTAATTGTTCCTTGACTGAGGGTGACTTCCCTTCTGCTTGGAAAGACGCTCAAATTATCCCTTTACCTAAAAAGCCTAATCCTAAATCTGTCACCGAATTCCGTCCCATTTCTATACTTCCTTTCCTATCCAAGGCACTTGAACGTCTTGTACATAACCAATTAAGTGCATTCCTTTCTAAATATGACCTCCACAACCCATTTCAATTTGGCTTCCGACCTGGGCATAGTACCATTACCGCTCTTGTCAAAATTACTGATGATATTCGCCTGGGTATGGAACAGGGCCTTCTAACGGTACTAACATTATTGGATTTCAGTAATGCCTTTAATACAGTCAATTTTGACATTCCTTTAGCACTCCTTACCTCTTTTAACATATCTCCAACGGTAATCGAGTGGTTTCACAATTATTTATATGGACGCAGGCAGCGGGTGCGCTTGGATGAGAAATTCTCATCCTGGTGCGTGACTGCTGCTGGCGTACCACAAGGCGGCGTCTTATCTCCTCTTTTATTTTCCGTTTTAATTAGCTCGATTTCTCAAAATCTTTCATCGTTCTACCACTTGTATGCAGATGATCTCCAGTTGTATTGCCAAGCGTCCGTTTCACAGTTGAATGATGCAATATCTACTATCTCTTTAGATTGAGAACGTATCACTGACTAGTGCAAAGCTTTTGGCCTTATAGTAAATCCTGCAAAATCACAGGCTATCGTAGTCGGTAGTTCCAAAATGATGGCAAAGGTTACCTTAAAAACTCTCCCTATGGTCAACTTTGCTGGAACTAATATTCCGTACAGTTCATCTGTTAGAAATTTAGGTGTGACCATCGACAATACTTTAAGTTGGGGCCTACAGCTACAGTCAGTCAGTAGCAAGTTATATGCGTCGGCGGCGTCTCTCAGAAGACTGCGCAACTTTCTTCCTACAGCCACTAAAATTGCACTAGCACAATCTCTGTTGGTTCCTTTACTAGACTACGCCGACTCCTGCTATTTGGATTTAACGGAGGAACAGCTAAATAAACTTGAGCGACTCCAAAACTTCTGTATCAGATTTATATTTGGCTTGCGCAAATATGATCACGTTTCCAATTTTCGCTCTAAGCTCAAGTCATACTCACATACTAGCACTCCTTTACAATATTTTGTTTAATCCCTTCTCCCCGCGCTATCTCAAGGAACTTTTTAAGTTTCAAAATATCAGACGCGCTCAGTCTTTGAATATATTCAAAGACCAGCTCAAAAATTTCTATCTTTCGCAGTGAATCTGATTTTACTGTGTAAACTTTTTATCGTGTATATATTATGTTTATGTATGTATGTGTATGTATATATGTGTAAGTATGTTTATATGTTATTAAATGCATATGTATATGTATGTGTATGTATGTATATATATTTATATGTCTAATTAGGATACTTAGTTTGATGTAGATTGTATGTATGGATGTGACTATTTATTCCAAGGCATTTAACACCCCTATGGTCTCTGTATAACTTTTCATACTCAGTGGTTGTCTGGAAGAAATCGCTCTTAGCGATAAGACTGCCAATTATAACGCTTTTGTTAATATTATTGTTTGTGATTGTTACGTAATTATGTATTTGGTGTTATAATAAAGTATATAGTAATATAGTTATATAATAAGAAACGTCAATAAATAAATAAAGTTTTCGTGCATTAACCCGTAAAAACTAGTTTTATTTAATGAGTGATGTGCGTGAAAACCTAAGAAACAAATATAATAAAGTGTTAATCTATCTATCTAATCTATCTATCTATCAATTTTTGTTATGTTTTTACTATAACCATATTTTAGATTTTTAGTGTATCACACCTTATAATGTGGTATGGAGATGTTTGGTGAAAAATGTATGGCAATAGACTTTATGATGTCGCCTACCATCTATAGTAATTATCTTAGCACATTTGCATGTAGTGAAAATGATAATATAGTTGTGGATATTAATACTACAGTGTAATAAAAAAAAGATGTATTTTATCGATCTTTACAAAATAGATTTGTTTTGATGTTATATAAACAACTACGAGATCAGTCTTTGGCTGAATGTTACTACATCCATAGGCATTAAAAATGATTCGTATGTTTTCCAAACCGGTAAAATTAAACTCCTTGTTAAAATGAATATATTATATTCGGCGGTGTCGTGTGAGGCGGGTCGTTACGTTCCCTAAAATATGGTTGAGCGAAGCGATGGCTGGTTCATGCGTCATGCTCGTGAACGGGTGCTGCCAGCGGAGATGAGTCTGCCCTAACTTCCTTAATATTGAAGTTAATGTTTAGTCACACTGAATATAAATAACACTATTTGTATTTATACTGTATGACACAGCAATCAAAATGCAGGTAAACAATTAATGTATATTTAATAATTATCTAATGAAAAGTGACTTCATGAATCACCTCTGAAGTCATTTTTCAATTTGACGACTCTGTAAATAATAAAACAGGGAGAAAAAAACAGCCCTTGCTGAGTTTCTTGCCGGTTCTTCTAAGTACAAGGTCTCCCGCCGTAGATTTACGAACCGATGGCGTAGCTTCTAGACATTCATATGTGCTTGTAACAGCCTAAACTGAATAAATGATTTTGATTATGATTATGATTATACAAAGGTGTCCGTTAAAATCTAATGACTGTAAAATGAGGTATAAATTACGCCAAGAATTACCGTATATGTCAATATTTTTTGTACGTTTGGGCCAATTTGAGCAATCTTCTTTGTTAATATCTCTTTATTTATTTATTTTCTAAGAAAACCAACAGCGTTTTTCCGATACAAAAGGAATCTATATATCTATCTCTTGGAATATTTCTGGTGCTGATGACACACCAAATGGTAGTCTTTTGAAAGAATATCTTCCCCATGGGGTAGCAAACGTCAATATTTTTTGTGTTCTTTCTGACAGATTGATTTGCCAAAATCGTTTTGTGCAATCAACTGCAATCTAATAATTCAAAGAATTTAGAACCTTGAATGTCAGTTGAAATTTCTTCTATGGTGGTTAGCGGGAAATGGCGTCTGAGAATATTTTTGTTTACATCTGATGGATCTATACAGATTCTTATTTTGTCCTTTTGCCTGACTATTACCATAGGACTCGCAGCAGGTGTAGGCTCTGTTACTGGTTTTATGACATGTAATTTTACCATTCTGTCAAGAACTTGTTTACCTCTGCTCTTATAGCATATGGAATTCTTCTTGACGGTTTAATTTTCGGTTTTGGGTTCTCAATCAGGTCAATATCATACACATAATCCTTGTAACAGCCTAATCCTTCAAATATATCGTCTGTACATTGACTTTCCTTTAATGTTTTGACTATTGCGATAAGTCCTAATTTTTCACAGATATCAAGTCCTAATATTGGAGTGACTTTTTCTTGAACTACTTTGAACACTATAGGTATTTGTTTCTTCATTTTTTAATTTACATAGTAGCTCTGTTTCGCCTATAACTGCCATTTCATCATCTGTATAACTTATTAAATTTCTTGTTCGGCTTGGTTTCAAAATTGCCATTGTTTTGTCCATCAAGTGTCTTGGTAAGACATTACATTCTGCTCCTGTGTCTAGTTTCGCTGTAATCTTCACATTGCCAACTTGTATATTTTCTGTTCAGTTTTTTGCTTTTTTCCGGTACTTATAGCTGATATGTATACATCATCCTGAGAATTTGAACTTTCTTCTACTGCATTCACTCTATTTTTCTGTTTATTATTATATTTCCTCTTTGTACCGCACATATTAGCAAAATGACCATTTTGATTGCATTTAGTACATGTTTTATTAAAAGTTTATGGTTCGTACCACATCTTCTACAGTGAAAACTCTTGTTTACTTCTTTTTTAGCACTTTAATATTTCACTGCTAAGATTTTTTCTGATTTATTTTTACTACTAATACTTAAGCCCGTATTATAGAAAGATTCTCAGTGATTCCTAATGTATGAAACCGATGCATCACAACACGCCACAACACGTTAATATGTTTCTGGCTTTAGGCAGACAATGATGTCGATTCTGGCGTGATTCTCTAAAGCTAAACTTAAATTTGACAACAGTGCATCCTTGTTATTCTCTATACAGAATGAAAAGAGAGAGAGAGAGAGGCTAAATTTAGATTTAAGTTTAGAGAATGATGCTAGAATCGACACCAATGGTTAATAGAATTGAATATACAATTACCTACATTTTCTAATGTGAATAAATTTTCTAGTGATAATTTTAATATACACACATCAAAAGTGTCTAGGGATCAACATATATTTTTGCAATAACTTTTCTCCTGATTGATATTAATTAAAATTTTCTTTAAGGATTCATCAAATAAAGTGTTTTCGTTTGTCACAGTAACGATAAACCAAGTCACCTTTGCATTAATAAAGAAATTTGCCATTTTCCTAATAAAGGGATTTTTGACATTTGAACCACTAACACAAAAGTTCGAAAAAAAGACTGAAATAACAGTTTTCTCTAAAATTTTATTGGGTAACTTAAACAATTAATAATCCGTATTTCTACCGCGAACACTAACAACACAAGAACATCGGTTTGGCATACTCAAAATGAGTTCATCCAAATCACGCTGTGGAATGGCCGCCCATGTTCGTTGCAACAACAAAAAAAGGTCTTCTTGCGACTGGATACCCTCCATATTCGGCAGAGCTCTTCTCTGTAGCATATCCCATGCATGCTCAATCGGGTTCAAGTCTGGCGACTGAGCAGGCCAGGGCAGGACATTGATGTTAGCTGCGGCGAGAGTCTGTCTTACAACTCTTGCGGTGTGCGGTCGTGCATTATCATGCATTAACTGAAATAAGGGACCGATTTGCACTTGTAGAGGAACGATGACGTCTGATACAATTGTCTCAGCATAAATTTGAGCGTTGAGGTTGCCTCTGATCCAAATCAACTCAGTTCTTCCGCCGATCCAAAACCCGCCCATACCATGATGGTTCCACCACTATAAGGATGGACTTCCTGGCAGGATTTTAATCGCTGTTGGCGTCCAGGGGTTCTCCAGTGTCGTATACGTCTTGTAGCCGGTCTCATACCAAAACGAGACTCATCAGAAAAGCACACGAAACGCCATTGTTCTTCTGCCCAATTTCTGTGTTCAAGAGCCCATTGATATCGAATCCTACGATTGTGCATTGCTATAGGTGGTACCCGTAGCGGTCTTCGGGAATGAAGGTTCACTTCATGCAAGCGGTTTCTGACTGTTTGGTCGCTAATTAAGTTCCCTGAAGAGTGATGAAGCCTCACGGCTAACATCATGGCGGTTATTGTTGGAGCTCTTCGAGTTAAGATTTGAATGTATCGGTCTTGTCTCCGTGTGGTGCAGCGATACCGTCCTCCATGGCGCTCAGCCACGGTACCAGTGCTTCGGTATCGTGTCCAAAGTCGACTGATAACACTCTGACTTGTATTCAGAGCTAAAGCCACAGTACGTTGCCGGGAACCAGCTTCTATCATTCCCACGGCTCTGAGCATTTCTTCCCTGCTTAAATGACGTCGCCGCTCCATAATAACGTTGGTTTTAATCAGTAGTAGGGAAACAGTAGCACTAATAATGTCTTCAATGCGTTGTATGTTTTTATAGGGAAAATATTGACAGCTGATTTTCATCTTTTACTCGAATTTGATTCACAGTTCCTGATTCAAATTATGAAATGCACCAAAAAGGATCCATATAAATTTATAAAATCATAAATTTATTACAAAGCCACATCTCAATCTCAAGAAATCCGCATAAAAATGCTTGATCCCTAGACACTTTTGATGTGTGTATTTGACTTCAGTTCCAGATACTGTCAAATGTTTAAAGACGGGCTGGGACGATTCACGGACAGCAAAGTGAGCATTCACGTGCGCTCGGAAACGCGGCCCGTGTTCATGTGGGCGCGGCCGCTAGCGTATGCGGTGACCTCTTGGAAAGCGCACTGGATGACATGGTGTACGACGGCATCGTCACCCCTGTGGGTCGCTCCGGCTGAGCCGCACCCATTGTACCTGGAGGAAAATATGATGGTAACATCAGAATCTGTACAGATTATAAATTAAGAAGTAAAGTCTACGGCGCAGGAGGCTCGCGCAGCCTTAGAGCCACGATTCTTTGTAGCCAGCCTCCAATGAAGTAATATTCACTTGTTAGAGATTTTTTTTATTATTTTCATAAAGTCTACAGACGCTTGGTCCGTACCTTTTTGTGTTAATGTTACATAATTTTATGTATATTAAACATAGTGTTTTTCCGCGTTCACCTACTCTAGAACAATACTTAGACAATTTATTTACTATTATAATATTAAACTGTATTCTATTCTACAAAATTCTTTTATCTATTGTGGCTTTACTTCTTATGCTTTCCATTAAATTGTTATAATCTAATAGTATGGTTCCGACTCCAGCACGATTCCCAAAACCCTTATCTCTATAATGTTACCAAGGGAATGAAAAGAAAAAACGGCCGCCAAAAACATCTAGGGCTGTATTTACTTATTTCTCCATAACCTATGGAGTTGGGCCTGAATTCAAAGGACTACATTGAAACCGTGACCAAAACAGCTTCACGAAAATTCGGGAGTCTTCAACAAGTTCCGGTGTTTTTTCGCGCTTGATCAACTTGTTGTACAAGTCACTGACAGAGGATTAATGGGGTATATCTACATATATAATTAATCCTTTTATCACTTTTATTGCTCCTCAACTGACCGAACAGTGGTATTTTTACTTTGAAATAATCGAAGTTTTCAAAATAATTACAAGTGGATATTACAGTTATACATAAAAACTTTATTTTAATCTACACCTTTGTCTCACTTAAATACTAAAAAGAAAAAGAGATGAAAGATGGTTCTAATGTTCACCATAATGGCGTGCTTTTTTAAATGGCGTCACATGAGGGTTCACTTGGCGCCATTTGAAAATGCACGCCATTTTCTTATATAAAAAGTTTGCTTCATTACTTAAATTATCTCGCGAATGTTTTGAAAAACGTTGTATGACATTCGTGCGGATTGGTATTTACAAACTCGTGACTATAGTTACCCCGAGACGAACGTTCACTCGTTTGTAATTACCACTTAGAGTTATTGTCGCCAACGCGTCAACGGCATTCGCGGCGTCACCCAGTGTTGCACTTTCAATTAGATTAAACTTATTTTTTTTAGTCCTCTTTTCGTCTGAGCCGGTGTGCCAAATTGCAACTTCTATAAGGCTTGGATAGGAAACACCGGAGACGGGGGCTAAAAACCTCCTTTTTAGCATTTCCCCACTAGGTTGCCCACGCAATATTTTACTCGTTTAAAGCGGGTAAAGTATTGCGCGAGACAAACATTACGCCCCCGATGTACTCTTGATGGTTTGTTTAAGTTGTAACGGAATTTCCTCTCAGTTAAATATAATAGCGACGACCACATCCCCGTCCTCTACTAGGGCAACGGACGACAATAGCCCCTCTGGCTGTTGTTATGCCCCCATATTGCCGATACGGGCGTGCTCCGGCGCCCGTATCGGTTTGGTGAGCGGCCTGATGCAGTTCGCAATATGGGGGCATAACAACAGCCAGAGGGGCTATTGTCGTCCGTTGCCCTACTAGCTTAACAGACGTGGCGTGCTCCAATAGGAAGCCGCTCCTCAAAGAGCGCTATGCACTACTTTTTAACTAGGTAGTGCTGCATCGTCCCCTTCTCAGGGGAAGATCGCATCCGATGAAGCTGGCCAGAAACTGCCCCTACGGGTGTGTTTTAGTCAGTGAGAGTCTGACATAACCTTGCAGCCGGCTATAGAGTATCCATGACTATTTCATACCCATTCATTGTCATTTCGCATTGTACTATTTATTGAAGTATGTATTACTGTCAGAGCAATAAAAATATTTCTATTCTACTCTATTCAATTAAAACAAGTCGAAATAGATTTTTTAAACTATAACACAAAAAAACAAACTGTTTAAATCTGTTATCGTAGAATTCGTAGCCTAGCTATAAGATCTTAATAATTATGATCTTATTCTAGTAGGTACTCTACCTGAGCTAACCTGACGGACGGACCAACGAACAAACGCAAAGACTTTGTATTTAGTGTTCCATGTGGAGTCCGAACCCTAAAAAAATCATGTTAAAATGACTTGTGATCTTAGCTGAATTCTACATATTTCTAATAATATAATTTTTGTAAATTCCTAATACCAAAAGTAGAGAATAAAGAAGACAAAACCAACATTCAATTTTGCAGTGTCTGTTTGCATTCCACGAGCTTCACATAGAATTTTAATTATATACATATTTAAAGCTAAAAAGCACTACAACTAGGATTACTGCCTGACAGCAACTGGTTCCATAAATCTTGTGTGTACATATTAAAGCTAAGCGTTGTGTGTATTAAAGCCATTACTTGCTCACTAATTATTATTAAAGAAGCTTGTTAAATATTGACATTATTTGCATAAAAGTTTTAATCCTCGTTGCTTTAACGCAATATGGTCAAACAAAGATAGCTGTTAAAACTGTCAAAAGAAACCTTCGATATTTGCCCAATAATTGTGTGCTGAGATATAAATTATGTTAAAAAATACATAAAGACTAAAATCTTAATATAAATATATAGAAGAAGAAACCGATTGATTGACTAACTGACATATCAACGCACAGCCGCAACTGCTGGATCTAGAGACGCCAAATTTGGCACGTAGGTTTTTTAAAAGGTCTAAGGAAGCACTTAAAAAGGATTTTTCAAAATTAACCCATGAAGGTTTTAAAATAGGTAATGAAATCTTTTATGAAAATTCTTATTCCTTGTGAGTTAATAGACTTGAAACTTGGCACGAACACTTATCTTAATAAATTATAAAGTTAATAATTTTTAGTTTTCCTAAACTACCCCCTAAGAAGAAATCTTTAGGGGTTTTTAAGTTAAACTAGGTATTGGAATAACTCGAAACTTGACATTTTTACTAAAGACTTGAAATAAAGATTAATATAGATTATTTAACCTTAGATGGTAAAAAGGGGATGAAAGTTTGTATGAAAAATCTTATTCTTTGAGTTAATAGACTTCAAACTTGGCACGAATACTTATGGAAATAAATTAATAAGATTGTCATTTTTAGTTTTTCTAAACTACCCCTAAAGGGGGACATTGGAGGGTGCCGAAGTTTTTATATGGATGAATTTTAACGCTCATTTCAATTAACTCTAAACTCAATTTTAATACTTAAGACCTGAAATAAAAGTAACATGTATCAGGGTTCACCCAAATGGGGTGTAAAAGGGTAGTGTAACAACCCTAGATCACCCCCATATAGACTCGTCAACCCTACGAATTGCACGCTTGCGCGGTAGAGTCGAGCTGTGAGTAGCCTAGCAACGCGCTCGAGTGATATAGAGAAGAAATATGATTATATATGTGATTTCCGTTGTAATTTTATAATAAATGCATTAAGAAGTACTACTGCTGGCTCATTATAAATGGCGGCCAACGTGGGGCGGGTTCGACGTCGACAATACGCGTCGAACAAAATAAAACGACCTGCGACAAACAGTTACTGTTACGTGAGTACAACTCAATTTTCCACGTTCACCGCTGAGGATAGACCGCTGTCGAGTGCCGAGAGAAAATGCCTCGCACTCGTAGACAAGCTGGACAAGCGAGCGCATCTCGCGAAATACCCAGCGATGAGGACGGTGGAAGAGAGCCAGCCAGCGACATCGGGGTGTCCAATCCCATACTTCAGGATGCTCCTCATATGCAACCGTCAGATGCTCGACGTGACAGATTAGAAGATGATTCGAGCGGTAGTGAGTATGAACATGCCGCCGTGGAGGCCGTTGAGCACACCACCACGCCGCCGGATGCAACTGCCCAGCGCGATGGTCCTCCTATCTCAATTAACGAAGAACAACTTGCCCGGTAAATGACGACCGTAGTGAAGAGCATCGTGACCACAACCAATAATCCTAAAGATACCAACAATTCGTTCTCGTCTCCAGCACCGACGTCACAAGGTAATTTCGCAAGCTGTACAACACGCTTTGACGGATCCCAGCGTGACGTAGAAGTGGTTGAAGCATTCATCGATAGCATGAACGTATACAAAGAATGTGCTTTAGTACCCGACGACCATGCGCTACAAGGTTTGTCAATGCTGCTTACCGGCGACGCCGCCGTGTGGTAGCGAGGCGTCAAGTCAACTGTGTCGACGTGGGACGACGCTCTGAAGAGATTGCGATTTATGTATGGTGCTCCTCGACCTGCCCACCGGATATTCCGTGAGATATTTGAGAGAGAACAGTCCCCAGAAGAAAATTCTGATGTTTTTATTTGTAAAGTGCGTGCTAATTTGTCAGGGCTTCCCTATGTGCTCCCCGAGCAAGTACAAACAGACATTATTCATGGCCTTCTAAATCGCAGAAGTCGTTTAAGAATGCCGCGCGAAAGTGTTAACGATGTCGACTGTCTGCTCGAGCGTGCAAGGTGTATAGAGACGACCCTAGATGAGGCGGATGCCAATAAAATGTCCTTTAGTGATGTAAAGTATCCCATAATACCGCTAACAACTTTTACACATCGAACACGAAATCTCAAAATGTAAACATTGTGAGGGTTTGCTTATATGAAAAGACTTTGTGAAACAAACATTGTTATATAATTAACGAATTACAATCAAGCATTGACAAGATATAATATAGTAATCTTTGTTGACGTACAAATTCGTTTTTGGTTACTCTCTTTATTGACAGCGTTGTGCCAGTACTCACACTCCTCTTCACGGCGCTGTAATGAAGATTAGGTCAGTCCTAACTTGCATATTAACTTTAACAGTCGTGGGCCAGGTAAAGCCTTAGTGAGAAGATCTGCTTCCACTTCTTCGGTTTGCAGATACTCCACTTTTATTGTTCCCTCTTGGATGCACGCCCTGATGAAGTGTATCTTCAGATCTATATGTTTTGATTTAGAAGTTACCAATGCATTTTGGCTTAATTTGATAGCTGCTTGATTGTCATTTAAAACAGTTATGTGCTCAAATTTCACACCTAAATCCTCGAAGAGGCCTTTTAGATGGATTGCTTCTTTTGTAGCTTCCGTCAATGCGACGTACTCTGCCTCTGCAGTCGATAAGGCAACGCTTCTCTGCTTCTTAGACATCCAGCTTATGGGCGTTCCTGCATACTTGAAAACATAACCCGAAAAAGATCTCCGGTCTACTTTACATGAACCCCAATCTGCATCGGCCATGCCATATAAATCTTGACCACTCTTTTGGAATGTAAGACCAAAGGTCTTCGTCCCCTTTAGGTACCTTAGTACGCGTTTTGCGGACTTAAAGTGCTCTTCTCCGTAGTAATCGTTGAACTGGGAGAGATAGCTGATGGCATACATGATGTCCGGTCGAGTTGCAACGGCAATATACATAAGTGTACCGATAAGGTTTTTGTATGGCAGATCATTTCTTTCTATCTTATCATTCTTCTCCAATTTAAGACCTGGCTCTATGGGTGTTGATACAGGCTTACAATTTTCCATGTTGAACTTTTTGAGTGTGTCTTCTATGAATCTCTCTTGGTTCAGCCTGATCCCACCATTTTCATAGGTGATATCTATGCCAATGAGCCTCTTTGATATATGCAGGTCTTTCAATTCAAATTTTGTATTAAGGAGATTTTTAATTTCCTGTAACATCCTTGAACATGACTACTCATGTTCAAGGATGTTACAAATCAATAAATCATCGACATAAATCGCAATTATAATTTTTGCTCCTCTTTTCTCCAGTAGGTATATACATGGGTCAGATTCAGAAGCTTTGAATCCGACATTCTTTAGCACAGTGTCGAGTTTCTTATACCATTGCCTCCCTGCCTGCTTAAGACCATACAGAGCTTTGATAAGATGGCATACTTTTCCTTTTTCATTATTTTTTATATCTTTCAACATATTTACTGTTTTATTATACATCGTCACATCCTCATTCGTACTCTCATCGATCATAATTTCTGTTAAATATTCTTCTAAATATTCAGGACACTTCATTATGATTTTTTCTTCCAACTCACCATTTAGGTACGCTGTGGTCACATCCATTTGGTTCAGTTTTAATCCTTGTTCCACAGCTAGACCAATGACAGATCTTATCGAACTTAATCTGGTGACGGGGGCGTTAGTTTCATTATAATCCAGGCCCGGTCTTTGAGTGAATCCTCGAGCTACGAGTCTGGCTTTTCTGGTAATACTATTGTCTGGTCCTGTTTTATTTTTAAGTACCATTTTATAGTCTACCATTTTCATATCTTTCGTTTTATTTACAATTTTCCAGGTGCCATTTTTGACATGTGCTCTTATTTCAGATTTAATCGCATCGTGCCAGTATTCATCGTTCTCATCTTCATTTGAAAGGTAAGACATCTCTGAAAATAAATGACTTTCTTCGGCTTCATCAAGAACATAGTCTTTTGTCCATGCTGGTGGGTGCCTGTCTCTTTTTGGCTTCCCGCTCTCCGATATTTCCACAGGTTCTGGATATGAAGTGCTGTCGTAAGAGTCTATTTCTTCTTGAAATTGTGATAAGTCCTTGTTATTATTTTCATAAAATTCAACTTCTATTTGTTGTAATTTTTTGTTTCCATTGTCTTTAACCTTATTTTCCATTTCAGGTACCTTGTATTGCTGTTCCCCTTCATTTACGAGATTATCATAACTTTCTCTGATTTCTTCGTAGTACATTTTGCCTATTACCTTTACGTCTCTACTTGTCACTACGTTGTCATCTTCAGGTATGTATATTCTGTAGGCTTTCGAAGTCATTGAGTAACCCACAAACAGTCCTTCTTTTGTAATCTTTGAAAGCTTCCCTTTATTTTTTCTTTTGTTGAGAATAAAAGATTTTCTCCCGAATATTTTGAGGTGCCTTCCAGACGGTGCCCGTCCTACCCATTTTGTAAAGGGTATGTTACCTTCTAATGCTTTAGCTGGACTGCGATTGATGACGTAGTTTGCCGTAGCTATTGCTTCTGCCCACAACTTCTTAGGAGCATTGGCTTCTATTAATAGGCATCTGGCCTTTTCAAGTAAGGTTCTGTTCTTTCTTTCGCTGATTCCGTTTTGCTGGGGCGTGTATGTTGTGGTCAACCTCCTTTTGATGCCATTTGCTTTAAGAAAATCGTCAAACTCTTTGTTTCGATATTCTGTACCATTGTCTGTTTGCAAGTGTATAATCTTTTTGTTGTGGAATGTTTCAACTTCATTTTTATATTCTTTAAATGCATTGAATACTTCATTCTTCCTTTTAATGAAATATACGGCACAATAACGCGTATAGTCATCAATAAATGTGACAAAATATTTATTTCCCGCTAGTGTTTCGCACTCAAAAGGCCACAAACGTCGCTATGGATAATTTCCAGAACACTTGTCGTATACAGATCATGCCTTGTAAACGGTAATCTCGATAGTTTGCCCTTGATGCAGGTTTCACACGTATCTAATTTTTCATTTTTGTATCCAAAACCATACATGAGGTCGTCTTTGGCCATTTTGTTTAGGTCTCTTTCATTTAGGTGGCCAAGCTTTCGATGCCATTCCATGTTGGTGTCTTCGCTTTCTACGAAGTGTGAAGCCTCCCTTAGGAAATTTATAAAATAGAGCCCATTTCTTCTTTGTGCTGTCAATGTTCTGTCACCATTTTTCTTTATGACGTATGCTTTGTCATTTTCAAACACGACTTTATGACCTCTGTCTGTTATCTTTCCTACAGATAATAGGTTGACTGATATGTCAGGAACAAAAAGAGTGTCGGTGAAATTGCAAATTTCATTCTCGGTACTCACGGTCACCTTCCCTTTTCCTTTAATTTCTGCTGAGTATTTATTTGAAGCTAACTTTAAGCTGGCGTTTTCAGCTGTCATGCTCGTAAACATGGATTTGTCACCGCACATATGTGATGAACATCCACTGTCGAGACACCAAACGTTCTTATCTGTATCCGAATATGTTGTATTCAAGCACATATACGTTTTCGGCAGTTTTTCGTTACTTTTACCGTTAGGTTTTTTGTTTTTACTCCAACAAGCCTCTGTGGCGTGACCTTTCTTTTTGCAGTTTTTGCAGAACATTTTATGCTTTGTCTTCTTCACGTGATAGGTTTCTGAATTTCCAGCTTGTTCGCTGCCGTTCCTGGCTTGGTATTCTTCCAATATCTTCACTTTAAGAATTTCAGGATTTGGCAGTACATCCCTGGACTCTATAGCTATTCTAAAATTTTCGAACGAAGAAGGTAAACTGTAGAGCAGCATTATGCTTAGTAATTCTGGCGGAACTTTTATGTCCATATCAGCGAGTTTGTCCACGACGTCCATGAAATCATTTATGTGATCGCGTATGTCTTGGTCTGTGGTCATTCGCTTTAAAACTAATTGTTTTAACAAAGTCGCTTTTCTGGCAGGGCCGGTACTTTGATAGGTGGCTTTTAGTTTGTCCCACACTGACTTGGATGTTGTGCATGTCTTAATTTGTTTAAGCTCCGACGGCGATAACAGGAGTAGAATTTCAGCTTTGGCTTTTAAGCCTTGTTTGTTGAATGCCGACGTCTCTGCATCATTTGCCTGTGGTAAAAATATCTTTTCGCCACTCACGATATCCCAGTAATCGTTTTTATAAGCACTGCTTGCGCTTGCAGACACCAAGTATCGTAGTTTGATTTGGTCAATGGTTCTATATTCCGATAACTCGTTGTAGATGCCATTTTCCATTAAACCACGCTCTGCTACCAATTTGTGAGGGTTTGCTTATATGAAAAGACTTTGTGAAACAAACATTGTTATATAATTAACGAATTACAATCAAGCATTGACAAGATATAATATAGTAATCTTTGTTGACGTACAAATTCGTTTTTGGTTACTCTCTTTATTGACAGCGTTGTGCCAGTACTCACAAACATTAACCCTCCGTTGTTCGATGTCCGTCCAATTAACCCTACAATAGTCGTGCCCACCTCTAGTTCGAACACAGTAGCTCCAAAACGTGTAAGACCGCGCTGTAGCTTTTGTAAACGCTTTGGTCATTCGGTAGATATCTGTCGAAACAAGTCGGAAACTAGTGGACGCTATTACGAAAAAATGATGTCTAATTATGGCTGCGGCCGTGAAGGTATCGTTCGTACAAAGTGCCCAACTTGTACTGCTACCACTCCCGCCATAGATAAGGCGGATTTCAGGAGTGCGCTTATCGACGAACTCGGCTTAGTGTCACCCGACCTTATGCGACCAATCGTATCCATAAAAATCGCATCCCGCACAGAAATAGTTATGTTAGATAGCGGTGCTACCGAGTGCCTTGCCAGCCCTGATTTACACAAAATTCTCGTCGACGACGCGACGGTACAATTTTCACGAAGGCACGTCGTTCGATTGGCCTTGCGAATGGTACACGGCGGGTGCACGACGTGCTAGTATGTCAGACAACAGTAACTATTTGCCATCGGGACATACCAACTACCTTTTTAGTGATACCAGGTGCCGACAATAGAACACTGTTAGGTCAAAATTTTCTAAAACGAGCCGGCATTATACTCGATTTCGAACTTGGTCAATGGTATTTTTCCTACTCGCCTAATCATAAATTACCTTTTGTTGATTCTTTTAACCTCTCCGATAGCAATGAAGCTGCGATTATATACATATGCGATACCAACAACCTTTGCCACCCACCATATTAGAGTTAATGAGAAGCGGGAACTCATAGCTCCACCAACCTACAGGCCGCAGAGGAAAAAAGAGTTGCTGGAATGTGAGATTAGGAAGCTGCTGGTGACAGCCGTAATTGAAGAATGCGAGTCGCCTTCGGTTAATGTTGTTCTCGTTAGCAAGAAGGATGGAGGAGTTCGACTTTGTGTCGAGTATCCACATCCATGCCTTCCCCAAAGAATGTTAAGCAACTCAAGAGCTTTTAAGCTACATCCAGTTCATAAGAGAAACGCGGATGAGGGCCGTCGTCGGCCGCCCGACTATAAGGTCGGAGACCTTATCATGCTGAAGACTCAGGGGGCTAATGACACCGGAACGGGACAAGTTGCAAAGTTTATACCAAGAAGAGATGGGCCATAATGGATCCGAGAGGTTGTAAGCCCGACGACTTACCTGTAAGAAGGAGCTTCTCGAGGCGAGATGATAGGTCGATACCATGTGTCTGCCTTGATCCCGTTTGTAGGCGTTATCGAGTCTCCAGTTAGGGAAAGACGTAGGCACGGTAGGCCGCGGAGACAGTAGGTGCAGAAGACCGTGGGGACATTAGGCGCTAGTCCGAACGCGAGGGCGCTAGGTTCGAACTAGAGGGGGGAGTGACCCTAGATCACTCCCATATAGGCTCGTCAACCCTACGAATTGCACGCTTGCGCGGTAGAGTCGAGCTGTGAGTAGCCTAGCAACGCGCTCGAGTGATAAAGAGAAGAAATATGATTATATATGTGATTTCCGTTGTAATTTTATAATAAATGCATTAAGAAGTACTGCTGGCTCATTATAGTAGTTAATATTACTGCAGAGTATTTTGGTGCGGGGCTTGATTAAATCGGAAAACGGTTGAAAGAATTTGGATAAAATTTGGATGGGTGCCAATAAGTGTGTTTAGGTTCGGTGTACTTTATTTCCTTAATTGAGACAAAGGATATTTTTGTACCGAAAAAAATTAAGGTTTCTGAGGGACTCTCAAAAAGCTTAAGTTAACGTGGACGAAGTATTAGAGTTAGATAAAAGTAATGAAAATAGATAACAGTTTTATTTTAATGTTATTATATATGTTTCCATAGGCACAAAAGCCCTGGTTGTTATTAAGAGTCAGTGGAGGTTTAAGACTAACTGGACGGAGGTACATGATGGAAGACAGTCTTGAAAAGAGAAGTATTTCTGGCAGCTGAACATAATGTGGTCTGTCAAACCCACATTTTCAAATGAAATGATTTAAAATTAGTAATTTTTCAAGTTTTTTAAAATTTCTATTCTTATTTTATATGAATAGTGCTTTGCCAAGTGTCATATCGGCGAATTGACTTATTATTTATTTAAATATTGAAAAAAATATATACTAAATGTCAAAGAACAAATCACAGTGGACATTAAAAAATTACACATTCCACAAAAAATGATTTTTTGTTTGATGGATCTGAAATAATATGTAGGGACTGAAAAGTTTTTGTTTTGTAGAACAAGTCCGTCGATTGAATTTTAACAAAATAATGTAAATTTTGTGTTTAAAAGTGGTTAAATAGGAATAGTACCTATGTTAAAATTTAACTTATATCGCGTCGGCCGTATTGCTCTATGGTTATAATAAGGGTGCAAGTGAAAATAATAATACTTCTTTTTCGCGTAAATATTGTAAAAAAAAAATCTAATACCACTTTAAATTTGGTTTTGAAATCGAAGTAGGTATGATATTAATATCGACAGTGGAAAGGTAAAATCGTTTAACTACCACTTTGGTCGAAAATTAGTTATGCCTGTTGTATACAGGGTGTAAAAAATTCTTTAACGAAGTCGAAGGCCACGTTATTTCCACGTCATGATGATTACTTTTTTCTTCTGGACCATACCTGGGAAATTTACGGTTATGGTGATATTGAAGATCAAATTCAAAATTTTTGTTTCAAGATTTATACATTAATATTTTCAAAACTTTATTCAGAAACTTTTTTATCTACGCAATTACACACGCACACACATACACACAGGCACATTCTTTGCGTAGCAGCACTGCAGCGCGCCGCGCTATACATTGCGTACTGGAAACATTTTTTTGTTTAACTTAAAAATACAAAAGATACCCACGTATAAATACATCTTTTTTTAGGGTACAGAATGCGTAGTTTCAGTCTTTGTCATAGGTTTGTTTTACACACTGTATAAATGTAATTAGCGTATTTCAAGCAATAAACGCAAAAAACGTTTTTTGTTTATTGTAATAAAAGCAAAATCCATGTATCAGAATCAGAATCAGAATTTTATTTGTGAAACATAGGTTAGAGGTATACATGGTATATAAAATTTTTGTTAGTATCACTACATTTCCACCTTAATTAAAGTATACAAATAGATATGGACCTATGAAAGAAGTACTATTATTTTACATTGGAATCACAATTTATGAATAATATTTGAAATTGTCTATTGTTACATGCATGTTAAGTAGATTATAAATTAATAATAATAATATAATTAACTATACATAAAATGAATGATTAAACTATATTATTTATTACTCCCTTACGTCTAATTTCAGGTTGAATTAATTAATTTGAATAGTTTTATTAGGTTTTATTCACAAAAACATTAATAAATTAAGAGATCTAAATTACTCATTTAATAGCTATGGTAACGGCGGAGCAGAGGGGATGCTAAGAATCCCATGATGCTTCAACAACCTTAGACCACTACTTACGAAGACTCGAACTGGCTACCTACAACATGCGCACACTGAAACAGTATCATCGTCAATATCATGATACGAGCGAAAATATGTCGATCAGTATCATACCAGATACTTGAATGTCATTTAGGTTTGTGCTCTTGGAGAACTTGGAGTTGAGCAAATGAACGCCTGAGGTAGAATCAGACCCGTCTTTCCCAGTGCCCTGGGCACTTTGAACAAGTGCCCAGGGCGATCGATAGGGGGCCCCCTCAGATCAAATACAAAGTCCCTAGTTCCTGTTAAATCATCAAACGGAAGTCATAGGGGCCCCATTATCCTATTATGCCCAGGGCCTCCAATAGGTCGAAGACGGCACTGGGTAGACTACTTGTTGACTTTATGGTCTTTATTCTTCAGGAATCCCCAACATCATAATGAATCTGAATGAGTCCGAATGGTAAAAAGTCAAACATAAAATCGACAAATCCACCTTGTCGTGTCGATGAAAAGATGCTCTCTTTTGTCGACAGAATGATACCTCTGTGATCAATGTTATAAAAACGGGAAGCGATCATCGGTTAGTAAGAGGCACATTTCACAAGCATCAGCAACCTTTAAATTTTTTGTGTTTTTGGTTTAAAAAACCGATCATTAAGCTCAAAAGATTTCGCCTAATAGAGCGCTTGGGCTCGGCATTCGGACTTTAAAATCGTACTACAAAGTTCCTTAAAACAGCTTGGATCTAGTCAATCTAATCAACATGGTGGTGGATTCTGCAACGATAGCATCATTTGGTCTAAGACGGAAATTCTGGAGGAGACTAAGTGTTTCTATCGTCAGTTATACTCTTCTTAAGCACCTTATGAAAGTAAGGTTATTGATTTAAAAAAACCCTACTCCTAGCACCACCTAACGAAAATCAGTGAAAACACCTAAACTCCGTTAATAGCACGCTATTGACGCACGCCGCATCGACTTCTGAGACGCTCGCCGTCTGGTATCTAGTTCATCTGTAATGTGACAGATGGCGTGCTACCTTGTACTGGATTTCATACTCGTTTAGGCGATTTTCACACAGGCTGCGGGGTGCATGGCGACCGGAAAACGCACGTGGCTGCTTGAGGGCAGATCTGCATCATCATGTAGATTTCGCTGCACAAACATACGGAGCTGCAATATAGTTAACTCTTTCAAAATAGCTAGCCATGGTGTATACTGCAGAGCATTGTTTTCTATACTAAAAATGATTATTAATGCAGAACTCATTCAGGATGCTGCAGTTATATTATCTGATTGGTTTTTGTATAGTCAAATAAGAAGAAATAATACCTACAGAAAATATTAGGTACCTATATCCCTTTTAACGAACAAGATCGATAAATAGGTCATATGTTAAGAATTGCCTAGATTAAGATAAAATTTTCAATTACATATTTCTAAAATCACGCACCATACTGCAGAACTCGGAGTGCCATACCTTGCGTTTTGCCCCGCACGCCAGTGCGTGGGGGTGTGTTTCGAATTTCGATGCATATACTTTTTTATTTGTGTTTCAATACAAAGAGAAGTACTTGCAAGGAACATAAGTAGATGCACATAGCGCAGCGTAGTGAGTGTCAGTGGAAGAATCGCCTTACAATATCTTTACCTAATAAAAAGTTTGAATAAATAATTACTTTACAAATCAACGATTGTGATACTAAACGAAATGTGATGGCTTTAGAGACCCATAGACCGTTATGAAAAATAAAATACAAAAAAGTACCTTATTTTCGCAATAACAAAACATTATTGTTAAGAAATGATTGAAGTTATAAAAGACGTTAAAAAAAAGTGGCGTTATATAAAAGTTTCACTTTAATAAAATAATTCCTTCTCAAAGATAAAACAAATTTAAACAAATACTTGCGTTAAAAATATTTACTTTTCTCATCAAATGAACTAAGTGCATTTATTGTATTGTTTTCTCACTTCGATGCCAAAATAACGACAATGGGGAGGTAAATGGACAATAACAAAAAGCTACTCATCTTTTTGATTTTAAGTTTATCACTTGTTTGATTTATGGAGAACTATCCACTTTGTTACTCCGTGATTCACTTTTCCTTACTTGCAACTCAAACTAATAGATATCTGTAATAATAAGTGCTAAACAGCTATTATTATTATGAGATTTGCAATACACAAGTAATGGGTACCTATCGGTCTCAGTCTGTTATTCTGTAAACCATACTTCATTATTAACATCACAACTAATAAGTTTGTCCCTTTCCAGTGTGATACTTCCAGTTTTGGCCTTAGCACTTACAAAAATAGTACTTACTTTCCTTAAAACCATGGACCAATACTATATAATAACATAAATATGATTTAGTTCTTTGATTCATATAGTTCAATGTGACTATTAGGCCGCGTTGTTTGATACATAGTTAAGTTTGAGTTTAATTAATGTCACTTCAAATACAATCCTAGTAATGTATTAAATTTTGACTTTTGTCACGTCAAATACATAGTAAATGAGTCAAATATTGGGCAGTATGGCTTAGTGCCTTCGCCTGTCCCAATGGATGAAATTAAACTACTACTACTGAGTCAAATATTGACACATATACTTTGATGTGACATTAATTATAGCCAAAATATTGAACTATAGATGAAACACCTCGGTCTTAGTCAATGTCAAGTCAAATACATAGTAAAACGTGTAAATTTTTGTTATAATATGGTTACTTTTACCAACGTACTTTGACTATTACTGATCGAACTAATACTGGGGTGTAAGTATTTGCAATAGAAGCTTAAGAAAAAATATTTCAAAAAATATCTTTGAGAATAATTTCAAAATAAATAATTAAATTTAATTAATTGTAGTAGAAAAATTAACAACTTTTGTTATCTGACGCAACTCACAACAATAGGAATAAATACCAACAAATCAGGATTAATAAGTGTTAAACACTTACCTACTCGAAATCAACTCTCACAAAATACATACTCCTTTCTGAATAAAAAATGCATAATTCAATACAATGTTTATAATCAAGTATAAAACGTATGTACAAAATAATTAATTAGAAACTTAAGTTACGTACTAATAATATTAAATACAATAATTTAATTTAATAATAAGATTAGATATTAAAGTTGGTATTAAATCACAGTTTATCAGTTACGATTAGTAATAAATAGCTCGCTGTAATAGAAGTTTGCAATCCGTTTAGCAACTGTAACGCCTTATGAAACATTAACAAAACCGTAACTCCGAGACCATTATTCACACTAAATTTCTGACTGTTAAACACAGTGACCAAACTGGTATCAATGGCCTTTTTTGAATCCGTAGCTTTTGTGATGTTCATGTCCACCCTTTTTGGCATGATCGTGATGATGGTGATGATGGCCATCATGACCTTCCGCATGTTTGTGTCCCTTATGGTCGTGGTGATGACCTCCTTTTTCGTGATGCCCTTTCTCACCGTGTTCCTTCTCGTGGTGACCGCCATGGTGATGACCCTTATGGAAATGACCGCCCTTCTTGTGACCGTGTTCCTCGTGGAAACCTCCGTGCTTTTCTTCGTGTCCAGAATCGCCTTCCTCGTCGAAGAAGTGTTTGTCCTTTTTGAACTCGTCAAGTTTATGGACTTCATGGTGACCCTTGGTGGAATGGCCCTTGTTGTAATGACCTTTCTCTTCGTATTTGTGGCCTTTCTCGCCCTTTTCGCCCTTATGATGTTCATCATAGTGGCCGTCGGCATGATGATGTTCTTTTTTGTGACCTCCGTGGTCGTCATATTCACCCTTGTGGTGTTCCTTGTCATGGTGTCCTTTCTTGCCTTCCTCGTGATGATGATGGCCCTTATAACCTTTATGCCCATGCTCTCCGTGATCATGGTGATGATGTGCATGGTGTTCTTTACCACCACCTTTCTTATATTCATGATTGTGGTGATGATCCTTCTTGTGGTCACTCGGAGCTGGCTCCTGGTCCTTTACGGGCTTATCATCTTTAGCAGCTGGAATACGGCGCGTGTAGGCGACCGTCACCACAGCTAGTAGAATTATCACTAAAAGCAACCTCATGCTGAGGACCCACGCGCTCCTGGTGTTATCCGATGCTCACCACTTAGAGAATTATCGACATCAACGATGGCGCAGCAGTTTTATATAAACCGTTGTGTAAGTCGTAGCCGGCGCGTCTCGAAACGGACTCTAAGCCGTGTTGCCGCAAGCGTTACTCCGAATGATTTTTCGTTCATAAAAACAGAACACAATTTTAAATAGACTCAATAAACACATTACTAATTCTATTTTAAAACGACACTTCAGGAAACTCCTCACGGCATTGACCTATTACTAGAAAAACAAATAGAAAATGTTAAATTCTTTGTATTTAAAAATTTCTAATGTTGCTCAGTATAATTATCCGACGAAACACACGAGTGCCCATTACAATAATCTAAACTTGTTGGCACTTTGGCGGCCAGATGACGTGACAGTAAGCGCGGCTAATATGCACTGCGGCTGAAAATAGAATCCTAGCAATATTTAGAACTATTTGTGAAGCTACCCAGGTCGGCCTAATTTACATTTTTCGAGACAGTTCAATAACAATATTTTTGATCTTCCAGTGATCAAATAAAACCATTAGACACACTTATTATACATTGGTAACTTTGTAGGTGCTGATAAAGCAGGGTCTCCAGTGCGTGTTTAGCCCTACACAATATATTTATTGGGTTTACCAGTAATTGTAACACCATGATAATAAGTATGCAATGTCTAAGACTAGGACTAAGAATACAATTTTTGTGGGTTAATACAGCATGAATGTATTCCTATACTGTAACTAAAGGTAATTAAAGTTTTTCAACTTAAATCTAATTGTAAAGTAAATGTTTAAACTTACAGAAACTGTTGAGAAAAATCTCATCATGCTTATTATATTTATTATAAAGCTTACAAAGTTTTGGAATCGTAAGAGTTAGAACCTAAAACAGTCCTAGGTACGGATGATATAGAAGGTTAATAATGGGTGCTCTGGGATATTTAAGTGGAGTTTTAAATTTTAAATTTGAGAGTAAGTCAGGGCAATCAATAGCACCACGTATTATTTTGTATAGAAACAATAGATCCGAAGCATATCACCTACTTTCTAGTTTCAAAATATTAAAATAATTAATGCGACTGACTTAACTCTTAATTTGTTTGCTAATTCCTGCCTTGTATGCTAAATGTTTCAAAAACAGCTTCTGGATACGTTCTTTACTTAGGTCGAGGGGCAGAGTATAGTTTGACAACTCGCTAGCAAATTCTCCGTTCCAAAGCTACGCTCCGAGTACAACTTATATCTCTGACGTGACTTTTAAATTTTGACAGAAAATGTACGAAACTTGTGTAAAATTTGACATTTGTTGCACCTGGATCGTAGTTTTTGAACGTAGCCCTATGTATTTTGCACAGAACACAGAAAGAGGTTAGAAGGGCCTTGGGCGGGGCAGGCACACCACAGTTATGTTTGAGCAAATGCTCATAACATGACCAAAACTCGGTTCTGTTTGCGTCGTTGCTCTTGGGTGTGAGCGCTGATTAATTCGATCGTTTGATGTCGCGTCGTTTGATTGGCTATAGTGTATTAAGTGGCAGTGTAGAGGGGGCGAGCCGGCGACATCGGTTCTCGTACAAACGGTCTCTGATCACCCTTCTAACCTCTTTCTGCGTTTTGTGATATTTTGTGTACGACAGCCACGTAAAGCAGTAGTAAGAGTGTATAGAGAAACATGTTTAAGAAACAAAGTTGTGTTAAATGTTTTGAAAAAACTTTTGCTAAAAACCCGGCTTAAGTCTTTAAATGAATTAAATTTATACTAGTATATCATAATTATCTGGTGTAATACGATTTATTAATAATAATATTGGCTATTTGACAGTATGAAATAAAGTACCAGTTATTGGCATGTATATTAACATAAATAATCGAAGCGTTTCACTATTCTTAAAAAACCGGACTAGTGCGAGTCGTTTCTGTACTTCGTGGGTACGCAACATAAACGGCCGTATCTTTTTTTAAGTTAACTTAGAAGTTTGATGTTTTCACAACTTTAAGGGACCATAGAATCTAATATATATTCTAAATTTCAAATTGATACCTTCACGCGTTCCCGAGATAAAGAGTTCTGACAAACGAACAGATAAACGGCCTTATCTTTTTTATTAGTTAACTTAAAGAGTAGTTGATAATATTACTAAAAATCATGAAATAGAAAAGTATTTTTTTAAGCTATTGTCACGTGACCGATAACGCTAAGATTGGCGGAGCATAAAATGACGTCACCGGCTTGTAAACATGCTGTTGAAGTGACATTTCGTTGTAACATTTGATGTTTTAATGACAACCGTGTGATACATCACGTCAGACTTTCATTTTAGATGCCGCCATATTGTCTGGAAAACCGTTTCCACGGCATATTTGAAAACATATTTTCAAATACGCCGTGGAAAGTTGTTTTCGTTTTTTTATGATTATTTATATATTTATGATATGCCCGGTCACATGAATAGTCCAGTCATTCTGTCTTTTTGTAGGGGTAACATATTTGGACCAGTATTTTGTACCTGAAGTTTTCGAGAGTCCAAATATGAGATCAGAATGTAATTATGACCATGGCGCTTTGAGTAATTAATCAACATGGTGTGCCAAAAGTAACCGATATGATTTTTTGTTTGAAAAATAATTAATTTGATCGCTAGTATTTTTATTCTCTTTCAAAGGAAATTTTGACTTCTACGGATCCTAATTTGTCGAAAAACTTGGAATCGTAATATTTGTCATTTGCCAATTTCTAGATTCGAGCACCTGTACAGCCCATTGAATTTCTAAATTGAATCTTCTGTGTTTATTTTTTATGGACTGTATAAGACGCATTTAGGAAGGTAAAATCCTTTTCTTGATTTTAACTCAACCAATGGAAACGTACTTTGGTAGATGTTATCTTGAGTTATTTCTCTAACTACCCCTGAAGTTTATTGAAACAACCAAAGGACATTGTTCTGCGTCCATACATTGTTGGCCTAAGAACCAACAATCATGAAATATTATATTTTAGGTTCGAAATTGCAAGTAAATGACTGTAAAAACAAATATTATTGACGGACACTTCTGAGAACTTAAATTATCAGGAAAACTAAATATTTTTTGAGGTTATGTTTAATATTAAATGAAACATAGGTCAACCTATGAACTTAGTATGAATTGAATTAATATTACAACTAATTCATTTTTATTCGGTGCGATTTTAAAAAATAACTATTAGGAAAAACTTGGTTAGGTAGGAATCATGAATAAAATAAAAACTAATTTTGCATCTTATGTTTTGACTATTTTTCACTTAATTGTATCATATTGTTTATTTGTTTAACACATGTATATTGTGTAAATATGCAGCGTGAATGTGTATCAGCTGCTCTTGAATAATTTGGCAGTATGATCCTCTCAGGATGTTGTGGCACAGGTTTTCTAGCACTTGGTAACCAAGTCTCTGATATTTGGTAACATCGATGGCATATTATTTGGTATACGAAATAGTAAAATTAAAGGAAAAACAATCGCAAGTAAACACACACAACAGGAAATCCGGAACGATAATCCACGAATGCCACAGATTACTACGAATGCAAACTGCCTGCACCACAACCAGAGAGTATCGAGTTTTATGCCGGCCCTTCACTTGACAACAGCCTGTTCTTGTCATGCTTAATATGGAATAAAAAGGACAGTAGTTTTCCAATTACAGAACTACAGCGCACTATGCGGCATAATGCCTATCGTTGAATGTTTCAACAACAGCAACGCTTCGCACAATCGAGCACTCTCAAAAGTAATGTTTTCGTGTGATGCGTGCAATCGTACCAACTCAGTGAGAGAAAATTAACAAGTGTTTTTTCTTTAAGTAGGCATTGATTGAAATGTTTTATTTATTTAATATCGTTAGTAATATTATTTATTATTGTTGTTTTTTTAAATAATCATAGTTAATTCAAACTGTATTAAAAAATAAATATAAGTATGGATGAAGGTACAAACATTGACTTTTTTTTCAACACTGAACTTAGCGCACTCTGCTGGTGCAATTGAAAACTAATGTTCGTTCCAATTAAGCATCAGCATAATTCGGCATTGTACGCCACTGAGTCGCATTATGTTCTGTAATTGGAAAACTACCACTGATGCCAAGTCTTCAAAAAGCAAACACGAATAGCCAAGTGAAGTGCCGGCATTAAGAAGAAAGTGTTTTGTTTGCAGCGCTGCCATAGATTATACACATAAAATGGTAGTCTCAGATTATTCTTTAACTTTTTAGTATAGCTTTCTTAACTAGAAGTGTCCGTCACAATCTAAATACTGATAATTATCGCAAAAAATATACTAAGAATTATCATAAATGCCAAATTGGTGTTGGTTCTTAGGCCAAATTTAACATTGTCCTTTACTGTTTTTTTTTTATTGTCGCTTCTGATCAATTATGGTCAAAGTGTTTAAATTTTGCTGAAATAAATATTAAAAGCTTTTGGTTTATCTCCGTAGACCCATTTTTTACCCTGCGATCGACAAATTAAGATATTTTTGTTTTAATTTAATGCGATTGCAGCGCCCCTTTTGCAAATATCAAAATTTCCTTTGAAAGAGAATAAAATAATAATAAGCTAATTGAAAAAAGTTTTTATTATTTTTTTTTAATTCATGGTAGTATACCAAATGAAAACAAATACGATCAAATATAAATTGTAAGAAAAGACACTTTCATTGCCATTTTTATACTTGTTTAAGTCTACGTACCTACTATAGATTTTTTTTCGAGATAAGGAGAAAGAGTATAATTTTAGCATCCAATGAACAACGCAAGCCACGCCAATTACATTTTGTTTTAAAAGCAAAATATAAGGTGGAAGTAAAATCAAGAATTTCTAAAAAAAAAATTCGAAGTGATATATTACTAATACAGGTTTTGAAATGTGTGTGTATGTTATTTACTATTGTCAAGCAAAGTTTAATCAATCTTTTAAATATGGACTTTTAATAAATTATTTAGCAGTATTTGTAGCATTTATTCAATATCTTTTTAATAACTAGGTACTTACCTACATTTTAATTCAGCGGAAAATATACCTAAAATGTACTTGACACAAATCGAGCACAATAACAATACTTATTTTTTATCGTAAAGAATTTGTAGTCTTAAAATTTGTGTCAAGTGTCAACATAAAAATAACCTCAAGTATTTAAACAAAATGTCTTCTCATCTATTAAATTGTAATTAATTTGAATTGCTGAAACGACCGATAAATAAAGAAGAATTTAAGTGTAGCAAAAAAACAGCACAGATTTTAGGATTGAGTTTGGCAAGGCGAATAGTTACGCCTGTCTAGAACATTTATAAAGATTTTTGCGATTCGTTGCCGGTCACGAATCTCAAATACAATAGTACATTACCAGATTCGATTCACTCTAAATAGGTATCTATCCAAAATAGTAATTACTAGAAAATATTAACTCTTGTGCAAATGCCGTCACAAAGCTATTAATTATCAAGTGTTTCTTACTACTATAATCATTATTTACAAAATTATTAGCTTCTACAATGCTGATTAATAAAGACTGTAAATAGTCGTATTAAAGTGGTGGGGGTGGGCTTAATACCAGTAAAGTTTCCTTTAAGCAGGGTTGGTCTAAGCACGCCCCTTTTTACCCGGCTGCGCAATGCAAGAGCGCGAAGCGCGACGCGCAGACAGGGTTATGTGTTTAACAGTCTATATATGTATGTTTGTTCCTTTGTGGCACACTAGAGACCAAACGCCTGGACCGATTTTGATGATTCATACATCAATCGATTCGTCTCAATCATGGGAGTGCTACTAAAGATATGATAGAAATCAAAATTCAATATGGGCAAAATTAGGCGCCATATTGTGACGAAGTAAAAAAAATAAGTTGACAAAATATGTCGAATGGGGTATCACTGTCTAGATAATAAAAAATCATATTTAGGTTCCTAACACCATTTTTCATTTTATATGATTGTTTAGGATCTACAATGCTTTAAAGTTGTATATTAACCACTTACGCTTTTAATTTCAATCTTACGTTTGTATGGATCTTTGTTACTCTTTCACCTAAAAAATACTGAATGGATTTTAATGAAACTTAACAGTAATATAGCTCATATACGATAATTACATATATATAATAATTTATGTAGTTATTGAGTGAATTGGCCAATATATAGCAATAAGTGTCACATAAGACGGGAAAAAATGTCCCATCTGCGAGCCATTTTGGCCTGCACTGCAAAAACAATAAAAGTTACATGAATGTAATGTAGAGTGAAAATGTATGTCTTAAATAGTTCTAAAAAAAAGTTCGTGACACCATATATCTATTTTTAATGTGTAAGTCATTACCGCTAAAATAGTGAATCAAAACTAAAATATTTTTTGATATCTATTTCCAAAATGCACATTTTGTATTAACAAATCATTTTTTATCAAAACAAATACTTTAATCGCTTTTGATATTTAAAGACGATAAACTTTGCTTTTTACACAATGTCATTTCGACAAATATTTAAAAAGTTACAACGATGACAAAGTGATAGCGCGGTGTACTATGTAAAAGAAAAAAAAATGGGGTATTCGCAGTATCTGATCCTATACAAAGTACTAACATTAAAACTGTGATACAGTTCCTTCTTATTAAATGATGAAAAATATATTATCATAATAGGTATTTATGATTATTGAATTTTAATGAAAAACTCAGAATTTTACTGTTTTTCATTTTTTTAACGATATTACTTAAGGTTACAAAAAAAGTTTACGTATTATAATGACAAATAACCCATTTTTCGCTATTAAGTATATACTTATTGGAATAGCTGTATTTATTAATCAGAATATTATTAAATAATGTAGATTTTTATAGGTAAATCACCCCTTTCATCACCCTAAGCCTATAAGTATTGCGATGTTGTAGCTAAGTACCAAGTTCCCATCTACTTCTATATGGGAATTCATTATATTCGATTTAGCTATTAGGGCACGGAAGCGCAACAAACAAACTCACTTTCGCATCTATAGTATTGTATTATACTTACTAGTGATCCACCCGGGCATTGTACGGGCGAAATTTATTTATCGGGATAAAATATAGCCTATGTCACTCGGACAAAATGTATTTAAATAAAGAAAAATGTTATAATAAATAATGTAGCTACCTTATGATGAATTAATATTTGAAACCGGTTCAGTAGTTTGACAGATTCTTTGTTACAAACATACAAATCTGGCCTCTTTATAATATTAGTATAGATAGTTAGGATAAGATAAGTATTTAATTGCTGAAAAAGATTTAAAAATAAAGTAATAGGTTTATTTGATTATATTTGTAAAAGTTAATTAGCATTTGTGCTTAACAGTGATACGTTATTCGGTATTTTTATAACAAAAAAAAAAGTGGAAAGTAATTGCCATGATTGCACTACTGGGAGTACTCTTCATTCGAGCCTTACACTACCGAACACAAAGTCTTTGACCTGTTAAATGTGTACGCTTTAAAAGAAAACTACAAAGAGAACTATAAATTGATAATAAATGAGATTGCTATGGTGCTCTACCTAACGTTATGAAAATTTTATTATGCGCCTTTACTTTAATCAAATATTATAAACTTTGCTTTGGTGATTGCATAATTATTTAATTTAGTGATCTAAGGCAGTTGCCACCATTGTCCAAAACAACAGACGGGAATTACTTCTTTCTTCAACCTGCGACATAAACGTGATTGATTGGTATTGTATATAGGCTGATTAAAAACATTTGAAGTTAACTTCTGGCATCTACATATTGGGTTTCTGTGAATTATGTAGGTATATCAAATTATGAGACTAGGATATGACACTGCATTTGTGTATATCACAATCTTAGACGTCCGGCGTTGACATGACAATGCAGCCACTGCCAATTTTAAATAGTCGACGAATAAAAGTAAATGAATTTTATATTTACTGCTAAACTACTAGAAAGAACATAAACAAAAGATGACTTTTTGAATAAGGGCTAGTTTTCTATAAAATTTACATACATTAAATATTTATGTAACGACTTGATTTAACTTCACACATTTTTGTGAAAAAGGGCAGAAAAAGGCCCATCTGTAGCCTTGACCCCGCTGGTAAAGTCTCTATATGTCTTAATAAATCAATCTTTTAGACCACCGCAAGTTACTTAATAATTCCTGCGATATTAATTCCCTTACTGAAGTAACAAGACTACGGTATTTACCGTCTTAATATCTAACTAGGTAACTAAAAAGTGTGAAATAAAAAAGGTAAATTTAAAAAATCAAAAAACCCGACTGCTTAATTATTCTTCAAATAAAAACTGAAAAGAAAAAAACAAGTCCAGTAGTCTATAATTCTGTTAATAAGGAACAAAGCTACTTTAACAGTCGGGACCCACTGTTGAAAAATATTATGTATTCTTGAATATCTAATGGGTCCCTTTTGTTGAAGAGTGCAACCGAAAATACCTGACGCATCTCCCATAGAATTCCTCACCCATCCCATTCCTATGCATCCTTATCGTAATCCGCCATAATTGACGACGTGGTCACGCCGACATGGGCCAGTCATCCAAACCAGGATGGCAGGTTGAATTTGACCACCCGCGTGTTTGCCGTGCGTGGAGACCCGTGCGGAGGGATGAAGGGATCCTGGAGGTTGAGCTGTTGGTGACCACCACAGCAACACGCCTCTTTGGCCCTGATTTCAGCCTAAACGGGAGGCCTCAGAGTAGCCAACTGGGGTCAATCGGCTCGACTTACTAACATCCAAGTCAGGCGAGGACTCTGAACTGGCGGGAGCGTTTGGCCCGATTGCGGACCCATGCGAAAGCGTGGCAACCCAAAACTGGTTACCGGACGTAAACCCACGGGGCTGGAGTCCTATATTCCCGGGGTATTTCTGGCGCATGTACACACAATGGTGTGCAGCGTCCCCACTTTGCGGGCTCCGAGGAGGGTGGAAAGCCGCTGGGAATGAACTTTAACACCAACACTCATGGAACATATAAAACAAAATAATTCTCTGAACAACACCAACAAGCCCGCTGCGTCCTTGGATGCGCAGGCTAAGCAACCACACACGGCTGCGTCTTCGGATGCGCCGAAGCCCGCTGCTTTGGAAGCGCAGGCTACTCACACGCACACGGCCGCGTCTTCGGATGCGCCACGTACCATCACCGTCACGACACGGGACGGTGTTGGTACGACACCAAAGAAACCGTTGCCACCGCCGAAGAAGTCGTTGACCGATGCAAGCCCGGAACAACCGGCCAAAAAAGTCCCATTCGATACCCTCGAAGAGAGGACGTCCCGATGACACTATATCGCCCAGAGGGGATACCAAGAGGCCAAAGACAGGTCCGAAGGGTTCAGCTGTAAATTACGCGGACGCATTGAAGGTCAATGACCTCTGCGTCGCAGTAATGGCAGAACCATTTCAGGACCTGACTGAGGTACAGGCCTCTAAAATCGAGGAAGACATCGAGGGGGCTCTGGATAAACAGATCTATGGACCGTCCACGATGTCATCCCGCTCACCGGCATTCCGTGGCAAAGCCTTCTGGTGGCGTCCAGAGGGCGTCCTCAAACTTTGGTGCGAGGACGACTATTCGCTAAAATGGCTGCGCCAAACAATTAATACCATCAGGTCTCCCATCTCGGGAACCGTATTGACAGTAAAATGTCAATCGGAGATTCCGAAGAGGGTGAAGGCCTCCATCATTGTGCCACGGTACAAGGGCGAAAACCTCGACCAATTGAGGATGAGGCTGGCAGCCCAGAATCCGTGGTACAATATTGATCAATGGGCGCTGTACCACGCGGTGAAGACGGAGGAGAAGGAGGAGCTGTTCATCCTGGTGGGTATACCCCAGGATGATGTGGCGAAACTTCTCGCGAGGGATAGACGCGTTGCTTATAAGCTCGGGTCTATCTACGTCCGCTTCTCGTCGGGGGCAGCCGATCGACCGTCCACGGAGAAGATACCACCGGCCACCACACCAAACCTACCGAGGGAGACCAACGTAGGACAAGGCGTGAGTATGGCCAACAAACCACCGGCTTTGACACCGACAACATCGGCCTTCAACCCTTCACCGGCCCGACAATCCAGCATGGAAGAGGAGGGTGCTGAACGTATGGACTGGTGGCTAGAGGGTGAAAAGGCGACGGAAGAGGAAGCGAGAGCGGGAAGTTCGATCAGTCAAGATGACGATCAACAACCCAGCCCCTCTCTTTAACATCATACAGTCCAATCTCCAACACAGCCAGACAGCCACGGCAAACCTTCGGCGGGTGTTGGAGACAAACACCAAGACCATAGCCCTCATCCAAGAGCCGTGGATCAGGGGTGAGAGGATCTGTGGTCTATCCAACATTGGAGGCAAACTACTCCTAGACACTACCGTAAGTAAACCACGTACATGCATCTTTGCTCCAAAACATGTGAAAACCGTTTTAATTACCGAGTTCTGTTCCAGGGACCTGACTGCTATCAGGCTCCTCAGTGATACACCTAGCCTCCCCGAGGTGATTATAGCGTCTGCCTACTGTTCGGGCGACGCTGAAATCCCCTTACCGGAGTTCGAAAGGCTGGTGACACAATGCGAGCAAGAGGGACTGGAGCTTATCATCGCTGCTGACTCCAACGCACATCACACACTTTGGGGCAGCCACGACACCAATACCAGAGGTGAGGAGTTTTCTAGCTACCTTTTCTCAACAAACTTAAAAATCATCAACAGAGGCTCTGAACCTACCTTTGTTACATCAAGAGCCCAAACAATAATCAACCTTACCCTAACCAGTGAGAGGATTGCTGAATTCATCACTGACTGGCACGTATCCGACGAAGCATCTTGCTCGGATCACAGATTGATTAGGTTTTATCTTCATATAAACAATAAACCACCAGAGCCCCGACGCATTCCACGTAATACTGACCAGAAGAAATTCTTTTCACTAACCACGGCCAGTCTGAAGTGTCTCCACTTGCCAGCGGATTACAAAAATCCAATGGAAAGAGACACACATGTGAATAACCTAACATCAACTTTAACCGTCTGTTATGAACAGCAACGCACAACAGCCAAAGGCAAACACAATTGGTGGGGTCCTGAACTGGATAAGTTGCGACGTAGGGCAAGAAAGATGTTCAACAGAGCAAAAAACACCAGACTCGAACACGACTGGATCCTCTACAAGGAGGCACAGTCACGCTACAAAAAATGCATCCGTTTCAGAAAGGCTGAATGCTGGAACGTTTTTGTAGCGACATCCAAGACAACAATCATGCCGCAAGAGTGAGGAAAATACTAAGTAGCGATGCCGAGCGCAATTTAGGTTACCTCAAAAAGGCTGATAATACTTTCACAAAAACCGACGCTGAAACCTGTGAGCTGCTGATGCATACTCACTTCCCAGGCTGTAATACTAAAGACGACCAAGACTCGGTAGATGAGATATCTGCGGTTCCGGATTTAGCTGACTGGACAACTGCACGCAAAATCATTAAAATCAACACATTAACTTGGGCCATCAAAAGCTTCCTCCCTTTTAAAGCAGCTGGACTGGATGGCATCTTTCCGGGCCTACTGCAATGGTGCGAGGAATCGATACTCGAGCATCTACTGCGAATCTACACAGAATGTCTTGCCTATCGGTACATAACCACCAAGTGGAGAGAGGTTAAAGTTATATTCATACCCAAACAAGGCAAAAGTGACTACACGCAACCTAAAGCATTCAGACCGATAAGTCTCACATCATTCCTCCTAAAGGTGCTGGAGAGAATGTGTGACAGGAACTTGAGAGATGATGCTCCAAAGCGTGTACCACTTCATGCAAATCAACACGCCTACAGCATGGGCAAGTCCACCGAATCCGCATTACACAACGTAGTCAGACAAATAGAACGTGGATTATCACCAAAACAGTCAACGCTCGGAGTCTTCATAGACATTGAAGGCGCCTTTGATAAAACAAATTTTACCAGCATCAGCCAAGCACTTGTCAGACATGGAGTTGACCCCACGACTGCGGGGTGGATCAACAACATGCTAAAATACAGAGCAATACAAGTGACTGTGAACACTACGAAGAGAGCTGTAGTGGCACGGGGTTGCCCACAGGGAGGCGTTTTATCCCCTCTCCTGTGGAACATTGTGGTTGACGAATTAATTTGCCAACTCAATCAACGCAACTACTACACAGTTGGCTATGCGGACGACCTAGTTATCCTCATAAGCGGGCCATTCCAGAATGTGCTGTGCGACTTAATGAGTAACGCTCTCAAGATAGTTGAAACATGGTGTACTAAACACCAACTATCGGTGAATCCGACCAAAACAGAGATGGTCATGTTCACGAAAAAACGTAAGTTGGATACCGTTAAATCGCCCAAGTTATTTAATACCGAACTGTCTATGTCAAGCGAGATCAAATATCTAGGCATAGTTCTTGATCATAAGCTAACATGGAACAGCCACTTAGACCAAAAGATAAACAAAGCCTGTATCACGTTTTGGCAATGCAAAAGATTACTTGGTAAAACCTGGGGTCTTGCACCAAAAATCACAAAATGGCTTTACACAACCATAATCAGACCACTCATCACCTACGGTGCAATAGTTTGGTGGCCTAGAACCGAACTTAACACCGCAATTAATAAACTGCAGCGTTTTCAAAGACAAGCATGCTCTGCTATAACAGGCTGCATGAAATCCACACCCACAAATGCCCTAGAAATAGCGCTTGACATCCCGCAACTCGACCTGTTTATACAACAGGAAGCAACTATGGCAGCGCTAAGAATGTATCATCTGGGCTTGTGGACGGTAAACCCGGGGACCTCACTCCAAAATTCTGGAAAGGGCTATACAATACCAACCTATGGTAACAGCCCACTGTGATAAAATCCCGACTACTCATACATTTGATAGAAGATATCAAATAGAACTACTAGAAACCAACAAGGACTGGTCGGGCACAGACGAACTACGCATTTACACTGATGGATCCAAAATACCAGGATTCGGATCAGGCGCAGGAGTCTTCCCACTGGACCTTAACATCCATATATCAACAGCACTGGGTAATTACAGCTCAATATTCCAATGTGAATGTATAGCCATTACTCAGGCCGCCACCGCTGTCATTAATAGGAAAGTCAAAAACTACAAGATACGTATATTATCTGATAGTATGGCTGTCCTAAGAGCCCTTTTTTTTTTTCAATACGCAGGTAAAAAATCTATTTACAGACGACGGCGCCTTTAAGAGGCACACCGCCGAACGGACCTCACACCTGGCTCCCGCAAGTCTTACGAAGCCCACAGTGGCTGCCCACTGAGGACCCCGCAACTCTTACGAGAGCTTTACGGTATAATATCCGCTAAAAAAGTCCTGCGAATACCCTCTAAGCTGCTTAGCGCGAAGCCGCGGGATCCCCGTTTAGGGATTCTCCGCGTCTCCGCACCTAGCAGCCTCCCGGCCAAGCCGGGGCTCCACGGCAGGGGTCTCCCGGGGTATCGCGGGGACCCCGCAGACGTGCGCGGGTAGGCCCGCGCGCGGGGGCTGAGTACGCGGCCTAGTGCCCACCGTACCGCCCCCCGTCCGCTGCGGAGGGCTACTTGGGCGTGCCCGTGTAGCTCCCTCCGCCGCCCCCCTCTTTGCAGGGCAGAACTACAAGGGGGGGCTGCCGTCACGGGGTCCGTCGGTGGCCGGCACGGCCATCGCCATGCCGATCAGCGAGGGACCCCTCGGGTAGGGTCATGGGACGGGCACAGCCAGGGCGCGCCGCCGTCCTCTCCTACCCGTCCTCCTTCAGCGGGAGGGAGCGGCCAGAGGATCATCCTCCCGCTCCCTCTCAGCCGCCTCCTTCTGCGAGATGACGTTCTCGCAGAAGGAGGCGGCTGCCTCCCACGCCCTGTCGCTGCGGAGCATGGCGTCCACCATGCTCCGCAGCGAGAGGGCTCCGCATCCCAGCGCCGCAATGAGGTCGCGGCGCTGGTGTCGCCAGGCCGGTCCTAAGAGCCCTAGATAGTAACAGCAAAACTTCTGGGCTAGTATACGAATGTCACCTGGCATTGGAGCACATAGCAACGGATAACAAGGTTATCCTCCAATGGATCAAGGAACATAGCGGTTCTGTGGGTAATGACGCAGCCGACGAACTAGCTAGAAGGGGATCATCACAGAAAGTGGAAGGCTCTGAGCCACTTCTGCCATTACCTTTCAATCAGTTTCGTACATGGGTGCGGCAACGAACCACACAGAACCATAACACCCGTTGGGCGAATACCGAGGGCTGCAGGTAATCTAAGGATATTTTTCCCAACCTCAACCCCAGACTAACTAGAAAACTACTAAATCTTAACCGAAATGATCTCCGAGTAATGCTAGGCACCATAACAGGGCAACGACATTACAAGCATTTACTAACCATACGCGTTACAGATAGCTCTCTATGCAGAGGATGTCTGGAAGCAGATGAAACGGCCGCTCATGTGATCCTGGAATGCACGAGCGTTGCAGAACACCGGGCATCAATCCTCAGGAAGCCGAGGACGCTCCTAGAAGCCTGTGAGAGCCCCAGGAGGCTACTGCGCTTCTGGAAGGAGCTGGGCTGGCTAAGCTAGCTAGCCCAACATACCCTGCACGCACAATGGACCAAGTACGGAGTCTACGTGCGGAAACGGGGGCCCACAACAAGTAACAAGTAAGTCGTATTAATATTATGCGGATTTGTAATTTTTATAGTTTAATTTTTATGTGGTCTTTACTTATGAAATTGCCGTTTTTCATGAAATATAATCCCTTTTTTCTATATTTTTTAATTAATCAAAGTAATTACCCATGCCATCAATGCATTTTTGCCAACGTAATGGTAGATTATTGATTTCCATTTGGAAAAAGTCTGCTGAACGAGAGGCAACAAATTCTTTAAAGGCATTTTGAACTGCCTCTCAGTTATTGAATTTGTTGTGTGCCTGTTGAGCAGTGCAAGGGTTGTCTCGACGCATACTTTGCGCTGGTGGTCATCAAATTTGTGGGGAACTCATTTGTCAAGCATTTTCACCTTGCCAATTTGATGCAAATGGACCAATATTGTTTTGATGCTTACATCGAAAGCTGCTGCTAATTTAACTGTTCATTGAAAATCATCAGCTTCCACAATCGCCTTTAATTCGTCATTATCGACTAAAATTTTCGGTTGATCACGGGGTTTATTACTTAGGTCAAAATTTCCATAATGAAAGCGGGCAAACCAATAACGGGTGGTGCGATCGTTAGTAGTGTTCGCTCCGTATACGTCGTTGATGTTGCGTGCCGCTTCTGCCGCTTTGCTGCCATGACACGGTACTCAAACTACATAATCACTCCAATTTTTAACTTATCCATGATGAAGAAAAACGTACAAATATGCTTAAAATTTAACGCTTACCTTTAAACAAATGATTAATTCTCAAAAAATAATTACATATTTAAAAAAAAACATTGGAACTGCGATTTCTTAGCGAAAAAAGGAAAAAAATAGACTTGAAATAGCAGTACAGTATTAGTACGGCAGAACCAAATTTCATAAGTACAGACCAGGTGTCTATCAGAATACAGATTTTTTTGATATCGATTTTCATTTTACCGAAAACTATTTCGCAATTTTGAATATATATTTTTTTCAATTTTTTTTTTTTTTTTTTTTTTAAAAACCTTAAAAATATAATATAATAACAAAAATTAACATTATGTACAAGAATAATATACAAATACTAATAATATTCAAATATCACCCCGTATCGTTTCTGGCGCAAAGGTGCCCATTATGCTTGCAGCATTGCCACGCTGGATGGCAATAGACAATCTTTGTGCCAGAAACGACCCGGAGCGAGGGTCATTAGTTTTTTGCCTGAGTCGGCGGCCCAGGTCCCACACAAATTGCTTGGCCTCTGCGCTCCAACAACCCGCCGTTTCCACCGCCAAAGGCACGAACATATATCCTTGCCCCAACGAGGAATATTTTAAGCGCTTCGCCGTTGCCTGATACTCAGCCGCCGCCCCAGCCCTGCGTGTCGTGCGGCCGATGTGGGTAGCGGCGAAAGTGCTGACACACGTCGTCCCACACCAAACATCGTCCCTTCTCCCACGGTACCAATGTAAGTCCATCAGGCCGTTTTCCGTCTGTGCGGCTGAGACCAGGTGGTTTGAGGACGGAAGGAACGCCGGCCGACCTAAGACCTCTCAACACTATGTCATTTAGAGCATGGTGACGTGGGTGTCTGCCTGTACATCGACGGCAGCTCAATGCGTGATGGCCGTCAGCCCCCACCATGGTGCCGCAGATGCATACATGTGGTTGACATACATCGCAGCCCAAGCGGAGGGCGACCGCCACCCGCAAAGAGTCACCGTCAAGTAAAGTGCCCATATGAGGCGAAGGTAACGCGTGCAGCCACGCCCCGGATTCAGGCTGTGAAACCGCCAAAATCCTAGCTAGATCGACTTTCGTGGCACCACCAGTAAGCAGTTCAAGTGTCGCTTTACAATTAACGTCGTCCCATTAGCGCTGGAACTCGGGGTTCCTAGGCACGGCTGCACCCGGGACGAGAGCTAACCAGGCTGCCAAAGCATCGGCCGCAAAGGGTACGGTCACCTTGTCGCCATTCATAGACAGAATATTAGCTACAAGGCCCGAAACCCCATGGGCCGAGGCCAAGAAAGCCGGGAGACTCACATCACTAACAGAACGCACCCCAATACCCCCGTATCGGATTGGCAAAGATGCCTGTTTCCAGTGGTTGCCACTCAGGGAGACATTCAAAATTGTCTGAACCGCATTTTTTATGACAGCGTAAAAAGAAGCAATATCATCACGGAACATCCAAACTGGAGCCGTCCGAAGGAGGTATGTTATTTTTGGGATGGCAAAACATTTCTGCAAGAGGACTAGAGCAACGTGAGGAGCAATGGCCTCTAGACGCTCGCTGGCCAGCAAGAGAACATCCTTACGAGTTTTCATGGCCTCCGGAACTGCAGATGGAAAAATAGGAGCACCAAGCAAATTAAAAGAATCTTTATTGAGCTCCTTGAGGCCCGGAAGCAAACAAGTGAAAGACGAGAAGGATTGAGATGACACCGAACTACAGGAAAAGAACTCGCATTTTGTAAAATTTACCTCTAGACCTAACTCCCCCAGACGAGGTAATAAGAAAGCTAAGTCCCTTTCCACTTCTTCTGGTTTACCCCCAATGGTCCCATCATCTAAGTACCAGATGTTGAGGGGCGATTTGAGCTCAGTGATCACTTTGTGAATGGCAAGGCTAAAGGCGAGGGGGCCGAGGGGGTCTCCCTGTTGCGCACCAACCTGGGACAGGATTAAATCAGTGCCAACATAAAGGTTAGAAGGTATATGATATGCCTGGTGGAGGAAAGGATAAAGCTCAGGGATATTCTCCATCACCTCATGAAGCATGACGTCCCTTTCAAGAGTATTGAAAGCGTTCTTCAAATCTAGCTTAACTATCACTCCATCCACATTCTCCGGATCCATTGCAAAAGTCCGAACCGCATGTATTCCCGCCTCACAACCTAGACGTATCCCAAAACCTAATTGATGTGGTTGAAGGTAGGAAGCCATTTGCTCCTTCACAGCTCGGCATCCCAGCTTGGCCACTAAGCGCCGAAGCACACTCCCTACTGCGATAGGTCTCAACCCACCCTCCTTCTTCTTCAAGGCACATAGTGTCGCCCCATATAAATAGGGACACACATCAGGATTCAATTGCCCACTGAGCAAAAAATTACTGAGCCTAGTTAAGGCTTTAATCAAGCGCTGACCATTATCTCCCGCAGAACTAGAAATCAATTCCTTCAAATGGGAAGGACGAATGCCATCTAAGCCGGTAGCTGATCCATTATAAAAAGAGTTAACAGCCAGCACCACATCCTCCTCCGTCACCAACAACCCCGGAATACACGAGACCGGCTCCGGTGGAAAATGAAGAAGACGGGACGGATGCGGATGTTTTGATTGAAGGACAGCAACAGTCTCCGGTCCCGGCGGTGCAATGGAGTCTTCGCTCATGAGTAACCGAACCGCTCCCCTCAAATCACCCTCGTGGACTTTAGACTCAATTACCCTTGTTAGTGACAGTGACTTCCTCATTAACAATGCGCAGTCAGCGGAAGAAAAACAACGGACTACACCTACGTTTACTTTTACTTTAGAAGTAAGAGAGCCATTACCGGCCTTTTCGGGGGTTCTAAAGGCAGTGTAAGAGAAAGAAAGAAGAGAACTCCACTCTTCCAACCCATTAGTGGCGACACAACCATCAATGATGTCACATAGTCTGCCTGCTGCCACACTCCTCGCACCCTTTGGAATGTGACGCAGAACACGAACTGTGTCCCTAAGTGTTGCAAGCTGATCGAGTAATATGCAACGGTCGCAAGACTGCGGATTAGCTGCTCTCGGCGTTGATGGAGCAATAACCGGTGCGGCAACGGACGGTGGCGGCGGGGGCTGAGAGAGGGGACTGAGTACATCCCTGTGTATGCGCGTAATATGTATCTTGAGACCTCGTGACGTAAACTTTCGTGATGAATTGTGGCAATAGGGACACGTCGACTCAGGGAGACTACTCATTGCATACAATAAAAATTAAAAATAACAAAATAAAATAAAAATAATCGTTACCGTTTATAAAACAAAACTCACAAATGAATATACATAGTACATTTCTTGCAGGGGCGGAATGTTATTTAAAAGCTCAAACAGTACTTCAACGTAATGAAAAAGCCAAAGGCTTCCTGGACAAGTTGAGCAAGACGTTCGATCAAGTTATGTCGTTGATTCAGTCGTTGCGGTTCATAAAGTTGCAGCTGCCGCTGTCGCTGCTGCTGCCTGCGCTGCTGGACTTTTGCCGCGTGGTGCACGTGGCACGCGACCCCAGGGTCGTGGCCGTCTCCTCCTACCACCACTTCTTTACAAACACGGGCTACACAACCAGCTTCAAAACATTCACTAGAACTGGAGGCAATAAAAATGCAGCGACGAAACATAATATAACATTTGAAAGCTTGTTTTTCATAATAACATGAACAGATACTTTTAGTTTTTTATTTATATCCAATTAATTTTAAATCGTGTTTATAATTGCATAATTTTATAATGATGCTGTCATATGTAACGTCATATGTCAATTCAAATGTTTTTTCAATTTATCGAATTTTTAATTGTCGCTGTTTTATATCATCGAAAAACGTTTCTTGAAAAAATCTTTTAAAGTTGTTTTGATTACCAGAAAAACGGTATAATCGGACTTACATTTCGTAAAAGTATTAAGTTATCGATAAAACTATTCGTAAAAACATGTTAAAATATGTATCGAAACCCATAATACTTTTTCACATATTAACTTTTTATCGCAGTAACGTTTCAACGAATGATGAATTATTTGTGTAGAAAGGTTTCTTTTAAAAAAAATGTTTTCGACGTATCGCCGGCCGCTGCCCTGGCACGCTCGCTTCGCTCGCTCGGCTCGCGCGTTATTGTCGCAACACTAACCTAACCTAGTGTGAAGCATTACAACTTGGGCCCTGGAAGTACAGTTTAAACTCGCCTCGCCCCTCCGCGCCTACGCTCTTTTAAATTGCACTCTAGGGGTAGGGTAGGGCAGATAATACAGACAGTGGATTCGGGATAAACTGAGTCATTTTAAATACCTTTTTTTACTAGAGACATCATGAAATCGAATTTTCGATGTAGGTACATTGATTTTTTGAAGTAAAATTTGACGTTTCCATTATTTTGCAAACTGAAACTTACGATGAAATAAAAATATGGGTAACAAAACTTCGATAAAATTTATAAAACATGAAAAGAAATAACGATGAACTGTGTTTGCAGATAATAAATATTCGAGGAAACGAAAATGCGATGTAACCTAATTCTAGAGTTTGTTAAATATTGAAAAAAAGTTCTGCGATTCGTTTTATGGGTAATGAAAATCGTTGAAAGGAATTGCGATAACATGATGGATTCCCGTACAGACCCCATTTCAAATGAAAAGGCCTACTTTTTATGTTATTTCCAATAATGTATTTAATTAAACAAATAATTTCACCAACTCTCTCCTCTGCCTGCAAATTTTCAGCAGAAACAGTCAGTGTTTCTGCTTAAAACGTTGTTTGTGAGCGTAATAAGCAAACCATCCCTTTGCGTAGTCAAAAAAGTATAAATATGATTCTTAAGCTACTATTGCTCCTACAGTTACTTGGAGAGTGTTCGGTAGACCGGTTGGAATCGGTAGATCAAAAAATCATCGTACATTGCATTTCAGAGATTAGGCATCCAGAAACATATGGTACACCTATGGATTAAATTATATCCCAGTATAAAAGTACTATACACATGTGGTATGTAGTAAACTTTCGTGCAGACCACATCTGTGTAGCAATAGAAACATATTTGAATATAGGGCCATGCATGAAGCTCGCCAATTAGAATAGTAGGTACCTAATAAAAATTTATACTTGAACATGCTCAAGCGCTTCAGATTGATTGTTAGTTTATTAAATATACTTATGCTTAAAAGAGTGAATTGCAATAATCTGATGCAGTAAAAGTGACGTAAGAAAATTAGGAAGGTGAAGAAAGTTTAGAACCTCGATAGCGCAAGTGGTTAGCGCTTTCCGCCTGTGATCGTGAAATTAAAGTTTCCTTCGCAATGGTCGGTCATTGGATGGGTGACCAAAAAGTTTTTTCTCGAGCTCCTCCGAGCTGCAGAAGGCACGTTAAGCCGTTGTTCTCGACTGCATCTGCAAAGGTTATAACCTAACAATCCACACTAGGCCCGCGCGTAGTGTGGATTGTGGGTCATGGCTAGGGCATGAATCTCGGAATCTCGGAACCTGATATCCGATATTATAATTCCGATATTGAGTGATCCAATATGTGTGAATGAGTGATTTGCGTGGAAACCTAAGAAACAAATACTCCTCTTTATATTGATATTTTTTGTTCCATATTGTTATATTTCTTGAAAACTTTTAACATAAATTGGTAAAAGAAGTTTAAGCAATACAAATTTTGAGTTTGTTGAATTTTTGACAATATCTGCAATTCCAAATAATATCGGAATTCCGATATTGAGATCTAATATCGGAACTCAATATAGGAACTGAAAACCTTCCGATATTACATACCCTAGTCATGGCCTTTGTAGGCCATCCATAGGGGAGGTCTGTATCCCAGCATGCACATTAATAGTCTGATGGTGATGGAAATTAGATGGTTCAAAATAAGTGCTTAAGATTTGCATGTAATGATTTGAAAACATAGGTTCTACATATATGATATTTTTTTATTATAATACCAAGACATTTAAAATATAAAGTAACATTTAAATTAATCTAAGAGTGTTACCAATGGCGGTCTTATAGGTTCTTCCAGACAACCGTGGATTTTTTTACAGGAACTGAAACACTTAACTTGATTTTCTCCTTTTTTTACTTATATACTAATAACTTAATACTAAAACAAATTTATAACACGATTTGTGACTAACAACTTTCTTAAAATAAAAATAAAACATACATTATACAGTTGACGCAAAAGTAATCACTATCTATCGGAAATATATATATTATAATATTAAAAAAATGGCGTCGTAAGTCAATCATATTTAATATGTTGGCCTAGAAATGGAGAATAGGGATGATGCCTAATTTTTTTTCTTCGTTTATCAGGTAGATTATCAAAAAGTAGTGGACAAGTATTTTTTCTTTTTTCACGTAATATATACATTGCAGAGATATATTGATTTGAAAAGTCGCATGACGTCACGTTTGAGTACACTTATAAGTGAAAATTCACTCAAAAGTGACGTCACGAGCCCCTTCTCCCAAACTTTGACGCACTATAACTTTATCGTTTTTTGGTTGATTGCCCAAAGAAAAAATACGTGTCCATTATTTTTTGATCATCTAACTAACGGACTAAATAGAATTTCGTTTACTGTACCCCGTCATCATCCCTATTCAAACAGACATGCAATGGGGCACGACACTGCAAGAGCGTGAACATGTGTAGTTCCAAGAAAACGGTGCAACCGCCCATACACAGCACGATTTTATTTTGGCGATTTGGCATGGCCAGCAAGATCCCTCGATTTAAGAACCCCAGACTTTTTTCTTTAGAGCTGCTTGAAGTCTAGTCGGGTTTATGCCAAGAAGCCTCTGACAATCACTATCTTCAAAGAGTCATTCGACAGGAATGCGGACAGTTATCACCAAAAATTTGCAGAAATCTTGGGAAATAGGGAAAATGCGATAAAACAGGCACACATGTGTATCAACACCGGCGGCAGTCAATTGACGATTATTCTCTTTTCCACTCAACAGAAAAAAAAATGTCCTGATAGAGATTTCCATCAGCCAATTTTTTTTTATTATATTATAGTTATTGGCGGGTTTGTTCCCATGTACTTTGTTTTGTCGAGATCATCGCGCTGGCAACAGTGCCGAAATATAGAAGGCTCACAAAAAAACAAGGTAGGTACGTGGTATTAATCCCGCTAATAACTTATAATGTTAGTGACCGTGAAAGTTTCAAACAATATGTAATTTTATTTTCCTTAGTAAAACATTTATACAAAAAGAAAATTCGTTGATTATTTTTGCGCCAACTTGTATATTCGACAGTGGAAAAGCAAAATAGCTTATACACCACTTAGGTGTACTTTTCTTACTATGTAAGAAAAGTACATTTATTTATTATTTAGTTTAATATTATATATTTACATAAATGAACAACAAGACACTATTGAGAATAGGCCAAAAACACATTTTCTGAAAAAAAATTCACCCTTTTTTTTAGCGTTTTTCCAAAGGATGAAAATTTAATTATGCTTTTATATATTATTGTTCGCGGGATTTTGTAGGTAAAAGATTTTGTATTACAGTTTGGCAAACTTTCATTATCACTGCTCGAGGAACGCTCATTTATTATAAAACTAAATAAATAAACAAACAAACACTTATAAACTAAGGCGTAATGTATTACACGCTCTTTTTTGAATTTTTTCTTTAACTTTTATTTATTTGGTATACTCTGTGACTTGCTCATAAAATATTCGCGATTGATCACTTTGATGATTGGAACTTTTACTAATAAAACAAAGGATCAAAGGAGTTTTTGGCTATATTTGGTCATATTTTAATTATTCTTTAATTCGTTCATAGTGGAATGTTGAAAATTTATGCTATTCCGGTCAAGTGGACGTAAGAAGCATATCGAGAAACTGACTAGATATATTACGTGCCAAACAGTCCAAGAAACATTAGAATACGTCACACCCACATTCAAATGTAAAAAAAATGTTTATTAAAAATTAAGACGATGAATGCATGGCTTTCACAATATGGAAAAATAAAACAAAGTAATAATATACTAACAATATCCGCATTCCGAAATTGCAGGGATCATGATCCCAGTAAACAATGAACAAACTAGCTCTTTTCGAATAAATGGGTACAAAAATCTCTTTGCTGTTGCACTCCGTGCTGCAAAATACTTTTTAATCTAAAAGGTCCTCCGATTGCAACAATCTTGAACCTCACAGTCGCCTTTTGATTTCTTTTCTAATGTAAATAAACTAGTTTTTACGGGTTAATGCACGAAACTTTATTTATTTATTGACGTTTCGCAGCCTTTTCAGGTCTGCATCGTCAGAATAATGATTTTTCATTTAAAATTGTCGAGCTACCTTCGAAAGACTTATATTGAGCGTTCGGTTATTTCATTGGAAGATTTTTAAAATTTTATTGTCTATGTGTGAATTTATTATTTAATTTACTTAATAAAGTATTTTATTTAAAATTCTTGTTTGTAATTTTGAGTTTATTTATTTGACCCTAACTACCGTAAACTACCACCGGTGCCAAAATTGGGAGACCTTCCTGAGAAGAACCGGCGAAACAAACTCAAGAAAGGCTTTCTATCTCCTTCTTATGTTAAATTATGCAAACAAAAAGAACTAATAGTATCTGATGGTCTTGCAGTGTGTGCTCGGGGTTGGGATTTTATCTCCTGTATAATAGGTTCCCAAACTGGTGGTATATACCAACAATCTTCCCTATTGAAATTTGGATATTTTTTAATCTCAATAGCCTCACACATCATTCGAGGAACGAACCGCCGCTCAGCTGCAAGGATCTGTGGTCTATCAAATCTAATGTAGTGGTTTGGTCCCCCTAATGCATGTTCACACACTGCAGATTTATTTTCGCGCCTATGTTTCATATCTGCGATATGTTCTTTTACCCGAGTCCCTATACTCCTCTTTGTTTGTCCGATGTAGGAGAGCCCACAGTCGCATTCAAGTTTGTAGACACCAGCAACTTGAAAGGGTATATTGCACTTGACCGGTCGTAGAAACTGGTTGATCTTCTTTGGCGGCTTGAAGTATGTATTGATTGAAGCACGCTTCAGAATCCTCCCAATCTTGTCAGTGACTCCTTTCATGTAAGGTAGTATAGCAGGTTGTCGGTCGACTGTGCTAGGTTTGGCGCGACTGTGACGGCGACGTGGTACATTCAGGTTATTATCCTTCAGTACTTGCTCGACATGCTGAAGTTCAGCTGCCAGGTGTTGTTCGTCACAGACACCCCGTGCTCTCTGAAACAAAGAGTTTCCTACGGCAGTTAATTGTTTCGGGTGATGGTGTGAGTCACCATTGAGGTACCTATCAGTATGAGTCACTTTACGATACACAGTATGGCTTAAATTTTGGTCAGGATTCCTGATTAATAAAATATCTAGAAAAGCTAGTTTACTATCTGCCTCTAACTCCATAGTGAATAGGATGTTGGGGTGTATAGAGTTAAGGTGATTTAAAAAGGCAGAAATTTGATCTGTTGGGAGGATTGTGAAAGTATCATCTACGTACCGCTTATATAGCCTGGGTGTGACAGGTGCTACGCTGAGAGCCCTCTTCTCGAAGTCTTCCATGAAAATATCGGCGACAACAGGTGAGACAGGGGAACCCATTACAACACCCTCCATTTGTACATAGAAGTCATCCCCCCATAACAGGTAGCCAGATGTAAGGCAATGCTCCAGTAATACTGCATATTCTATAGGCATATTATTTTCAAGTAGCTTCTTCTTAGTGATTTCAATGCAGTTTATTTAATGAGTGATGTGCGTGAAAACCTAAGAAACAAATATTCTTTTCTAATGTGTTTGTAATTGTGGTTCTACTTTTGCTACGCAAATCGCCAGTAGTAACTGCAGTATTATTCTGTAAATTTCACGCGCGGATCCGATGCAGATATACGCGAATCTATATGGGTACGCGCGGAACCGCATCGGATCTGCGCGTGTAAATTTTTCAGAATAGCACTGCTGGTCGCCGAAAAATCATTTAAACTTTAGGTCGTCGGTCGGCTGGATTTCTATCAAATGTAAAATCCAATGGATTAACTCGAACAGAGAGCATCTGTAGGTACAACCAACAACCTCATACCGAAATAATTTCTTTATAATTGGTTGTTCTGGTAGGCACTCCAATGTAGCCACTCATTGCATTTGATTATAAATTAATAAAATAATTAATTCAAAAATAGCATTTATAAAAAACGAACCATATCTTCGTACAATGTTAATTACATTAGCTCTATTGACTACCTTGTGGCCGAGTGGTTAGTACGTCTGGTTTCATGGTGTCGCTTATTCAATTTTGCTCCAGTCATGGATGTTTAATATGTATTTCTATATAATAGGTTGGGGAAAACGTCTTTTCGCATCATACATTTGTAGTATGTATGAATTTGTAATAAAAACTCCATTTGTATTTGGCTGGTTTTGGTATCATTAAAAAGTTTAAATTTTAAAGAAGATAATTCCAAATTCAAATTAGAAAAATCTGTGATTTTCATTTGGATTTCTTACTCAAGATAAGTAAATTTTATGAAAAAATACAGTTTATTAAATATTCTACAAAAACGGTAAAAATGCAACGCCTGCATAATATATTTGTGATGTTTATGAACCTAGTGCACTACGCAAAATATATTTGTGATGTTTATGAACATAGTTCAGTGTCTAAGAGAGTAGCACTTTGTTTGAAGCATTTTCAATCCGGAAATTGATGACGACAAACATGCAAGTCGCTCTGTTCGCCCTATAACGGATAAAATTGATGCCATTTAAAAAAAATGGAGCAAGATCGGCATATTAGTAGTTACAACGTTGCGGAAAAATTGGGAATTGCCCACAAAACAGTTTTGGCGAATTAGGAAAAAGCTGGGTACACAAAAAATCTCAATATTTGGATGCCTCACGAGCTCACTGAAAGAAACCTAATGAACCGTGTACTCAATTGTGATTCTTTATTACGGCGTAATGAAACCGATCAATTTTTGAGATAGCTGATATCTGGTGATGAAGAGTGGATCATGTACGACAAGAACATGTGAAAAAGATCGTGGTCAAAGGCTGGTCAGGCTTCACAGACGCTGGCGAAACCCGGGTTAACTCGCAACAAGGTGATGCTGTTTGAATGGATTGGAAGGGCGTTATTCATTATGAGCTGTTACCGCCAGGCAGGACCATTGATTCTGAAATCAACTGCGAACAACTAATGAGATTAAAGCAAGAAATCGGGAGAAAGCGACCGGAATTAATCAACATCATGATAACACTAGATCTCACACATCTTTAGCCACTCAGCAAAAATTAAGATAGTTTTCCTGGGAGGTGTTAATGCATCCGCCGTATAGTCCTGACCTTCACCTTCAGATTTCTACCTGTGTCAATCTCTTCAGAACTATTTAGACATCACGAGAGGACTGCCAAAACCACCTGTCGCAGTCTTTTGATCAGAAGCCCCAAAATTTCTATAGCAATGGAATCATGTCCCTGCCTACAAGATGGGATAAATTTATCGAACAAAATGGCACTTACATGCTTTAGAATTTTAGAATTTTCATATAATGATGAAAAGAAACTTTTCCCCCAGCCTAATACATATACTTACATATGTACAGTATATATATTCTATGCTTTACTCCAGTATCCCATAATACAGTGCTTAGTAGTGTTTGGGGCTAGGCTAATTGGTGTGAATGTTGGAAATATTAATTTATTTATTGTAATTGATATTGTACGAGGGTATTGCGCCATGGCCGTTGCAATACATGAATTTAAAAAAAAAACATCCATCCCCAGAGTGGCCCAAAAAAGTGTTCACTCCGAAAAATTCTTAACAAAATCCCAAAGGAAAATATTCGGTAACAAAACTATACTGTTACTAATAGCTACCAACTTCAATGTAGGGGCACCTTATTTTCATACCCGCGACCGTGAAAATGATGCGGTCAGCGTACTAGTACGAAATAGACATAACAGAAGGTAAGGGGCCGGTGAGGGGTCGAGATAGTGACACAAGACTGTTAATTGGAATTAATATGTATAGCAAAAATTCGAAAGAAGTTTGTTTTTGTTCGTAATAATACTTAATAAGATTATAATATTAGGACTACTATGTTGAATACTGTGTCAATAAAGTTTGTTTAAATGAATATTATGGGCGTTAAAGTCCTCTATCCTAAGCCACGGTAATATTATCTATACAGTATATTATCTATTATCTCTAGGTCTATTATCTATTATTGTGACTCGGTCCTGTCCTTGAAATAAATGCCTACGGCCGAGCGCTGCGTTACACGCGGTAGGGCCGCCCGCCTACAGTATTTTAATTTCATCTACATAATTGAGTTTCTTTCTAGTTTTATGATTGTAAATATTTTACTTTATATGTAAAGATTCTCTGCAAGCCCATATACCCATATCGTAGGAATGCATTAAAATAACTATTCCGCCATGTTGGATTTAGAATGACGTCACACAGCTAACCGTGTATATACAAAATTTCAGCTCAACCGGTTGAAGATATCTGCTTCAAAATTGAGTTGCAAGATTCCACCCGAACAAACATAGTTACATACCTACCTATCATCATCATCATCAACCCATGTTCGTCCACTGCTGGACATAGGTCTCCCCTAATGCATGCCACTGCTCCCGATTTTGTGCTACTCTCATCCAGCCCACTCCAGCCCGCCTACGAATATCATCATCCCATCTTGTCTCAGGGCGTCCTACACTACGTTTACCGAGTCGCGGTCTCCACTCAAGAACTTTCCGACTCCAACGTCCATCAGTTCTGCGGCTAATGTGACCAGCCCACTGCCACTTCAGTTTGCTAATTCGGTGGGCTATGTCGGTGACTTTGGTCCTCTGTCGGATTACATCATTTCTGATACGGTCCTTCAGGGATACTCCGAGCATAGCCCTTTCCATAGCTCTCTGAGCGACTTTAAACTGGTGGACTCGTCCAGCCGTGAGTGTCCACGTCTCGGCGCCGTATGTCATAACTGGGAGGACGCACTGGCAAGACTTTCGACTTGAGACATTGAGGGATGGGTGACGAGAAGACTTGACGAAGCTTACGAAATGCTGCCCAGCCTAACTGAATTCTTCTATTGGCTTCTCTCTCGAAGTTGTTTCTGCCTAATTGGAGCGTTTGTCCTAGATAGACATATTCCTGAACAAACTCAAGAGGTACTCCATTAACAGCAACCAGTCCCGAATCAACGAGCTCGTTGAACATGACCTTGGTTTTATCCAAGTTAATCCGGAGACCGATGCGTTTGGAAGATTCAGCCAGGCTGCTCACCATCTCCTGTAGCTCTTGCAGGGTTTCAGCCAGGATGACGATGTCGTCCGCGAATCGGAGGTGTGAGATGTATTCGCCATTAATATTAATTCCACGTCTTTTCCAGTTGAGCGTTCCGAACATATCCTGCAGCGCAGCGGAGAAGAGTTTCGGGGATATTACATCCCCTTGTCTTACACCACGGCGCAGCAGGACAGGCTTGGTCTGATCATTCTGGAGAACGACGAACATATTAGCGGCGTCATACAGACATCTCAGCACCTCGATATATCGCCAATCAACTTGGCACCTCTGCAAGGCCTCAAGAACAGACCAGGTCTCGACGTGGTATCCAAGGCAGCGAATCGATTTTCCAGTTTCAGTTGGAATGCGTCAGAACCAACGGCCCATTGAAGCAGATTTGGCCGGAGCGTGGACTTCATCAATCGACAACGTTCGCGCTTAAAATCGATATTCAGAGTGCCTCTTAGAAGTCGGTGATCACTTCCAGTTTTAAACCTATTGATCACTGAGACATCTCTGATATGCGCTTCTTGTCCGATATGATGAAGTCAATCTCGTTTTTGGTCATATTATCGGGGCTCCGCCACGTCCATTTCCTCTGGGGCTGTTTCTTAAAGAACGAATTCATTAAGAAAAGCCCCTCGCGTTCTAAGAAATTGACGAGCATTTGCCCCCTATGATTCCTACTCCCATAGCCGTATGATCCTAACATCGATTCGCCGCAGGTCTGTACTCCCACTTTAGCGTTGAAATCCCCCATGACAACGTTAAAGTGAGCCTTGGTGGTGGTTGTAAGGCTCGAGAGATGTCCTCGTACATGTCTTCCACGACATCATCCGAGTATGTCGACGTTGGAGCGTACACTTGTATAACCTTTAGGCTATACCTTCTGGTTAATTTTATAATGAGGTACGCAACCCTCGCCGACACACTGGAGACTTCAATAACCTTGTCAGTGAGGACTTTGTTGACCAGGAACCCGTCAGTGAGGACTTTGTTGACCAAGGTTTAGTATTTTTTGGAAGTCTACCGTAGCCCAGAGATTCTTAGCACCCCCTGCCCTGCCGTAACCGAGACCGCCGCCTTGGCCTGGAATAGCAGGACTACCGGGAACTGGGGGCCGGGACAATGTTGTACTTATCATGTAGGGGGGGTTTGGACCATAACCCACCACGCTGGTCCAGTGCGGGTTGGTGGGTGGTTTCGCCAGGGCCTCGTCTGTTATACAACAGGTCGCAGCGCTTGCAGGGGAGGTTGGCTTGGGACCCTAAAGATGTTGTGTGGGCCCCCTTGCGTCCCCTACCTATATTGCAAGTCAATTAAAAGCTTGTAAAAACCCGACTGCTGATTTTTATTCTTACATAATTCAATAAAAGAATATTATTTTAAACAAACAAGTTATATATTTATTTGTAAGTCATGGCGCAGTCGGGTTAAAAGGAAATTACCTACCATGTAGGTAAATCTTACTAGGTAGGTACTGTAGGGATCGTTTCATGTAAACTAATTATTGTCATTGAAACACTTTTATTTTCAAGAAATTACATTATTATTATCAATAAACAAAATACTGTTTTTAAACTCCGCACAAATCTCCCTATTTTATTATTTTCCAGCTATCAATTCCTGTCAACAATCCGTCTCTTTTCCAAATTACCTAATAAGCTGCCAGTATACACCAAAAATATCCGATCACTACAATACCTACCATTTATTACTCTCGTAATTATTTCATAATGATATTTCATTTAATTCAATAATGTATTTAGTTTAGTTATTCAACAATGTATGTAGTTAAGTAAGTAGATAGCCTAGTCTAGGAAACTACCTACCTATTATGTAGTTTTGTTTTTAACGTGAGTGTAGGTAGATTACTCGTTTGTCTCTTTTTTCACCGTATCCACTTATTTATATATTATTCCAGATATTTTGCCCGATGGAAAAATCGAAATACCTAAATATTAAAAACAAATTACGTACTAGTAGATAGGTATATAAAAAATATCCTATAGTCTTACTTTTCCAATATTTCAGGTAATTTAAAAAATATATCTTTGGATGCGTTATTAAAGAGTTCAAGCAACCAAAAACAGCACAATATCGTCGTTTGTTCTTTGCCATATTAAATTATGTAGGTATCTACTTAATTCAATATCATACATCATCAAAATATTTACAATACAAAACGCACGTTTAAGCCCGTCCAAAATAAAAAAAAAAAAAAATGGTTGCCTGTAAAGTCGGTTTTACGGGCGAAGATTTTACGTGACAACGTCTTTTTCTCGGTAGAATATTTATTGATATGAATATAATTAAATTGCACAATAGGAACAAGGAATTGAATGAAAATAAGAATTGCACAAATTTTAACTATAGAAATATATTTTGTTTACTAAAACATTGTACATGTAAACTTAAACTTAACACGAGAGACTCATCGTAACGTTACCGAGCGTTACACTTTTTCATAAGTGACTCCCAGCCGCAACCTAATTTAAGACGTTGTCACGTCAAAAAAAATAAAAAACAAGTAAGTAAGTAAGTACTACCTATGAAAGCTAAACAAAATACATTAAAGGAAAAATGCATATAAGTACCAATGTTTACGTAAGCATAAGAGGGAGGGGGGGGGGGGGTAAGAGCTTTGCTTACTTTTGCTAACAAAGGAGGGGGTAAATAATTGTAATAAATTTGTTTACGTAATACTTGAACGGCCTGTAATCCACATACAGAGCGCTCGAGCAACGCACACATAGATAGAGCACTGCGAGCGCGAGTTCCACCCGCTGGAGACACGTGCCTGTGAACTTTTTTGTGCAATAATGAAGGAACAAAATACAAGTTAATATATCTGGTCCGTAGACGGTTTAAATTCAGCATTAAGCGATGAATTAATATTTTTATTTGTAATTATAATATAACAACAACATTAAAATTTAAATATTTTAGTTATTATTAGTTTAAATTTCCATTCATTATAGTAGCATAAGTCAAAGTTGACAATCCTAGCGCGACCGCCGAGCTACCTTCTGTTATGTCTATTTTGTGGTACTAACCATAATAATTACAACCAGTGGTGTACCGACTCACGGACACGTTCTATTAAGCACGGTGCAAATCAGATCATCGGTCGCTGCTGTCGACAATGTCAACAATAACAAAACTGACACCACGATGCCGAAACGATAGTGATTTTGATTTCAAAGTCACTCTACGTAACAAGAACAAATTAAGAGAAATGATTTTGTATGCACTTATCCAGATTATTAGTACTAAAATGATAGAATGCGCATTAGAAAGTGCTAAGCTTAAAAGCAGATGCGAACTGAGAGAAATTTGAAAAAACTATTGCTGTCACGCATTACCAAATACTGTGAGATAGAGACAATAGTAACTTGTTTTGGGCTCCCTTTTTCGCACGTAGACTCCATAGTTGGTCCATTGTGCGTGCAGGGTTGATTGGGATAGCTATCACAACTTTCCGTAAAACAATGTTTTTAATTCGATAATATTGACTAAGTCAGATTTCTGAATGAGTGTCAGCTTGGATTGCATATCTTTTTATATGGAAAAACAATTGAATTAGTTTATTGTTTTTTGAAAAAGAAATTACAAAAAAGCCTTCTGTAACACAAAAAACAATCTATTTTTTTAGTGATCGCAAACTTTTTTTGATGTGTGTATGGCATCGCCCGATGTATACCACGAAATGTGCGCCCGTTGATCTATAATACATTAAGTTAAACTTTTACTTAATAGAGATATAGGGTTGTATTTACTTTACTTAATAGAGGAGGAGAGGATATGGGATACAACGAGACGAAAATCGCAAAGTTATAAATATTACAAAATAAATTAATAAAAACATTATAGCATTACGACTTTGTATCAGCGACCAAAAAAAATATCAAGAAACAAAATTCTTAACCATTAAGCAATTATATATATATAACACGTGCATATTTGTTTATAAAATCACTCATAATTAAATCCATTCAAACATATCATTCACAACTAAAGGATCAACGTCTAAGTACTCGTCACGGCGCGGGCAAACCATCTTTTATTATCTTTTATTATTCGCACTAACTATCGTAGCAATACAGTTACATTTTCCGGAGCGCAACTATATAATAAACTCCCGACAATTGTAAAAGCTGCGATTTCGCTAAGTATCTTAAAAAAAGGTAATCAGATCACATAAAAAAACTCAACAGTTTTTAACTTGAACCACAACTTCATAACAGCGAACTCGCAATAGGCTAGTTGACTCATATCGAATTGTATTAAATAAATGTTTATTTCTTACAGTATTTGGTCTAAGGAACCTAAATATATCGATTTCACTTCATAAAAGCAGAAGATTGCTGTAGAAATTTAATTTAAAAAAATATTTTTTAGTCTATATTTTTTAAACACTAAAAACGCTGTTCGCCACATCCGCCATGATTGTGACGTCTCTTTCAGTAAACAACTAAATGTCATTCGCGTGTTATTGTGGGTGGATTCTTTAGTCTGAATAAATTTATCTTAAAACACTTTTAACTTTAGAAAAGTTTCCGTTTACTTTTTTTTTGACAAAACTAATTATGGATGCCGGCTTTGTGAAAGCAGAAAGCACAAATCTGCCAAGAATTGACGCATTGATGGTTGGTGAATTTTTTGCACTAAACCCCCATTTTTGCTCTGCGGAGCAGAGAAACGACAAGGCATCTATGTAAGTACAGTGCATTTAGTATTACAATGTAGTAATAAACATAAAACTGATACAACATATGAATAAGTGTAATAAAGTTGCGTAGGTTAATTTCTTTCGGCACTTTAATCCATAACATTCCTGGAGTCTTCAAGGATGTGTTTTTATATTCTCGTACAATACAATAATGATAATTACTTTATTTTTCGTCGTATTTTTTAGAAATCGTGTTCTTTTTATCATAAACTCAGATAAGTTATTTTCTACGTGCTTACGAGTTTTTGTTTACTATAATTGACATCATAGCATAGACAATCTATAGACTAAAATGGCCGACAGCGTTTTTGTATGTCCATGAAAATTCTATTTTAAAATTAAAGATTTGTAGCTTTCTAGGTCTGAAAAAAATACAATACATTTTTTTTCGGTCTAATAGAACATTTATTCACCATTTAAAACCTTTTTCCAAAAAGGGTCAACTAGCCTATTGGCTTGCCCACATCGTTTTTGTTCTGTGTGACCAATCTTTATATTTTTTTTTGTAATGTACGAGTACTCGTAAGTACTCATGTAAATTACATATTTAATTTGTCTTAATAAGGAAATTCTTTAATCCAAAATACGATGTTACAAAATCTATATATAACAATGTCAGTTACTATTTGTGGATACTCTGTAATTTATTTTACTTCGTGAAAATGTGCAAAGCGATTGACATTAGACAATCAATGGTACTCTGTCATCAGTATTAATAATTCAGGACCGTCTCGCCACACTTACACGATGTGCCAATCAATAATGAATCATGCACAGTACACCCTAATTCGTTTGTTCGATCGTTCATTCACTGATGTCTGTTCGATATCACGCGTTTAGACCGCTTGCTTGAGCCCATTTGAACCGATATTGTGGAATTAAATCTATATATTAAAATTTAATAACCAAAATGTACGTTGGCAGACGTCCCGTATCTTAGGCATAATTTTGAACGTCCTGCCAGGACAGTCTCTGTACCGTATTTCAACATTATTTAATGAAAGAAAAAAAAAACGCACCAGTTTGCTAGGAGTGGATAAGATCCCATTTTTTTCCAATTATTTCGTTTATCTTTAGTGTCTCTAATTCCAACTGCTTTGCAGAGAGGATTTTTTGCAGATGTAGCCCGTAGCGTTACGGCCTTCTCCTTGCTTGTATAAACTCTGTGCTTATGTTAATGCCTACGGGTACGGCCTCAGTGCACGCAGGTTCAGAATCAGATTCAGACTCAGAAAACTGCATTAAAAGTAAATGCCATTATTTAAAGATTTGATCGAATCTCTGTCTCACATCGAATATTCTACAGAGAGATTGAATTCAGGCACAGACTCGATCGGTTGATAATATTTAATTGCATTTTTATATTTTCCTGAATTCAAATAAACCCAGTTAAGAATCCTAAATATCTTATCGCCACCGGACGATAGAGGCCCTTCGTCCGGTGTTGGAGGAGTGGGTGGGACGCCGGCGCGGCGGCTATATTTTTTTTTTTAATTTAATATAACTATATATTGATAAAATTCATTGCTCTCAGTTGTTTCCTAACAGAAAAAATGATTAAATATCACACCAAGGTTTTGACAGTTCTGGAAAAGGGAATAATAATCCCATAAAAAGTTACAGAAGGCAGCAGTTCCAAGTCATCTGGATCTCATGTGTTGATAGGCGCTCCCCAGGGTAGAATCCTGAGTTTTGGGTCCATTCCCATTTTTACTATATTTTTTTGTATATTGTTTGCTGATGACACATCTTTGTTATTTAAGGTTGACAGGTCCGAATAACTAGGACGGTGTAAAATTCCTCTCACAAGTATTGCACTGAATTAATGTAAATAATTTAAAACTAAATGCTTTTAAAAGTAAATGCATAGAGTTCGCTTTACTAAATGTTACAAACGAGCCAGTGGACATTAAATTAAACAATGAAAAGCTAGATTAAGTTGAATCAATGTCATTATAACTATAATTCAAAATTGCAGTGGAATCCTCATATTTCATTTTTAGCTGATAAACTTAGTTCAGTGGCTTATGCCATACGAAAGATGAGGCAACTTTCTGGTGTAGATATCATACCTACTGCTAGAACTGTATACTTTATTACTTTCAAAGTATTAAATCTTATGGCATTATTCTCTGGGGAACAGCAGCAGATATCGAAACGATATTTATTTTGCAAAAACGTGCTGTAAAAGCTATATATCAACTAAGCACAAGACAATCTCTCAGAGAAAAATTTAAATAAATCGAGTTTTCGACCGTTGCTTCGCAATTTATCTACAATTGTATACTTTTTGTTCGAAACCATATTAACTTTCATTGTAAACACAGTGATGTACATACTTTTAATACTAGGAATAATAGATCAAGGTATACATTTCTATAATAACATTCCCAGTGATATTCTTGATTTGCTTCTAAATGGTATCGTGTCTTCTGCCTATTAAAATTTGATTTTATAATTTCACCATTTTTGCCTAATCTATTACACGCCTTTGTTACCTGTTAACTGCCAAAGCTTCCATAATCTAAATTTCATAGTGAGCTAATGTAACCTCTGCTCGAGGCATGCGGTGAAAAATTTTCAGCTTTTATAAAATAACGAAGGTCTGGCGGTCATGTGCCATTAGACTATATAAGGCGATATTAAGTTTGCCATTTGCGCTTTGTAATGGGCAACTATGGAATAGGAAGGAAAGGTAGTTTGCCGGTTTTATAAAACGGCACCTGTCACTTATTCGTCAAAAACTTACAAAACTTCTGCATGCACATAGAGACGTGTAATAGACGAATATAGCAACTATTACTTAGAAAATAAAATCAACTTTTGATCTAAATAAAATTAAGATAAACATTGCACGAAATAAAAATAGATTCACGAACTTTTATTTACGAGATTTATATATAGTTTTACCTGTTCCGATGTCACTTTACCTGCCTGTCAATAATTCAATCTTGCAAGTTTCATTTGACCCACTTCCCGGTCTACAACTAAGCTGAAATTTCGGCTGCATTCACAAATCGAATGACAATTCAATACACTTGAACATGGAGATGATTATGATGTGTTCGTGGGTTCCACGGTTTTAAGCGTAACGAGGTAACAGACAGACAGACACATTTTCGCATTTACAATATTAGTATGAATGACTTCACACCAAGTGTTCACAAAATAACTAGCGTTTTAAATGCCCGGGCAAATTGTTTTATTATTTTTTGTACGTTCAATATTCTTCAACACACTTGCTCAAAATGCATTTAGGTTGTATACATTGTTCGATAGTTGCAAAATACAAACCATCCAACCAACCTTTGTCTGCGAAATAAAAAAAAAGGGGGGGAGGGGTGGGTGCAAATAGTTTCAAGGATGATAAGGGGCTTCATGGGTGATAATAAGGGTATAGTGGGTGAAAAGGGATTCAACGGTGCAAAAGTGGGTTGGTGGGTGATAATAAGGTTTTGGTGGGTGATAGTTGGGATTGATGGGTGATTGGTGATTAGTGATGGGATATGATAAATATAGATACTGTTTTTTGTGATGTGTTGAAAAACGTTGTATGACATTCTCAGACTGATTCTGACTTCGTCTCGGGCTTACGCTTATTCGACTAGTCGTTTGTAAATAAATAATAATAATAAATTAATATTTCCAACACTCACACCAATTAGCCTAGCCCCAAAGTAAGCACTGTAGTCCCGAAAAAAAAACAGGCTTTGCGTTATCTTTAAAAATCAACGTTATATTTATTAAACCTTCCTAATGATTCTGAAAACACACTTGGATATTTTGCCTCTAATAGTCCAGTATCTATAACTTTTGTTTAACAATGATAAACTGAAGCGTGACTAAAGTCAACTCTAAATCAAACAGTGCCATAAAATCCCTACCCAATATCGGAGGACCGCCTCCACGAACTACATGCACATTTAATTTTTCCGAACGGCCCCGCCACTCGACATTCATCTGCGCATAACCTGCACAGCCTAAAACCAGTATAGCTCACTAGATTTTTCTTAGTGTCTAATAATGGAACGTTATAGAAATAATATTTAAAAATCTTTTCGGACCACTATCGATTTCGAATTTTAAATTTATTCCGTTAATACGAAGCGTTTCAGTCAGTGGCTCACCTTTAAACGAGCGAATATTAAACAACTCATCAGCATCACCATCATCTACCTTCACCGACCGCAAATATTTTACGTTTTTACACATTCTCCGCAAGTGACCTTTCACATTGCATATTTTGCACACATAATTAGCAAAATAAAAAGCACATAGTTTGCGTAACCACACACATGCCACTGCACTTTCAGATTTTTTACCGATTTTGAAGAGTTGGTCTTCAGTGGAGGATGTCAACCCAATATGCGTGCTTGTACTGACTGCCACCGCTGCCCGCGCACTTTGCAGGCTATCCACCATTTCGACAGCTTTCGACAACGTTAGACCGGTCAACTCCTGCATGTACATCTTTTCTTTTTCGATACCAGGTTACATCCCTATAATGAATTTATCCCGTAAAGCCTCTTCCACGTTGCTGAACCGGTAAGCAGCTGTGAGACTGCGTAGCCTAGCTGCCCATTGAGCAGCCGATTCCGTTAGCAACTGAGTAGCGGATTAAAATTTGTGATGTTCACTAAAATCCTGTCGATCGCGGCGTAAAATGATTGTCTAGGAGTGACAGAATATCTTCCTATGGTAAAACCTTTGGTAATGCTAAATCTGACGCTAGCTTGTATGTAGCATCGCTGATGCGCTCAACAAAATCGCTCGTCTTTTACTTCCCGCCGGGTATTTTACCGTATCAAGGTCGTTCGCCATGAACCACTGCAAAAGCCTACACTTCCATGTGTTCCAAGTTTGTACCCTGTTGTCGAAATTGTTTAGAATTCCATAATTCGAGCACGCCATTTTTTCTTTTTAAACGCGGGTACTTCAGATTCGTCGCCAATAATGTATATGTGGAACGGAGAGACAAGTGATACGAGCGAAAATGACGATGAACGCAGATGACGCGGATGCAACCGCATAGTAGATACTTATATCTATACAACACTTGTGTTATGGGATACTAGGGTAACGGATAGAATACATATACAGTACTTAAATAAGTATATTTATATATAAATACATATTAAACAGCCATTAGTGGAGTACAAATGATCGTATTCGTCACACAAACATCTGCCCCCACCGGGATTTGAACCCGGCGACACCATGAAACCCGGCGTACAAACCACTCAGACACGGAGGTCGTCAGAGGTTGTAATTACCAACTTACCGCACTTGTTTCATAAATAACTATTATCTACACTCATGTCCAAATAAATATACCCAATACAAATTTGAAATTGGTCTTATACAAACGTAGTTTAGAAACGCACATACATAAAATTTAAATTAAACTCATTACAGTACTGCTAGCTGTATCGTAAAGATTGTTTACTAAGGGCGCAAATCACTATTTTAAAGGAGATAATCGGGATTCAATAGTAGATTCCTGAGTGCAGCGAGGGATTAAAAGTAAAGAAGATCGAGCTTTCAAATAGTGTTGCTCCCTAGGTGGACACTCGCATTATAGTATGTATGAACTTGTAATAAATGGATGGATATGGATAATGGATACTAGGGTAACGGATAGAATACATATACTGTACATATATAAGTATATTTATATAGAAATACATATTAAACATCCATGACTGGAGTACAAATGCTCGTATTCATCACACAAACATCTGCCCCTACCGGGATTTGAACCCAGGACCTCTCGAGTCGGCGACACCATGAAACCCGGCGTACAAACCACTCGGCCATGGAGGTCGTCCATTTAAATGTTAAAAATAAATCCAAATTGATTGATCCAATGTGTGATTTTCATTTGTTTTTCTTAGTGTCAATATGAGTAAATGTAATGAAGAAAATCGATACATTTAAAGGTACGTTTACTCGCTTGCCAAGCTTTGGCAAACGGCAAACAGCCCCAAGCCTCCACAAATCTCGTTTGGCGTTTGAAAGGCGTTTACACGCTTGTGAATGCGTCAGTCTGCAACATACATCCAAGCATGGCGGACACCGAACTTGTGACGGCTATTGCATTTGGTTTAACATACTTTTATTTGAAATGCAAGCAAAGTGAAACAAAAAAAGGAGAACTCGACGACATTAATATCTCTTTTTTATTTTTTTTTTCCTTTACTGGCCTTCCGGTTACTTCAGCAAGACGAATCCATGCATCTGCTTGTTTCTTCTTATCTTTATGATTTGCATCTTTCGGATTCCAGATGCAGGATTCCATCTGGTAATATTCCAGAAACGAAAGACTCTCCTCATTCGACCAGCCTCTATTTTTTTATTTTTTTGTATAATTGAGCATTTGAATACTCGCCGCGAGATCACAATGGCTACTAAACGCTGACCAACATGTAAATATGTCGCAAGCACTTGCCGCAAACGCCCTTTGATCTGAGTAAAAAATCCGACACTCGACTGGATCGTAAGCAAGCACCCACAAGCTCACGCAAGCCAAGCCAAACGCCCTTTTTACATGCTTGCGATTGTCGAGGCTTGCCAAGGCTTGGCAAGCGTGTAAACGTACCATTAAAACTTTACTACAAAAAAGTTAAAAATGTTACGCAAGCCGCGAAAACAATTTGTGACATTTATGCACTTAGTGCAGTGTCTGTCACAAATTTGGTTTAAGTGTTTTTAATCCGGAAATTTTGGTGTCAAAGATGCACGTCGCTCTGGTCGCCTTACGGATTGAATGGATACCATTTTTGGAAAAGTAGCTGAAGAACTGAAAATTTACTACAAAACAGTTTTGGCGCATTTGAAAATAGCTGGGTACACAAAAAGCTTGATTCGAGTACCTCGCGAGCTCTCTGAAAGAAATCTAATGAACCGTGTAATCGTTTGTGATTTTTTATTACGACGTAATGAAACCGAAGCATTTTTGAAGAAGCTGATAATTGGTAATGAAAAGTAGATCACGTACGACAAGAACGTTTTTACAACTACCTTCAAAAAACTACAACATTCCGTGTTAATATTTGTATGGGAGATCATCCATGAGTGCATAGGATTGATTAAAATTTGCACATCTACTCTGTATAAAATAAAAATGTCTCTACTTATATTTGAAGAAGAACGCGACTGCTCTTTAACGACGTTGAACTACGACTTACAGGTCAGCGAGCAGCGACTAAACGTCAGGTTGACAAGGCTGACAGAGACGGCGCTATACGAAGCCGTAGCTAGCCAAGTATCTCTTTCTAAAGCACGATGCGACTTATAAATGGCCTGGTACTGTAAAATCCTCTTCTGAAATGCCAGCCGTAGCGCCCTGTGTGTCTGCGGTTAATTCTTGTATCAAATATCCTTTGAATTGCATGTTTCCATATTCATCTGTGTAGGTTTCATGAATCCCTGGAGTGATGGAAATCCACACCTGTCTTTTTCATGTGTCTTTTGTAATGTAGTAGTTTTTGCTTTTTGGAAAGCTGTAGTTTTTATTACCGCTTTATGCAATCTTGCTTGTTGAAAATGTTCCGATATTAAAAAGGTGCATTTGTTGGTGTCAGTGATTGATGTTATGCAGAATGTATTGGTTTTTGGATCCTTAATAGCTTTCACTACAAACTCAAACCTTAACTTTTCCATTTTTGTAAAAGCTGTAGAAAATGTTGTTTTACAATGAGATTTTACGAACTAAATAGACTCAATTACGAAATAAAACAATTGTGTTGCTAAGAAAAGGGAAATAACATTTATTTCAGCTATTATTTCGTACAATTGTTCGTGCACAAATATTTAATATTTTAATTATTAATTGACAAAGGCCAGAAACCTTTCAGAAATCAGAAATCAATATATCTCTATTCAAATTGGATGCATAGTACAACTCTTTTTAAAGCGTCCAAAAACATATTTTTTCCCTACCACTCGTTATTGGACATATTTTTTAGTTGCGGAGAAAAATGAGCGAAAACAGCATTTACAAATCATTATGTTGTTACAGCATCAATAAAATCATGATTTATTTAATATGGAAAACCTGTTGGATTGATTGGAACAGTTCAAAGCCAAGCATTTTTGTCTGTAATATAATGAGACACTTTGTAATAAGCTTTTTTAATAAGTGTTTTTTTATACTTTCTTTGAATTTATTGATTTATGGTTAACTCTTGGATATTGCTTGGGACTTATTTGTATAAGCGAACACCCCTTAAATGAATTATTGATTTTGTGAAGCCTAGTAGCAGGAAAAGTTAGTTTATTTTTGTTTCTTGTATTAAGTGTGTCAACATCACTGTTTTTATGAGTATAAGTCAACACTGGCATGGGTTGTTGAACGACCCCGTGTAAAACCAAATTTTTTACCGTCCGTATTGAAATGAAGGGTGATGAACTTTATTTACATTAATTTATACGTTTTACAGATGTTTCATATTCAATGTTTCTAATTGCGTGAACAATATACTAATTTTGATTACTAATAAACTAAGTTTTCTCATTTTTTGAAGAATATGACCTAACGTGGTATAGACATAATATTACGCATGCGCACCAAGACAAAAAGTCTTGGTTGGACAAAATATAATGGTTTAAACCGAAAATTGTCTCTGTTTTCTGAATAGAATAAAGTTTACTCATTCCCAAATCAATAAAAAAATACTCTCCTTATATCGTCTCGTACTCGTCAATATAATTTTATCGTTCGTCAAAGTTTTGCAGTGGAAGTTATTTGCTCACATGGACAATAAACGTGCGGCTTTTGTAATTTTACAATTTGCATTACAATTAAACCTACGGGAAAGATAATTTATACTATAGAAGAGCACTAACGTTAACAACATCCCTAACATAGTGTACCCAAAAACGAGGCAAGTATCCAACTGCGGCGACTATTCGGCTTTTACCCTAAGTACAGGTGCATCAGTGTAAGTATTGTACTCTTATTTTTGGTCCACCAACATTACTTCGATTTCCATAACACTAAGAATTGTCTTATCATGAAAGACTTCGCTACTTATAGTTGTGAATAAAAGATTATCTGTTGTATAATGGAACCCCTGTTATAGCGCTCACATTGGCCGACTTGAATCAGTTCAGCGAAGATTCTTAAGGTACTTACAATACAAGGGGAGGACTTATGACTCTAACTACGAGAAAAGGTGTCGTAGACATCCTACCTTTGAGTGAGCGAAGAAAAATAGCGGATGTAGTACTACTGACAAAAATCGCTCAAAGTCTCATTGACTCGCCGGATTCACTGTCAAAAATAGGTATAAAAATCCCTAACAAAACCGTAAGGCGATTTGTACATTTAGATGTCCCCCAATGTGGTACTCATTACAGACAAAACTCTTCTTTCGTAAGGTCCGCAAAAGAAATTAACAAACTAGTAACTTTCCCCCAACTTCACTTATTTATAACTAAACCACAAATACTTAAAAATACCTTAGCTTAATTAATGCATGCTTTAAGCGTCGCTTGCTGCTATATTTCAATTATCTCTAATCTTATTACTTTCCTGTATTTTTCACTTTGGCACTGCTTGTATAGTTTCAACGACGAGCTTTGTATTGTAAGACATATGCGAAAACGTGTTAATGATGTCTAGTTTTACATTTAATTATAATTGCTGTTAAAAAAACACTATACGTATTCCGAATAAAATTAAAATTAAAAATAATTGGAACCCTGCATTAAGTTAGAGGCCACGGAGGCGACTTAAGCAACAGAAGCTAGACTAGTTTAGTCATGAAAGTAAAACCCAATTTGACACTATAAAGGAAGACCTTCAAGTTCATAATTGAATCAATTGAATAATTAAATTCGTTGTACAATTATTGAGGACATGGCCAGCATTTTTATACCTGTAACAGACGACGTCACTAAAATAATGAAAGTTCAAAGTTACGTTTTGGAACCTACAAATTTAATCATTTTTTTATCATTCATATTTATGTAATAGGTATACTTCTAAACTGCCCCCAACAGACATTATGTAGGTAGGTAAAGTACCTATTGCGTCATAAGCACTTATTTCTTGACAGGGTGAATCGGTGTCTATTTATTAGTGTCTTTCAATTTGTTTACAGTGAATAAAATTTAGAAGGTAGGGTAAAACTGTCTAAGTTTTTTCGTAAATACATTTTTTGTAATCTATGGCCACAAAAATACTTGTGTCACCTTACGGTTATCACAAGAAACGGCAAAACTTGATGTGTCATAAATTTTATTATACTGTATTCTTACTAAACAAGTAAATAATCAGATAAGTCCAGGACTTGGCCATTTCTGCCCTAGAATGGGCGGAACACACAACCATCTCTGTCAAAAAAATTCATGATAAGAGATGATCTCTACAAGATGGCGTAACTATCTCTTAACGTGAAAATTTTTGATAAAGGTGGTTTTTTAAATAATGTCTTCAAGTATCAGCTTGCTAATACAATAGGTACCTTATTAATCAAAAATAATTTTAAAAATAAACTAAGCAGCCATAAGTTCTGTTAGAAATGAAAATGCTTTTTTTTAATGAATTGATGTAATATTATTAAAATGTATACCTACATATTGATTAGTCTCAATAAAAAAAAATATTCTATTCGAAATAGCCACTTTATACAGGCTTTTAACCTGTTTGGTCACGAATCTATGGATTTACGCACTGTTTCCAAGGGAAATTTTGCCACTGCTTGCTCCAAAGATTTTATAGGAGACGCAATGTCGCCGTCTCGTTTAAAGCAGGCCATGTCCTCTAAAACTGACCATAGGTTCTCTCTCTCTAAAACGGACCATAGGTAGGGTCAGGGCTAGGTGAGGGCCAGTTTTCAGCTCTTATAAATTCCGGAACGTTGGTTACAAACCAAGCAAGGGCGGATCCAGGGAAGGGTCATGGGGGTCAGGATCCCCCCCCCTGGGCTGGGTCCATCTGTACCCACATCACAATCTGTACCCACTGTGACTTGACCACGACCATATGACCCCCCCTGGCGCCAAAGCTGGATCCGCCCTTGAACCAAGCTTGGGTAGTTTGTGCCTTGTGACAGGTGCAGAATTCTGCTGGAAAGTCCACGGTATATTTTTAAAAAATGTATTGCAGAGAGGTGGAGAGGAGAACATGATCCAAGACTGTATCTTGATACACTTTGGCTGAAGTTTTCACTCCTTTTTCACAAAAAATGTAGTTTTGTGACTCCTTGTTAAGACATGCCCCACCAAACCATCACTGACGCAAGATGATGACCACGTTGTACCTTTCCGACCACTTGAGCAGCTTCTTTAGAACTATGAGCGTACACTTTATCACTTTTAACCGACTTCAAAAAAGGAGGAGGTTCTGTGTTCGACTGTATTTATTTTATTTTATATGTATGTTAACCGATTTCTCCGTCAATTGTGGACCTATTACCAAAATTTTTTTTTTCGAAAGAGTGCACTACCGAGGTGGTCTTTCTTCTAGTCTAGTTTGAGTGATTCTTCTTTAGTTCAATTAGAGATACTTGCCGTTAGGTTCCTTAATAAAATATTTTGTTTGATCCAGTAGTGTTTATTTAATGAGCATTTTTGTTTATTGTTTACTTGGACGATGTAGTTTTCATTAAAATGGATGAAATAAAATTAAAAAAAAATGACTTCAAAATCGAAAATGGAACTAAATTTTTCTATATAGTAAACTTTTCTTTAGATTTAAACATCTAGCAGTTAAATGCTTAAAAAAATACTGCCTATTCTTCTTTCAAATGTTTAATATGTACTTGTAAAGGTATTCATTTGACATTGTGGGTTACCTATAATGCGAGAAGATGGTACTGCCTTGCAGCCTAAGGCTAGAGAAAATTCGACACGGCTGTCAGGACCGCGGTAGCATAATGGCATTCGCCCGGATAGCGAAGGGTGCGGGTTCAAGTCCCGTCTGGTGCCTGGTCCGCGTGGAATTTTTTCTAGTAAAGAAAGGGAAATGCGGAATAAGCTAGAATAACTGCTCAGAATTCTCGTCATGGTATAGACGAGAGAGACACGGTATACAATGCGTTTAATTCTGCCACTGCGTAAATGAAGAGGCTCGAGGTTGTTAGACTAGTCGCCTCCTACCACAACGCCAATAATGCGGAAGCTCGCCCGCACGAAGTAAGTAACGATTCCATCTAAAAAGTGCGACCAATTTTGACATGGAATCGTAAACGTACTTACTCGTACTTCGAGCGACGACCGACGACCTCCGTGGCCGAGTGGTTTGTACGCCGGGTTTCATTGTGTCGCCAACTCGAAAGGTCCCGGGTTCGAATCCCGATGGGGGAAGATGTTTGTGTGTTGAATACGAGCATTTGTACTCCAGTCATGGATATTCAATATGTATTTCTATATAAATATACTTATACTAGCGGACCCGACAGACGTTGTCCTGTCTACACGTCTTTGTGAATCTAAACCATTCTCAGATCCCCTTGAACACACACAAAAAATTTCATCAAAATCGGTCCAGTCGTTTAAGAGAAGTTCAGTGACATACACACTCACAGAAGAATTATATATATAAAGATATGTACAGTATGTGTATTCTATCCGTTACCCTAGTATCCCATAACACAAGCCTTACAGTGCTTACTTTGGGGCTAGGCTAATTTGGTGTTAGGGTTGGAAATATGTTTTATTATTATTTACCAATATTCGTCACAGGACTTACGTCTTGCACAAAAAGCAAGTTGATCAACCGTGAAAAAACGCTGCATCGTTATCAAGACTCCGAGCTTTTCGTGAAGCTATTTTGATCACGGTATCAATCTAGTTCTTTCGATTCAGGCTAAGGATTCAGGTTACAGCGAACTTCCACGACGAGTATTGTGATGTTGCTCTGTAGCACCAGTTTGTGCCGACACAAAAAAGTCATCATCCCAAAATCTGGCCGCGCCAAGTAGGTTTTTTAAAAGAGTAGGGTGGTGTCATCAGTGTCATCTTGCGCACACATCGTAGCTACCAGCATTAATCATAGTGTTCCTTTTTAATTCGTTAGTTGGTCGGGTTGATAAGTCCGTAAACTTTTTTTCGACCACCTCTTTATTTTCGAAATTCGAATTCAGTAATTGTCAAAAAAACTTGATACATAAAACATAACTGAAACTATTTAATAACATCCTTATCTTCGAAAAGTAAAAGATGCTTTTGAACAACAACAAAGCAATAAGTAACTGTTGCCTTATGGCGATGATTAATTAGAAAACAAGGGAATACTCAAAGAAAATTTTAATCTTCGAAGTTATAGTTAACTTGAAGAGCAAACAAGATAAATAAACGTATCAATATCAATTATTGCCAAGAAAGGTCCGATTACGCGCTGCATTGTCTAGGTATCTGTTGAGAAACGTTATCAATTTCAGTGCGACTGCAAGTGTTTTCTATAGAAAACGGTCGATTGCAGCCACGGCTAATTCGTTGTGCGCTTAAATGTAGGCCAGTCTCGGGTACTGCTCTAGTTTCTCAACGCTGCTGAGTAACTTATCTGGTTAGAATTGGAAGCCGTTACCAACGGAGCACCGCCAACTATTTATGTAACTTTGTTGTTGAAACGTGACGTGAAATTAATAAATTTGTTTTTCCGTCTGTATTTGTCGAAATCCTTCCAATATTGTTTCTTAATCGAATGGGTCTTGCGTACACTCAAACAAAAAATATTTCAATAATCTTTTTGTATTAACAATTTAACAAATCACAGTCGATATAACAATTATAAAACTACCTAACACGACGTAAGCTTAATTAAATAAACCTAGATAAAGGCCTAATTAAACAGCACTGACAGGCAGAAATCGGTAGGTTAGTGTCCCTTCTTGTGACCCCAGTGCTTGTGGTCCTCATGTCCGCCCTTCTTGCCGTGGTCGTGGTGGTGGTGGTGGTGCTCATGGTGGCCGCCCTCGTCGTGGTGTCCCTTGTGGTCGTGGTGGTGTCCGCCCTTCTCATGGTGGCCCTTCTTGCCGTGGTGGTGCTCGTGGTGACCGTGGTGGTGGTGTCCCTTGTGGTGGTGCCCGCCCTTCTTGTGGCCGTGCTCCTCGTGGTGGCCACCGTGGCCCTCATGGTGACCGCCCTCATGATGATGATCGTGGAAGTGCTTCTCCTTCTTGAATTCATCGTGCTTGTGCACTCCATGATGTCCCTTGGTAGAGTGCCCCTTGTGGTAATGTCCCTCTTCGTGATGTCCGTGCCCCTTGTGCCCTTTCTCGCCATGATGATGTTCATGATGGTGGCCATCGTGATGATGGTGATGTTTCTTGTGTCCGCCGTGCTCGTCGTGATGTCCTTTGTGGCCCTCGTGGTGGTGGTGCCCCTTCTTGCCGTGCTCATGATGGTGATGTCCCTTGTAACCCTTATGGCCCTTTTCTCCGTGATCATGGTGATGGTCGTGATGGTGTTCATGCCCGCCACCCTTATCCCATTTACCGCCGCCGCCATGACCGCTCGCTGCTCCTTCTAAATCGGCATCCCGTTTTTGACGGCTCACTTCCCGACAGCTGATGTACGCTAGAGCCGCTAAAGCGACATAAAAAAATATAAGAGCCCTCATGTTTCTACTGAACAGGCTAAGCGGAAGCTTGTAGACTGATACCTGTCTCACGGCTGTTATCTTTTTATACTGATAGTCTGTTTGTTCTGTGTTTGATGAAATTTGTGCAAAACACCAAGGTTGCTCGTACAGGCGTACTGAGCTAGTTGCGCAGCTTCCCGGCCGGTGTCTCAACTCTATGCCGAAGAAACCCAGATGACTTATAAAAAAAGGGAATTGAACGAAATATAGGTGCCTATTATTATATTGTACTGTGTAATGCAGTAGTATGCATATAGCCTTAATTACTTGTGCTACGTGCTCTGCAACCATAGGTAATCAGAGATGTAATTATTGCTGAAAGCATAATCAACTACGGATAAACTTCAGTCATTATTCATAGCGATGTAGCCATAGCTCTTCCTCAATATTTTGTTCACTTGTCAATAAATTTTAATTTTACTCCTTGATGTTTTCTCACACTCTTACTGGGTCGTCTGGTAGAGAATGCCTTATGGCATTAAGTCCTCCATTTTCGGTATTTGCAATAAAGTATAAATAAATAAGTAAATAGATACCTCAATAATCTATTATGATTATGACTTATAGTTGGAAACTGCGTGCTTTTTAATGAATGTTGTCAATTGTATACTTATATATAGTGGGAGTTGAGAAAATTAATAAACTGTTGTAGTCTAAGAGCTACTGAACCATCTGACTAACCAGTTTCCCACAAATCTAGATTTTTAAATTATGTTTTATTGTGTTTATAAAGAAAGTACCCTTTAGCACAAGGCTGCTCAACCTTTTGAAGAGTCGGGCCAAAACGATTTAGTCGTTAACGACGGGCCACTTACATTTCCTTTTTCAGTTACTCTCTGGACAAGCGCAATAAAAACTCAATTATTATGAATACAAAATTGAATTATTGTTTATTGGGAACAAAGAGAATCTTATTCTAAATATTATTATTATTAAATAGAGAAACAAAATTTTAATTAAGTTAGTACCTATGTCTGTGTTTCTTCTCAAATCTAAATCAACTTTTTGATTCAAAGTCAAATTATTTATGCAGTTTCGATATTTACATACTCATAAGAATGTCAAATTATGCCAACCGTTCACTAGCTGCCAGGAGGCCTTTTTCTGAGAAGAATGGGCAAGAAACTCAGCAAGTTGTTTAAACCATATAATTATAAAAATATTTGTTGTTTGAAAGATTTTACTATGTTGTTGTTGTTGTTGTTTGTGAATGTTACGTAATTATGTATTTGGTGTTATAATAAAGTGTTAATCTATCTATCTATCTATGTGTAAGTACACGCAAGTGGCAAGAAAGCAAAGAAAAATGCTATTGTCAATATGTCCCTATGTCTCTAATCGCATTAGGTGGGGAGAAAGATCGAATTGGCAGGTAGACAAATATTACAAATTATGCAATGAAAAATTAAGAAATATTGATTTTCCTTTGGAATTACAAAACTGTTGTCATGACCATTGTAATATCAATTTACACAAAATATATATTGATAACTTATATAATAGTATTATATCTGTGCTGAGTTCTTCTGCGTCTGAGACCTACAATATTAAGTGTAATCGAAGTAAACAATTTAAAAAAATGTTTGGCTGGAATAAACACGTTTGTGCTGCTCGCAGGAAGGCTAGGTCCAGTTTTCTTGTTTGGGTAGGATGTGGTAAGCCCAAAAGTGGCAGAGTTTATGAGGAAATGGCTCGAAAAATATTTAAGGGAAAATTGAAGTGGTGTCAAAATCACCAAGAACAAATTAAAATGGATGCCCTTGCCACCTACCATAACAATCGTGATTTTGGAAAATTCTGGAGGTATACAAATGGAATGAATTTGGGACCTGGTCTTCCTGCAAGTATGGATGGTTTAAGTGATCCAGTAGCGATAGCCAACCTGTTTAAAAATCACTTTATTGTTAAATCACCTTTGAACTCGACCCAGTCCATGCTCGACGCTGAGACAGGTTGTGACCCGGTGAGTTTAATAACAGGCAAAAATATTGATAAGGTTATTAAATCTTTGACTCGCGGAAAGTCTCCCGGGCATGACGGTCTCAGCGTCGAGCATTTACGAAACGCGGGACCGCACTTGTATAGATTGCTGGCGCTGTTGTTTAACGTCTGTTTGGTACATTCTTATTTGCCACACGAATTGATGAAGTCTGTAGTGGTCCCTATTTTAAAAAATAAAACTGGAGATGTGTCATCTAGGTTGAATTACAGGCCAATTACATTGGCAACAGTAGTGTCTAAGGTGTTTGATGGGGTGCTTGATTCTCAACTCAGTAAATATCTAAACATCCACGATCTTCAGTTTGGCTTTAGGCCTGGTCTATCTACGGAAAGTGCAATATGGACTCTCAAGCACGCCATCAGGTACTACACTGATAGAAAGACGCCTGTATATGCCTGTTTTTTGGACCTGTCCAGGGCGTTCGATCTGGTTGACTACAGTATTCTGTGGGATTAATTAAAGGGGTGTGGTTTACCCTCAGACTTAATATCTTTGTTTATGTTCTGGTACGGGAACCAGGCCAATTGTGTAAAATGGGCTGGTGTTCATTCGGAAGAGTACAGATTAGAATGTGGGGTTAGGCAAGGGGGAAGAACTTCACCGAAATTATTTAATCTGTACATCAACGCGCTGATTGAGGAGCTTAGCGGTACACGTGTCGGCTGTCACGTAGGGAGTGTTTGCGTAAATAATATCAGTTACGCGGATGATATGGTGTTGCTGGCTCCTTCGATCAGTGCTTTGAGGATGCTTGTGAACATTTGTGAAACCTATTCAACCAATCATGGTTTATCTTATAATACCAGTAAAAGTGTATATATGACTTTTAAGGCTCACGGAAAGACTCCTGAAAACGTGCCCTCTGTAAAACTATATGGATCTGATCTCCGTAGAGTTACGCAATTTAAGTATCTAGGTCATATTGTAACAGATACTTTAAAGGATGACGCTGACCTTGAAAGGGAGCGAAGGGCATTGTCTAAGAGGGCAAATATGTTGGCCCGTAGGTTTGCTCGATGTTCTGACACTGTAAAAATAACTCTTTTTAAGGCTTTTTGTACATCTTTCTACTCGAGCAGCCTATGGGTTAATTTTACCCGAAAATCATATGATGTCCTCCGTGTCCAATACAATAATGCCTTCAGGGCACTGCTGCGGCTGCCGCGATATTGTAGTGCTTCGGGAATGTTCGCAGATGCGCAGGTCGACAGTTTCCCGGCTATTTTGCGCAAAAAAGCAGGTTCATTGCTACGGCGGGTTCGTGGTAGCCGCAGTAGTGTTGTGAGGGATTTAGTGGCTCGTGGGGACTGTCCACTGATAAATATTTTTGTAAATAGGGTTATATCTGTTTTTAATATAATTTACTAACATAGTATTAAGTATTGTATACTAACACATGGATCTATGTTGTCCGAATAATAAATGATTTGAATTTGAATTTGAATATTATACAAAGACTTTTACAAACTGTTACATCTTCCTAATAATAAAACAAATTTATATTTCTTTAACTTTTTAATACAATCAATGTGACTTCTGCCATTGTTTGTCTTTTAATAATTTACTTATATTTGGCGACAAAGCCGACGTTGGCAGTAACAACAAGTCACAAATATGTTGCTCTGGCTGTACTGTGCGCGGCGGGATATTTGAATTTGGTGCGTATTTTCAACCATACTTGCGAGGGCCACTCAAAATTCTTTCGCGGGCTACACTGTGGCCCGCGGGCCTGGGGTTGAGCAGCCTTGCTTTAGCACGTCAGAAAGTACAGCACGAAGTTTCGAACTTTAAATCATAATCATAATAAATTATTTAGGTACATATTTATTTATACTTTATTGCAAATAACGAAAATGCGCACTTAATGCCATTAGGCATTCTCTACCAGACAACCCAGTAAAAGTGTGAGAAAAAATCAAGGAGTAAAATCTGAGTATAAAAAATATTAAAAATGTATTGCAAATACATATTATAAAAACGTATAAGAGGTATATTATCAATACATACTCCGAGATAAACTACTTTCCAGTAACAATTTAGTTAGTCATAAAACCTATTTTGAAAATATGTTGGGTAGTATTTAACACAAACAACGGTATATTTTAGTTCCAAATCTTCTAGAACAACCTCTATTTTCCTCAGGGGTGACCATAGGCATTGCGGAGCCCCAAGTGACGGTTCTTTGTGGGGTCTTTTTTATCCGACTTTTAACAACTTTGGTGACAAAGATATAGTTGTTTTTCAAGTGTAGCTTTGTCTGGCAAGCTCAGTAGCCTTAACGGTTTCAGAGGTGTAGTTAGATTTTTCTTAGTTGCTTATAACCGTGATATACGTCATATTTAAATTTTCAAAAATTAATATGATTTAGCACAAATAAAAGTCATCCTCAAACAACACCGGAAAAGCTTCCCAAATAGCGTATACCTGTTCCACTTCTACTTATTGTCCATACTATCGAAGCTTATGAAAATATCTTTTAAAGCAATTAAACAATTTAGAAGTCAAAGTTATACCTGACCACCAATTTATAGCCCATGACTGACTACTGTTTCATACAGCCCTCAACATAATGGGGTTGCTGAACGTACAAATCGTACACTTGTTGAAAAGGCACGATGTATTTTATCAGATGCTGCGTTACCTCGGGCCTACTGGGAGTATGCTCTGGATACAGCAGTTTATCTTAAAAATAGATCTCTTCATCGCGCCCTCGACGGCAGAACTCCTCATAAAATGTGGTACGGAACTAAGCCGAATTTATAACATCTCAAGGTATTTGGGTGTAGAGCCTTGGTCCATTTTCCAGACTGTTATAGAGAGAAGCTCGATTTCAAAATATCGGAACATTTTATTCGGTTATTGAGATAATGCTGAAAGTTACTATTTTCGAGATAATATTTGTCCCAGGAGAAGTGTAAAGGCACGCGAAATAACCTTTTTTGAGAACCATTTTAGTACTTTAAAAGATAGTTGTAATAATGATATGTATAAGTTTTTTCTAAAGATTTACATATACCCTTATTTTTAAGTAATTCACCCGTGGAAACTACTTTGGTGACAAGTGACAAGCAACCACAGCCGTCTGCAAGCGGAAGTGGCTCTTTTGATCCGAAGCCGAATATTCTGTTCAACAAGAATCTGAAGGAGCAACAAATATCAATACTATGTTCGAAAATTTTGGCAAGTCAGAATCACGGGGTGAATAAGAAAGGGTCGTAGAATCTGGAGGTGCGTGTGAAACAGATGAGTCTGTTCACCGTTAGCCGCTTCGGAGCAGGAAACTTAGAAACTTTGGTTTTTCAATTATTCGTTGATAGTTCGTTGTAAATGGGTCTATAAGTTGAAGACAGACGAGCCTCCCAGTTTTATCAAATATAAAGCAAGGTTAGTTGCTAATCATAGTCAAAACCATTTATTCAGTTTAGGCTGTTACAAGCGCTCATGAATGTCTAGAAGTTACGCCATCGGGTCGTAAATCTACTTCGGGAGACCTTGTACTGAGAAGGAAGAACCGGCAAGAAACAAGGGCCGTTTTTTCTCCCGTTTTATTATTTACAGAGTCGTCAAGTCGAAAAATGACTTCAGAGATGATTCACGAGGTCACTTTTCATTACATAATGATTAAATTTACATTAATTTTTACCTGCATTATGGTTGCTGTGTCATACAGTATAAATACAAACACACTCACGAGCAAAAGTTTGGAATCACTTACTTGTAATTAGCATAAAAATGACACAATTTTAAAGGTTCAACTGTCAACTTTACTTTGATACCAAATTCATTCAAATCGAGCCAGTAGTTAAGGAGCTATCCCGGATTAAGTGAAGGAGATAGGAAAACAAGGAAATATGGAAATATTATATGAATAAAACAACAAAAATTAATAAATAAAAAAATATTTAGCCTTAAAATTAAGTTTTGTACTTTGTTTTCCCTCCCGTCGCCCTAACAATTACTCGAAGACGATTCTTCATAGACCTGATCAGCTTCTGAATTGATTCTTGTGGGATACCTTCTCACTCCTCTCATTTAGACATGAAGGAGCAGGAGTTCTGAAACGAACCTTTCTCTTCAGTTCATCCCACATGTGCTCAATGGGATTCAAGTCAGAGCTGAGCGTTGGCCAGTCCAATGTGGCGATATCGACTTCTTCGAGGTATTCAGTTGTTACACGGGCAGTGTTGTCACACTAGCGTTATCGTGCATAATGAAGAAGTCATCACCGATATATCTCGCATAGTTAACGACATGTTCCAGCAGAATATCGAAAATGTACCGGTCCGAAGTAATGCCGCCTCCTCGTCCCCCGCCAGGCACGAAAACAAGCTCGGTTTTACCGTCGAAGGAAATGCCAGCCCACATAATACAAGAGCCGCCCCCATAAACCACTGTTTCAGCGAAACAGCTTTGCGCAAATCGCTCCTCAGGCCGCCTACCTGTGGACCCATCCTCTGCAGTCACTACCGCGCAAATACATCCTGCTCTCGTTGGAGAACAGAACTTGCCTCCATTGCTCAACCTCCCAATCAAGATGGGTGCGAGCAAGTTGAAGGTGTGCTTGTCGGTGAGCTGCCGTGAGTTTCGGGCCGGTGGCAGGCCTTTTCGGAGTCAGATTCGCTTGCTTGAGTCGTCGACGAACTGTCCATTCGCTGGCTGCTACTCCACGAACATCTCGGAGCTCCTGTTGGATGTCTACACCAGATAAATGTCGATTTCAGAGAGAGGTTGATACGATCCCTCACTGATGTGCACCAGCGCCGTCCAGATCTTGGCCTCGGGATAAAGCCATCAGTCTCCCGAAAGCGCTTCGATAAATTTTCGAAACACAGTACTCGCTCATGTGGAGTCGACGAGTGACAACCTGCTGACTGAGCCCTTCTTGCAATAGGGCTACGATTTGTGCTGCTTCTGTAGGTGTTGTCTCCCTTGTCGTACAAGGTAAAGGGTTAAAAGTAGCGGAGATGTGTACCGGTCAACGAGTGAAAGTCGGCTGATAAAGAAAACCCCTTGTAACCTTCATCTCAGGGAATCCATTTGACCGAAGTCATTTCGGACGTTGCGGTTGCGCATCCCGTAACACACGGGATGGTCGTCGAAAAGCGTGCTAATGAGCAAAAAACCGTACCGCCCACAGAGGACACTCAAGTGTCCTCAGACGTTTGAATGGAATAACTATTATAACACTCAAGTGTCATGGGACGTTTGGGAGGGAACAAAGCTTAAGAAAAGGCATCATAACATCCGTGGTTTTTTGTATATGTGAACGTATTATACGTTTGTAGAGTTTGTTTTATCATTTTTATATCTATCGCAAAAGCAAGGCAGTGTAATCAATCAACCCCGCAATCTCGCGGGGTATCGGGTTCGATCCCCGATCGGGTCAACTTATAAAATATAACATTTTTTATTTTCACTGGTCTAACTAATTATTTTATCGTTGTTTTTCTCCCTTAACACAAAAGCTTCAACTAACTTATTTTGAATAGTAATATAATGTATAGGATGTTGTACAATATTTATTTAATGGATATCATCTGATATGTTTATTACAGTTTATTTCTTGCTAGTTAATCGCTACATACCTTCTATCTAATCTTTGTAAAAAATACGTAATTATTTTGTTTTTTAATCCGTTTATAGCCGTTCTACAGAGAAATTAAGCATTTTCATATACGATTTCGGCAGTGCTTTTGTAGCAAGATTAACATTTAAACATGCGTGTTTAAATTATGTAACCTTTAAAATAGTAAGCTTAAAATTCCTTAGATGGGCAGGTTCCATCTAAGGTCGTAAGTAGGTATATGTATTAAAGCTTATTTTTGTTTGCGAAAAATAAAACTTAAATTGTTTTATTAATATTCATTAGTTTGATAATGATTAGTCTTTAAACATAACGCACATTTTCATTTTTTCTTCTAATAAGCTATTATTCTTTTTTCGAAACAATTTAAGTAGTATAAAATACTAGTTGACCCAGCGAACTTCGTACCGCCCTAAAAAAATAGGGGTTGTCCAGCGGACAAAATTGTGAATCTAAACCATTCTCAGATCCCCTTGAACACACACAAAAAATTTCATCAAAATCGGTCCAGTCGTTTAAGAGAAGTTCAGTGACATACACACTCACAGAAGAATTATATATATAAAGATTAAAGAACAATGGCCAGATTTTTATGTGAGCTGGACTTGACTTTTATTTTTGATGTCCCTTAATAAACTATAGTGAGAATGGTTTGTTTTTATGTTGTAAATACTATCCCGTCTGAAAATCTTATATAAATAGCCACGATTTTTTAAAATATCGCCACTAATACTTTTGAGGTTAGAATCAACAAGTACCTTTTACCCGACTGCGGCGAAGCCCAAAATGTAGTAGCGGAAAGCAAAGAGGGTAATTGGCGATCTCATAGCTATTTTATTCGATGCCTCATAGAAAAAAAATACGACTGAACAAAAAAGTGGTTTTTAGTTCAGTCCTATTTTGGGGCATTTTTCTGGCTGTGCCGGCTAAAGAGTAAGTCGTTAGACGAGACTAGATACCTGCTATTTTTCACTCACTGACTAATCGAGTCGAAGTAATAATGGTACCCATCATAAGGTAATAATCATGGGTAAGGGGATAAATGAAAGATAAGTCTTGACAATAATATTCTTTAGTTATCAGTCCGTAAATCAATGCCAAGGTCAAAAGAACAGAAGGTAATCCAAAATAGTACAATTACAATAATTCACAACAACAATCTTAGCGAAAGCGTTAGCACAGAACGATCACTGTCACTGTGTGTCAGTCAATCGATGTTGCCGATCGATGACATATAACGTTCCGTTATATGCATAAACCGAGCAATTAAACAAAAAGCTCATACTTTATTTCTTTTATGATAAAAGTTCTTTAAATACCCAATAACACTAGTTGATCAGTTGCCTAACTATTATTTGAATTACGGTTAACAAGTATTTAGAAAAAGAAATAATTTATATATATAATAGTCACGGAGCACCCCCACTAGAGTCCGCATACAAGGGCAAGGCGTAAGGCCAAGCTTAAGTAGTATATTACCTATGCGTGAGGTCCGCCTACAGACGTCGCGATACATCGTTTCATTCGGTAACCGAGCGTTGGTCGAACTGCTTCTCTCGTTTTCGTGTTAAAAAACTGTAAAAAATGCCGTACTGTGCAATTAAATTGTGTGGAAAGTCGAGTACAATTTCCAGTCTTCAAAAAAATGGTATTACTTTTCACTGGTTAGTTTAAATGCATTACAAAAAGACAAAAATACTGTTATATTAAATTGCTGTTAATGTATTTATTTTTTGGTGAACGCGTTGATGTCTTTTTACACTATCCCTTTCTCGCATGGGCTACATCATATGTGCTATCTCGCTCTCACACCGGCACGTGTATTGCTAGTGACTCAGACGCAGCTCATGTCTCAACGCGTAAGTTTGTCGATAAGTTTGTCAGCTATGGAAATGGAAAAAATAAATAAAAACTATTTATTTCATCGTATACAATAATAGATGTCATAAGTATACAACCAACAGTTTTTATTTGATTGAAGTCAAACATATCCTAATAAAATTAAAAAAACGCGAAAATTTGTATGCATATTTGTTACTCTTTCACGCTAAAACGGTTAAACGGATTTGTATGAAATTAAGTGCGCATAGTTTATGACCTAGATAAAGACATAGAATTAACGATATTAAATACCCTAGATACACCACGACCGCTCAAAATGTGTCCCAATATCTAAATAGTCTGTGGTCCCAATCAAGAAGGGCTTGAACTCCACTCAAGCACTTCTTAGTACACAGTCACACGCGGACCGTTGAAAAGTCAAGATGCCAAAGAGTTCCGTGAAAAAATGCAGAAAAATACTAATAGTACGTGAAGTGTCGTTTTTTCGACGGGTATCTAATTAATGTTTTTTAATTAACGCCTTTAAAGCAAATTTTATTGTTGCAATACTTACTATAAACTGATTTAATTTAAAATATTTGTGATATTCAAATGCATGGTCGGTTATACGTCGCCCTTAGCCATCTCTTTTCTTCGCGGCCTGTACCTGCTATATTGTTAACAGCGCATTCAGAATTGCGCGTGATAAGTAAAAAAAAATAAGGTCTATATATTCTTCACATATAACACTAAATCGTAAAATTTTACGAACTTGACGCATGCATTTTAATTAAGACCTTATGCCGTATGCATTAAAGGTGACTTTCAATGTTTAAATAAGGCATTATATTGTTTTTGACCATGCGATCATCTTACGGACCTCCGTGGATCGTCCAATGTACCTTTTGGACACGTTTCGGCCACGATTTTGTTCGTGTTGTTGTATCTAGGGTAGTTAATATCGTTGCATTAATACTTCTTGTCCTGGACGTGTTTTTTTTTTTGTGTTGCTTACATATTAAATTATATGTAGTTACTAGTCGCGTCATGTAATTAGAACGCTGTAAGAAAGTGGAGAGGGTATGATTACGCATTTGCGCACCAAAGTACTAGGCCTCTATTCTAAATTGTTTATCGATAGAAAATATCGATATTTTCTAAAATCGATCTTACCCTCATCACTTCGCTGCACTGAGTATATGATCTGACCTTGACGTGTCCAATCACAGCGGGGCTGACCTCCCTGCACCCCACCGACTTTGGCGATTTTGATTCCAAACAAAATTTGTGTGATGCGGACTCTAGGGGGGGTGCTCCATGCGGTGACGTGACGGTGACGGCGGCAGTGGACAAACGGCCTTAGTGATGTTGAAAGCTTAGATTAAAACAGAAAGGGTAGATACGGCACTAGCCTCACAAAAGTGATCCGCATGAATTGTGGTCCACGACCCTAATCGCTTTAGTCACAACTTGACATGCAAACGACGTACATGTGAACGCCTAAAAGCAATATTGCTAATATTTTGTGTTTATATGATAAAACAATGCCTAAGTGTGTTTTTAATAACTGCTCAAATTGCTCAAGAACTAAAAATAAAGCCCACGGCATCACTTTTCATTCGTAAGTACTATAAAATAGAATTTTCCTAAAAATTGCTTTTTGTTTTGAATCTTATTCGGTAGTGACGTCGAGTACTGGTCGCGTGATTGGTCGGTAGTGCAGTGACGCGGATCTCGCCGTCTCGTTCGCGCTGCCGTTGAAACTTAACGTGCTGTTTCGTTCGGGTCGGTAATGCAGTGACGCGGATCTCGCCGTCCTGTTCGCGCTGCGGTGGGATCAGTTTTTGTTTATTGCAAGTATGAGCGTACCGTATCTACCCTTTTTGTTTTAATCTAAGGTTGAAAGTGCAAGCATAGTGTAAAAAAACCTAACCTAGAAGTTTTGTCAACTGTTTTCAGCGACTGGTAAATACATTTAAACATTTTGATATTAATTTCAAGTAGGAAATTTCATAAGGATTACGGCGATGTAATATCATTCATAAGATTTTATTGTACCGTATTGCTATGAGATATCGATTTTCGAAGTTCTAAGAAATAAAATTCTTGGTGCTCTGACATAACAATCGCTAACGGCCCCTAAAGACCCGTTTTGGTCTAGTACCCATTGGACCCTCAACTTTCGACCCAAAAGCAAAAAGTGTCCATTGGACCTCTTTTTTGGTGTCCATTGGAACTTCTTAAAAAGTTTTATATTTTTTCCGAGTCCAATCGGGTGACGGGTTCATATTCAATTATACAAAAATCCATACAATTTAAAGAGCCAGATAAAGTCCGGACTGTAACCTTACAGTCTTGCCTATAATAAAAATCTAAATAAAAATCCAATTATCACAATCAAAAATTAACCTATGAAACAATCTCTGTCTTCCAATTTATAACTTTAACACGAGATTTAAGAACAAGCTTGCCGTTCCATGTTTCAGACTCCAAAAATCAAGAGGTTCATTTCTGGGTTGTAGTATTGCATTGTTTAACAAAGTTCCCCAAGATCTGATTGAGCTTCCACTGACTAAATTTAAATCTCAGATCAAAAATACTCTTATGAATAAGGGCTATTATAAAGTTGATGATTATCTAAGTGATCGTAATGCATCACGGAGCACCCCCACTAGAGTCCGCATACAAGGGCAAGCGCTTACGCCAAGCTTAAGTAGTATTTTACCTATGCGTGAGGCACGCCTACAGACGTCGCGATACATCGTTTCATTCGGTAACCGAGCGTTGGTCGAACTGCTTCTCTCGTTTTCGTGTTAAAAAACTGTAAAAAATGCCGTACTGTGCAATTAAATTGTGTGGAAAGTCGAGTACAACTTCCAGTCTTAAAAAAAATGGTATTACTTTTCACTGGTTAGTTTAAATGCATTACAAAAAGACAAAAATACTGTTATATTAAATTGGTATTAATTGTATTTATGTTTTGGTGAACGCGTTGATGTCTTTTTACACTATCCCTTTCTCGCATGGGCTACATCATATATGATATCTCGCTTTCACACCGGCACGTGTATTGCTAGTGACTCAGACGCAACTCATGTCTCAACGCGTAAGTTTATCGATAAGTTTGTCGGCTATGGAAATTGAAAAAATAAATAAAAACTATTTATTTCATCGTATACAATAATAGATGTCATGAGTATACAACCAACAGTTTTTATTTGACTTCAAACATATCCTAATAAAATTGAAAAAACGCGGAAATTTGTATGCATATTTGTTACTCTTTCACGCTAAAACGGTTAAACGGATTTGTATGAAATTAAGTGCGCATAGTTTATGACCTTGATAAAGACATAGAATTAACGATATTAAATACCCTAGAAACACTACGAGCGCTCAAAATGTGTCCCCATCAAGAAGTACTTGAATTCCACTCAATCGCGGACCGTTGAAAAGTCAAGATGCCAAAGAGTTCCGTGAAAAAATACAGAAAAATACTAATAGTACGTAAAGTGTCGTTTTGCGACGGGTAGCTAATTAATGTTTTTTAATTAACGCCTTTAAAGCAAATTTTATTGTTGTAATACTTACTATAAACTGATTTAATATAAAATATTTGTGATATTCAATTGCATGGTCGGTTATACGTCGCCCTTAGCCATCTCTTTTCTTCACGATCTGTACCTGCTATATTGCTAACAGCGCATTCAGAATTGCGCGCGAAAAGTCAAAAAAAATGGGTGCGTGTACTTATGTAGGCGCGTGAGAAGTTATCCTTCTTTGGCATCGTTTAAAATTAGTTTTTAATTGCATGCAAATAATTAATTACAATAAATTAATAAAAAATCTGGAAAAGGACACAGTCAATAAAGTTCAGTTTTAATTTGAATAAAATAAATAAATAATCAAAATATTCAATTAAAATCGCTACTGAATATAATTTATTAGAACATATGTGATTTGCACTTGTATGAAACTCAAACACGTATTCCGAATATACAAACTAGAAACATGTGGATAAATATTATAAATATGAATACCTATAACGGTTACTTTATTACAAAAAATAAAGATGAGGTTTTTGGTTCTACTACACCAATGGTCAAGAGATGGCGCTGTAGTCTCCTGAATCGCGCTTTGGTTCCGTTGTTCCAGATTAATAAATACTTTTGATATTATAAATATGAATACCTATAACTGTTACTTTATTACAAAAAATAAAGATGTGGTTTTTGGTTCTACTACACCAATGGTCAAGAGATGGCGCTGTAGTCTCCTGAATCGCGCTTTGGTTCCGTTGTTCCAGATTAATAAATACTTTTGATAGGCCTTCACAATGCAGTCGTTAGCACCCACTAAATAGAGATTCTATTTCTATTTTGTTGGTAGACTTTCTTAATGTGCGGTAAACACAAAAGTAACAGCATGAAGTTGGTCGACCTAAAGCGACCAACTTCATGCTGTTAATTTTTGTGTTACAGTGATGCGCGCGCATCTTAAAATTTCACTCTAATAATTTTTTCATAACGCGCCTAAAGAAGTATAACTTCAAAAATAAGGTCTATATTCTTTCACACATAACAATAAATCGTAAAATTTTACGAACTTGACGCATGCATTTTAATTAAGACCTTATGCCGTATGCATTAAAGGTGACTTTCAATGTTTAAATAAGGCATTATATTGTTTTTGACCACGCGATCATCTTACGGACCTCCGTGGATCGTCCAATGTACCTTTTGGACACGTTTCGGCCACGATTTTGTTCGTGTTGTTGTATATTTAGTTAATATCGTTGCATTAATACTTCTTGCCCTGGGCGTGGTTTTTTTTTGTGTTGCTTATATATAATTTAGTATGTAGTTACTAGTCGCGTCATGTAATTAGAACGCTGGAAGAAAGTGGAGAGGGTATGATTACGCATTTGCTTACACTCGCGCACCAAAGTACTAGGCCTTTATTCTAAATTGTTTATCGTTATAAAATATCGATATTTTCTAAAATCGATCTTACCCTCATCACTTCGCTGCACTGAGTATATGATCTGACCTTGATGCGTCCAATCACAGCGGGGCTGACCTCCCTGCACCCCACCGACTTTGGCGATTTTGATTCCAAACAAAATTTGTGTGATGCGGACTCTAGTGGGGGTGCTCCATGATTATAGTCTATGAATATTAAATCATTTCATGTGCGAAATTAATCGTCAATGGGTGCGTTCTGAACATGTTATTCCAAATAATTTCAAATAAATAACCAAAACACAAAAAAGGTATATCTTTTTAATGTGGGAGAATATGGATATTTTGCTTATATTTTCTAAAACCTTTAAAAATAAGGGATTTTTTTATATATATGGCATATTGGGACGTCATCGTTTCCTCATCAGGTACGATTTGGCCATCCTTCTTTTGGGATATATTTAAATGCACAGCAAATAACTTATGACTCATCAAGTTATTTACAGCAATTAAATACTTTTTACATCAAAATAATTATTTTACTGCAAACAAAACATTTGTTGAATAAAACTAGTGCTGAAAATAATTCAAAATATACATCTAATCTGTAGTAACAAAAAACTTGTGTAATTGTAGAGAAATATGATTTTCATATCAAATATACTGATTGCACAGCAAATATAGTGATTGCACAGCAAATATACTTACCAGGGCTTCGACGCAAAATACTCACACTCGTAACAAAACAACAATTTTTGCAACAGGTTCCTCATTAATCATTTTAAAACTTGCTCAACATTGAGATACTTTGATGGTTATAAAAATAAAGACAGTGTGCTTATGACCACACGACTGAAGTGAAACTTCTTTAGCTCCAATGATCTGAAAATCATAAACTTTACCTGAAGATTTGTTGATAGAAAAAAAAACACCAATCCGTGCTGGGTCTAGTTACCACCCCCCAATCCGCACTGGGTCCATTATCACTCACCAATCGGGTCTGTTATCACTCACCAATCCGCGCTGGATCCGTTATCATCCACGAATCCGCACTGGGTCCGTTATCACCCACCAATCCGCGCTGGGTCCGTTATCACCCACCAAGCACTATTCATGTATTTTGTGACGGATATTGTTGTTCATTGTTTACCGATGATTCACCAATGACACTAATCGTAACGCGAAATCGTAACACATTCGCCAGTTTTCCCTCCAAGTCAAGCGTGCCTAAAAAAGTTTTACTTCAATAATTTCATTCTTATATCAATTAAAATGGTAAAATGGTATTTCACTTAGGTAAACTGCTGTATGAGATAAAAGTATGGCAGCTTTGTTTAATAAAAATATATAATATATTTGTGAGGTGGTTATAGTTAGCTATGCTATATATATTAAAAAAGCTTTAGTTTTAAATAAATAGCGATGCATCACGAATATAAATTGTTACTAATATAACAATATTTTGAGGTGACAATTTTGCTGTGCAATAAGTATTTTTGCTTAGGATTGGGAATTAATTTTTATACAAAATGACAATTCTTTGATTTGCAGTTAACACAGGTGTTGTCTTTAAGTCGTACCTATATAGTCATGAAGGTCTTTTACGTGTTCATATTTTCGTAGGTTTGATCATGATCATGAATAATTTGTGATTATAAATTAGATACTATAAATTTTATTTAAACATTATAGTTATTAAGTAGGTAAGTAAAAGAACAATGGGTAATTTTGTATGGAACCCGTACCCACCTTGTAGCATTAAAGACTGTGTGTAGACATATATGTGTCATTTAAAACGATGAGACCGGTGGCGATTCTTTCGACGCCAGCGAAAGTGTTCGAGTCTGCGCTGCAAAACACTATACAAAAGCAGGTAGAGCGGCGCAACTTTCGGACGCTCAGCATGGGTTCAGGCAGGCGCGTAGCACCACAAGCAATCTGCTCAATGCGATCGCATACATCATCCCTCATGTGGACGCGGGGATGCAGGTTGATACCACCTACATTGATTTTAAAAAAGCGTTGGACATGGTTGATAATGATATACTTCTCACAAAGTTGGCAGCTGTCGGATGCAATAAAAAACTTTTAAAGTTTTTCGCTACCTACATGAGGGATAAAAGCAATATGTTGAGTATATGAAAGCAATATGTTGAGTACGGCGGGTGCAGGTCTGAACCTTATCTCACAAGAACTGGGGTAAGTCAGGGATCGAACCTAGGCTCTTTGGAATTTTTTGTAATGATTAATGACCTGCCACCGGTAGTACAGAATGCTCGATGTTAATTATTCGCCGATGACCTCAAATTGCTCCTAGAGGTCAAAGATACAAGTGACTGTGTGTGTTTGCAAGACGAGAGTAGTCGAATGGAGCCGAAATAACAAACTAAATTTTAACATTATTAAATGCTCAGTAATAAATTTTACTAGATCGAAATCACCACTCCACTTCAAATATGAGGTCGATGGTGAAGTTTTGAAGCGTACATTCGAGGTCAGAGATCTTGGAGTGAAACTAAACACAGATTTAACTTTCAGAGAGCACATTGTAGAAGTCTGTAAAAAGGCTTACAGGACTCTGGGATTTGTCTTGCGTCGTGAGCTATCGGCTCTGTATGATGCTCTTGTTCGAAGCAAGCTCGAGTTTAACGCCGTCGTGTGGGCTCCGCACGAAGCTAAGTACAGTTTGATGTTAGAACGGATTCAAAATAAATTCACAAGATAACTGTATTTACGATTATCGGTGTTTATCCGTTCTATCCATTGATGTATCCAACCTTTTTTGTATTAGGCATGGTTGGATACAACAAACTAGAAACAAGAAGGGATTTAGCTCTCGCATGTTATATGATAAGAGTATTTCGAGGCAGCATTTCAAATCCAGAAATACTGGGGATGATAAGACTGAGTGTGCCGGATGGGTATGTGGCGAGGCGCAGGCGGCCGAAACTATTCGCGGTACCAGCCGCAAGAACTAATCTTGTAGCTAAGTCACCTTTGACGCGTACGTTGCACACCTTGAATCTAGTTGCCGTAAGAATTGATTTATTTCACTGTCCATTATCTTTATTTAAAAGATCGGTGGTAATGGAAATTGGTAATAGAGATGACAGTATTGAATAATAATAGTAGAATTTATTTCGTTTTTTAAAATATGTATGTATACTATGTTATGTTAATTTAGAAGTAACAAAATGGAATTATTTTTTTTTGTCTTTTTTTAATACAATTATATTTATTTTATTCATTGTAATTTTAAGAACTACACTATTGCATTAGGAGTATTCCTGTAAAAATAGCTGTATGTGTTTTCTAATAAATAAATAAATAAAATAAATAAAAGGCGCATAAATAACTAGCTCAAAAATTAATGAACGAATGAATGAATGAATGGCGGACCGAGATATGACTAATTCTTTATTACATTTTAATAGCCAAGTGTCATAACAATTTGACTTTGTGAAGTGAAACTTCTTTAGGCACGCTTGACTTAGGGGGTAAACTGGCGAATGTGTTACGATTTTTGCATTACGATAAGTTTCATTGGTCTAGTACCCATTGGACCCTCAAGATTCGACCCAAACGCAAAAAGTGCCCATTGAACCTCTTTTTTGGTGTCCATTGGACCTTCTTAAAACATTTTATATTCAATGAGCCCATTGGAACTCTTTTTTGGTGCCCATTGAACCTCCATAAAAATTTTATCTTCAATGTGCCCTTGGACCTCTTATTAAGTGCCCATTGGACTTTCAAGATTATACCCTACTGCCAGTTGGACCTTATTAACAGTTTTGTTAAGCACAGTACAGTCATGTAGAAAATTGTAGACAAAAATAAAATTAATAGTAGGTATTATAAAGCCACTTACTAAATACTGAATAAATACTGACTCCAAACAGAAAGTAGTCCTAAACAAATTATAAAGAAATCAGGTTACCTTTTTTCTTCGAATTAACGATATTTCGCGGTCCCCGGAGAATAAAAAGATAATTCTGTAAGTATAAAAATGTAAGTTTTCAGGAAAAATAAAAATAACTTTTTTTTGTCTATTGCTCTATAAATACTGGACGCAGACAGATGATTTTAAGAAAAGCTAATTTTTAACACATTTGGATTTTTTAGTAAGGTACTCGTACAATAAGATATATATTTAGAGATATATATAAGAGAGATATTTAAAAAATAAAAAGTGAATCAAAAGTAATCAAAATTTAATTTGTATAATTTTTATTTTATTCGTATTGACAAGGAGCCAAATCCAAATATTGCACTACTGACATGTATTTTTATTCTATGGTTTATAAGGGTGCAAGTTTTAAAACCAGCAATATTGTAAAACCTTTTTTTCTTTAAAGGACATTATATATGTTTGTGCTTTAGGTTTAAAGGAATGATTAATTATATTAATTTTAAATTTAATTACATTAATGATCATTAATGTAAAACGGTTTCACTCAATAGGGCGATCGTACACTGACCAATAAATACCCTTACAGCGCAACACCAAATCCACAAGACCTTTCAAATCGAACACAGTTCAATTGATTCAAAGTTCCTTAAAACAGCTTGGATCTAGATAATCTAAGCAACATGATGGTGGATTTTGCAAAGACATCATCTTTTGATCTAATACTGAAATTCTGAGGGAGATTGAATTTTTTTATCGGCAGTTATACTCCTCTTAAGCACCTGATGAAAGGAAGGTTATAGATTCCAAGCCCAAGCAATCTCTGCGCTTAAACAAAAGGATGGCGCCAATCTCATATGTGGGAGAGAGAGAGAAATATTGCCGTCTCGTTCCGATTTATGACCTATGTTGCAGCTAGAAAATAATCTTACAACCGTAGGCCATTGCTTTGAAAAATTACTCACATATGTGTCTTAAATATTTAATTTGGTAATTTATAACGTTGTACAAAAGAAGACTGTTAAATTTTTGATGGAGGTTGGTAGTGGGTCTTTCGGCAGACTCCAAGTTTTTATGAGATGCAGCGCACTTAATTGTGAATCGTTTAACAAAAAACTAGAATTTTATTTTATCCCGGTTTTTTATATTAAAATAACATAAATCTATCTAATAATTGTTTTGCAAATGGCAAGTTTATTTGTCTATTTTTTGTTGCCAAGCATCAAATATATTATGTTCAATGTGTAACAAAAGCAGTGATAATAATTCTGATAATAATCCATGACTGGACTGATTGACATTTGCCATAGTGATTGAGTTGACGTTATAAGCCACCACGCACTTAAAATATGACGTTACTAAGATAGGGTGGCCAGCATACTTACAGAATTGTTTAATTATTAAACACGGTTTTAAATTAATCGGTAATGAATAAAAAAATCAAAGTATCTATTCGTGTTATACAAACTTTCAAACTATATATATTTCGTTCCTGCCGGAAACCGACAACCGCTTTTAAACCATATCCTTTAGTTAAAGTATGTTTTTATAATAAGCAATTTCTCGTTAATTGTAAAAATATGATTAGAAAACATTTTTTTATAAAATGTAATATGAAAATATTACATTGGTATTTTATTTTATGAATATTTAGAATACATAATAATTGTGCTTCAATATTTAATCTGAGTGATTTAAAAACTGTATGTATAATTTAGTTAAGATAAAAAACATTTCTATTTAAAAGTAAAATAACAAAATCTATGATTTGATTATTATATTATATGGTTTGTTGCTGATGATTGATGTTTCGAATTTTATAAATATGTTGATTTAAAATACTTACATTTATAACCTTTGTGCTTTTATTTATTTTATCAATATTTAGAATATATAATAATTGTGCTTAATCTGTGTGATATAACAAACCATATTTATAATTTAGTTAAGCTATTTAATAAAAAATAATTTCTATTGGCTTTAAAAGTAAAGTAAAAAATCTGTGATTTGATTATTATATTAAGGTTAATTGGACCTTACCTACAAAAAAGTGCCCGTTCGACCTCCTATCAAGAACACGGTGCCCATTGGACCCTCAAAGCCGTACTTAACGACACAATGGGAGCTATTGCAGCTCTTAACTATTTGGCTAATTCTTTTGGAACGGTAAAGTACAGTCGTCCAGGGTCCAATGGGTACTAGACCAGTTTCATCGGTGACTCATCGGTAAACAATGAACAATACCCGTTACAAAATATATGAATCTAGTGCTTGGTGGGTGATAACGGACCCAGCGCGGATTGGTGAGTGATAACGGACTCAGTGCGGATTGGTGGATGATGACGGACCCAGCGCAGATTGGTGGGTAATAACGGACCCAGTGCGGATTGGTGGGTGATAACGGACTCAGCGCGGATTGGGGGGTGATAACGGACCCAGTGCGGATTGTTGGGTGATAACGGAGCCAGCGCGGATTGGTGGGTGATAACGGACCCGGAGCGTATTGGTGGATGATAACGGTCCTAGCGCGGATTGGTGGGTGATAATGGCCCCAGTGCAGATTGGTGGATGTTAAGGGACCCAGCGCGGATTAGTGGATGATAACGGACCCAGTGCTGATTGTAGGGTGATAATGGACCCAGCGCAGATTGGTGGGTGACAATGGACCCAGTGCGGATTGGTGGGTGATAACGGACTCAGCATGGATTGGTGGGTGTTAACGGACTCAGTGCGGATTGATGGATGATAACGGACCCAGCGCGAATTGGTGGGTGATAACGATGCTTGAGAAAAGTCGCGAACTCGAGAAATAATGTACCTTCTTTTCTTATGTAAGTAATTTGAAATTAATTAATGTGTCATTTTAAATTTGCGAGACGAATATTGTCAGTTGTGTTGTACTACAACATATTACTCCAAGGGCTTATTATTAATTTGAATTGCGTTTGTTATAGAATTTACCGAAACGTCACTATAACAGCAAAGATGGAAGCATCAAAAGTATGGAAATATTTTAAAAAAAATGGATGCGTCTTATGTACGCGCGTGAGAAGTTATACTTCTTTAGCAAAATAAAAATATAACTAAAAAAAAAATTAATAATTACAATAAAATAATAAAAGGACTGGAAAAGGATAGTTAACACAGTAGTTCAGTTTTAATTTGAAAAATTAAATAAATATTCAAAATATTCAATTAAAATCACTACTGAATTTAAGTTATTAGTCCATATGTAATTAGCACTTGTAAGTAACTAAAACACGTTGTGTCTATATAGAAACTAGAAACATGTGGATAAATATTATAAATATGAAAACAGTGATCAGAGGTGACGAGCGTGCCAACATTGTTTTTGACAACGCGATCATCTTATGGAGCTCCGTGGATCGTTCAAAGTACCTTTCGAACAGATGTCTAATAATGGTGGATTATTAACCACTAAGTGGTTAAAAATAAGGAATTGCAAAATCCGCTATGCCTGAAGTGCCCAAAAACCATTGCTTGCAAAGGTTCAAATACTAGCGGGCTGGTGAGACATTTAGTAGGTACCTTGTATAGAGTAGTATAAGTATGAGTCTAAATAATATTATTTCTGTATTTTTTTAAAGTTAAATAGCTTATTTATAAGATTAATGTTTTTGAATATAACACAAGTCAACAAAATGAAAAAAAAATTTTGAGCCTTTTATTTAATTACTATTGTCTAATTGTTTATATCGAAAAATAACCAGAAACCTCATTTTTATTTTAAAAAGTTTGCTTTTGTACTTTATACAATGATAAATAAATATGTATGACTTTTGTAAAAGGCTGAGGATCTACCGCTTTTAATAAGCAAAACAAAGGAGTGCAGAAGGATATTGGGTATGGATTGGAAGCAGTAGAGCAATCACTCTGTGCATGTACACACCTTTTAGAGAAATGACGTATTTTGTAAATGCCTAGAGCGGTAAATGACTTCCAAAATGAGTGAAAACTACGTGTCTGCTTTATTTGCGGAGATTTTTTTTTAATTTCGAGTCGTAAGAATGGTTTAACCTGTAGTTAAAGACTTAATTAAACATATGAAGCTTCATTTTAACTTCCTATTTGACTTCAGGATAAAATATTTACGCCTCATGACGATATACAAAATTTCCAAGTTATTTTTGTTTATTTCACTACCAGCAGCACATTCAGAGTGTCAGAAAAAGAATTATAATATTTAGTATGATATACTTTTATTCATTATGGACCCTATCATAATATTATGTCTCAGTTGCATAATAAAATTCTTTATTGGAGGGAAACGACGTACTTTGTAAGTCTTGAGCGGTAAAATGTCTTCCAAAATGAGTAAAAACTATGTGAACTCTGTTTGATTTATTTCCGGAGATTTTATTAAATTTAGAGTCAAAAAATGTTGTTTATCCAATAGTAAAAGGCTTAATTAAGCATATGAAGCTTACTTTAACTTTCTATTCGAAGTCAGGATAAAATATGGGCGTCACATGAGGATATACCAAAGGAGATTGTTCAGCTTCCATACATGTTTGGCCTAAAAACCAATAACCATGAAAAATTGTTTCCTACATTCGAAATTATATATAAATTACCGTAGAAACGAATATTATCGACGGCCACTCCTGAGAACTTCTATAAACCATATACACTGAATGATTTTGAGGTTATGTTTGCAAATAGGCACATAGGTATTAGAATAATAAAAACCAAATAACTTATATAGGAAAATAGGGCAATCAAGCCAAGTACCTACCGATATTATGTATTAGATTCAGGTATATAGAGCATGTAAAATAACAGATATGTGCATGTTTTTAAAAACACGAACAGAAACTGTGTGATGATTGTGAATGAGCCACAGATTAGAGAGATTTTTTAAACTCTCGTTAATCAAAGAAAGCTAAGAGCTGTAGGTTATACATAGCCATATCTTCAGCAGCTTCATTATTTTTGTTATGTTTTTATTATAACCATATTTTAGATTTTTAGTGTATCACACCTTATAATGTGTTTATTTAGGTGTTTAAAAAATGTACGGCAATAGACTTTATGATGTCGCCTACCATCTATATTAATTGTCTTAGCACATTTGCATGTAGTAAAAATGATAATAAAGTTGTGGATATAAACACCACCCGTGTAATAAAAAAAAATATTTTATCAATCTTTACAAAATAGATTTGTTTTGATGTTATATAAACAACCTCGATCAGTCTTTTGAATGTTACTACACCCAGCCAATAAAAATGATTCGTATGTTTTCCAAACCGGTAAAAATAGAAGTCCTCTTTTAAAATTAATATATTATTTAAAGGTGGCCGTTAAAATCTAATGACTGTAAAATAAAGTATAAATTACGCCAAGAATGACTGTATATGTCAATATTTTATTTGCATTTAGGCCAATTTGACCAATCTCCTTTCCATGCTATTTTGTTTACTTCAGAAAAAGAAATATAATATCCTTATTCGATATGGACCCTATGATTATTTTAATGTTATGTTGCATAAAAAAATGTTTTATTAAAACAATTTATTAAGGCTCTACGTCAAAATTCTGAAGCCATTTTCCCCAGAATTTTCAGACTAAAAATTATAAGATATGCTAAAAATATCAATTTATGGTCATAACTGTTCTTCTTCCCACCTGGCTAAACTGGGCATAGTAAATGATAATATTTGTGCTTGTGGTACTGGAGCAGAGGACTTAAATCACATCTTCTTCGAGTGTCCCCTCAATGATTCCTCCTCTTTTATGGATTCATTAATATCCCTTAATGTACCTCTCCCTACTTCTATTCCTTCCTTATTGTATTATAAAAATTATAATATAGGACATAACAAGCTATCTGAATTCCTAACTAAACATAATACAAAATTATAAGTAATTTATTAGAATAATATAATGTACTTTATATATCTAAAAAGACCTATTACTTACGTTTCAAATTAATTTTACGTAGGTACTTACCTGATCCTAATCCTTCCAAATTCCGTTTCACAACCTTTCTATTTCATTATTTTGGTTTCCTTACCTTTTACCCTGTCGTGGCCAATGCACAAACCGTGCGAGCTATTATAATAATAAAAAAAAACAATTTATAAAACTAAATCAATATATTATTTCATAGAGTTGGTTTATTTGTCTAAAGTAAATAAAAGAGTTCCAAATAAATATATTAATGATTATTTACTTGTTATATACAACTTAAACAAAACAGTTTGCAACTTTCCATGAAATTTAAAATTTCATTCTGTTAGCTACAAAAGCAAACTTTTTTAAATAAAAATATTGTTTCTTACATTAATAAGGTACAAGAAATCAAAATCGCTTTCGACGACCTTTCTCATTGGAACATTGTACCAATTCCAATGTGCTACATGGTGGGTGGAAATTTCCACGGTTGTCTGGAAGAAATTGATTTTAACGATAAGTCCACCAGATGTAACTCTAGATTATTATATTGCATGTTCCTTGATGTTATAATAAAGAGTTATCTTAGAAGAGTGCAAAAAGATCCGAAGATAAGAAGGTGAAGTGAATCGAAGGCTTTACGCCTTCTTCACCGCCGGCTGTAATGTGACAGATGGACGTTTTTTTTTTGAGGCGATGTAATAAAAGATCGCATTAAAATAAACTTTTTATAGAATCATTCACACTGGCTAAAATTGTATAATGGCTTTATCTTTGGTAATATAATATTTACAGTTTATACCTAATTATAATGATACAATGGCGTCGATTCTGGCGTGATTCTCTAAACTTAAAACTAAATTTAACATCAGTCTCTCCTTTTTATTCTGTATAGAGAATGACAAGGATACACTGTTGTCAATTTTAAGTTTAGATTTAGAGAATCGTGCCAGAATCGACACCAATAGTTTTTATGCTATAGCTGCTATCACAAGAACCTGTATATTATGTAAGTACGTACTATGGAACAAATAGCCCTTTGGTTGATATCTGACCAACTTGCCCAATATTTTACTTAAAATTGTCAAAATAGACGAATTTTCCTGTATAGAAATGCGTTATTGAATGAAGGACCTCCTAATATTCAAAGATCTTTGTTTATAATGCAATAGATCATCTTTTATATGAAATTGGAATAGTAGTTTGAATTTCGAAATCAATTTTAAAATCGTAAATGTAACAGAAACTCTTAGATTTCTTGACATTAAGAAAATTACTGGTAAACTACTATGGAAATCCTTACGGCATGCGCTGCGTTAAGCGGGAGCACGAAGCGAACGTCCTCTCCTCCGCGTGTAGTTTTTATGTAATTTCATAGAACTTCGATGCGCGGGAGACCCGCTTCACGCAGGGCAACTCTATGAAATAACATGAAACAAAAACACGCGCCCGCTCAGCGCTCCCGCAGGCTCTAGCACTATGGGCAAAATTCCTAATATTAATATTGTAATGTCAACACTACGTCACAGGGAGGGAGGCGACAAAATCTGTCACGTCATTAAGATTGTTCAGATATTAACATATTTGCTGGAAGCATACCTATAAGCCAATCAGCCTATACATTTGAGCCTATCTTAATGTTTTGCAATGGTTGTAAAAAAATAAACTTATGGTGGGTCAAGAATCAAATTGGCTGATAGTAGACAAATATCATTTAAATGCTACATAGAGGCAATAATTGTCAATCATAAGAATTTAACCCATATTAAACAATATTATGGATTATGTTGGCCCATTGTAATACAACCTAATGAACAATTTTAATTATTCCAGTATGCTTTTGTAAAATGTAGCTATCCATATGGTGGCATAAATGGGAGACATGATTTGTAAAAATTTGGTACAGTCTTTGATTATATAGATGCCTAGATACCATATTAACTGCACCGAAGCAGCCCAAAAAATATCTTTTACATATGGTTGATACGCTCGTCACACACACACACATTGACTGCTTTCAAACAATCTGATTAAAATCACACACACATTTCACATAACATGAGCAGTTTTCTTTGCATGGTTTATTGGGATTGCTCTATCTAGGCATGTTAATTAACCAAAGGGCTATTCATTTTGTATATTTGTAAACTTGATAAGTCACTCCTTCCACTCCCTACAAAGTATGATGCAGGCAACATAGCCATGTGAAGTGCAGACAGAAAGAAAGTATGTCAATTTGAATTTCAAATATGCATGCCTGAGGTTTGATGTTTTTTGCCCCTATGTTTTATTACACAATTTTCAGCTACTTGTGACAGTGACTACTCATACAATTACACATAATTTTTGGCACATATTTGAAAGTAATACTTAATATACCTTAATTAAATAGATGCAAGATTTTGAGAGCTAAAATTAATAATTACAAAGTTTTCCCTTATCAAAATTGGCACTTCCAGTCAGTAAAATATTGCATGAACTGTGCCTTGTCCTTCTGGAATTCTCCATTTCAGCTTCATTTCCAGCTGCCACAGAAGTTAAAGCTACGGTTTTATCAAAATCAATAGTTGTATATCCTATAGCAGCCAGGGGGATAGATATTGTCCCAGTTGTAGCTTTATCTACACTACTTTGAGATATTAATCTCCCTCTTGGTTGTGATGTGCATGAGGCAGTGCTTTCATTTCGTGAGCTACTATTGGACTGACCTTCTGAAGAGATAGATTCCTTTGTACTTTTTATAGTGTCCTTATTACAATCAATATCTAATATAGCATAGTTCACTTCTGTCTCTTCAACAGGTGATATTGATGTCATTGTGTCCGACTCAGAGAACTTCTGTTTATCTGATGTTGTATTGAAATGTAAGATAAGTTTACCATTCTTCACACTATCACCTATGTCACCCAGTGTTAAATTTGCATAACTATTCATTTCTGGCTTCATTCCAACAGGTAAATTACAATATTCTACTTGCTTTGGTGTAAGTGGAGTAGGTGGAACTGGTTCAGTTTTACTTTTGTCATGTGTGTTTGTCTCATTTGGTGTTACATTTACATATAACCTAGCTGCTTCCTGTTGTTCTATGCTTAATTGTGCATAATGCTCACTGTTATTACTCAAAGTCGGGGACAATGGGTTAGCAACTGGATTGTTTTTATTAGGAACATTTTCATTTAAATATCTACCTTCAAGGAAACGAGTTTCATCTTCTATATCTCGCATTGTATTCAATGCAGTTTCTTGCCGTAAAGTATTTCTAAGAATAGCTAAGTCTCTTGTAAGATCATTACTGTAAACATGATGAACATCAACTCCTGTAGGAGTTTCCGCTTGATTATTATTATGTTCTCTTTTGAAATCTCTCACTTGATACAAATTCGTTACATGGTTTCCATTTGCTTGAGAACGAGGATACAAGGGCATGACTTCCAAAATATCAGCGCTAGAAGAAAATCTTGTTGTTTGAGTCACTGGTCTGGGAACTCCAATATTGGATGTTATATTTGCATTATTATTGCTAAAAGTGGACCTAGTACTGCTTTCTGGTTGACCATTATCTATAGAAGACCGGTGAACAACACTAGCTTGCAGTGTTTGTCTACCTTGTGGTGATGGAGTCATATGTGATACTGGATATGAAACAGAATCATGAATAGCATTTCGCAGTTGAATTTGCTGTTGTAAAGTATGAAAAAGGAGGGAAGCTCTTCGACATCTGAAAGCATATATACCTGCACCAGTTTCACATCTTCTACCTGGAAATAGAAATATATAAGCATTAACCATTATAAATATAATACATACTTAAGTTTTCTATATTAATTTTATGTTTCTTTAACAGTCCATAGGATTAAATGTATATGCAATGTGATTACAGAAATATAAAATTAATAAAACAATATACACTATCAAAAAGTCTAGTTAAATTACATAACAAAATATAACAACCTGATTCAAAGCTAAATATTTCTCCTTCGAATCCGTATCTTCTGAGTGAATGTAAAGGCCATATGGTAGAATCACGTCCTTCACGATACAATATTATATCAGATTCTGTAATCTCAAGTTGTCCTGAACATAGTTCTGCTCCGTTTTCATCAATATTGATTACCCGATAAATGCTGGGATGTATGTCCGAAGACTCTTTTTTGCTATGAAAGCACCCCATTAGTCCATTACAACAAACCAATTCATTGGATTTTTTACAGAAAACCAATACATTTATACACCTTTATTTATGCACTTAATAGTAAATATTACGAAATTAAGCATACGACATGAGAAACTTAATAATACAAGATATTAGATTTTTTTTAACGTTCGTCCTTTTTAGGAAAGGCAGAGAGAACAATCCCCAGACAGCCTAGTATTCCATTTTCTTGATTCTATTTTTTACCTAAAGAAAATATAACTAGAAAAAAAATCACGCGGACCAGGCAGCAGACGGGCCTCGAACCCGCACCCCTCGCATCCGGGCGAATGCACTGACCAATTATGCTACCGCGGCCCTCACGGACCGCGTCGAATTTCTTCTAGCCATTCTTAAGCTGCAAGGCAGCGCCATCTCTTCGCATTATAGGTAATCCACAATGTCAAATGAATACTTTTACAAGTAGGTATTAAACATTTGAAAGAAGAAATAGCAATTATAGTTATAATTTTTATTATTTTAAAGCATGTAACTGCTTGATGTTTAAATCTAAAGAAAATACAACTACTCTTTTTTTTTACATTAGAATGTGGGTTTGACACATTCTTACATATGTTGATTAGAGTGTTTGGTACGAAATATATCGAATCAGCTTTCTCGATAAGCTTCTGTGAGGTAGTCAACACTACAATAAAGCAAATATTTTAAAGATTCCACTAATTCTTTAGTTGTGCTGACGGTTGTAACACAAAATCACACAATTACAAAATGAATGAATGGTTTTTTTAATACTGGAAAACGTCCAGCCAGATTTAATTAAGTGCATTTGCTGATACAAATAGCTAGTTGATAAAATATTGGTGTCGATTCTGCCATAATTCTCTTAAACTAAACTTAAAATTGACAAGAGTATTCTTTATACAGAATGAGAAGGAGAGACTGCTGTTAAATTTAGTTTTAAGTTTAGAGAATCATGGCAGAATCGACACCAATATATTGCAAAAGTTGCATAACCTCCACGATTGCAAGCCGAATGAGCTAATCACCTGCGCTATCGAGCTCCGTAAGTACGTACTCAATACGTTCATTAATATCATTGTGGATTAAGTGTATGCTAGCGAAGCACTCGTTGAAAGAATAGCATTGGTCTTTGTCGAAAGCTTGAATCACTGAGTTCTTTCTAATTTATCACACATGATAAAATTATTAACTTCTTAAACCACAGAGGAAGACGATGGTGTCGACTCTGGCATGATTCTCTAAACCTAAAGTTAAATTTGACAACGGTATATCCTTGTCATTCTCTATACAGAATGAAAAGGAGAGACTGAAGTTAAATTTAGTTTTAAGTTTAGAGAATCACGCCAGAATCGACATCATTATCAGGAAAACAAATAACCTCAATGCACTGAAGTCTATTTAATCGCTATCCACATTATATTAAACAAATAGCAATATAATTAAATTTTTGTGCATTATAATCATAAGTACTAAAACTATAAATAAACTTTCAGATAGATATTATAAATGAAACTTTTAGATTTCATTATAAACAAACTTGTTCATTCATCAAGAACTAAATTCAAATATCGTTCATTCTTTTAATGTCCCGTCCCATCCCTAACTTTGTGTTGATATACGCTCGAACAAATGCAAATAAAAATTGTCAAAGTGTAAAACAACATAAAAATTATTAAAGTGTATAATGTTTTTTGTGACGCGATTTGTAAAGTGTGCGTTTATAGCAACAACACTCCGTCGTGTTTGTGGGTATTGCATATTTTCATGAGTGTGATATACGTGTGTACCTCGTCCCAGGCGCGGTCGCAGCCTAAAATTTTGGAGGGGGTCACTCACTACACTAATAAAAAAAACCGGCCAAGTGCGAGTCGAACTCGCGCACCGTTCCGTATAAACCTAAATTTTTAAAAATATTTTTATTATATGATGTAACTAAAAATTTACGGTTTTCACAATTTTTCCTTTATCTGTACTATAAGACTTTACTTTGTACCAAATTTCAAGATTCTAAGTTCACGGAGAGTACCCTGTAGGTTTTGATTCCCGTGCGAGATTCGAAAATTTGCGGCATAAACGGCTGTATCTTTTGATGGCTTTAGCTTAGAAGTTTGATTTTTTCACAGCTCCAAGGGACAGTAGACCTGAGTATTAGATATGAATTACAGTTTGATACCTCCATGCGTTCCTGAGAAAAAAGGATCCGTTTTTTCCTTTTGAGGTACGGAACCCTAAAAATAGGTATCTGGAATAAAATAAACATTATTGCACTTATAAAACAAAGTGGAAGTCGTCTTTTTGTATTTACGAATCGGGTCATAATATTTGAGACGTCTGGTACTATTTCCGGGTGAATGTTTAGAAGAGCTAAATCTTTTAATCGCTCTTCTAACATTTTGGCTCTCAACCACGTTTTTAACTAAGTAGACAACCTTTATCTTGAATCTTTACAATAAACCGACAAATTACATTATTAGAATATTGTTATACAATGTTAATCATAACGACGCATATCAATTTGGCTAGAATTACCAAAACTACGTAGTTCGGTTCCTTGTTTCTAAACTAGTACACTTTCAAGTTATTTTGGCCATCGTACGTAGTTCGTAAAAACATCACTAGATGTCAGCAAACTATAAATTTATCGCTGTTAGGAGATATAACTAGCAATTTTCTTTTATTATTTGGTAAATTTTAGAGATTTTTCAATTTGACCTTAGATTTTGGGGGGGGGTCATGTCCCCTTCGGACCACGCCTGCCTCGTCCCACGCCAAAAAATTTGTTCGGGTAGTGAACGGTATGGCATCTCCATTGGTATATACTCTAAACTCTACCTACATTCTAAACAGTTTTTTTTGGGGCGGGAACTCCAAAAAGAACGCGCATACATTTTAAGTTTTTATTCATTTTATTTTCAATTTTAGTTATTTATTGCTTAAAACTTAGTGTTAATAGCAGAATTTAGAAGTAGTGACCCTTAGAAATGGAAGGTAACGATGGGGGCTGGGATAACCCGCCCACCTCAAATAAACGTCCTCGCGTTGTGGATCTTGGTGATGACACAAGAACTTTCAATTTCAATCCAAGAACACATTCATGACCTACTTTCTTTCACCAAGAAAGTTAGGTCATGAGTATGTTCCTTTACAAACTGTTAGCATTACTTTGTAAATTGCAGCGGACCTCATCTAGCCATTTCAAAAGTATGTCCAATTAAAATGAAGAAAATTATGGAAAACAGACTAAAATTACAGCAAGTACTACCTTAACTAAACAAGTGAATAACAATGACTTTCCGCCACTACCAATATCAAAAACACCTGTATATAATAATGTAAATAAATCTGTAAATAACACTGTAAATAATCCTGTATATAATTCTGTAAATAATCCTGTAAATACACATGTAGATAATGTAAATAAACAAAATGATATATTGCCTTTAAAAAATCAAATAGTCTCTAAGGGTACGGCCAGAGTGCACTCAGATTCAGATTCAGACTCAGAAAACAAGCGCGAGAAATAAACAGTGTAGTTAAAGCAGGGTGGCCATAGTGGCAGCAGGCAACCTGCTTAAACTACACATTTCTCGCGCTTGTTTTCTGAGTCTGAATCTGAATCTGAGTGCACTCTGGCCGTACCCTAACAATAATGTACTTATGGCCCTTGTACAGACATGGTGGAGCTAGACAATAAGGGTGATGATTCACCTACTACGGTGAAAACAATTAGGATATCTTAATTAAAAATCTAAAATAATGGATCTAGGTCCTACACAGTCTAAGTTACGTATTGCTCAGTATAACATTCAAAGTGCCAATAGTAAAAAACCGCTGCTCATCCAATTCTTAAAACAACAAAACATTGATATATGCCTACTTAACGAAACGTGGTTCAAAGATAACATATTTAAAATACCAGGTTACAATATTTATAATAAAAATTCAAACAATAGTCATAATGCTGTGGCAATATTAATTAATAATAATAATAAGTGTTTATTTCAGGCACAGTAACCCATATTAAAAATTTCAATAACAATTGCATTTTGTCCAATTTTGTCTTAAAATTAAATCATTGTATCACAATTCGTCAATTATTCAAATTAAATTCAGACAATAACAATAATACACACATCAAAAGTGTCTAGGGATCAACATATATTTTTGCAATAACTTTTCTCCTGATTGATATTAATTAAAATTTTCTTTAAGGTTCATCAAATAAAGTGTTTTCGTTTGTCACAGTAACGATAAACCAAGTCACCTTTGCATTAATAAAGAAATTTGCCATTTTCCTAATAAAGGGATTTTTGACATTTGAACCACTAACACAAAAGTTCGAAAAAAAGACTGAAATAACAGTTTTCTCTAAAATTTTATTGGGTAACTTAAACAATTAATAATCCGTATTTCTACCGCGAACACTAACAACACAAGAACATCGGTTTGGCATACTCAAAATGAGTTCATCCAAATCACGCTGTGGAATGGCCGCCCATGTTCGTTGCAACAACAAAAAAAGGTCTTCTTGCGACTGGATACCCTCCATATTCGGCAGAGCTCTTCTCTGTAGCATATCCCATGCATGCTCAATCGGGTTCAAGTCTGGCGACTGAGCAGGCCAGGGCAGGACATTGATGTTAGCTGCGGCGAGAGTCTGTCTTACAACTCTTGCGGTGTGCGGTCGTGCATTATCATGCATTAACTGAAATAAGGGACCGATTTGCACTTGTAGAGGAACGATGACGTCTGATACAATCGTCTCAGCATAAATTTGAGCGTTGAGGTTGCCTCTGATCCAAATCAACTCAGTTCTTCCGCCGATCCAAATACCCGCCCATACCATGATGGTTCCACCACTATAAGGATGGACTTCCTGGCAGGATTTTAATCACTGTTGGCGTCCAGGGGTTCTCCAGTGTCGTATACGTCTTGTATCCGGTCTCATACCAAAACGAGACTCATCAGAAAAGCACACGAAACGCCATTGTTCTTCTGCCCAATTTCTGTGTTCAAGAGCCCATTGATATCGAATCCTACGATTGTGCATTGCTATAGGTGGTACCCGTAGCGGTCTTCGGGAATGAAGGTTCACTTCATGCAAGCGGTTTCTGACTGTTTGGTCGCTAATTAAGTTCCCTGAAGAGTGATGAAGCCTCACGGCTAACATCATGGCGGTTATTGTTGGAGCTCTTCGAGTTAAGATTTGAATGTATCGGTCTTGTCTCCGTGTGGTGCAGCGATACCGTCCTCCATGGCGCTCAGCCACGGTACCAGTGCTTCGGTATCGTGTCCAAAGTCGACTGATAACACTCTGACTTGTATTCAGAGCTAAAGCCACAGTACGTTGCCGGGAACCAGCTTCTATCATTCCCACGGCTCTGAGCATTTCTTCCCTGCTTAAATGACGTCGCCGCTCCATAATAACGTTGGTTTTAATCAGTAGTAGGGAAACAGTAGCACTAATAATGTCTTCAATGCGTTGTATGTTTTTATAGGGAAAATATTGACAGCTGATTTTCATCTTTTACTCGAATTTGATTCACAGTTCCTGATTCAAATTATGAAATGCACCAAAAAGGATCCATATAAATTTATAAAATCATAAATTTATTACAAAGCCACATCTCAATCTCAAGAAATCCGCATAAAAATGCTTGATCCCTAGACACTTTTGATGTGTGTATTAATAAAAATAAATAAAATATAATAAAAAACTATATGACATAGTTTTACATATTAGATTAAATGAAATAAATTAAATTAATTAATTAACATACATTATTAAAAATTTTCATTGCACATTACAAACATTGGCGATATGTAGATAACAGACAGTGTGTGTGACATTAAATGTACTTTACCAAGTTGATATATGTTAATGTTGTTGAGTTGTAAAGTAATCTGTGACATTTGTGATCTATGTCTTGGTAGTCTGTGGTTTGATAGACATGCTAAAAATAGAAATAGGAGAAGGATGTAATAAATAAAACCAGTGTTAAATAAAACAGTATATTATATTAACCAGTTACAATATAATAAAATAAAAAGGCGTTTGAGTTACCCTGGTGTGCCCCGTAGCGACCTGAAATTCTACAGGTTATGGGCCCAGGCCGCGAAAAATCATAAAATAAAACCAAGAAAAATCAGCCGGAAAAGCACGTGTTGCTACCGAAGGAAAAAACAGAAATACAAACCAGAAAACAAAATAAAATGAGTGACGAAGTGAAAATTGAAAAATTGAAAGACGGTGAAAGTTTTTTACTATGGAAATTCGAGTTGGGCATTTATTTGAAGGCACAAAAATTAAGTGAGGTTATGATACCAGATAAGCAAGATCAGTCGACTACAGTAATATCCGATTTCCAAACAAAAGATGCCAAAGTACAATCTCTCATTATTAATACAATCAACAGAAAATTAAAGGGACATATTTTAGGTTGCTCAAATGCCCTGGAAATGTACACAAAACTGTGCAATATATTTATTTGTTGTGTTTACTGAAAACAAGGTTGAAATATATAAAGACTCAGAATTGTTATTAAAAGGACAAAAAGAAAATGGTTTGTATACAATAAATTTAAAGAAGTCAGATAAAATAAATACAAATGAACAGTCATTATTAATGAAAAGTGAAGGAACTGCTACAGAATGGCATAAGAGATTGGGTCATCCAGGAAAGAAAACATTAGAAATATTAGAAGAGGTAGCAGACGGAATAAAAATACAAGGGTCAATGAAAAGTAATATATGTGAAATATGTACACAAGCAAAGCAAACAAGATTACCATTCAGTACAGTAAGAACCAGAGCTTATAGACCTTTAAGTTCAAGTGTATATGCAAAGCAACTCGGTACAAATACAAAGAAATTAGATCCAAGAAGCAAGAAATTGTTAATGGTTGGATTTGCTAATAATGGTTATAGACTATGGAATGAAAGAGAGAGAAGAATAGAAATAGCAAGAGATGTTGTATTTTGTGAAAATAATGAAGCAATACCAGATAATTTAAAAATGAACAAGCAACAGACATTAGAAAAGGATCAAATGATTTCAGAAAATAATGAAGAAGTAGATAAAAATCAACAAGCTGATAGTGAGAATTACACAGATGTACCAGAAATAGAAACAGAAATGATTGAATTACAAATAGAAGAAGAACATAATGATATAACTGATAATGAAAATGAAGAAGAAAATAAACATACTAGAGATAAACGAGAAAAGAAAAAACCTACTTACCTGCATGATTATGTATTACTTACCTTTGATGAAGCGATGAAGTCAACTGAAAGGAAAAATTGGGAGAAGGCTATATGTTCAGAGAAAGAGTCATTGAAAAAGAATAATACATGGGAAATAGTAGATATTGAAAAGGCAAAAGGAAATAAAATATTAAAAAATAAGTGGATATTTAATGTTAAAGAGAATGGAATTTATAAAGCAAGACTCGTAGTAAGAGGGTTTGAACAAAATAATATAGATTTTCAAGAGATATACAGTCCAGTGGTTAGTCAGTCAGCATTAAAATCAATATTTGCAATAGCATCTTCTAAGGAATATGAAATGCTAACATTTGATGTCAAAACAGCGTTTTTATATGGCGAGTTGAAAGAAGATATTTTTATGATTATACCAGAAGGATATGAAAATCAACCAAACAAAGTCTGTCATTTAAAGAAAGCACTCTATGGATTGAAGCAAGTTCCAATCACATGGAATAAGAAATTCACTGAGACAATGTTAAAACTAGGATTGAAACCTACAAAACCTGACCAGTGTGTGTTTACAACTGAAGATAAAAGTATAATAATCGCAATTTATGTTGACGATGGATTGGCAATAAGTAAAGATAAAAGAAAACTACTGAATATACTGCATCACCTGGAGAAGGAATTTAAAATTAAAATATATGAAAAGCCAACAAATTATATTGGATTTGAAGTTTCTAAAACAAAAGAAGGAATATTGCTACACCAGAAAAATTACACAGAAAGACTACTAAAGAAGTATAATATGTTGGAATCTAAACCAGCAAGTACACCATGTAATAATGATAATAAAAAGACAATAACAAGTATAGATACATTAAAGTTTCCATATAGAGAGTTAGTGGGGGGTTTGTTATATATGTTACCGGCCAAACCCGATTTCAGGACAAACTAGTTTTGCCTAGGCTAAACTGGTTCTTCCTATGCGCGATAGGATTAACTAGTATAGCCTAGTCCAAACTAATTTGTCCTAAGCCCGATAGGATAAACCAGTTTAGCCTAGGCCAAACTAGTTGATCCTGATAAAAATACGCATACTCTAGGATAAACTAGTATGGCCTAGTGTAAACATTATAGTATATCTAGAAAGTCAAAATAAATAGATAAACTGAATAAAATAATCCGTAATTGGAAAAATAATATTTTTTATTAAAACCATAATGATTCATCGTTACAAGTTATGGATAATTAGTAATACAAAGAAAAGTAAGAAAAGTTTAATTTTTCTAGTAAACTTTTCTTTAGATTTAAACACCTAGCAGTTAAATGCTTAAAAATAAATAAAAACACTAACTATAATTGCTATTTCTTATTTCAAATGTTTAATACTTGAAAAAGTATTCATTTGACATTGTGGGTTGCGTGGTTGCAACCTACAATGCGAAGAGATGGCGCTGCCTTGCAGCTTAAGGCTAGGAAAATTTCGACGCGGCGAATAGGGCCGTGGTAGCATAATGGTCAGTGCATTCGCCCGGATTGCGAAGGGTGCGGGTTCGAGTCCGGTCCGCTGCCTGGTCTGCGTGGTTTTTTTTTCTAGTAAACTTTTCTTAAAATATTTTGAGTTTACAGTGAGATGAATTGTAAAAGGTTCGAATGATTCGGAATTTCTTAAGCCGGGTAGTTACTCATTGGCGAGCTGTAACCATAACCGTTGCACGCACTGTAACCAAAAAGCATAGTGTGTACGTGGTTCGATAACCTGCTGCGAGAACGGTACGCGTGCGGTTTGAAGCGAGCCAACGTTCACAACTGAGCTACTAGCGTACACACTAGAACTTCGTACTGTATCACGCATGTTACGGTAACAGATCGCTAATGCGTACCCGGCTTTACTGTCTTCCGAACTCCCGGCAACAACAAAAGAGTTAAACAAAAACCAATTACAGAAAAAACACTCCCTCCACTTTCTTCCAGCGTTCTTTTTACATGACGCGCCCTGTACAAGTCCTGACATGTTTGTTCAATTACTTTCCGCTTTGCTAAATTGGTTTAGACTAGGTCGTACTAGTTTATCCTAGAGTGTGCGTATTTATATCAGGATCATCTAGTTTGGCCTAGGCTAAACTGGTTTATCCTGTCGCGCTTAGGATAAATTAGTTTGGACTAGGCTATACTAGTTAATCCTATCGCGTATAGGAAGAACCAGTTTAGTCTAGACAAAACTAGATTGTCCTGAAATCGGGTTTGGCCGGTAACATATATATCTACACGATCAAGACCGGATATAAGCCAAGCTGTGAACGAAGCCAGCAAGAAGATAGAAAACCCATCAAAAGAAGATATAACAGCTGTGAAGAAAATACTGAAATATTTAAATGGAACAAAAGGTAAAGGAATAAAGTACAGAACAGGAGGAGATTTAACACAACTGGATGCATACTGTGACTCAGACTATGCAAATTGTATTGAGACCAGACGAAGTACTACAGGATTTGTTATTATGTATGGAGGTGGACCTATATCATGGTGCTCGAAGAGACAGCCGATAGTTTCTCTTTCATCGACAGAGGCTGAGTATATTGCAGCTTCAGATTGTTGTAAGGAATGTTTACATTTAAAATCCTTTATAAGTGAATTAACAGGAATTAGTGTTAATATAATATTAAATATTGATAACCAGAGTTCAATTCAATTAATTAAAACAGGTTCTTTTAGCAAAAGATCAAAGCATATAGATGTTAGATACTATTTTATTCATGAAAATTATAAGAAAGGTAATATTGATATAAAGTATTGTCCAAGTAATATTCAAACTGCAGATATGTTTACAAAGCCGTTATCTAAAGAGAAATTTGATTTTCATTGTCAAAATGTTGTAAAGTATGAGGATGAAAACTAAAGTTGTGAAAGTTTAATGTTATTCAATTATTAGAATTAAATTATATTATTGTATTAAATAAAACCAAAAGGATAATTGTCAGAAGTAAGAAATTAAAAATGAATGTATCTTTGATTTATATAGTAAATTAGTATTTTTCAAATTTAACTAAATTTAAAAATAGGAGAAGGTATTGAGTTGTAAAGTAATCTGTGACATTTGTGATCTATGTCTTGGTAGTCTGTGGTTTGATAGACATGCTAAAAATAGAAATAGGAGAAGGATGTAATAAATAAAACCAGTGTTAAATAAAACAGTATATTATATTAACCAGTTACAATATAATAAAAAGGCGTTTGAGTTACCCTGGTGTGCCCCGTAGCGACCTGAAATTCTACAAATGTTGAGTTTAATGATGCAATATTATTATTGTTTGACTCGTACAGTCTCCTGTGGAATGATTTCTTTAGTCTATTTACCAATACATATATATCGGTTACGTTGTTCTCGGCGAACATACCAGTCGCACTGCATCGCCAAGGTAGACCAAGTATTGCCCTCAAGGCGTTGTTGTACTGTACACGAAGAGTATTAAAAACATTCTTCGTATAATTTTCCCATAATGGCTGGTGTAAAACGACTGGCAGTATGCCTTAAACAACGTAATCTTTACTTGTTTGGAACAGTGTGCAAACCGCCTTGCAAGCATATTAGCACGCATCGCAAGCGATCGCCTTTGTCTTTCTAAGTCATGATCGTCTTTTAATAAGTCGGTTATTATATGCCCCAAATATTTAAACGTGGTAACTAAAGTTAATGGACTACCACATAATGTTATTTCTGGGATGCTTCTAGGGCCGCTACCAGCTTTAAAAATCATTACTTCCGTTTTCTTAACGTTGTATTTAAGGCCATGTAGGTATATGCGCATACTTTTCACAGATACCTAACAGCTTACGGAGGCCGGCCACCGAGGGGCTCAGTAGCACCATATCGTCCGCATAGTTTAAGTTATTAACACATGCTCCGCCAATGTGACAACCGACTCTGGTACTGCTGAGCTCCTCCAGCAGACCATTCATATAAAACTGTTGAGGTTAGTCCGCCCTGCCTAACCCCGCACTCAAGCTTATATGGTACAGAGAGGGACGGTCCCCATCTGACTTGGTTCTCTTGATTTGAGTACCAATACTGTAATAAATTAATTATTCTTGTAGGTACTTTTGTTTGTCTCAACTTTCACCACAGTAAATTATAATCTATTGAATCAAAAGCACTGCTAAGGTCTAGGAAACAAGAGTAAATTGAAGTGTTTCTGTTATGATAATATTTTACAGTGTTTTTTAAAGCGTATATTGCCAAGTCAGTTGAGAGACCCTCTCTAAAACCGAATTGGGCACTGTTTAACATAATATTTGATTCGTTTAGGTATACATTTATAATTCTTTTTTGAAACAATTGTTGCTAAAGAAATAGGCCGGTAATTCTTTATACTAGACGCATCCCCTGTTCTATTCTTTATAATAGGCGCAACAATTGTTTTAATCATTTCATACGGTAAGTAGCCAAAATCAATACATGCATTCATAAGATAACATAATTTTTCAATCAGTAACGGCCCACCATACAAAACATGCTCCACGCTGAGGCCGTCGTGGCCGGGAGATTTGCCGCGTTTCATGTTCTTAACTATTTTGTACAACCGTAATCTATACTTATAATAAATCTGTAGAGAGATCAATTCTGTACATGAAATATATTTTCAAAATAACTATCAGGGGGTGATTAGTGATCGATACTGATGGCAAAAATGCAATCAGTAAAATTTTTGTCTGTCTGTCTGTCTGTCTGTCTGTCTGTGTGTATATTCCTTATAGAAAAAAAACTACTCGGCGGATTTTAACGAAACTTGGTACAATTATTCTTCATACTCCTGGGCAGGTTATTCATAGTATACTTTTCATCACGCTCTACAATTAATAGGAGCAGAGTAGTGAAGAGAAATGTTGGGAAAACGGGAGAAGTTACTCCATTTTTTAAGCTTCCGTCGCGTGTGCAGCCTTAATGGTTAAAGTTACATAGAAATCATGTATGACGGAAATATCTATATATATAAAACTCAAAGGTGACTGACTGACATAGTGATCTATCAAAGCACAGCCCAAACCACTGGACGGATCGGGCTGAAAGGACAATGTTAAAATTGGCCTAAGAACCAACACCAATTTGGCATTTATGATAATTCTTAGTATATTTTTTGCGATAATTATCAGTATTTAGATTGTCACGGACACTTCCAGTTAAGTAAGCTAAATTAAAAAGTTAAAAAATAATCTGAGACAATAAATACCATTTTATGTGTATAATCTATGGCGCTGCAAACAAAACATTCGTTCTTCCTAATGCCGGCACTTCACTTCGCTATTCGTATTTGCTATTTTAAAACATGACATCAGTCTGTCCTTTTCATTCCTTCTTAAGCATGACAAGGACAAACTGTTGTCAAGTGAAGGGCCGGCATAAAACTTGTTACTCTGTGGTTGTGATGCATGCAGTTTGCATTCGTAATAATCTGTGGCATTCGTGCATTCCAAAAAGTAGTTTAATATACCGGAAAGTGCATTCTCGTTTCGTATTACCTGTTGTGGGTGTTTATTTGCGATTGTTTTTCCTATAATTTAACTATTTCGGCTATCTAATATGCCATCGATGTTACCAAAGAGCAGAGCCCATAATACCAAGTGCTAGTGAACCTGTGCCACAACATCCTGAGAGGATCATACTGCCAAATTATTCAAGAACACCTAATACACATTCACGCTGCATATTTACACAATATACAATGTGATATACAAATAAATACAATAAACAATATGATACAATTATGTGAAAAATAATCAATAAATAAGAAGCAAAACTATAGTTTTTATTTTCTACCTAACCAAGTTTTTCCTAATAACTAGTTATTCTTTAAAATCGCACCGAATAAAATGAATTAGTTGTAATATTAATTCACTTTATACTCAGTTCATACTAAATTCATAGGTTGACCTATGTTTCATTGAATATTAAACATAACCTCAAAAAAGTTTTAGTTTTCCTAATAATTTAAGAACTTAAATTATTAAATTATTAGAAGTGTCCGTCAATAATCTTTGTTTTTACAGTCATTTACTTACGATTTCGAACCTAGAAAATAATATTTTATGATTGTTGGTTCTTAGGCTCACTATGTATGGACGCTGAACAATGTCCTTTGGCATGCAAGTAGATGATAAAATAGGAAATGAAAGTTTGTATGAAACTTTGTCAATTTTAAACCAATCGGGCTGAGACTTTGCATGCAGGTATAAGAAGAATCATAGATGAATGTCATTGTGTATAATAGAAACCTGAGAACAAAAACTGTAGTCTACACTTCAGCTCTACACCGAAGAGAAGCGAGGGCGGGCCACTAGTTACTAATAAGGTAATTAAACCATACCACAAGTACAATTTTTATTAACACTAGATTCTATGAGGACATTCAAGCTGCTGCTCTGTCTATATCAACAGTAAGTGGTAATTTGACTGTTCTTTGTGTTTATTGTCCACCTACTAGTCGTCATATCAGATTAAATAGATTACATATTACAATTAATGATCTTCCAAAACCAATATTTGTAAGTGGTGACTTTAATGCTCACCATATAGCATTTGGTTGTTTATCTAGTAAGAGTCGAGGCCACAGCTTATTTAATATTATTGATGACTTAGATTTATGCATTTTGAATGATGGTAGTTGTGGCTTATGATGATGGCAATAGGGTCGATGTCTAACTGCAGGCACGGAGTGCAATGAAAATACGTGTGTCCTTTGAGATGATTTATTGAGCACTGTTTTCTAGGCATGCGTCCGATATATCAAAACGAATCCAAAATCCGATTTCAAACACAAATCGATACCGAACGATTTCTCAACAAGAAAATCCGATTTCAGAAATCTAACCGAACCAAAACGCTAGGCGATCTAATACCACCACAAGTATCCAAATGTAAATCGGATTCGAAATTCGTGCTTTCGTTTTCGGAAGTCCGATTTCGTGCTCGGAAGTCCGATTTCGGTTTGCTGTTTACGGAAATCTATTGATCTTCTCTAAGGCGGGATTATTTATTACTGAAAAAGATGTCGTCTAAAAACATCAAAAGTCGAGCAACTAACATTTTTTGAACGCTAACCTGAAGTAATTAGGTTTGATTTTGTAAATGGTTTGAAAAATAATAAAAACAAAAAAAAATACTAAAAAAATATGTAAAAAGAAATCTTGTATATAAGCCGATTTTTAAATGCGCAACAAAAGTTTTACTTTTAACCACCTTTTAACCGTAAAGATAACTTTTGCTGCTAGTCCTAAGCCACAGAATATATACTCTTGCCTAAGCCTAGATTTAAAGCATAAAGGAAAATCGCGCAAATCTACGAGTATCCTTGCTTCGTACAATTAGTTGTTTGTGATTGTCGTTAGCTAATAAAACCAAATCATAACACAAACTAGTTAATTGGCTAAGTTCGGCACATCTGAAATCGGATATCTAAAAACGGATTTTAAAATCGATTTTGAAATCTAAAATCCGATAAATATCCGTTTGCGTTCAAAACCAAAAACGCCCATGTCTACTGTTTTCCTATACGCATGAGACGTCATTTTATAACACAACATGCCGCTCACTAAAGTACGACAGGACTTTTAAATAAATAAGGAATTTCACAAGTTTTACTAAGTAATATAAAATAATCTTAATTACCCGTTCTATTAAAAATATACCTACAGCATATATAATCCTAAGTTTAGCATGCAGCACAATATGTTTAAGTATTGAGATCACCAAGTATAATAACATGTTTGTATCAAAATTTATCAACAATAGGAAAGCTTTACATAATAAATTAGATTTCAAAATCATTCCTCATTCACAGGTAATTTACACAATTTACTAACTGAACGTTTGACAATTTCATTTTTGCATTTGATACTATACACTCTGGTATAACTTGTCCAGGATGTTTATCTACAATCCTTCCTAGTGACCATTTGCCCGGTGGCAATTGTTCATCTTAAAGCAACAGTGTATCACCTACATTGAAATCTGATTGTTTATAAAGCAACTTAGCCGCCGATGCCAAAAATCCCTAACAAGCTTTTGTGTCATTTGCCAACAATTCTAACGATTAATATTTATGTTTCTGACATCAGGAGTAGGTATATTGACGGGAGCCTCTCCTATCAAAAAATGATCAGGTTCTGAATTATCAATTGGAATCAACGGACGCGAATTTAAACATGCTTCTATGTCACACAAAACGGTCGTCAACTCTTCATATGTGAGGCTGGTGGTAAGTATCCTTCGCAAATGGTATTTTATGGACTTCACACCAGCCTCCCATAAACCCCCAAAGTTAGGGCTGTAAGGTGGTATAAAGTGCCACTGCTGCCACCCTTCTAAACACAACTGCTTATGGAGGTCCCCAGGAAGTTCTAATTTAGTTTCTTGGAACGCTTCAGCTAAGGCTCTGTCAGTACCCACGAAATTTCTACCTTGGTCGCTCCATTAATGTGTGCAGCTTCCCTTGCGAGCCACAAAGTGACGAAATGCACCGGTGAAAGAGTCCGAAGTGAGATCTCCCACCAATTCCAAATGAATGGCTTTGGTTGCCACACAAATAAATATGGCTAGGTATGCCTTCAGTCTTTTATTTCCACGTCTCTTAGACATTAGAATATACAGCGGTCCTGCGAAATCGACTCCACTGTGCTGAAACGGACGTGCGGAAGTTGTTCTAGCTTGGGATAAGTCTCCTAATAGTTGCGTCATAATTAACGCCTTCTGTCTAGCGCATATTAAACACTTATGTATATAAGCTGTAACTGTACTTTTTGCTTCCAGAATCCAATATTTTAACCGAAGGTAAGTCAAAACCAGCTGTGTTCCACCGTGCAAAGTCCTTTTGTGTGCATCGGATAAGATAATTAATTATTAACAGTTTTAGTAAAAAAAATATTTCAATAGTGATTTGTGATATAAGTGTGTGTATGTCCAACGAAATTGTTTGTTTATTTCGTACGTCTCGTATTACACACGTACTGGATTATTCTTTTGTTTTCTCATGTAAGCGAATTTTGTGTTCTGTTTTGAGAAATAAATGTCTTAAACCATATAAGGTAAGTTAATTTATTTTTATTTTTCAGAATTATAGGATGTTTTGTGTATTGGTAGGACAGAATTTCTCAATCTTCCGCCCACCCTGAGTACACCGTCTTCGTCAAGGTAAAGATTTAATGTTTTTATTTTACTATTTCTCTTGACATATTTATATGCTTTTAAACATTCAATTTCTTCATTAAAATCTCTTTGTGCTATTTTAATACACCTTTTTCAATGTTTCATCTATTTCTTGAGTTGTCATTGGTTTGTCTATATCTTCCGGATTAGTTTTGTATCTTAAAAATCGCATACTGTATACTATTTCTGTTAAATAAAAGTTCACGGAAATTGTTAAAATTTTCAAATTTTACTATATTTTCGTCTTCTATTTGACCATGACTTACAATGCGGGCCCAGTGCAGGTTGGTGGGTGCTAACACTGCATATGTAAGCTGAACCAACAAGTAAATATACCTTTCAAAGCACGGAGGAGTAATAGATAATTAATTTTTGGTCACTTATCCCATTAGATAGAGGATTTGGTCATAACTAAATAGCGGCTTCAGTAATTGATAAAACCGCTCTATAATTTAAATAAAATACATATTTAAGGAGGTAAATACAACAACAGGTGTAATTTTATTTTGGGGATTTTTGCTTTTTATTAATAAAGGCAACAGTTAGACGCCTGAAATATTCACAGAATATTTAAATGTATATTCACTTTAAAAATAAATAATTAAATAGAAATAAATATTCAACGATAAAACCGTTTTTGTTTGATATGATAATAATGTCATATACCATTATCTATATAATGGTATGAAACCCTTCGTGCGCGAGTGCGACTCGCACTTGGCTGGTTTTCAATATTCACTTCTGGACACATCTATTGGCCCACCTTGTATTTTCAGTTTCATTTGGTCCTAGCTAAAATTTTATATTAGGTCGAGCAAAAAGTTTTTATGCAGTTTTGAACCTGGCACATTCACAATTTCATTCAATAGTCTTTTTTTGAATTTCGAACACAGAATTAAAAGAAACAAAAGACAATTTGGAGCCTGTTTGTTGATATCAAACAATCGAATACTAAGAAAACTTTGTTTTATTGGTTTACTTGGATTTAATTCTTGAAAAAGTGATTGATATCTTTGGTTTTACAACAAACATTACTTATTCTTAACATTAAGGTGAGGTTCTATCAATAATCTATGGATACTTCACCTGAAGTCGCCGCCCAAACTGTGGCACTTATTCAGGCCGGACACAGCAAAAGAAACGTGAGTGCTTAGCTTAATTTAAGTCGATCTGCGGTCCTAAATGTTTATCGGAGGTACCTAGAGACTGGCGGCTTTGTCAGTCGCCAAGGAAGGCCACGATCTCGGGTCACAACTGAAAGGCAGGATCGATTCATCGTGACGACCAGCTTGAGAAATCGTCACCTTACCTCCATTGAGATACAAAAACGAATTCGCGACTTCCACGGAGTATCTGTGAGCGCTCGAACTGTTCGGAGAAGATTAAAAGAACGCGATATGGTACCACACAAGCCAGCTAATGGGCCCAAACTAACGCGAGCCCACCGAACAGCGCGCCTTCATTTCGCACGCAGTCATTTAAATTGGACACAGCAAGATTGGAGCCGTGTACTCTTTTCTGATGAGTCTAAAATTGTGTTACATGGGAATGATGGAAGGAAGAAGATCTACCGACGTAAGGGAGAGCGTTTTGCACAATGCTGCTTTGAAGAGAGGGTTGCTTATGGCGGTGGCTCATGGACTGTCTGGGGCGGTATATCCACGAGCGGCAAAACTCAACTTAAGGTTGTTACAGGACCACGGCTGCCAACATTAAATGCTGAAAGGTACATTCGTGAGTGCTTAGAACCTCACGTGATACCATACGCGGACTATGTGGGCCCAAATTTCCTTTTTATGCATGATAATGCAAGAGCCCATGCGGCCGGCATCGTCAGGGAATATCTTCGGGATGTGAACATCACAATTATGGACTGGCCAGCCAGAAGCCCAGACATGAACCCCATTGAGCACATGTGGGACGAGCTAAAAAGACGTGTTAGGGCTCGTCAGCCAGTTGCCCAGACGATGCAAGAGTTGTAACAATTTTTGTTACCACCGACTATTTCAGGGCTTTTACATGAGACTCGAAATTAATTAATCTATAATCAGGTCGCCGTTTTACTGTTATTTGAGGGAGATAAAATAAAAATCAATAACCGCGGTGAACAAGATAAATGTATTGTTAATATTCAGTTCAATTTTCAACATATATTAACACACTTAACATTATAAATTAAGATCTTTGAAGATGGCTTTTATAAATTAAGGTATAGAATATCAGTGACGAACATACAATCAAAACATGTGTACATACAGTTATATTAATGTTAATATTCTAAGGAAACATTTTGTTCTATCAAGTATCGCACATACAAATTTATTTATATAAAGATTCTAATGAAACAATTCGTTTGGCAAATATGAAGCTACTTTCGTTAATGAATCTACAGTTTACAACAATAAATCTTTTATTTATGTTCTAACAATCTGAAACTTCGTACTTCGGAGAATGCACTGCTTAAAGATTAAATAGGTTGAGAGTTTACTTAGCTTTCAAGATATTGGTACCATCAAGCGATTCCGGCATCCACGTGGATGGTAATAGAATCTGCTGTCATCACCAGTGTTCTTTGTTTGATCAAGATTGCATTCACAGGCTCATTTATATATATATATATATATCCAAAGAAATCCCAAGCAGGATTAAGTAATTGTGATTATCGTATACTGTTTTTAATTAGCCACTTCAAAGGACCTAGAAACAATTACACATCTTTCTATAGTTCAATAAAAAACCTAACTTGACCTACAGCCTAAACAGTTAGATATATTGGACTTACCCGTTAATCCGGGGAAAATATTTTAATTAATTATGCACTGACTATACTTTCCAGTCACTGTGCAAATTACTAGATGTTCAAGTGTTCGGTTCGCAGACAAAAGAGAGTGAATTCGTCTGCGCAAAGCTATTTATAGTTGCCTAGGATCACGTGACGGCGTCCCAGCAAATTTCTCTCAAATCACCATATTTGGTGCGAGGAATCGACAGGACCGGTTAATACGGCTACGCCCATCTCCCTCCAAGAAACTGCTTCCTGAACAATAGCTAATCACGTCATCAATACGTGTAATTTTATTTAACACTATTAAATACAACTCCATCTATCTCATCTTTCAAATGCAACTATCAATTTTTTTTTTCATAATATATTCTGTGCTTCTTTAAAACCAATTACATTGTTAGATGATGGATACGTATGGTGATAGATGGCGCTTTGATTAGTAATATTACTACAACTTAATATTATAAAATTATATTGCTACACACACCCATCTTATCTCAAAAAATTTTTCCTAAAAATTTTTTTAATTCAGCTAACCTGCATCAGGCCTACAGACAAATCAACAATACTAAGTATTAGCCAAGATAAAAAATTTAATCATATACGCGAGTAACCACTTTTTTCTACACGTAATGTTCTAAACTCGAAGTCAATAGCAACAATTAAATATTTGCTGTTTAAAGTTTTTAATCGCATGTAAATACCATTCTTGGATTTATTATCCAGGGGTATAGCATGACTTTTCTGTTCATCTTATGAACTTAAGTTAGTCAAGAAAACAACTCAAGATTAAAGAAGTTTGTATGTTTTCAAACTTTAAAGATTAGGATTATTTTTCAATAGTCTTCCTATCTTTAACCATCAAATCTAAAATATATGTACACTTCCTTATGCTTATGCCTTTCATACATCATGACCTATTTTTCTATTTAGTTTTTAAAATAAATTGCACGTGCGTTAATTTTGGACAACACTTTTCATACATCACGCATTTCATACTACTCTCATATTCATATGCATATCAGTGAACACAACTTGACTAAAATATTTTATTATTAAAAATATTTCTTTTTTGTGTTAAAATATTAAAATTCATCTAAATTTCATTTAAGCATTTTTTAAAACTGACCATATAAGTTAAAAGGGTTGTAAATAAATATTTATTTAGTGAAAAGTTAAAAAAGTTTTAATTTTCTGGCAGGTTTCGAACCGTAGCCCACAGATTTCCATATACACTTCGCACACTTGAAGTCTCCTTAGCTAAGCGGCTAATACTGTAAGTGACTAAAATAAGTATCTTATAAGGGATTCAAAGGTTTGTTAATTTTTAAGTTTGTTGTTAAGAATATTATCAAAATGTTTAAGCTATCTTTAAGAAGTTAATTATTAAAACATTTGCCATCAAGATTGGACAAAGTATCATCACTGGTGGTGACAATTAAGTAGTTACCACACATTTAATAAATATTTATTCCTTTTGTGAGAAACAATTAAATATTTTCTCATCTTTTGGATAAATATCATTAAGTTTCAATAATTTTGATTCCTCTGGTGAGCAGCAATTAAGTGTCTCCTCACGTTTTGGAAGAAATTATTTTCAAGTTTAAACTTTTTATTCCTTGGGCGGGGAACAATTAAATATTTCCTCACCGTTCGGAAAAATCGTCAAGTTTAAATTATAGGTTTATCATTCCTTGGGTAAGCAGCGATTAACTGTCTCCTCACCTCTCGGGAAATGATTATGAAGTCAAATTAGCTACAGCTATGCCTGTTGCTGACCGTATAGGGTGCAACACAACATAATTTCTGAAGTAATATTACGTAATGATTAGATACGTCTACTTATTTCAAGAGTGTGGAAAAGGTTCAAATAAATCTCAACTACTAGTTCAAAAGAGGTTTCAGACATGGGCTTGCCTTATTGACATGTTAATATTTTTTCTAACAAATTACACATATGTATATACCAACCATCCTTCATTCCTTTGGTGAGAAACGATTAAAAATTTCCTCACCTTGTGGAAAATATCAGTAAGTTCCTGTAACTTTCTGCAAGTAAAAAAATTACAAGTACCTTACCAATATCACGGAAGCAGGTACATAAATATATTGTAACCTGGGAAAGTAATTGGAGGTATCAAAAATATTAAGGTTAAGCACAACACTCAAAGGTTCCATTGGAAATTAACGTTATGTATCAAGATTAATTTTTAAGTATTTATCAAAATAGTTAATAATTAACGACATACTTAATAGTGTCTCATTATATGTATTTAAATAAAAGTCAAGGTACTTTGTGAACACTAAACTAAACAGAGATAATTAAATAATCAATGACATAATTAATTTATGAATTGCATATTTTAAACATTTAAGTATTAAAAAAATTTACTTTAATAGAGAACTAATCGTCATAATTTGGTTTTTAAATCTATTTCTAAATCAGGAATATCAAAGTCTTCTCTCAAGTTAATTAATGGGTCAGAATATGAGTTAAAATTATCTTTATTACTTCTGTACCAAATTAAAGCAGAGTCCTCTAACAGATCGGAAAATGCCGTTAGCATACGAGATTGCGGAATCTCGCGGGCGTGTCTAATTTCTTCCAATCTTTCTATAAAATTTCTAACGCAAGTAGAACCATTATATTTTAAGTTAAATGAGTTTAAGTTAATGCGTCTATCTTTAATTAAGTACACCTTCCTCCTTTCGTTCATCTCACTCGTTCTCTCACACTTGGGAGTTGCCTCTTTACTACTTAATTGGTCTGAACTACTCTCATCCTCTTTGTCTACTTGAGCTAATATTCTAATGAGCCTGTGGCGCAAATCCTCTAGAGAAGCATTCTCAACATCCAATCGAGCCAGTCTATCGATCAGATAATTAGCCCTAACAGACACACGTAAGTGAAGATTACTGTCTTTTCCGGGGTCACCTGATGACAGCAGATCCTCGAGCTCAGCAATTTTCGGCGTACAGGCCTTGAGCTCGCTTGCAGGGAGTGGTGTTATCACTGGGGCACACTTGATGCTACCGCGTCTCTTCAGCTTGAAAATTTGGCGAAGCTGCTTTCTCAGTGCATCCACCGATGTGTCAGGAGCTGTGGAAATGCCAAGAATATCCAGTTGTACGAGTTACCGATCGTACATAGGTTTTTGTTTATGTGCAAGTACATAATTTTAAGGTCGTGCCGCCGCGTTTCGTAAGCGTGTGCAATTTGTACAATAATGTTTAATTACCTATATGAAATAAATCAGTGACAATTTAGCACTCTAACGGGACGGTTTTATTTATCATCACCCAATCGTTCTAACTTATCAGTATCAATTATCATTTTCTATTAAATGTAAGAAGGCTAACGCATTACCCCTTACATTTATTTTGGTCCTTCGAGAAATTTGTGAATCCTGTCCTTTTAATTTTCCGCGCGGGTTAGTGTAAGGCAGGATATTGTGTGTGGACTATATCAAGTTACTTACACTTGATTTCCAGTGTGACTATCCATCAGTAAAAAAAAAAAAAAACAAAAAAAAAAAGTGAACACGGTGTATTCATAGTTTGAAGTGAAGCGTGCTGTGTGATAATTTATCATCAATTAGTGGGCCAGGAGGCTTACTATTCGTTTTATCATCGCTTGGCGGGCCAGGAGGCTTGCTGTTCCTGTATCATCGCTTGGCGGGCCAGGGGGCTTGCCATCCCAGCATCAACTTTAGGCGGGCCAGGAGGCTTGCTTATACCAACTGCGGGCCAGAGGGCTTGCTTTATCATCGTCGATTGGTAGGCCAGGAGGCTTACTGTTCCTGTATCATCAGTCAACGGCTCAGAGAGCCGCTGCTGCACATCATACACAAGTGATCCGGAAGGCGGGCTCGTGATCAGGCTAGTCGTGTCGCATCGCTGTTACAGCTTCTGATCAAGTAAGATTGTTCCTTTTCTGTTTTAATATTATTATTTTATCACCAAGGAAGGTTTATTAGCACGTCAGAAAACAATTAATGACCTTATCATAGCTATCAAGACCAACTTCGGGAAGGATTCCGCAAGTAGAAAAACACCGGAATACCTACAACGGAGAATTAATGCGCTTGATGATCATTGGAAGGAATTTGAGCAGAACAATCAGCAGTTAATGGTTTTCAAAGACAAAAACAATGCGTACTATACGGAAAATTATTTCGAACGAACTAAGGAGATATATCATGCCCTTCGGCACACACTGCTCAACTATCAAAAGCACGATAAAGCTACGACTACCCCACCTGAAGAAATTATAATATTATTATCAAAACAACGCACAAACTTTAGAGCCCTCAGTCGCTTAATAAATAGTATCAATTTGGAAGAAATATCTGAAAAATGGGAGCTTGAAGATGAGCTCCGGAATATACAGAGCCGCTGGAATATAATTGACAGTTTGCATTTGGAGATAGATGACATTCTACGAGGTGATGACGTTATATACGAATCGGAGTTTACCACTTATGAAAAGGAGTTTAAGAATATGAAACGGGCACTCAACCGTAAGTTATCATCTACAGCTCATATACAACAATCCACTCCATTACTCGAGATTCCGATTTTCACCGGCAAGTATTCTCAGTGGCCTACTTTCTACGATCTCTTTTACGAGGCTATTCACAATAACAAATTCTTAACAAACTCGCAAAAAATGCAGCACTTAAAGGGTAAGGTGAAGGGTGAAGCTGAGCGACTGATCCAACACCTCCACATATCATCAGAAAATTATGAAACAGCATGGGAAATTTTAGTACATAGATACGACAACAAACAGCTTCTTTTTACTAATCAGATCGAGATGCTGCTCAATCAACCCAATGTACAAAGGCAGTCAGCCTTTGAGATAAAAAGACTTCATGACATGTCTGTGGAGTGCATCCACGCTATTCATAACTTGGGAGTGGATACCACAACTTGGGATCCATTACTCGTTCATCTGTTGTCCAAAAAGTTAGATTGCGAAACATTAAAGGATTATAAGGAGGCAAGAAAATCTCCTCGTGACTTGCCAGATCTTCAAGAGTTTATATCATTTTTAGACTCGAAGTTTACTGCACTTGAGCCTATACATAAGAAGGAGCGGGAGACTAGTATACCAATGGCACCATCCAAGCATGTAACCAACTCAAGGCTTTTATCATATTCCTATAAAAACTTTAATCGTGATAAATATCAAGGCAAAACTTATCATACACGAGCCGCAAAATGTCCACTCTGTAATTTTAATCACGACTTATTTCAGTGCCGGAAATTCATTAACATGACACCCGGCGCAAAATTGAAAACAATTACGAAATATCAAGTATGCAAAAATTGTTTATACAAGCATTTTGACAATCCATGCCTGTCCACTAAACGATGTAAAGAGTGCAAGGGTGACCACAATTCCTTGTTACATGATGCATTCGTCAACAATGCCGCTCCCATACCAAGTACATCGTCTTTACGTCCTGAAAATAACTTACATTCAGAGAATATCTTATCACAAAACAAACCAAATATCAAGCAACATAACGTTAATTACGTGGCAGGACAAAATGAAGAAATTTTGCTTACAACTGTTTTAATAAAGGTCTTATCAGATAACGGTACATTTATTACTATTCGTGCACTATTGGATCAAGGATCACAGATTTCCTTAATTTCGGAAAATGCAATGCAGATGTTAGGATTGCAACGCCGAAAATATCACGCATCTGTGTCTGGCATAGGACACGGAGCTAAGCAAAGTAGGGGGATGGTAGATATAGAGTGCCATTCCATCTACGGTGACTACAGCTTCACAACTCAAGCTTTAATTATATCAAAGGTTATTAATAACTTACCAAACAATTCATTTACGAAAACATCATGGTCACACTTGCAGCACGTCAACCTAGCGGATCCTGACTACAATATCTCACGTCCTATTGATTTACTACTAGATGCAAGTGTCTATTCCCAAATATTAATGGACGGACTTATCAAGGGGCCATCACAGTCGCCTATTGCACAACAAACTAAGTTGGGCTGGATTTTATCCGGTAACGTCAAGACATTTAAATGCAATGTGGTTATCAATAATATATCAGATTTAACAAAGTACTGGGAAATGGAAGAGATTTCCACACCCAATACCAATCTATCAGCTGGAGAACAATTTTGTGAAGACTTTTATTTATCAACTACAAAACGCTTAGAAAACGGTATGTATGAAGTATGTCTCCCAATGAAACCAGATTTTGAAAAACAGCTCGGATCATCAAGATCCAAGGCGATATCTCAATTTTATCAACTGGAACGCAAAATGAGCAACAATGCTACTTACTCAAATAGTTACAAGGACTTCATGCATGAATATCAAGAGTTAAAACAAATGGTACCAAAGGTTGACAGTGACCAACCATCCTACTATTTACCACATCACGGCGTGCTCAAGTTAAATTCAACCTCTACAAAATTAAGAGTCGTATTCAACGCATCTTCTAAAACGTCATCATGTCAAAGTCTTAACGATCTAATGGAACAAGGGCCTAACTTGCAAGCAGATTTGCAGACACTTATTATTACTTGGCGCCAACATCGGTATGTAATGACGGCCGACATCGAAAAAATGTTTCGTAGAATTTTTGTCAATAATCATCATCAAAATTTGCAATCAGTTGTTTGGAGACATTCTTACGATGAACCACTTCAAAATTATCAATTGACGACCGTGACATATGGCACCAAGGCCGCACCCTTCCTAGCAATGCGGACATTGAAACAGTTAGCATTAGATGATGCCAAAAAATATCCCTTGGGCGCGCTGACTTTAAGTACATGTTTTTACATGGACGACTACCTAGGAGGTCATTCTTCATTAGAAATCGCGAAAGAAATACAAAATCAATTGATTAACATCTTACGCGGAGCCGGAATGAACATAAGAAAGTGGTCAAGCAACGAGGAAGAGCTTATCAAAGATTTATCATGCGATCAGTTAAACAGTCCCTTTCAATTCCGTTGTTCTGAATCGCGTAAGACATTAGGTCTAAAATGGAACCCATCATCTGACTCATTTACCTACGATAACAAATTTGAATCATCAGAGCTTAAATATCACACCAAAAGGGAATTGTTATCAGATATATCAAAGATTTTCGACCCTATTGGTTGGTTATCACCGCTATCAATAAAAGCTAAACTCTTATTTCAAAAGGCATGGGTCATAGGTCTATCATGGGATGAAAAATTACCATCACATATAATTCAGGAATGGAGCATATTGCGTAACGAATTTCAGCATATCAATAATATCAGCATACCACGGTATTTAGGCAATATTCAACGTGATTATCATTTACACGGTTTCAGCGATGCATCAGCAAAAGCATACGCTTGCGCCATATACTGCGTTACGACCGACGATAAGGGCGAGCGCACATCACGTTTGATAGCTGCAAAAACTAAGTTAGCACCGCTTAGTAAGGCTGTGTCACTCCCTCGACTGGAACTGTGTGGTGCACTTTTATTATCACAATTGATGAGTAAAATTAAAGATGCATTACCGAACGAAAATGTCTATACTCATGCCTGGACCGACTCTATGATCGTTCTAGGATGGATTCATGGCGATCAATCCAGATGGAAACAATTTGTTGCGAACAGGATACAACAAATTAAAGAAGTTATATCACCGGCAAACTGGAATTATGTAAACTCGGAAACAAATCCTGCTGATTGTGCTACTAGAGGAGTCACAGTTAGGAAATTATCCGACAACCGTTTGTGGTGGGAAGGGCCAGAATGGCTTTTAAAATCTATATCAGAAATCCTCCCCAAAATAGTATATGTAGAACCTGAATTTGAAACAAAAAAAATCGCTCGTAGTGTTAACGCAGCTTTATATCATAATCAATCAGAAATTATTAAATAAATACAGTTCAATCACCTTTATTGTAAGAATAATGGCATGGGTGTTGCGTTTCACTGCTCGAATACGAAACCAAAACATCATATCAGCAAAAAACACTTTGTTACTAAAGGAAATTAATAACTCTTATAATATTATCATTCAGACAGTACAAGCTATGGACTTTAGTAAAGATTTATCATCTATCAAAGAAAGGGGCCAGGTTCATAAAAATAGTAAATTAGCAAGTTTAAATCCCTTTATTGATGAAAGTGGATTGTTACGAGTTGGTGGCCGTCTCAACCATTCCCATATCAACTGGTCTTCGAAACATCCTATCATTTTAAGCAACCATAGTAGATTCACAGAGCTTATCATAAGTCAGGCGCATATCATAACACTACACGGCGGAGCGCGTCTTACTCTTACCTATATCCGGAACAAGTACTGGATAATCAGTGGGATGTCAACCGTCAAAAGAGAGTTAAGACGCTGTGTCATATGTCGTCGATTCAGCCAGAACAAATATCAACCGATTATGGCAGACTTACCGCAGCCAAGGGTTGTTCCATCCAGACCTTTCACGCACTGTGGAGTCGATTTTACTGGTCATGTCGATCTTAAACTAAACAAAGGCCGAGGTGTGCGTACCACCAAAGGATATATATCAGTCTTTATCTGTCTATCAACGAAAGCCATCCACCTGGAGCTGGTGTCTGACTTCGTCATTGGCAGCTCATATTATCATTTCCAATATTCGACGTATTCAAGAAACCCTTTAGTACAGTGACGGATATAAATGAAGGCCGTATTAATACTAACTTCTTATCACCAGATCAGCTGCAAAAACAAATCAATATAATATCAGGTCGCTTACAAAGGGATCTCGTTCTACCATCGGATGGGTCAAATATCATTCATTTTTATAAGTTACTGAGAGTTGCTGCGAGAGTTACGGATAAATTTCTAATTATTGAAATTAAGATACCTATCTTAAATAATGAAATTTTTGAATTAGACAAGATCATTAACATCCCTCAAAAAAAGGGTGAACGATATTATCATTTGATTTCGAAATTCCCTTATATTGGGTTTAATATTAACAAGGATTCATTAATATTTTTATCAGATTTGGATCTTCAAGCTTGTCGACATTTATCAACGGAAACAATATTGTGCTTTTTACATAGCCCTATCTACACTACAAAAATTAAACAATCCATTTGTGATATCAATTTAATTGAAGGCGGCTCTGATTTATCGCCGTGCACGACAGAGGTATCACCTTGCAAAGAGAGCTGGATCAAGTTGCACGCCGGTAACGAGTGGTTGTTTACATGTTGTGAGCAATGCAGTGTTCGCATAATTTGTCCAGCTGGAATTACGTCACAGGCATTGACAGGTAGCGGGGTCATTCACTTAGGTGCTATGTGCACTTTGAAGGGCAATGATTTCATATTACACTCACATAACTATTATTCAAATAAAATGAATATAAATCAAAGATTAGAAATACCGCATTTCTCCGTTCTGAATGATATAATGAACACTTCTTATATCAACATCCCGAAGCTTGAAAATCATGAGAAAGAATTTAATTTATTGAAGGCACAGATATCTGACGTAAAGGAACAATCAAATAGCGAATTGCGAATGCATGACGTTCATCATTATAGTCTTGGCTATATCATCGTCGGGTTGCTTCTGCTGACGGCGGGCATCATCGTGTTCCGACGGTTGCGTCAGCGGCGTCGGTCGGCGGGCGCGAAGGCATCCCGCGAGACGCGGGAGGCTGGCACTGCCGCCACCGCCACCGATACAGGTGACAGTGTTAGTGATCATGTGAATGTGCCGGGTAAATGTGAAATTAGTGAAGTGGTACTGAATGTGTCGGGTATTAAGAATATGCCAAGTGAACTCAGACAATCAGTGTTAAGTGTCGATAAAGCCACATCTATCTCTCCTATAATGGACCGTTCTGTCAAGTTTAATATTTTAGAAGATTAGGAACTATTACGTAATCTTAACTTTTTTTACATAATGTTTTTACACTATTTTTATTTGATTTTTGTATATTCTTTATTACTTTGTTTTGGTCGATATCATTGTAAAGGTAACTTAGCTGACTTTAGCTTCTAATCACATCTTGTAATGTCCTTTTTCCTGGAGGCGCAGGATGTACGAGTTACCGATCGTACATAGGTTTTTGTTTATGTGCAAGTACATAATTTTAAGGTCGTGCCGCCGCGTTTCGTAAGCGTGTGCAATTTGTACAATAATGTTTAATTACCTATATGAAATAAATCAGTGACAATTTAGCACTCTAACGGGACGGTTTTATTTATCATCACCCAATCGTTCTAACTTATCAGTATCAATTATCATTTTCTATTAAATGTAAGAAGGCTAACGCATTACCCCTTACACCAGTTCATATATGATTTCATCCTTTCTTAAGTAGTTTACATATTTTTGTAAAGAGAACATTTTCGCAGATTTATCAAGTTAAAGTTAAATATTTTGTTACTAAGTTAATTACTAAATTTCACTTTCAAATCAATTTATTAAATTACTGTTAATGAAGTTCCTAAATCAAGCTAATTATTCAAGTTATTTAATTTAAAAATGTTAAATACTAAATTTTTTTTGAAGGAGGGTACTTTTATTATTACAAATTTCAATGATTATAGACGATCTTGTTCACTGTTCAAGGTTAAAAATTACTAAGTTAATTAATTCTAAAGTGTTATTCTAGTGTGTTTAAAATGATTAAGTTGATTAATTCAAGTCTATTAAAAATTACTAAGTTGATTAATTCTCAAAGTTGCTAAGTTGGTCATTACTAGTAGTTATTAAGTTGTTTACTTCTAATGTGCTATTCAGACTGATTGGGGATTTAAGCATTAATTTTTCCACCAATCTTTTTTGTCATCATATTAGCACACCAGTATTTCCCTCAAATACAGTATTTTATTGCTCGGCCCTTAAGTTGGTCGCCATTTTGTAACAATTTTTGTTACCACCGACTATTTCAGGGCTTTTACATGAGACTCGAAATTAATTAATCTATAATCAGGGCGCCGTTTTACTGTTATTTGAGGGAGATAAAATAAAAATCAATAACCGCGGTGAACAAGATAAATGTATTGTTAATATTCAGTTCAATTTTCAACATATATTAACACACTTAACATTATAAATTAAGATCTTTGAAGATGGCTTTTATAAATTAAGGTATAGAATATCAGTGACGAACATACAATCAAAACATGTGTACATACAGTTATATTAATGTTAATATTCTAAGGAAACATTTTGTTCTATCAAGTATCGTACATACAAATTTATTTATATAAAGATTCTAATGAAACAATTCGTTTGGCAAATATGAAGCTACTTTCGTTAATGAATCTACAGTTTACAACAATAAATCTTTTATTTATGTTCTAACAATCTGAAACTTCGTACTTCGGAGAATGCACTGCTTAAAGATTAAATAGGTTGAGAGTTTACTTAGCTTTCAAGATATTGGTACCATCAAGCGATTCCGGCATCCACGTGGATGGTAATAGAATCTGCTGTCATCACCAGTGTTCTTTGTTTGATCAAGATTGCATTCACAGGCTCATTTATATATATATATATATATCCAAAGAAATCCCAAGCAGGATTAAGTAATTGTGATTATCGTATACTGTTTTTAATTAGCCACTTCAAAGGACCTAGAAACAATTACACATCTTTCTATAGTTCAATAAAAAACCTAACTTGACCTACAGCCTAAACAGTTAGATATATTGGACTTACCCGTTAATCCGGGGAAAATATTTTAATTAATTATGCACTGACTATACTTTCCAGTCACTGTGCAAATTACTAGATGTTCAAGTGTTCGGTTCGCAGACAAAAGAGAGTGAATTCGTCTGCGCAAAGCTATTTATAGTTGCCTAGGATCACGTGACGGCGTCCCAGCAAATTTCTCTCAAATCACCATATTTGGTGCGAGGAATCGACAGGACCGGTTAATACGGCTACGCCCATCTCCCTCCAAGAAACTGCTTCCTGAACAATAGCTAATCACGTCATCAATACGTGTAATTTTATTTAACACTATTAAATACAACTCCATCTATCTCATCTTTCAAATGCAACTATCAATTTTTTTTTTCATAATATATTCTGTGCTTCTTTAAAACCAATTACATTGTTAGATGATGGATACGTATGGTGATAGATGGCGCTTTGATTAGTAATATTACTACAACTTAATATTATAAAATTATATTGCTACAGAGTTGAAAACTGCCATAGAAGAGGAATGGGAGATGATCCCTCAAAATTTCATAGAGCGGTTGATAAACTCTATGCCTAATCGTATGAGAGTGGTAGATGCCCATGGAGGCAACACGCGTTATTAAATTAAACCTTTATTTGATAAAACATGTTTTTTATTCAAAAATCAATTGCCTTTAACAAGGCGCATATCCGACTTGTTAGGCGTAGCTCCATGTCGTATGGTATTCTAAATTCAAATTTAAAACAATACGATCGAAAAAGATGGTAAAATGTATCAGGTTTAAAACTGCATCAACAGTTTTTGTTCAATCTAGCAATCATATTTCGGTAGGGGCCATCGAAACCTAAACTCTAAGGTGGGCCAATAGATGTGTCCAGAAATGTATATCTTTAGAAGTTGTTCCCACCCGATTCATAAAAAGCATTGTCGTCCTAATGAAAGAGATGGCAAACAACAGTGACGTCATTCAAGGTCAATTTCTTGTTATTCGCTTTTTTGTTCGTTGTGCAGGCTTCATTTTGAGTATAAGCTTCTTGGTCCCAAGAGTGAAATAAGCAATTTATAATGCGATTCAACTAAGAATAGGTCCTACTGGGCGCCATATTCTTACGTGATAGCTGTCAATTCAAACCAAATAGGTAGGGTGAGCAAAAAAAAAGATTTTTTTTTTAAGAAAACTTATTTACTAAGATTAATTGAGAAAAAACATTACATTTTTTAATAAAAATTATTTACCAAGATTGAAAAAAAAACAACCGAATTTAATAATATTTCTTTACTTATTAAGACTGTGTGAGAAAAAACATTAATCAGTATCTAGCTCCTCCATACCGCTCATCTCTGCATTACGGCTGGAGTAGTTATGAATAATCATGCACTATTACTAGATCACATACGAACATGCATCCTTAATGTAAACAAAAGTTTTAAATCGAGTTTCTGAACGCAACTTAAAGTGACATTTGGTTGACGATTTAGGTTATCAACCATTCACAGCCAAAGCTCAATAAAATAAAATAAATCAACCAATATTAATTATCAGTATTTGTTATTGTTTGTTTACAAATGTTTGGTTTTTATTTTAGAATTAGCGGAGAGAGCTAAAAAAGGGTTCCAAGTTTTTTTGTAAACCGTATTTTTCAAACGACATTTGACAGATGGAGGTCATTGGCTTTCCTATTCTTATTTGAATCGCACTATATTTTCAGCAACATCAAGTGGATTGTATGAAAACACAGACAGACACAGACTATTAGATGCTTACACATCTTACAGCAATCCTACATTAATCTATTAAATATTAAACAAAATACCAAAGCAATCTAATTATCAAACTCTGTGCAGGGCGGGTTGTCAAACACCTGTCAGTTGTCAAAGAAATCCGTTTTATAAATCTATTACAAATAGAGATGAAAAAAACGGCTTATTTCTTAAAAGCATTTAAACGTTGTACTTTTTAAAATAAGCGCGCTTGAAAAAAAGCTTTTTCGTTTAAACGCTTATTGGCTTAAACGTTTAAAAGCATGCGTAAAAAGCGCGACGTTGTGTTGTGTTTTCGTTTAGGTATATCGTTTAAAAAAGCGTGAAAAGTTTATTGTCGTTTTTAATGTGTTTAAGTGTTTTATTGCGCTTTTTCTTCTTATTAATGAAATTTTTATTAAAAAGTTTTTTTAAACCTAATGAATTGATTGGCATTAAAAACGAAAGATTTTCAATTGAATTTAGATTTTATAATAAACATTTTTATAATAGTCAATGAACTTTCCTTCGTACTTTACAAGCTTAGGACTGTCTGGAGTTAATATACTCGTGATCCAGGCGTACTTAAAAGTTCATTGATTTTATATACATACTTTTAACTATTTTATATGCACATTAAACCAATACACGAAACGCATTAACACAAGCAAGCATGGAAACACACCGTACAACACCCACGCGCTCTTACCCCGTCACAGTGACAAAAGTACTGCGCTTTTCGACTTCGTTTAATTAAACGCTTTTAACGAAAAAAGCGTTGGTTATCCGACCAAATTTTAAAAAAGTGCATTTTTTACGTCGCATTATAATAATTCGCATGCTGTATTGACCGGCTCACGAAAGATGGCACGCCGACGCGGCGCTGTTCTATGTCTGTGATATTGTGAAATATTTAGTTCCAAGGAATTCCGTGTACCCATTTTTCGATACTGCAGTGGTCTAGAAGGATCGAAGTATGTAGTTTCCTGGCAAAAACATAGATGGCGGGATTTGCACTTTTTAAGTAAAAAATATACTTGCACTTTTTTAAGTGAAAAGCTTACTCACACTTTTTAAGTGAAAAGCTTATAACGCTTATACTTAAAAGCGTGCTTCCAAGCTTAATATTTTAAGCGCGCTTATTTAAGCGCTTTTCGTTTAAACGCCCACCGCTAATTACAAATTCCACCACAGAAAACAAATGGAGGGTGAATGGGTTAGATATTACTTGGCAGCGTTACGAAAATTAGCCTCAACTTGCAATTTTGGCGTTTTCCTAAATACGGCACTTAGAAATCAATTTACATGTGGGCTAAACGATCAAAAAGCTCAAGAAAAAATGTTAGAATCAAGAACGTTAACATTAGAAAGAGCGATGGAAATAGCTCTTAATTCGGAAATAAGAAGAACAGAGGTGGATGTTAATGCCATCAAGAACGACTGGAATAAAAAGAAGATGGAAAATGAGAAAATTACATCCAACACAAAAAGCTTAACTTGTTACAGATGTGGAGGTCAGCATTATGCAAACAAATGTATGTTCTTAAATAAAGTGTGTGATTTTTGTCAGACACATCAAGAAAGCTTGTATAAAATATAAAAAAAGTAAAGGTGTACACCAAATTGAAGATATAAATAATGAGGTTAGAGCGGAAGAATACCAGGTAAATTGTCAATATTTAGATAACTCGGGCACATGGGATAAATTATTGGTGTACCCTAAAGTTAATAATAAATACTTAAAAATGGAGGTTGACAGTGGGTCGGCCGTCTCAATCATTGATATTACCGAATTTAAGTTGAAGTTCCCAAATGCAAAAATCAAAAATACCAATGTCAAATTACGTACATATAGCAATAACTATTTAAATGTTCTAGGAATTGCTGATGTAGCTGTGGAGTTAAATGGGGAGAAGCATGACAATCTCAAGATATTTGTGGTTGCAAATGTGTCATACATGTGATCAGCTTCTACGGGAACGTGAAGATAGCGAAATGGAAATCAAAGCTGTTGTTAGTCGAAACTCACAGCTGAAGATTGAATTAGCTGAACTGCATTCACAACATGTAGATGTCATTCAGGAAAGAGACCAACTGAAAAGCACACTTAGTACCTTCGACCAGCAATGCAACACATATGAGAGGGCCCTGGACCGCATCACCGAGCTGGAATGGGAACTCATAGATGCCAACCACCATATTAGTCAACTCGTTCAGCAGCAACAACAGCAAGAAACGGAACATACACTCAGTCTTTCTGAAGAACTGATGGAATCTTCAGAAATACAGTCAGCAAGACAGTCGCTATCCAGTAGCAATAGTATTAACATACCTAGACCTCTAAATTTAGGCAGTAGGAAATTAAAGAAATATATAAAAATTCATAAATTTATTAAGAAAACTGATAGATTAATTAAGAAAAATAATAGCTTCTACAAAAATATTGCCTTAAGGAAGGAACGCATGAATCTTTTGGATTCCATAGAAATTTATAGTAATAAGTTAATTGAAAGCAGGGAGTTGTATGACCGGGATACTAAAGAATTGCAATCTAAAATCATACAATTGCATGAATCAATGGGATCTTTAGAAAATAAATATTTCAATGCTCAGAGGCAGATTGATGAGCACATCAAATCTGCATCAGAGTTGGTGGAGTTATGTAACTATAATGCTGAGCGCTATGACTCATTAATAAATAACCAAATGTTAAATGTAGTTAATTGCCCAGTGGACATCTCAAATGAAGACCTTAGAAAAGACAAAGAAATTGTAATCACACAGAATTCCTGTCATTCATCAGCCCATACAGAAAAAATACAAACCACTTATAGTGAAAAATTGTTTGAACCAGCGCTTTCACAGAACCTTAATTCACCAAAGACTGTCATGTTTTCTGACAAATTAGGTCAGGGACTTTCATCTATTATGAGTAATAAATATAATAATAAATTTTACAATTTATGCTTTCCTGAGCAATCATTTAAAGAAATTGTAAATAATGTTACAATGCATAAAGTAGATAGTTTTACCAATTTAATCATTTTATGTGGTGACAGCTCTGACATTAGAAAAAGGGACATATTGAATAGTTTTAATGTATTATTAAAGTTACAAGGAGAAACTAACTGCAAATTAATAATCAGCGCTTTCCCTTATGCTAAAAATTTGACGTGGGATGAAAATAAGCGCATCTTTGATTTAAATACATACTTGTATAATTTGATTAATCGTCATAGTGACGTCATTTTGTTTTTTGACATTAATAAATTTATTAGTAATTTTAAACTGACTTCAGATACTATGTATCTTTCAAAGAAATCTCGGACACAATTAGCTAATTTGTTAGCTTTTAATTTACAAATTGTAATTACTTCTTTTAAAACTGACATTAGTACTTGTACTAATTCAAATCTTTTGATAAATTGTAGTTCTACAATAAACTCTTTAGATTTAAACTGAAGCGTATGACAAAAGCTAAGCCCCATTATGTCAATATTATTCACCAAAATATCCAGGGCTTGGCCGGCAAAGACTTAGAATTAGAATTATTAGCTAAAAGTCATGAAACTCATATCATGTGCATAACTGAACACTGGCTGCAACAACATGAAATGTCATTTAATTTAAAAAATTTTCAACTCTCCAGTGCATTTGTACGCAGGACAGCTATTCATGGAGGGTCTTTAATTTTTGTAAAACATCATGTAAAATGTAAGGAAAGAAAGGACATTGTAAGCCTTTCAGTGGAACGCCATGTTGAGCTGTCGTGTGTAGAGTTAGTAAATTTTTATATAGTATGTGTATACCGGCCCCCCTCAGGAAACTTTGATACATTTGAATCAGTCATGGAGGACTCTCTCAATAAATTAAAAAATAAATCTGTAATAGTATGTGGTGATTTTAATGTCAATCTACTTGAAAATAGCTCTTTGAGTCTTCGGTTATTTACTTTGTTTAAATGTTTTAATTTAAATTTCCAGTTTACTGAACCAACCAGAGTAACATCTCACTCAGCCACTTGTTTAGACAACTTTTTTTCTGAATTGGATGCTATTGAGGGGTCAGTCTTTAGTGATATTACTTCCGATCATCTCGGTTTAAAGACAACATATAGTTTCAATGTCAGTACTGAGCCGAACATAATAGAGTGTAGACCTATAACAAATGAGCGCGTTAATAATTTTAAAAATAACATTAGCGATAAACTTCCTTTAATGCCTTGGACGCATGATGATCCGGATATTTTGTACAAAAATCTTTTTAATTTAATAAATAATGAATTTCAAAATACGTTCAGAATGAAAACCATTAAATGTACACAGAAGTTGCAGTTCTGTGACTGGGCGACAAGTGGTATATATAAGAGTAGAACAAGGCTGTATGAGCTTTATAGAATCAAAGAATATAACCAGGATCCTGAGTTTATTAACTATGTTAGAAAATATTCCAAATTGTTTAAAAGCATATGTAATACTGCAAAGTCCAATTTTATTAGGGATAAAATTAAAAAATCTAGTAATAAAATAAAGACCACTTGGGATATCATTAAGCGCGAAAGTGGCAAGTGTAAGCCTCGTGAAAATAGCATGGTTCTTAAAATCAATAATAATCTCGTAAAATCGAAACATGAAGTCGCAGATATTTTCGATAATTTTTTTATGAATATTCCATTAGAAACTACTTCCAACTTGGACTCATCGTCTGATACTGCTACAGCTCTGTTACAAAAATATGTACCTCCGTGTGGTTTATTATTTAATTTCAAGCACGTTAGTTCTTTTAAAATAATTAAAGTTTTCCATTCATTAAAAATGAAAAATGCATCTGATTTATGGGGTATATCTGTCAAAGTCATAAATAATATTATACATTCTATAGCCCCTTACCTAGCTGATATTTTTAATTCATGTATAGATCAGGGAGTATTCCCTGATCTTATGAAATTCAGTAAAATCATACCTTTATTTAAGTCTGGAAATTGTAAAGATCCTAGCAACTATAGGCCAATATCTATATTACCAGCATTGAGTAAAATCTTTGAAAAAATAATGTTAGAACAATTGTTGACTCATTTTAACATTAATAAACTTTTACACAGAGCGCAGTACGGTTTCACTAAAAACCGTTCCACGACTGATGCTGGGGCCACTATGCTAAAATATATATTTAATGCTTGGGAAAAGTCGCAGAATGCTCTTGGGGTTTTCTGCGATTTATCTAAAGCGTTTGATTGCGTTAATCATCAAACTTTGTTACGGAAATTAATTCATTACGGCATAAAAGATTCCGCACAAAAATTAGTGCAATCATATTTAACAGAAAGGACACAAATAGTTGATATTAACGGTACAAAATCAGCCGGATCTCATGTGAAAATAGGCGTTCCTCAGGGTTCAATTTTAGGTCCATTTCTTTTTTTAATTTACATTAATGATTTACCTTTCTTTGTAGAAAATTTTTGTGAAATTGTTTTGTTTGCAGATGACACCTCGCTAATTTTTAACGTTGACAGGTGTAAAACAAATTATGACGATGTAAACAATGCACTTTCCAAGGTACTTCACTGGTTCTCTTCTAATAATCTTAAACTGAATGCGAGCAAAACTAAATGTGTGAAATTTACTTTGCCGAATGTAAAGCATGTTGAAATGGGGGATATAATTCTAAATGGTGAAAAACTAATTTTAGTCGATAATACTAGACCACAAACTTCAATGGAACCCTCACATTACAACACTAGCCGGTAAACTAAGTTCCGCTGCTTATGCAATTTATAAAATAAGACGGCTTACAGATGTCGACACTGCTAGGACAATATACTTCAGCTACTTTCACAGCATTATGTCGTATGGCATTCTATTTTGGGGCACGGCCGCAGACATTGAAACAGTTTTTATTCTTCAAAAACGAGCTATAAGAGCTATTTACCGCTTGGGATCTCGAACTTCTCTTAGGGATAAATTTAAAGAAATAGGTATAATGACTGTTGCCTCTCAATACATTTACAATTGTATATTCTTTGTGCGTCAGAACATAAATTTATATACGAGGCGCGATGATGTACATAATTTCAATACCAGAAATAAAGATAAACTCAAATTGCCACCATTGAGACTCCAAAAGGTTCTTGGTTCATTTGTGGGTCAAGGTGTATGTTACTATAATAAAATACCAAAAGAAATAATTAATTTACCTTTTAATAAGTTTAAAGTGTGTATAAAAACATGTCTCCTTAAGAAAGGTTACTATACTGTAAAAGATTTCATAAATGATAAGTCACCTTGGGCTTAACATAACAGACTGTCTTTTTACTTTGCTAATTTGGTTGAAAATTGTTTAATCGCCACTTCTAAATTTAAAAATAGTACCTAGTTATACTTAACTTTTGTTAATTAATAATATTAATGTGATGGAAGTTGACATCAACACATGTATTCAATTTTTGATGTCATCTTTCAATTGACGACACTGTGTGAAACAAAACAGGGAGAAAAAAATAGCCCTTGCTGAGTTTCTTGCCGGTTCTTCTCAGTACAAGGTCTCCCGCCGTAGATTTACGAACCGATGGCGTAGCGTTTGACTTTCACAAGAGCTTGTAACAGCCTAGACTGAATAAATGAGTTTGAATTTGAATTTTGAATTTGAATTTCAAAACTTCCTCTTTTCGGGCGTCAGTGGTTGCGCCATTTCTCACCAGAGGTAATATCTGCAATATTTTCCGTGCACAATGTTAGTAAAAATAATAACCTACATTCTGAATTAGACAACCTATTAAAAAAATATAAAGTTTTGTTTGATGAGTCTGAGGTAGGAAATATTAAAGGGGATCCAGTTTCTTTGCATGTGAGGGAAGGTAGCAAACCAATTTTTTGCCGTGCCAGGCCAGTACCTTTTGCATTAAGAGAAAAAGTTGAAACAGAATTGAAAAGACTGGTTCAGCTAGGAGTATTAGAAAAGGTTGATTATAGTGAATATGCCACACCTATTGTACCAGTCTTAAAAGCAAATGGTGAGGTCAGATTGTGCGGAGATTTTAAGGTAACAGTTAATAAACAATTAGTTGTGGATAAACATCCACTGCCTACTCCTGAAGAGTGGTTTGCCGATCTAGCAGGGGGTGATAAATTCTCGAAAATAGATTTAAAAAATGCGTATTTGCAAATGGAGGTTAAAGAAGAAGATCAAACGTACTTAACCTTAAACACATATAAAGGCTTATATAGAAGCACTAGATTAATGTACGGTTTAAGTTGTGCACCTGCTAAATGGCAAAGAAAGATAGAAAATATATTAAAAGACATACCAGGGGTAGTGGTTTTCATCGATGACATCCAATTAACAGCCCCTAGTGATAGTTTACATTTACAATGGTTAGAACAAGTATTTTCAAGGTTAGCTAATTATGGTTTAAAAATAAATAGAACAAAGTCTCAGTTTTTACAAAATGTAATTGAATATTGTGGTTATAAAATTGATAAGTTCGGAATACATAAATTAAGTTCTAAAATAGATGCCATTCAAAGTGCCACCACCCCAAAAAATATTGCTGAACTTCAATCCTTCCTAGGTCTAGTAAATTACTATGGGAGATTCTTTAAAAACTTAGCCTCAACCTTGGAACCTCTGCATAAACTTCTTCGAAAAGACAGTAAGTGGAAGTGGAGTAAACATTGTGAAGACTCTTTTAATACAATAAAAAGGCAAATGCAAACAGATCAATTTTTAGTCCATTTCTCTCCTAGGTTGCCTTTGATACTGGCAACAGATGCATCACCTATTGGTGTAAGGGGCAGTAATTTCACATGTCATGCCTGATGGGAGTGAACGCCCCATACAAATGGGATCACAAACCTTAAATAAGACCCAGCGCAAATGGTCTCAAATTGACAAAGAAGCTTATGCTATTATATTTGGAGTAAAAAAATTTTTTCAGTATTTATATGGTAGAAAATTCACCTTGTTCACGGACCATAAACCACTAGTACAAATATTTTCACCAAACAAGTCCCTACCTCACATGTCAGCCACAAGAATGCAACATTATGCAATTTATTTAAAAGGATTCAATTATGATATAAAATACAAAACTTCAAAAAATAATGCAAATGCAGATGCATTATCAAGACTACCATTATCATGCGAAGAATACTATCATAAAGAGGAATCAGATATAATAGAAATTAATCAAATTACATCTTTACCAATCACTGTAAAAGAATTGGCGCAAGCTACAAAAGAGGATAGGGATTTGAGTCAATTATTGATTGGTTTACAAAAAGGAAAATTCTTACATAAATCACAAAGGCTAGATATTGATCAAAGTGAATTTTCTATACAGAGTGGTTGTATTCTGAGGGGTTCTAGAGTCGTTATCCCTAACAAACTTAGAAACAGAGTAATAATAGATTTACATAGTGCTCATTTTGGCATAAATAAAATGATACTTTTAGCACGAAGTTTTTGCTGGTGGCCGGGAATAGAGAGGGATATAAAAAGTTATATTGATAATTGTGTTTCATGTTGTCAACATAGAAATAACCCAATTGAGTTACAAAAACATCATTGGGAATATCCTAATAGGCCTTTCGAAAGAGTGCATATAGATTTTGCAGGTAAATTCCTTAATAAATATTTTCTTTTAGTGATTGATGCTTATTCTAAATGGCCTGAGATTTACATATTAGATAGGATAGATACAGATAGCACTATTAGAGTTTTGGATGACATTTTCAGTAGATTCAGTTTCCCTAAAACTTTGGTCAGTGATAATGGATCACAATTTGTGAACCCTAAATTTTGTTCATATTTAAAACTACATGGTATTCAACACAAAAGATCTGCACCCTATCACCCTGCTACTAATGGACAAGCAGAGCGATACGTCCAAACGTTGAAAACTAAATTAAAAGCATTAGGTGCAAATGGTAGTAATATTCAACAGAAATTAAATACTCTTCTACATCAATATAGAATAACACCAAATTTAACCACTCAAAAATCTCCTGCTGAACTTATTTTTAATTATAGGATACGATCTAAGTTGTTAGTAATGATACCAGATTTACCAAACATTACTCATGTAGAGAAAAACCCTAAAGCTAGATATGTAAACATAGGAGATAGGGTTATAGTGAGAAATTATTTAGGTAAGGCAAAATGGAAGTTTGGTGTTGTAGTCCAGCATATAGGGAAGCTACATTATGAAATTAAAATAGATTCTGGTGAAAAATGGCGCAGACACATAAACCAAATATGTAAAGTTGGTCAAGAAATACCGCAACAGATATCTAGATGTAATAGTTTGGATAAATTAGATGTGCCACAGTCATGCTCTCCCATTATTTATCCAAGTGAAAAGTTGATGCAAATCACGAACAAAATAAATGAGACTCCTCTCTTGGATAAAAATAATGCTGATTTAGAGACAAATGTATCAATAATTAAAAATAATGATTTAAAATTAATGGAAGTGATGATTGTAATGGAAATTTAAAAAATAATGTCGGTTCTACTAATAATGATTGTTTAATTAATAATGATAGCTATGTAAGTAATGATTGTACTAAGGATAATTTAGATATACCAAGGGAATCAGAAAGCTCTCTAAGAAGGAGTACTAGGGTAAGAAAGAAAGTGGAACGATTGAATTTGTAATAGTTTATTTTGTTAAAGGGGGAAAATTGTTACATGTGTATTACCACCTTTAATACCATGATAGTGTGTCCTGTGCTTTACTCTATGACTGGAAAATATATTCTTAATCTGTACTATGAGAAAAACGGAAAAATGTAATTCTGTTGATTGTGCTCTTATTAATAAAAATGTGATTAAACATTTAATACGAGTTTTATTGTGGAAGATCTCAACAAAATCGTTCAATTGTACTGCACGACGAATTTATGAGGTGATTATATTATTAATTTAAATTATCTGTAGTAAGTTTCACAAAGAAAAACATACACATAAAATACAGTTTAAAAGTATTTGAAACGCATAGAAAACAGGGTTGAACAAATATTCTTGACAAGTGGCAGTGTGTAAAATGGAACGTTGCAAACACTGGATAGGTTGAAATGCGTTCGGAAACTGTAACTTACGCATACCGTAAACATATTGAAATAATAAACTATCTTTTTTCCTGCGTTTCTTTTACCACATTGATTATTGTAATAAACTTATAATTAAATTAGCTTTATTTTGACGGATATATATGTCATCTCTATACGTGATCAGGTCAAAAATGGGCATTGTTCTTTGGCGGTTATTACAAAATCACTGCTGGCAACCCTGAGCAGGATTTGACAATAAATTGACACAATCTTTTTTATTATTTTTTTTTTAATGGCAGTGTCCTACCATTGTCAAAGGTAGGGAAACATTAGTAGGAAATTAATGAATGTTGGATCGGAATTTAAAGGATAGGATCAGGAGACAAAATTTGTATATTTATATAATAGTAGGAGAGCTACTGAACCCTCCGAGTAACGGTCTGTCTGTAAGGCTAGAAATTCTTATGGTGATGAGTCATAGCATGCTTAGTACGGTAAGCATCGTCTGGCACTCCTCAGCCCTGCGCGTCATCAAGCCGTATATTTTATAAAAAATGTCAAAAAATATTAAAAAAAAAGTTGTTGCTGTAAGCTTGAATTTTTTTTACAATGTAGTTTATTCATTTTTAAGTTTAAAAAAAATATTGCCAGACGTTTACGATGTGCACAAGTGCCTGCCAGACGAACCGGAAGGTGTGTAATATATACATAAAAATAAACTTTATTCTGTAAAGTTGAAATTTATATATGTATTTGTTTTATTTTACGATTTAAAGTAAGTAGGTAGAATGCCAGACGGTTCTGGCTAGCACAAGTCCTTGCCAGGCGAGGAGAAAGATGCTGCGGCAGTGCGAGTAAGAGTTGTACTATGAAATCTTACGGTATATTATTCATGCAAATTAAATGATGTGAAAATAAAAGTTATGGGTAAAATATTTTTTATTATTATAAGTCTTTAAATTAATTAATAAATCTTCACCATCATTACTTTCTTCATCATCTTAATAGGATTCTTAGTTCCTGATTTCAGCATCTAAAAAGAAACAAAGTTCTAATACATTAAGAATAACATTACATCTCTGAACTTGCGCTCAATATATAGAATTTCATATATTTCTATGAATTGTGTATTACCTTTAATGTGTTCTTCAGCGTCACTTGACTCATTCTCAGCAGTTTATTCTCTTTAGCGCATTTAAATAAAAGTGTGTGTATATTTTTCTTGTATTTGGGAGGAAATAAAGCGACTTCTCCATGTATTGTTGTATTTGTTGAGGAAATAAAGCGAACTTCTCAATAAATAAACATAGGTATATTTTCAACTTCGTTACATTAATTTTGAATATATATATGTAGTCTGAGAGGGTCGAAGCTGGACCCCTTTGGCCAAAAGGAAGTGCCCCGCGTTCGTGTTCTTGGGTTTTATATTGATATACAACGCCATCCCGTGGTTCCGGTGATAACTATTTCCAACGGTGACAGATTGTTGCCAGTTGAAACACGCCCTTGTTCGTGCGTTGTTACGTCCGATCGCTAGATGGAGCTATTCATGAACATGCCGGCGGGCCTTGAGAGCTGTGCAGTTGCTCTCAACAACGTTGAACAGATGTGTTAGTAAATGCATCTTCCTCCTTTGTTGAAACTGGCTAGGGACATTTCTTCGGAAACGCTCTCTCAATGACTCCATTAGCTGTCCTTATACTGGCCACTCGGGGAACGCCGTCTTTCCCTGGAATCACAGACAAAATTCTTCCCAAACGCCACTTTAAGGGAGGTAGATTATCTTCTTTGATGAGCACTAAAGTGTCAGGTGCTATTATTCCTTTTGATTCCTTCCACTTAGTGCGAGTCTGTAGTTCCCCAATATACTCGGTTGACCATCGCCTCCAAAAATGTTGCCTAAGCTGCTCGATGCGCTTGTACCGGGATAATGAGTATGATAGAGTGCTTGTGACATCCTCGCTTGCTTGTGAGGTCAGCGGTCGGCCGATCAGGAAGTGTGCCGGAGTGAGTGGGGTAAAATCTGTTGGGTCTGAGGACAGAGAATACATAGGACGGGAATTCAGGACAGCTTCGATTTGTGCCAAAACTGTACTGAACTCCTCATAAGTTAAATGACTATTGCCTAACACCCGGGTGATGTGGTGTTTACAGGATTTCACCCCTGCTTCCCATAAACCGCCAAAATGAGGTACGTAGGGTGGTATGAATTTAAATTCTATCCCATTGGATGAAGCATAATCAATTATAGATTGAGACTCCCCACATAAGAAATTTGCAAGTTCCCGTTTAGCACCCACAAAATTCCTACCGTGGTCAGAAAAAATACAAAGTGGTTTTCCTCTACGAGATATAAACCTTTTTAATGCTAAAATATAGTATTCAGAGGTTAAATTGGTAACAAGTTCCAAGTGCAAAGCCTTAGTAGTAAAGCAGACAAACAAACATAAATAACACTTTTCAAGCTTAGAGCCCCTTCCCTTTCGATTCAATATATAGAATGGACCAGCATAATCAACACCACTATTTATGAAAGGAAAATCAGCCTTTACGCGTTCGTTTGGTAGATTTCCCATTATTGGTTTCACTGTTTCACCCTTCATACGAGTACAGATTTTACACTGTAATATAGTTTTTCTAGCCAGGTTTCTACCACCCAAAGGCCACCAGGTCTCCCTAATGTGCGCAAGTAAATGTTGAGGTCCAGCGTGTAACAGCCGTAGGTGCTCTTGTTTGAAAATCAGCTGTGTTACATAATGCTTACCACACAACAGCATAGGATGCTTCTTGTTGTATGAGAATTCGGGCGAATTAAACAATCGACCTCCCACTCGGATCATATTATTGTTATCTAGAAACAAATTTAAACTTAATAAGCCACGAGATGATTTTATTGGAATTTTACTTAATAAAGCTTTATGTTCCTCTGGAAATGATTCCAGTTGCACTCTTAGAACAATAAATTTCAACGACTCCTTTAATTCTGTCACTGACAAAGGACCTGTCAAACGATCACACTTAAGTTTTGATTTGAGGTTATGAACGAATCTCAAAGAACGTTGAAGTGTGCAAAATGAAGAAAACTTATTAAAATCAAACACAATACCTAAACTGTTACAAGTCATGACAGTAGTTTGTTTTTTGCGTAATTCCGGCAAACTGTTTTGTTTACTAACTAAATCTAGTGATTGACTAAAGTCAATTACCTGTTCATGTAAGAATGCGGGTCCGTTCCACCACAAGCTCGATTTGCTTAATTCATCTATATATAATCCTCTTGTTAATAAATCGGCTCGGTTGATTTTACCATCTACGTGCCGCCAAGTAGCATTAGAGGTTAATTCGTTTATTTCTATAACCCTATTTTTCACGAAAGGCTTAAGTAGATGAGGTGACATGTTTATCCAGCACAATACTATCGTAGAATCACTCCATAAATAGGTTTTTGTAACTAGATCACCCGGCAAAACACTGTTTATCCTATTAAATGATTTTGCACCGATTACTGCGCCACAGAGCTCGAGTCGCGGTATACTGACCGACTTGACTGTAGCGACGCGGCTCTTTGAACAGATCATTCGTACTGTAAGTTCACCGGTCTCAGCGAATGTACGGCTGTATGCACACGCGCCGTATGCGTTTTCACTAGCATCTGTGAATATATGGAGTTCGATTCGAACTGGATTAGTCCCCATTATATGACGAGGTACTCGAATTAAATGTAATGAAGTTAATGAATTACCGAATTTCTCCCATATACCTTTTATTTCTAGAGGAACTACTTCATCCCAATCTAGTTTACATAACCATAATTTTTGTAACAATATCTTTGCCCTAATGATAACAGGACTTAATAAACCTAATGGATCATATATTTGCGACACGACTGACAATATCAAGCGTTTCGTTAAAGGTAATTCAACGCCTTTTATTTGAGAAATAAAATGAAATTCGTCATTATTATTAGACCAGCCTAAACCTAATGTTTTATTAGACTTATTCTCGTTCAATGTAAAATGTTTCGACTGGCAGTTATCATCTTGAGCGACTTCCTTAGCGATTTCATCCGAGTTAAATATCCACTTTCGTAATGGAAAACAGCCCGACTTACACACATCGATAACACCTTTACATATACGCACTAATTCCGTCTTATTATTATGACCTACCAGATAATCGTCGACATAAAAGTTATTTAATATTGTATGTGCGATTTCCGCGCTCGTGCATTCATGCCCTAACTGTCTAACGCATCGCATGCTAAGATAGGGTGCAGACGCGGTTCCGTACGTAACGGTGTTGAGCTGATATGCAGAAAGTGGTTCGGAAGGACTTTCTCGCCATAGTATCATCTGTAAATTCCGTTGATCTTCTTGTACTAACACCCGCCTGAACATTTTCTCAATATCAGCGCACGCAACATATTGATACTGGCGGAAACGTAAAAGAAGTGCAAACAAATCACTCTGTAAAGGGGGACCCGTCATTTGAATATCGTTAAGTGACTTTCCGGATGACGTAGGTTGACTAGCGTTGAACACTACACGCAACTTCGTGGTAACACTATCATCACGGAACACACCATGGTGAGGTAGAAAATAATTAGGTTGCGGGCAACCCTCAACGCGAGTCATGTGTCCTAGCCCTATGTACTCGTTTATAAATTCATGATACATTTGTTTGCACTCAACATTACGCTCAAGTTTTCGCTCAAGTGAAAGAACCGATTTTTAGCGACTTCGTAACTATCGCCAAGTTCAGTCGTTGACTCTTTTAGCGGTATGCGCACAGAAAACCGACCATCTTTTAAACGCTTAGTTGTGTCTATAAATAATTTTTCACAAACTTTATCTTCGTGGGTATATAAATTATTGTTGTGGCTTACTTCCTCTATCTCCCAAAATTTTCTTAACTGTTCCCCTATTTCTCACGTTTGGGTGAAATTACATTGAACAGGAATAATGCGCCTATGTTCAAAGGAGATAGGGCCAGCCACTATCCATCCTAACTTAGTATTCTGGAGATAAGTTCCGTTACTTAAGCGAATTCTACCTTCAAGTATTAAATCCCAGAAGACATCTACCCCTAATATCAAATCTATTCTTGATGGCGCATAATAAGTAGGATCTGCCAAGCTGATTTCTTTCGGTATATTTAATAAATTAGAGTCTATTTTGAATGTAGGTATCATATTTGTTAATACCGGCAAAACAAAACATTTAATGTTCGTTTGATAATTATCGTTTAAAGACTTCAGCTTAACTTCACACAACTGGGCCGACTGTGAGACCGTCTGTCCCACCCCTACTATCTGATCAATCAATCAATCAAAATCATTTATTCAGTTTAGGCTGTTACAAGCACATATGAATGTCGAGAAGCTACGCCATCGGTTCGTAAATCTACGGCGGGAGACCTTGTACTGAGAAGAACCGGCAAGAAACTCAGCAAGGGCTGTTTTTTTCTCCCTGTTTTATCATTTACAGAGTCGTCAAGTTGAAAAATGACTTCAGAGATGATTCATGAAGTCACCCTTCATTACATAATGTGAAATTATACATTAATTGTACACCTGCATTTTGATTGCTGTGTCACACAGTATAAATACAAACAGAGTTATTTATAATAGGTGTAATGAAACATTTATATCTTAAATATCAAAGTAGTTAGGGCAGACTCATCTCCGCTAGCAGCACCCGTTCACGAGCATGACGCATGAACCAGCCATCGCTTCGCTCAACCATATTTTAGGGAACGTAACGACCCGCCTCACACGACACCACCGAAGAGACTTTTAAGAGAGCATGACTACCCATAACCACCTATATCAACCACAACATATTTACTTAAACTTAAAGTCATTTATCTGTAGGACACTGCAAACAATTACAAAGCAAAAACAATGGAGAAATCATGACCACGCCGTTTTGTCATTCAAATCTTCTTAAATAGTCTGATATTCTTCCTTACGTAATCAGCTTTAAATACAGCTTTTCAATAAAAGTATCATCAACACATGATCCATAATATATATCATATAGAAATACCCGTTGGAATGGTTGGAACAGTTCAAACCCAAGCATTTTTGTCTGTAATATAATCAGACACTTTATAATAAGCATTCTTAATAAGAGTTTTTTTAATAGTCGATTTAAATTTAGTCAGGCTCAACTCTTGAATATTGCTTGGGACTTTATTGTAAAAGCGAACACAGAGGCCTCTAAACGAGTTATTAATTTTGTGGAGCCTAGTAGCAGGTAAAGTTAACTTATTTTTACTTCTAGTATTAAGTGTATGTATTTCACTATTTTTAGTAAATAAACTAATATTTTTTTTGACATATACTAAGTTTTCATATATGTATTGTGATGCAACCGTCATTATGCCTATTTCTTTAAACTTATTTCTTAAAGAGTCCTTAACTTTAAGATTATAAATTGATCGAATAGCCCGCTTCTGCAACACAAATATTGTTTGAATATCGGCGGCATTTCCCCACAGTAAAATACCGTAAGACATTACACTATGAAAATAACTAAAATAGACTAATCTGGCAGTTTCTATATCCGTTAACTGACGTATTTTCATTACAGCATATGCTGCAGAGCTAAGTCTCTTCGACAATTTATCAATATGTGGGCCCCATTGCAACTTTGAATCTAGTGTGATTCCTAAGAACACTGTGGTATCTACAAGGCTCACATTTCGATCCTTTATATTTACATTCGTTTTTACCTGTTTAACATTAGGTAAAACAAATTTCAAACACTTAGTTTTCCCTTCATTTAGCAGTAAATTATTAACGTTAAACCAGTGGACTACCTTAGAAATAGACTTGTTCACGTCGTCAATTTGCGACTGCCTACGTTTAATTTTAAACAAAAGTGAAGTGTCATCCGCAAACAATACTATTTCATGGTTATCCTTTACAAAATAAGGCAAATCATTGATATAAATTAAAAATAAGAAAGGACCAAGGATTGAGCCCTGCGGAACTCCCATCTTAACCGACGAACCAGGAGATTTTTCTCCATTGATGTCAACCCGCTGAACCCTATCACTCAAATATGATACAATAAGATCCAGAGTGGTGTCTCTAAATCCATAGTGCTGTAGTTTCCTGATCAATGTTTCATGAAAAACGCAATCGAATGCCTTTGATAAGTCGCAAAACACACCAAGTGCATCATGCGAGTTCTCCCAGGCATCAAAAATTTGCTGTACAAGCTCAACACCGGCATCGGTTGTTGAGCGACCCCTTGTGAAACCAAATTGTTTACTATGCAGAAAGTTATTACTATAAAAATATGATTGCATTTGATCTAGCATAATCTTTTCAAAAATCTTACTAAAGGTGGGTAGCACGGATATGGGTCTAAAATTTGTGGGGTCAGATGTGCTACCCGATTTATGCAATGGAGTTATTTTACTATGTTTCATTAGATCAGGAAAAACACCACAGTCAACACATTGATTAAAAATGCTAGCCAGAATAGGAGCTATTGTCTCAATTACTGATCTAGAAACATCCACGGAGTTACCCCACAGATCCGCGGTTTTCTTTTTATTCAATTGGTTAAAATATTTGATTATGTCTTTAGAGTTAACATATTTAAATTTAAATTGACTAGTACCTTGTGTTATGTTTTCTTTTAATATTGATTCAGCAGCAATGGGGGAGGAGTCCAAGGATTTTGTAGTTGAAACTGGAATATCAGTAAAAAAATTCTCAAATGCTGTAGCAACTTCAGTATCTGATGTAACATTTCTATTTTCAATGTTTAAATTAATAAGCGGACTGTATCGAATAAGAGTTTATTTTACTACGTACTGATTCGGAAATAATGCAATGCTGACTACCACTATCAAGTAAAGCACGAGCCCTATGATATTTCTTGTCGATACCCGCGATTTCGATAACGGCAGTAGATAGCAAAACCGAATCTACCGATTTCGACTTACTAATAGAACTTTCATTACGCCCTGAACATAAACGAGTTTGCGAATGCATGACTGCAGAAGTGCCAGAAGGTTCGGCTATTAATGAACTGTCCTTACAACACTCATTATGCAGTAAACTATTATGTTTGTTATTGCATTGCTTACACGGGCCAAAATAGCATTCACTCGCGGTATGTCCTTTCCGTAAACAATTTATGCAAAAATTATTCTTTTTCACGATTCCTAACCTTTCATTCAATAACAATTTTGTAAATTGAGTGCAAGCATAAAGCGAATGGTTACCGTTACACATAACACAATTGCGGGTGCGCGCAACTTTTCGGTTAATTTGAGTGGAGGTATGAGCCGAGGTAAAACTATGAATTTTCTGTGGCTTTATCTTGCCATCCGCAATTGGTCTGTTAATAGAATGAGCAGAATGATTCGCCTGCACCATATCTAACATGTTTGCTTTGTCCGTTAAGAAATCCAGCAACTGAGAAAGCTTCGAAGATTGACTGTTACCTATTACTATTTTATGTTGTTCCCACTCTTTTTCTGTGAGCAAGTCTAATTTAGAAATAATGATATGAATAATAAGAGTGTCCCACCATTCTGTGGGCTCACCAAGTGTTTTTAAAGCACGTAAATTCTTCAACACGGTATCAATCAACCTTCTAATTAAATGGGACGATTCTTTAGTTATAGATTGCATAGAAAACAAAGCTTTGACATGATTATGCACTAATAAATTATTATTATTAAATCTACGATTAAGCAGGTCCCGTGCTATTGTGTAGTTTTCAGAGGAAAATTCCAAAGATTTTATCACCTGACTAGCACTCCACGTTAAAGCAGATCGCAAATAATGAAATTTCTGTATATCATCAAGTTGCGCTGAATTATGTATCAACGAAAGGTAGGTATCCCTAAACTCTAGCCACGTATTGTACGACCCGTCAAATGTAGGTAATGTGATAGTAGGCAATTTAACTAACGGATTTGAATTGCACTTGGATTTGTCACTAACGACCGAATTACTAGCAGTATTCTGCAACAAACAATCAACTTCTGTTAAAACCTTATAGTAGGAATTTTCAAAAGACTCCCGCATATCTATTTGCTGAGATAATTCTTTTTCCGAGATTAATTCCTCTATAGAACTTTGAATGCTTTCAAAATCCTGTATTAAAGATTTAGCAGCATTAGATCTCAATTTTAATTCTTTTAACTGCCTATCGTTTAACGGTTGGCCGTTAAAGGAGTTTACAAATTTCGTAAAAAGTGTCAATCTACCCTTGAATGTTCCGCGTTTTTTATTTAAATCGTGAATCACATTATCACTGATATTTTCTAAAACCGGCAAAGGAGACTTGCTACGCACAGATATCCTATCCATATTTTCTACAACTAGACTCATTTTAGCACTTTATGAAAAGCAAGGGTACTCACGATTTTCTCTGCAAACACCGTGGCTTAATCACGCGAACCAGATTTGCGAGACGAATCACCTGTAATTAATCACAGTTTTAGCACAAATACGATTAGGGAAAGAAAGGAACGATACGACCAAACCTCTGCTTTTCTCTGTTTTCTTTTTTCTTCTCTGATTCTTCTTATATTATTCGGCTCTGAAGGTCCATGTATATTTTTCTTGTATTTGGGAGGAAATAAAGCGACTTCTCCATGTATTGTTGTATTTGTTGAGGAAATAAAGCGAACTTCTCAATAAATAAACATAGGTATATTTTCAACTTCGTAACATTAATTTTGAATATATATATATGTAGTCTGAGAGGGTCGAAGCTGGATTATACTACTCTTTGTGGACCCCTTTGGCCAAAAGGAAGTGCCCCGCGTTCGTGTTCTTGGGTTTTATATTGATATACAACGCCATCCCGTGGTTCCGGTGATAACTATTTCCAACGGTGACAGATTGTTGCCAGTTGAAACACGCCCTTGTTCGTGCGTTGTTACGTCCGATCGCTAGATGGAGCTATTCATGAACAGTGTGTTTATAAAAATTATTTTACTTTTAATTTATTTTTTACTTTTTAGTTATCGCTGGATATAATCGAGGACTTCAAAAAACTCATATTCTTGGAAAGTCCTTTCATTTGATACCCATATTGTTGGAAATGCAAATATAACATGACACTACTGTCTGTAGTGTCATGTTATATTTGCATTCAGTTTAACTAGGTAAAGTTTTATTATACTTTTATTTGCGATTTAAAGTAAGTAGGTAGAATGACAGGCGGTTCTGGCTAGCATAAGTATTTGCCTCGTGAAGGGAAAAATGCTATGGAAGTGTGAGTAAGCGGCTCAACGTGAACTCGGTAGTGCGATTGAGACAGTTTATAAATCTTACTGGAAAATAGGTCCTATACATGAAAAAAAAACTGTGTGAGGTAACAACGATTTATCTATCTTACGCAGAATTTCACTGTTTTATATTGTGAAGTATTGTAATGATTTAAATTTCAATTAAATATTAAGATTAATTGTGCAGTTATTTTTGTGTACGTCAGTTGTGCCAACGATTATTCATTCATATTAAAGTACATAGTGAGTAAAATGGAATCTGCAAAAATTTACAACAAGTACTTTAGACAAAAGCAAATCAATATTAAAAATTAGAATACAAAATACAGTGGAGCCCCGGTAATCCGGCCCCTGGCTAATGCGGCACCCCCTATAATCCGACATCGTCTATTACATACAAGTATTCGCTAATTCACGATTGAACAAGTTACAACTTGTACGCACCATCACTATTGTGGTCGACGCGTAGGGTATTGTTTTTTTATATTTTTTTGTAAATTCTATAGCATTAATGACGTTACTTTTATAATAAAACGTAATCTTTCTGTTGTGTTGTTTAATTTACTAAATTTGACATACATAACAAAGTATGATTTGTAATCTTATCATTGGATCTGTAATTTGTCGGATTACAAGGTACTCTTTTGTAAAAAAATTCGGACTATAAGGGGTCTTAGGCAGTACTCTATAATCAGACAAATTCGATAGTTCGACACTGCCCTGCAAAATGTTTATTTTTACATTTCTTTGCCAGAAGAAGTTCATGATAATACAGGGTTATCATGTGAAGTGTTACAAAAACTTTCTTGCTGTAATGAAAAAATATTGCCAGAACAAAACATCGACTTCATCCAATGTACAAGCATCATTGGCGGGTATATTTTTATGAACTTACATATTCTTTATTTACATCTAAGTATCGAGTTGTATTTTTTCAAATCGGTGATTTCACAGAAACATGCACACTACTAAATATGTATTAATTAACGGTAATTAATTTTAAATTATGGTCAGTTTTAAGTTATGTAAGTTTTCATACTACGACTCTTACTCACACTGCCGCAGCATCTTTCTCCTCGCCTGGCAAGGACTTGTGCTAGCCAGAACCGTCTAGCATTCTACCTACTTACTTTAAATCGCTTAAACAAACATTTCAACTTTACAGAATAAAATTTATTTTTATGTAAATATTACACACCTTCCGGTTCGTCTGGCAGGTACTTGTGCACATCGTAAACGTCTGGCAATATTTTTTTAAACTTAAAAATGAATAAACTACATTGTATAAAAATTTCAAGCTTACAGCAACAAGTTTTTTTTTTATATTTTTTGACACTTTCAAAAATATACGGCTTGATGACGTGCAGGGCTGAGGAGTGCCAGACAATGCTTACCGTACTAAGCATGCTATGACTCATCACCATAAGAATTTCTAGCCTTACAGACAGACCGTTACTCGGAGGGTTCAGTAGCTCTTGGGCTATAAATGTACATACATTTTTTTTTTTGATTTGAAGATGCTATACATTTATAAATCTGTAAATTATTACAAAAGAGTAGGGTTATTACGGATGTTGGAAAGGGAACATAAGGAAATGAGGTCATTTAAAAAAGAATGTCGATCGTATAGAGGGCAAGAAAACAGGATGTGGTTAAGATCCCCTGTGTCCATTCCGCACCCGCAAGTATGAATATATTTAGGGCTTGAAGAGCAAAATATTATAGTTTTTCGGAGTTTCATAACAGAGATATATTCAACAGCTTTTAATAAACCAATAGGGTACGGCCACAGTGCACACAGATTCAGATTCAGACTCAGAAAACAAGTCAAGAAACAAGAAACAACAAAGAAATAAACAGTGTAGTTGAAGCAGGGTGGCCATAGTGGCAGCAGGCAACTGGTTGCCCGCGCAGGTTTCGGAGTCAGACACTTTACCGGAATGTTTAGGTCATTCAGATTCTGAATTCACCAGCGCCGCTCGGACTGCAGGTAGGGTTGCCAACCCTCCTGTAAAATATAGTATCCTACTATATTAGGGGATCAAATACTGGTGTGTTGAAATTTTAATTTCCTAAGAGCAAACATAAAGTATATAAAAGTCTTATAATAAACAAAACTGCTTAATTATTAGTCATTACCTATGTTTATCATTTTTAGTGATAATATTTACTTTAAAATATTAACCTAGATATGCAAAACTCATTATATGTGTATAATAAAAAAAAATATTTATCATTAAAAATAATTTCATTAGAATAGTGTTTTTTTGTATTATTAATGCATTGTTCTTATATATAATATAAACCATACAAATTATTCAAATTACACTACCGTCGCGAATCCAGACCCAGCTTTCCGGTTAATCCGGACAGTCTGGTCCCATCAAATCCGGATTAGTGAGATTGTAATAAATTCTTACCTAATGGTTATAACAAGGCGTTCTTCTGGAAGAATCTTGTGTTTGTGCAAATTACACCAATTCTTCATCATGTGAGGTTCATTTTTTTTTAAATGTAGTAGAACGTTTCCACTTTCATCCTAAAATATTGGAAGAAACGTTTCCTATCGACTTTTAATTGGGGAAACAAATGGTGGTACTCCCCATATTCACTCCTTAATCTATTAATTTCGTGAACACCGATTCTCTCACGTTTTAATTTATAATGACAACTATCCGTAGCCATTAACAAGCACGCTAGAGTTTCATTAGAAAACCCCTCCATGTTTACAACTGCGAAAACACCCCCCAATTTAAGTTTTTGGATCAACAGCTTCGAACGCGTCGAATGAGAAAGAGAGACTGTTGAATGACTGTCGATTGCGACTTTTTACAGATTAAAAGTTTATGAAGTGGTTTTATTTTTATATAAAAATGTAATAAAGAAAACCCCCGTTTCCCTCAAAACAAAATTTCTTCCCCCAATAATCCCCCCATCCCTTTAAAAACCCTCCGCGTCTTGTATTATCTGCCTCCACTGTGGCCATCACCTGCTTTCCTCAAGTTGACATCTCACGAGCCTGTTTTCTGAATCTGAATCTGCGTGCACTCTGGCCGTACCCACAGGCTCGTGAGATGTCAACTTGAGGAAAGCAGAGAGAGACAGTGGAGGCAGATAATACAAGACGGACGTGAGCACTGTTGCCAGATTGGGGGGGGGGGGTTACCCCAAATTTGGGGGGTTTTTAAAGCGATGGGGGCATTAATGGGGGGAAGAAATTAAGTTTTGGGGGAAACGGGGGTTTTCTTTATTATATTTTTATATAAAAATAAAACCACATCATAAACTTTTAATCTGTAAAAAGTCGCAATCGACAGTCATTCAACAGTCTGTCTTTCTCATTCGACGCGTTCGAAGCTATTGATCCAGAAACTTAAATTGGGGGGTGTTTTCGCAGTTGTAAACATGGAGGAGTTTTCTAATGAAACTCTAGCGTGCTTGTTAATGGCTACGGATAGTTGTCATTATAAATTAAAACATGAGAGAATCGGTGTTCACGAAATTAATAGATTAAGGAGTGAATATGGGGAATACCACCATTTGTTTCCCCAATTTAAAGTCGATAGGAAACTTTTCTTCCAATATTTTGGGATGGAAGTGGAAACGTTCTACTACATTTAAAAAAAAATGAACCTCACATGATGAAGAATTGGTGTAATTTGCACAAACACAAGATTCTTCCAGACGAACGCCTTGTTATAACCATTAGGTAAGAATTTATTACAATCTCACTAATCCGGATTTGATGGAACCAGACTGTCCGGATTAACCGGAAAGTTGGATCTGATTCTTAATGAAATTATTTTTAATGATAAATAACATTTCTTTATTAAACACATATAATGAGTTTTGCGTATCTAGGTTAAACTTTAAAATTTTGAAGTAAATATTATCACTAAAAATTATAAACATAGATAAGGTGCACTCAGATTCAGACTCAGAAAACAAGCGCGAGAAATAAACAGTGTAGTTAAAGCAGGGTGGCCATAGTGGCAGCAGGCAACCTGCTTAGACTACACTGTTCATTTCTCGCGCTTGTTTTCTGAATCTGAATCTGCGTCAGTGTGACCAGATTCAGTATATTAATACTTTTTCAGTATATTTTATCGATTTTTCCGAACATCAGTATATTTTCAGGTATATTGCTGGCAGTCAGTATTTTCGGGTATATTTTGGTAGAAGTTATGGCAACACCGTAGTGAGTGATCGTCTTTGCGACAATGTTTGCGGAATTCCCCGGAACGAGAACATTGAGGACTTTCCCGGATTTAGTTTATGTTATCTATGAGCAAAGATAAGTAAGTTACAGATATGACAAGAAAGACGGCCGATGTCGGCGTTGTAGTATTGTAATACTAAATATACAATTATCAATCAATACATACTATTAATCAGACTTGCAGAATGATGTTCGCCTAAAACTTTACAACTGCTGGACCGATTTTAATGCGGTTTGCACTATTAGATAGAGCGTGAAGAAATGAAGGAGGTTGTGTAAATTTTAATCCTTCGAAAAGGATGTTAAAATATAACTCTAACATTTATTGTGAGTATGAATAAATAAAACGTGTTAAGAAAATCAGTATTTTTATTGGTATATCTGTCCTATGTAAGTCGGTATATTTCAGTATTTTTTGAGGTGCCTCGGTATTTTCGTAAAAATCTGGTCACACTGATCTGCGTGCACTCTGGCCGTACCCACAGGCTCGTGAGATGTCAGCTTGAGGAAAGCAGGTGATGTGAAGGTTACTCAAATTTGGGGGGTTTTTAAAGCGATGGGGAGATTAATGGGGGAAGAAATTTTGTTTTGGGGGAAACGGGGGTTTTCTTTATTACATTTTTAATTAAAAAAAAACCACTTCATAAACTTTTGATCTGTAAAAAGTCGCACTCGACAGTCATTTAACAGTCTCTCTTTCTCATTCGACGCGTTAGAAGCTGTTGATCCAGAAACTTAAATTGGGGGGTGTTTTCGCAGTTGTAAACATGGAGGAGTTTTCTAATGAAGATCTAGCATGCTTGTTAATGGCTACTGATAGTTGCCATTATAAATTAAAACGTGAGAGAATCGGTGTTCAGGAAATTAATAGATTAAGGAGTAAATATGGGGAACAACAAATGGTGGTAACCATTTGTTTCCCCAATTAAAAGTCGATAGGAAACGTTTCTTCCAATATTTTAGGATGGAAGTGGAAACGTTCTACTACATTTTAAAAAAAATTGAACCTCACATAATCAAGAATTGGTGTAATTTGCACAAACACAAGATTCTTTCAGAAGAACGCCTTCTTATAACCGTTAGGTAAGAATTTATTACAATCTCACTAATACGGATTTGATGGGACCAGACTGTCCGGATTAACCGGAAAGCTGGGTCTGGATTCACGAGGGTAGTGTAATTTGAATAATTTGTATGGTTTATAGCCGAGTTTATAGTATATATAGGAACAATGCATTATTGATACAAAAAAACACTAAGTATGTAAATGAAATTATTTTTAATGATAAATATTTTTTTTAATATATAATGAGTTTTGCATATCTAGGTTAAACTGTAAAATTTTAAAGTAAATATTATCACTAAAAATTATAAACATAGATAATGACTAATAATTTAGCAGTTTTGTTTATTATAAGACTTTATATATGTTTGCTCTTAGGAACTTAAAATTTCAATCACAGCTTTTAATTTACTGTACTATCACAAATAATGGTGTCAATTCTGACACGATTCTCTAAACCTAAACTTAAATTTGACAACAGTGTCAGTGTCAGTGTCAGTGTACGGAATGAAAAGGAGAGATTGATGTTAAATTTAGTTTTAAGTTTAGAGAATCACGCCAGAATCGACACCATTATATTTATATAATCCACTTAATAAGGGTACAAAATTATGGCTAACTATAAAAAGAAACAAAATTTTTTGGTTATTAAAAAGTACGTTTGGTTTATTATTAAACTACATGTTTGCTCTTAGGAATTTAAAATTACAATCACAGCTTTTAATTTACAGTTTACTGTATTATCACAAGTCTTATATTTATATAATCCGCTTAATTAGTGTACAAAATTATGGCTAACTATAAAAATAAAGACAATTTTGGGTTGGCAACCCTACCTGCAGTCCGAGCAGCGCTGGTGAATTCAGAATCTGAATGACCTAAACATTCCGGTAGTGTTTGACTCCGAAACCTGCGCGGGCAACCAATTGCCTGCTGCCACTATGGCCACCCTGCTTTAACTACACTGTTTATTTCTCGCGCTTGTTTTCTGAGTCTGAATCTGCGTGCACTCTGGTCGTACCCATAGACACAATCTTAGTAGGTAGGTAATCTATGGACTTGACAACTTGTTCTCCTTATTGGCACCTTATTCACAGATGCCAGATAGGGGGGATTCCCCCCAAATTGGGGGTGTTTTAAAGCAATGGGGGGAAGATATTTTTGGGGGGATTGATAGGGGGAAGAAATTTGGGTTTGTGGGAAACGGGGGTTTTTAATTATTTTTTTAATATAAAAATTAAACCACTTCATAATCTTTTAATCTGTAAAAAGTCGCGATCAACAGTCACTTTATCTCATTCTGTATAGAGCATAACAAGGATAGACTTTTGTCAAATTAATTTTATAAGGCTTCGAGAATCATGCCAGATTCGGGCCACTGAACTGTGTTCATTCCGTGAGCCCGATTCGGATCCCTAAGTCCAAAGCCCACTTAAAAAAGTATTCTTCGGTCCATTCCGTCTCGCACAGTCTAGTCGCTCGGTCAGTCGAATCTAGTAATATTTTCTTTAGATATAAACCATCTATCACCTTTGCTTAGCTATGTCGCAATTTGGTTGGTCCTTTTAATGTTTGCACCTTCGTAAAATAATAGCATTATTAAAACAAAGTTATGTAAAAAGGAGTGGGAAAGACGACGCGTGCGAAGTGTTGATCTAGTAATCCATTGCTGTCGCAAAAATACATACTATGTAGTAAATACTGTATTTTTAATAAATATTTTGCATGTTGGGGGGTTTTTTCTTCATGACCTGTATTTTGGGGAGATTTCGGGTAAGTTTTGGGGGGTAGGCTAATTGGCTTTCTGGTAACACTGATTATACTTGACTCGGCAGAGATCTAAATTATATTTTGATAAAATGTCCTTAATTTGCTTTTACTGATTTATTTTAACGTTCCAAGACGATGATGGTATGGGTGACGAAATCACCACTTCGAAAACACCGCCTTCATGGCAATCTTGTGTTCATTGTCCAAGTTTACTTTTCGCATCTGCTACGGAATTTGAAAGGTTGGTCTTACTCCATCAATTAACCATTTGATTATTTAGATATTAGGTAAAAATCCATTTTACCAATAAATAGGATCTTTATTTCTTACAGACATATTCAAGATAAGCACAGTATTAAAGAGGGATCTATTATTCTGTGTCAATATGGAAAGAATGGTATTTGCTCTGCACTACAATTTGGCGATTTACGTAAAGCAGGATTTAAATATCACGTAAGAGAATATCACTTGTATTCCAAAGATGAAAATGAAGATTGGACTTTTTATTCATCATCACAAAATCTTCCAGCAGTATTAAATGATCCGAATAGAGGAAAACAAAGTAATTTTTTTACTAAAACATGGGGTGATAGTTTTATAGATAAAATAGATATTCACCCTAGTCCTTATTTACCTGAAATTCATTTAGCACATTTCGAATCATATTGTAAAAAAATAGCAAAACGATATCGCAGACACAGTAAGTTAAAAGAAAATATTCCCTCTAAAAATAAGTCTCCAGTGGTAGAAAAAGTATGTGACATACCAGGTGTATTTTACGAACCATCATTGCCCTTAAATGATCCAAATATTTTTTACAAAGTATTTCCTAGTTTATGCAAATCTGATGATACTAGTGTGGCTATCAGATCCCTTAACAAGACCTTGAGTACATACCTTGATGTAATTGAAATGAAAATTTCTAAACAAGTAGCACTGAAATCAGATGCATTTTTCCATGCTATGCTTTCACATGATACAATAATGGAGCAAATGGAAAGAGCAGCTAAAACAGTTCATAAAACTCGACAAAATATAAAAAATGTAAAAGAAAACTTAACAGAAAGTCCTATGACATTAATTAGCTTGACAAGAATCAATCATAATCTTAGTAACATACATGAGCTATTTAAGTTAATGGGAACAGTACAACAAACACAACCTATGATTCAACTACTTCTAAGCACTTCAGATTATGTAGCTGCTTTGGATTTGATCAGTTCAACTCAAAAAGTATTGTCTACGAAACTAGTCGGCATCCAAGCATTTCGACATTTATCTCCCCAATTGACTGAAATGAAAAGACTAATCTATAAAATGCTTAGTAATGAATTTCAAAGGTTTATTACTGCAGACTTAAATAGACCCCCTAAAGATGATAGTGAAATTCCAGAGAGAGACAAAATAGTGTCTATTGTATCAGGAATCCTACGCTTGAAAGAATTTGATTTTATAGATACTTTTAAAACAGAAGCAATCACATCTATACAGGCTACTATAAAGCAATGTGTAATAGAAATTATTTCTAAAAGAGATGGCAATACAGAAATCGTATTAAGGGGATCCCACGCAGACAACATGCATTTAATGTGCAATGAAGGTATTATATTTCTTGAAAAAGTAAGTCCAAACTTAATGAATTTATTCAAGAGAATTTTAACTATTACCAACTTGATATTAGAAATCAGCCAAATGGATGATGTAACTGGTACTGAAAATGAAGAATATTGGACCCAGGAGGAATTAGTCTCTATTGAAGAAACTTTAAGGAAACTCATTGTGTCTTTATCTGATTACTGTAATGAACGCTGTGCCAATCTTATTGTTACAAAAAGTGAAAAGGACAATGCGTTAACAGATTTATCACAGCTTGCAAAGTTATCAGAATTGATAGAGCATTTTACTAATGAATGTGAAAAGATAACAGGTCATTGTAGTAATGCTATGAAATTAGCTTTAAGAAGTTTTGCAATGAAATATATACAGATTTTACACACTGAAAGAAGATCTCAACTCATATCAAGTCTTAATACTGAGAGATGGAAAACAGCAAATGTTCCATCAGAACTACAAAGTGTTATAAATTTGATTTGTGAAAATGGCGAAATACCTCCTGTAGTTTATTATGATTCTGGAAAATCTGATGGCACATACTTGATCATCAATAATGAAAACTTTGCTCTTGTTGGAACTGTGCAACTTTTGATTAAAATTCTACTTGAATATTGTGATGCCACAAAGCAATCTCCTGTTATAGTACAATATTTAATACATTGCATGTTGGAATTAATAAGATTGTTCAATTCCCGTTGTTGCCAATTAGTACTTGGTGCAGGAGCCATTCAAAGTGCAGGGTTAAAAACAATATCTACATCAAATCTGGCATTAGTTTCTAGATCTCTACAAGTAATATTATGGATTTTGCCACTGATAAAAGGTTTACTTGAAAAATTGCATTCTAAAGAACTGTCTCTAGTTGGTTTTAGTAATATGGAAAATGACATAATTAGTCATAAAAATGAAATAGAAAATAAGATTTGTCTAATAGTCACTAATATGTTGTGTTCTCAGTTGTCTGGTTGGGATGCAAAGCCCCCTGTACCATCACAAACATTCCGAAATATTTCTAAACATCTTGTTAAATTACATGAAGCACTTATTGATATTCTTCCCATAGAACAAATAAGGACAATTTATAAAAGAGTGCATGATAATTTTAAAGACAAATTGAGAGAACAATTAACCAAAATGAATATTGTTGCAAATGGTAGTCCCCAACATGGAGTAGTTACTTCAGAGCTTACTTTTTACTTGCAGACACTCAAAACTCTAAGAGTTATAAGTGAAAATGATGTTGAAGATAATATATTGTATGATATTTGGTTAAATTAGCAATTAATATAAGTATTCATGTATACATAATGCTGATTTTTATTGGTTGCAATGCCAAAAGTATCATTAAGATTACAGTTAGTACTTTCACTGTCCATATATTTAAGATTACATGAGATAGAAGTCTACTTAAATGCAATGTGATTTTTTTGACCACGCTTATCCTTTAATTCCTATTTAGACTTCAATCATGCTTGCGGGATAGAGTGGTCTAATTTTCTGTGCAATAGCTTGCTGTATTTTCACACAATGAGGTATGTTAGGCGAAGAAACGTCGTCGGGCATACTCAGCTACTTTCGGGACGTTAGGTCCTATTATCGGAATGTCCAGTCGGTTCATTAGGTCCATTTCCCTAAACATCCACTTTCCTGAAGGTCCAAACCTAGTGTTCTAGGGTCGATAATGTCCGAGTTATACAGGTGGAGGCGCCGAAACGCCCTTATAAGTGCTTAGCCTTAATCAGAAGTGGCTATCTCTAGGCGTAGGTTTTTAATTGACTAGGTATCTTGCTGGCGGTAATACGCAATCAAATATAGAAATAACACAAAATAACTGCGCCTTGCAAGAGAATCCAGTTTAACAAAAATAGAATGAACTATCAAGAAAAATAAAAAGCGGCCAAGTGCGAGTCGGACTCGCCCATGAAGGGTTCCGTAGCAGCAAGTAACATAATATAAAACCTGCCCCCCGCGCGCTCTGCACCCGCTACCGATCAAGCCACGCCCTAACAATTATAATTGTTAAGCAAATATAACTAGAAAAAATTCAACGCGGACCAAGCAGCAGCACCCTTCGCAATCCGGGCGAAATGCACTGACCAATTATGGACCGCGTCGAAATTCCTCTAGCCATTCTTAAGCTACAAGGCAGCCCATCGCTTCGCATTATAGGTAACCTACAATGTCAAATGAATACTTTTACAAGTATTTTAGATTTAAACATCACGCAGTTACATGCTTTAAAAAATAAAAATTATAATTGTTTTATCATTCTCTTACTGCAGAAGTCACAGGGGAGGGGACACGCATTTTACCACTTTGGAAGTCTCTCGCGTAAACTATTCAGTTTAGAAAAAAGAAATATTAGAATCTTCAATACCATTTTTAGAGGGGTGGGCGATTTTAGAATAACGATGCCAGGTTTGGATGCGCGCATCCGATGCGACTGCGACTGGATGCCGATGCTATCTAGTTTTTGTCAACGTTACTATAGCAACAGTGCCACAAACTTATCTGTGCCGGTGAAGATGTCGCGGTGAACAAATATGTCATGAAAATGTCACAATTCTCTGGATAAATTGTAGTTTCACATTTTCGCAACGGGCACTGAAAAGTTTGTGATACTACGATACTGACATTCACTTGGCATCGATGCCATGCCGGCATCGGTGCGCGGATCGGATGCGATTTATCTGATACCGATGCGCATCGATTTCATAAATATCTAAAAACGCCCATCTCTAATCATTTAAAGACCTATCCATAGATACCCCACACATATGGGTTTGATGAAAAAAATCTTTGAGTTTCAGTTCTAAGTATGGTGAACCCCAAAAATTTATTGGTTTTTTTTCTATTTTTGTGTGAAAATGTTCATGCGATTCACAGAATACATCTACTTACTTACTAAGTTTCAACAGTATAGTTCTTATAGTTTTGGAAAAAAATGGCTGTGACATACGGACGGACATGCATAATCTATAAGGGTTCCGTTTTTTTGCCATTTGGCTACGGAACCCTAAGAAATGGGGATATAGACACAACGATATTAAATACCCTAGATACACCAACACGAACAAAATCGTGGCCGAAACCTGTCCAAAATGTACATTAGACAATCCACCGAGCTCCGTACAATGATTGAGTTGTCAAAAACGATATAAGGCATTATTTAAACATTGAAAGTCACATTTAATGCATAGTGTATAAGATCTTAATTACAACGCATATGACAAAGAGTTATAACACTTCGAAATGCAAGCTCGTAAAATTTTACGACTTATTGCTATATGCGGAAGAATTTAGACGTTATTTCTTAGCAGGTACGGACCGCGAGGAAGAGATGGCTATATTAAATCAGTATATAGTAAGTATTAGAACAAAATTAGCTTCAAATGCGTTAAATTAACAAACATTGATTAGACCCCTGTCAAAAAAACAACACTAAGTAGGTACTTACTATAAGTATTTTTTTCGCATTTTTACACGGAGCTCTGCGGCAACTTGACTTTTCAACGGTTCGCGCGTGACTGTGAAGCAAGAAGTGCTTTCTTGAGTGGTGCTCAAGCACTTCTTGATTGGGACACATTTTGACGTGGTGTATCTAGGGTATTTAATATCGTTGTATATACATACAGCTTTTGAAGAGGAATATTTTGTTATATTACTTATTTTTTGAGCTTTTAACTACTAGATGTTTGACATTATGATATTATGCTATCGCGGGCCTAATGGCCATGTCGAATTTTCTCTAGCCTTAAGCTGCAAGGCAGCGCCATCTCTTCGCATTGTAGGTAACCTACAGTCAAATGAATACAAGTATAGTAGTTTAACATTTGAAAGAAGAAATAGAATTTATAGTTATATTATTATTTTTTTAAGCATTCAACTGGTACATATTTAAATCTGAAGAAAATATTACTAGAAAAAAATCCACGCGGACCAGGCAGCAAACGAGACTCGAACCCCCACCCTTCGCTATCCGGGCGAAGCACTGACCATTATGCTACCGCGGCCCTAATGGCCGTGTCTAGGAAAAGGAATATTTAATTCTGGCTGAAATGCAAATCATCTCTTATCTATTAGACAAGTCCGTCCGTCTGTGGTGCTGTTTCAGCGGCCAAACCGTAAGAGATAGATAAAGAGAATATTTAAGTTATAAGTTAAGAATAGTCTGATAAGACTACAAACCGGATTTGAGTAACGTAGCACTTCCGGTTTTCGAGAAATCACGAATTTCAAACCACACAAAATCTCCGAAGTTCTCAATTAATTAAATACATTTTTTTTAAATCAGGTTTTGGTGAACATTTGGTTCACTGGTTTGCTAGTACTTAATAACATATTAGGAAGTTGATTGAGTTAGTTCGGTGTAACTACTTTTCTTTCATTCAGATGAGTTTTTTTTTATGTTTAATAATTAAGTATTAAGGTAATGCAATATTTTGTTATTTGATTAATTAAATATACAGGCATTTGTAACCTATTTCCTTAAAACGTACGTACGTACATCCCTAAGATAACGACAATTTTAATAACCCTCTAGGAACATTTGTAAGTGGAAGATGTTCAGGAAGATGGACAATCAGGTAAGTATTCGGGAACGTGAACCCCGGGGCATGGCCGCACCGCGAAGAGTACCTGCTAAATCGCAAACGTTAAGAGTTCTCATACATTTGGCAACCCTGCGCGGTGCGGTCTCGCCCGCGACAACACAGGTCGTCGGATAGCACCTTGAGACGATCCGCGATCCTATCAGGCGACGACGGTACCAGTTGATGTGCCCTGTGAAACATTTTAGTAACGGTCATCGACGGCCAACACAAAGCGAACGTGTAGTATCTCTGGAAACATTAAATAATGCTATTTAGCACAGAGGAAAGATATCGAAAGACAAGGAGACAAAAATGATTATTTAGAACAAAATCGTTTATATTGATCATATTAAACTTATTTTTCACATTTAATAGGAAATAGGTATATCCCGAATAAGTATTTTTCAAGTTTCATAGAAATATGAAGCCATAGGATATCTAATGAGAAAAGCTAGAAGTGTACAACAACACTGTAAAGCTAATAAAGTAACAGTTAGTCGATCTTCAGACATTGGACCTAATTTAATCAGAACCAAATTAATCAAAGTCAAATTATTAATAGTAATGCTTTCCTTATCCTCAACTTTATCAATTAAACGTAAAATTGTTAGGACTTGCACTATAATTTTTCTAAAAAAGGTCAAGTCTTTCTTTGCGATTACAGTTCTGCTAGCTTGAAGCAAATCCATTTCTGCACTGTACTTTGGTAAACGATGCCTAGGGCATGGTATAATATGAAATAACTGTGGAACCGAATAAATGAAGTTCATGATTTGTGGTAAAAAGAATAACAGAACGGTTTTACTAAAATGACTCAGAATGCCTACTACGGCAAATGTCATTCCAGATACATAGCAAAATGTATCTCCAACGAAGACTTTCGAAGGGTACCTGAAAAATATTTTATTCAATTAACCACATGTTTAAAAAAAAAATCAATTACTTTACTAAATTAACATTGACAAGATAAGTAGGTACAAATAGAAATAAATATTTACAGGGCAGTTTGACACGACGACGAAGCCGCCATCGTGAAATGTACTCAGGTACGCCATCAGTATGCAAATAAGCATGGATCTTGCTTTAAACGAAATCTTAACTTTAGATTTTTTAATCCTTTAATTTAATGATGTACCGTAATCACATTCTAATATAACTAGAAATATATCAGTAACATCTGTTTACTCTTGAACATGGTATTAAACTAATTAAATAAAAAAAACTAAAATCTAAAAAATACTATCATGAAATTTGAGGGACACATGAGCAAGGGCGTGATATCAATATCTAAATACAGTGGAATGGCAAAATCGCTTAACCGCCACTTTAGAAACATACCTAACTTTACAGAAACGTTCACTACTTTTAATACTTTTTATTTTCACACAAAAATCGTAATATTGATAACTTTCATTGCATATGTATATAAAAATACATTTTCTAAATATTCTAGTCTAAGATCCAGTAGCATCAAGTCGGTGTCACCAGTGTAGGAAGGCCAAAGGATGTTAGCTCAGAGAGGCCGCGCGGCCGCGGCCCGACTGATGTTGGTCGGGCATTGTAAATATGAAAAGTAAGCCTCCGTATTTCTATTGTGCGCTGTTTGCTTCCATACTTTTCGAGTGCAGCGCCGGTAACGCCATCTGTTATTATTATCATTTGAGTGCAGCGCCGGTAGGACCATTAGTCGTCAAGTCCTGTACCCTTAGTACGAGTTTTACAATTACGAAAACTATGATAGTTTTCGTGAGCTCGCACTCGTAGATTTTATTGTTATCGTTTCAATACAAATAAACAGTGTTTAAATTCTATCATTAATCATATGCGTCTTCTTAAATTTCAAGGACATTTGGTTACTTATCAATAAAATGGACATATAAACATAATTTACAATTACGAAAACTATGATAGTTTTCGTGAGCTCAAACTCGTACTAAGGGTACTGCTCCGTTAATTATAATATGTGGGGTGTGTAGATGTCGCCGCCACATCACTCCCCTCCTAAACCGGAAGTCGATAGTCTGTACGTCAGCGCTTGCAAGTGCCAGAGTGCTGCAGGGTGCCCCAGTCTCGGTGAGTTGATACAGGTGCAGTGTGACGGTGAGTCCGAGTTAATGGTGTGCAGGGCTGCTACGCCGGGGTGCTTGCGGCCGTCAAGTGTGGGCTACGGAGACCAGATCGGGATGAGATGCCGTCGAGTGCTGCCAAAGGAACCAGGAAGCATCGTTGAGTGATGCGATTGAACCTTATGGTTGTGTTGATGCTGGCTTGCTGTGTGACTTGCAGATTTTGCTTGACCTGATGAGGAAGTAGTTTGGCAAGGGCTGAGCCGGGGCGAGAGCGGCAAAATGAAAAATATACTTATGTTAATAATTTAATATGCCATCTTCCAACCTATAGGTTGAATAGTGCGATATTTAAGTACAATATCTATATTAGAGGAAAGTCGATTAAGGAAACCCTGAAAGAAAAAGAAATGGTACATGCTATCTATGAGGATATAACTAAAGCCTAACATACCGCGACCATTGTGTACATTGTTGTGCTTGGGGATTTTAATGCAAAGCTAGGCAATCAAGAGCTAGATGGGCTGGTCACATGGAAAAGGTGAAGAAAATGGAGCAAGTCAGTAACGTTATGGTACCCAAGAGAGAAAAGAGAAGGAAAGGGAAAACACTCAAAAGATGGGAGGATGAGATAGTGATGTTAACCGGAAAAACTTCGACAAAGCTGGCTAGGGAGAGGCAAAAGTGGAAAGAGGAGACCTTTGCCAAAAGGCACACAGAGTTAGAAGAGTACTAAAAATGAACTCAATTTTTTTTATATAAACAATCATGAGATTCTTTGAAGCACTATAAATAAATAAAGATGCTTAAGCACCAAAAAGTGCTTCAATCCTTACGAAACATAAACATATTGACAAAAAAAAACTGATTTTTAACCAAAGTGGCAGTTAAGCGACTTTGCCTTTCCACTGTTGTTATAATAATGCTTAAATAAATATAATGAAAATAACAATATATATTTACTTTACCTAAAATAATATACCCACCAATTATGTTTCATCAAGGCTAATGTTGTTGCCAAATAAGGTATCATTATGTGTAGTGAAAATGTATGAGCTTTAAATTGATCTCCTCTTAATTCAATTATGTCAAATATTATAATAGATGCAGCTATTACTATTGCTTGTCCAACTTCAAGTCCATTGATTCCAGCCAAAATATTTATAGCATTTGTACAGAAAACAGCTAACATGCCCATGTAAACATAATACAGAAACCCTGGAAATAAATTATATTTTTAAAAATAATTAAATAGATGTCATTCAACAAAATTTCCTATATTAATATTTACCAATATTGATTGAAACTCCTAGCCATTGCCGAAATGGTATAGGTATAACAAAAGTGGTAGAGTTAAAATTTACATAATATACAACAAGTAATGGCAATGATGCCACTGTTGGGAGGAGTAGTTTATATCTCCATTTCAAATCAAGCACATCATCTGCAAATCCTAATAACAACATACAGCATATTGATAGAAGGGCTGCCAGCAGTTCTGCAAACTAAATGAATTATATAATATTTATTAACATGAAGGTTTAAAGTAGACAATCATAAGTAAATTTCATGTAAAAATATAGATTACAGGATTACCAGTAGCAGGGAAGAGGGGGTAGGGTTACCATCCATTTCAGGGAGGAAGCCTGAAGAAAAGCTCCCGATTTTTCGGAAAAAACCCTGTCTATAGTAAAAAAATCTGAAGCAAACTTAATAAAATAATCTTAATTTTTTTTTTTAAACGTAAACAAAGTGTCTCACAAATTCCCGCTATCTCATTTTTCCATTAATGTATAATGACTATGCTCAGCATGCACGTGTAGCTCGATGCACAGGTGTTGTCGTGGCTACGCGAGCAATGCACGAAATTCACAAATGCCCGCTTAGCACCAGCCGCATGCCTATCTAAACCGTGAAATGCCAATCAAATGCAGTGAATGCCTGTCAGATAGTAACCATAAGAGGGGAAGGGAATTACCACACCCACTGCCCTGCAAAAATTTATAGTTTCCGAGATATTCATTATAATATTCATGGTTATAATTTTGAGTTTAGGTTTGTACATATAGTATTTTTACAGCCATCAAAATTTTTTAGCAGTGCAAGATTTTCAGGACCTGGAATGGAGAGGAAAGTTGAGGAACACCACCACAACTCTTACTCAAATTTCTTAAAAAATAATCAATGAAACTTTGAAAGTTGTGAAACACCATGAAAAATAAAAATTACATACTTTTTTTCTAATAAAATCTGCACTTTGAAACTTGATGACTTTTAAAAATACGATTTTTCTGCCATAAAATTACTGTCAGCCAAATCGACCTCCTCTAATCTATATTTTAACCAAATTTTTAAATAATAATTTACATACTTCATTATGGGGGAATAATTCTCTTTCAATTAGATCATTTCCAAATACAATGGGTATAAATATAAAACTTGTTACTAAAAAAACACATCCGGAAATAACACCGATCGCCTCTGGTCTGGAAAAAGTGTGTGTCGTGAAAATCTATAAGTTACTATACAGAATTGATAAAATGAAACCACAAAAATTTATGAAGAAGCAAATTACTCACATTTTTTTATTATTATTTTTACACAGGTCAACCCCATATAGACCAGCCTTAATAAATAAGTCTTTGAGTTTAGGTATTAATTCATCTGTTACTAAATACGACAAAATTGATAATATCACCAAAATTAGGATTGACCACATGATAACCTAAAACTGACACCAAGATATCAAGACCACAATATTTGTATTTATTTCGTTGAAATACAATGGGTAACATTTACCAAATTTTGACTTAAATTATTATCTACCACCAAAAATAATATTAAATATTGTCCTCATTGTAAATAGCACAAGTTAGTGTGTGGTTATTGCATTCGGCAGTACCTCACAGATCACTTTAGATGTGTCAAAAGTCAAAACAAACAATTTTTTTTTTTGATAAGTTTTACGGCCGTGAATTTCTCCATTTCGGCCATTCATTAGTACATTTCATCATTTTATATGTTTTCGAAAGTGTTCATTACATATTCAAATAATATAGGATATGTATTAGTATTTTGTATGATAGATGGCAATTGGCTGGGTATTCTGCAGTTATTATATATCTATATTAAGCCATCTATCAATAACATTCTCTGTATAAAGAAGGCAGGACATTCTAAAATAAGATGCTGTAAAGTTTCCTCAATCTTGGATTTACAATACCGACAATCATTTTGGTCTTCAAGTTTAATCCTGTTTAAATGCTCCCGGAATCTTCCATGACCAATTCGTAAGCGGTTCATAGTAGTAATATATTTTCTAGATGGATTTTTCAATTTTTGGTGCCATGGCTTCTTAGGTATCACATCATGAATGTTGGCATACCATGCTCCTTTAACTTTTCTAGTTTCTTCCCAATACTTATTCCACGTCAAATACATTCTGTCTTTTATTGCACTATAAAAATCCGTAAAAGGAATTGAGGCGTTTTCATGAACTGGAATGTCGAAAGTACCTTTCATCAACGAATCAGCTATTTCAATTCCTGTAATACCTGAGTGAGATGGCACCCATAGAAATTCAACAATTTTTCCCATATCATATAGAACTTTTAAAATTTATTTTGCAGAATATATGTATATGTTATTCTTATATGATAATGTAGTATTATCCAAACATTTCAATACACTCAGTGAATCTGTGACAATCAAATACCTTTTCGGTAACATCTTTTTTATATATTTCAAAACTTCATGGATAGCATATGCTTCTGCCGTAAAAATTGATGTATTGTTATGTAATCGAAAATATCTGCCAATTTCCAATGTAGAGTCATAAAAGGCTGCCTTCACATCATGCGTAGTCTTGGAACCATCTGTGTATAGTATGCGATGTTCTTTTCTCTCACTATTATTTATGAAACTCAAAAATTCTTCATTGTTCGTAATTTTAATGTCATTGTATATCAAAGGTTTGACCATATGTACCTCTAACGAGCCACAATTCCACTTTTCCGTCTTATAAACATTTTTACACAGTTCTTGTAGTTATTATTTATCCTTATTTTCTAAATAGATATTATTGTTTAAGTACATATTGCTGTATTCAACGTTACTATACATTTTTACAAAGAATTTCTCAGCTAAATATTTGGCCCTAATATGTATCGGTGGTATACCTGATTCTATTTCTAGAACATTGATAGGGGACGAACACATTGCTCCAGTAATAAGTCTTAAGCTTTTATTCTGTACAATTCTAATTTTCTAATTAAACTATTATTAACAAATTTACTATATACAATAAGACCATAATCATAATGGCTCCTAACTATAGCTACAAAAATCATAAAAAGTATTTTAGGATCCATTCCTCAGCTAAGACCAGCAAGACATTCTAAAATATTGACACGTTTTTGCATTTTAATAACCACACTGTGTACATGAGCATTAAAAGACATTTTGCTGTCGAATATGATTTCCAAAAATTTGTGCTCGAAAACTTGCTTGATTTTAGTGGAATTTATTGCTATATTTACATTACTATTACACAAAGATTTACTGAATAACATAAAACTGCTCTTGGCAGGGTTTAATTCTAGTTTTAACAGGTTTTTGTAATACAAATTTATTTCATCAAGGGCTTTATTGATTACAATCTGAGCTTCACTTATATTTCTAATGGAGGTATAAACGACGAGATCATCAGCAAATTGTAACATTCTGACATTATTAAAA